>JASVEL010012437.1:0-613806 GCA_032618575.1 Nicotiana noctiflora | reverse complement strand
TCAGCTTTCCTTTCTTCCCAAACCTCATAACGCCCTTCATGGGCGAGACTCGAAGTAGGACCCGCTCGCCAACCATAAACGCCACATCGCGAACCTTCTTGTCCGCATAACTCTTCTCTCTGGACTGGGCTGCACGAAGTCTATCCTAAATGACCTTGACCTTGTCCATTGCATCCTAGACCATCTCAGTACCTAGCAACCTGGCCTTGCCCGGCTGGAACCAACCCACTGGGGACCTGCACCTCCTACCATATAGGGCCTCATACGTCGCCATCTGAATACTAGACTGGTAGCTGTTATTATAAGCAAACTCCGCCAGCGGCAAGAAGTGATCCCATGAACCTCCAAACTCAATCACGCACGCACGGAGCATATCCTCCAAAATCCGAATAGTGCGCTCGGACTGACCATCAGTCTGGGGATGAAACGCTGTGCTCAGCTCCACCCGAGTACCTAACTCCTGCTGTACGGCTCTCCAGAACCGTGAAGTGAACTGAGTGCCTCTATCTAAAATGATGGAAACTGGAATACCATGCAGCCGAACTATCTTCCTGATATAGATCTCCGCCAGTCGTTCCGATGAATAAGCAGTGCTCACCGGTATGAAATGGGCGGACTTGGTCAACCGATCCACAATAACCCAAATGGAATCAAACTTCCTAACAGTCCGTGGAAGTCCAGATACAAAGTCCATGGTAATGCGCTCCCATTTCCACTCGGGAATCTCAATCTGCTGCATCAATCCACCGGACGCTGATGCTCATACTTCACCTGCTGGCGGTTGAGGCATCTAGAAACATAATCAACTATATCCCTCTTCATCCGCCTCCACCGGTAATGTTGTTTCAAGTCCTGATACATCTTCGCGGCTCCGGATGGATGGAATACCGCGAACTATGGGCCTCTGCTAGAATCGGCTCTCGAAGATCATCTACATTGGGCACACAGGATACGCCCCTGCATCCTCATGACTCCATCATCTCCGATGGTAACATCTCGAGCATCACCACGCCGAACTACATCCCGAAGGAAAAGCAAATGAGGGTCGTCGAGCCGACGCTCCACGATGCGGTCAAATAGAGAAGACGAGAAACCACACATGCCGGAATCCGGCTGGGCTCCAAAAGATCCGGTCTAACAAACTGTTCTGGCTAAAGCTCGAACATCCATCGCCATAGGCCTCTGCGAAGCCTGATAGATATGCTAAGCTCCCCAAACTCTCCGCCCGACGACTCGAGGCATCGGCAACCACATTAGCCTTGCCGGATGATAGAGAATAGTAATATCATAGTCCTTCGGTAGTTCCAACCATCTCCTCTGACGCATATTCAGGTCCTTCTGCTTAAGCAAGTGCTGCAAGCTCCGGTGATCGGTGTAGATCTCACAAGGAACCCCATATAAATAATGACGCCAAATTTTCAAGGCGTGAACAATGGCAGCTAGCTCTAAATCATGAACAGGGTAATTCTTCTCATGTACCTTCAGTTGTCTCGATGCGTAGGCAATCACCCTACCGTCCTGCATCAATACCGCACCGAGTCCAACTCGTGAGGCATCACAATATACGGTATAGGACCCCGAACCTGTAGGCAACATCAATATAGGGGCCGAAGTCAAAGCTGTCTTGAGCTTCTGAAAGCTCGCCTCACACTCGTCCGTCCACTGAAAAGGGGCACCCTTTTGGGTCAATCTAGTCATAGGTGCTGCAATCGAAGAGAACCCCTCTACGAAACGACGGTAATAGCCCGCCAAACCAAGGAAACTGCGAATCTCAGTAGCGGAGGAGGGTCTGGGCCAACTCCGCACGGCCTCCACCTTCCTCGGATCTACTCGAATACCATCACTCGACACCACGTGGCCCAAAAATGCCACCGAACTCAACCAGAATTCACATTTAGAGAACTTGGCATAAAGCTGCTTCTCCCTCAGTATCTGAAGCACTATCCTCAAATGTTGCTCGTGCTCTTCCCGGCTCCGAGAATATACTAGAATATCATCAATGAAGATAATCACGAACGAGTCCAGATAAGGCCTGAACACACTGTGCATCAAATGCATAAAGGCTGCTTGGGGCATTAGTCAACCCAAAAGACATCACGAGGAACTCATAGTGACCATACCGGGTCCTGAAGGCAGTCTTCGGGATATCTGGCTCCCGAATCTTCAGCTGGTGATACCCGGAGCGCAAATCAATCTTAGAAAACACATGTGCGCCCTGTAGCTGGTCAAATAAATCATCAATACGGGGCAAAGGATACTGGTTCTTCACTGTAACCTTGTTCAGCTGACGATAGTCAATACACATACGCATAGAACCGTCCTTTTTCTTCACAAACAATACAGGAGCACCCCAAGGCGAAACACTGGGTCGAATAAAACCCTTGTCCAATAACTCCTGTAATTGATCCTTCAACTCCTTTAACTCGGGAGGAGCCATACGGTACGGTGGAATAGAAATGGGCTGAGTGCCCGGCAACAAGTCAATAGCAAAGTCAATATCTCTGTCGGGCGGCATGCCCGGAAGATCAGCTGGAAATACATCAGCAAAGTCACGTACCACATGAACAGAATCAATAGAGGGAGTGTCAACACTGACTTCCCGCACATAAGCTAGATAAGCAGCACACCCCTTCTCAACCATACGCTGAGCTCCGAGAAAAGAAATAACATGGCTAGGGGTGTGATCTAGAGTACCACTCTACTCAATACGTGGAATGCCTGGCATAGCCAGCGTCACGGTCTTGGCGTGACAATCAAGAATAGCATAATGGGGCGACAACCAGTCCATGCCCAGAATAATATCAAAATCGACCATCCCGAGCAGCAATAGATCCGCTCCGGTCTCAAAATCACAAATGGTAACCAAACACGACCGATATACGCGGTCCATAGCCAAAGAATCACCCAACGGAGTGGAAACATAAATAGGGGCACTCAAAGAATACCGAGGCACACCCAGATGAGGAGCAAAGTAAGAAGACACATACGAAAAAGTGGAACCGGGGTCGAATAGAACCGATGCCTCCCTGTGACTAACCAGAATAATACATGTGATAACGGAATTAGATGCAACAGCCGCAACGCAATCAAGAATAACATAAAATTTGGCATGACTCCTCTCTCGAGGGTGGCCTCTGGCACCCTGATCCCTGCCCCTGGCTAGCTGGGCAGGTGGAGTGGTAGCTGGGGCTGGAATGATAGCCTGCTGACCCTGTGAACCATGCTGAGGCTGTGAAGTCTGTGGAGGCGCTCCTCTCCTATGCCTGGGGCACTCCCTAACCAGATGGCGAGTATCCCCGCACTCAAAACAAGCTCTGGGAGGATGCGGTGGCTGTGACTGACCGGCCTAGCCTCCGCTGGACTGACCCCTGGAGGTACCCCACACAGGAGGTGCACTGGAAGCCGGGGGAGCATAATAAGGCTCCTAAGGTGCTGGAAGAGCTGGAGTACTACCGGTTGCTAGCAATGCTGAATGAACTGGACGACCGGAATAACCCCTGCCAAAACGACCGGCTGATGAAGTGCGGGCACCAGATAAATGGCCCGACTCACGAGACCTCTTGGCCTCTCTCTCCCTCCGCTCTCTAGGGAACATACTCTCGATCCTCTTGGCAATGCTAACTGCCTGCAGATAAGATATATCTGTCTCAAGCTCTCTGGCCATGCTGGATCGGATAGGCGGAACAAGGCCCTCAATAAATCTCCGCACTCGCTCCCGAACCGTGGCTACCAAAGCCGGTGCATGCATGGCTAGGCGGGTGAAACTGATAGCATACTCCGATACTGACATGGAGCCCTGTCGCAACCGCTCAAACTCCGAGCGCCAAGAATCCCTAAGGCTCTGTGGAACAAACTCCCTCAAAAACAGATCTGAAAACTGCGTCCAAGTCAATGAAGCAGACTCCTCTGGACTATCCAACTCATACGTGCGCCACCAATCATAAGCGGCCCCACGAAACTGAAAAGCAATGAAGGAAACCCCGCTGGTCTCCACAATCCCCATAGTACGAAGAATACGATGACACTCCTCTAGAAAACCCAATGCATCATCCGAAGCCAAACCACTAAACACTGGAGGGTCATATTTCTTGAACCTCTCCAATCTACGTTGCTCGTCCTCAGAGGCAGCTGGTCCACCTCCGGGCTGTGCTGGGGCGGCAGGAGGCATAACCAAAACATCTGGAACCTGTCCCACTGGCACACGCTGCTCCGGTGTAACGGCTGCGGGAGTCTGGGCCCCTCCCCCGGCCTGAGATGTAGCTGCAACAAGAGGAAGCAGTCCTGCCTAGGCTAAAGTGGTATACATACTCATGAACTGAGCCAGGGTCTCCTGTAGTGCTGGAGTAGTAGCAGTTGTAGTCGGTGTACCAGGTGCCTGCGCTCCAACCTGGTCTACCTGTGGCACCTCAGCGGCAGCGCGCGAGGGTGCTGTGGCTGCACCTCGGGCGTATCCTCGTCCTCTACCCCGGCCCCGGCCTCTGACGGAAGCAACAGGGGGCGTGGGTACCTGATCATCGCGAGTAGCTCGTGTCCTCACCATCTGTGGGAGAATAGAAAGCAATAGTTTAGATTTTGATGCCAAAATGTCGCACGACAAGGAATCCAAAAGAAATGAAGAGTTTCCTAAACGGTTACATAGCCCCTCGTAGATAAATACAGATGTCTCCATATCGATCAGCGAGACTCTAAGTAACCGGTCTGTGTCCCGTGACTCCTATGAACCTAGAGCTCTGATACCAACTTGTCACGACCCTAGTTCACCAATTGTGAACATGTCGTGATGGCACCCAGTCCCCACGACTAGGTAAGCCTAACACGTTGCGGAATCTATAAGTTATAAATACTTAAATAAGAAACGGCGGAAAATAACATAAAAGATATGTAATCCGTGCCGCTTGGCACATACATCCGTCACACAATAAATAAAACACTACCAAGATCCGGAACCCCACGGTAACACAGACTAAAAGAGAAATACAACTGGGGCTCTACGTGTAAAGAGTATCTAACAACGACATGAAGAAAAATGTCAACTAGTACTACTAGAATAGAAGGGAAGCCTCCGGATCCGCGGACGTAGCGGATCATACCTCGAAGTCTCCCAGAAAGCTGCGGAATCACCTAGTACGAGCCTGCTCTGATGTACCTGGATCTGCACAACAAAAGTGTGCAGAAGAGTAGCATGAGTACACCACGGCGGTACTCGGTAAGTGCCAAGCCTAACCTCGATGGAGTAGTGACGAGGTAGGTCAGGGCCCTACTGAGAAACCATAATATAATGATGATAACAAAATAAACAGTTTAAATGATAATAATTTCCGAAATAACAACATTATGATGATTACTGCAACTGTCTACAATTAAGCTAACAACAAATAACCAACTCGAATAAACAAATCCAGGATATGTGGGAATTGAACCCACAATAATATCTCAATAACTCAGGATCTCCGGGAATCGAACCCGCAGTCCCTACCAATAAGTCAGGATCTCGGGAATCGAACCCGTAGTCCTCATTTTAATAATCTCAGGATCTCGGGAATCGAACCCGTAGTCCTCATTTCAATAATCTCGGGATCTCGGGAATCGAACCCGTAGTCCACATTTCAATAATCTCAGGATCTCGGGAATTGAACCCGTAGTCCACATTTCAATAATCTCGGGATCTCGGGAATCGAACCCGTAGTCCACATTTCAATAATCTCGGGATCTCGGGAATCGAACCCGTAGTCCATATTTCAATAATCTCAGGATCTTGGGAATCGAACCCGTAATCCATAACCACAACAAGTAAAGGAATACAGAGAGAGAAGTATAATATGCTTAACGATAACTTCGCCGATGAACAGCGCCAGCGATTACCAAGAAAACTCAAGTAAGTCAATTAAGCAACTCGACAGTTAGATTCTATCTAATCATGCTTTTCTAACTACTACCGGGTAGGAATATCGAATTTAACAACCAAGAACAGGAATATCACCCATTGAACATTTTGAGTAAAGTATGTGTTCAACAACCAGCGCATGTACACGCCCGTCACCTCGCGTACAAGGCATTTAAAGTATCACAATAATATCCTAGGGGTGAAAGTCCCCCACACGAGGTTAGACAAGCCACTTACCTCAATTCCGGTACAAAACCGCTAAGTAATAACCCTCTTGCCACGGATGTCGGCCTCCACAAGTGTAGAATCTGAAGAAACCCCTTGAATCTCCCTTCAAAATCGCCCAAATCGCCCCTTAAGCCGAGCCCTCAAAGTTTTTAAAGATTCTTGCCGTTTAATCACCCGAATTCATCCCGAGTCCCCGGGACCCTATCCAAACACACCAACACATCCTAATACCTTATTCGAACTTGTTCCAATCCTCAAAACACGTCTAACAACATCGAAACCCATAATTCACATCGAATTCAAGCCTAAATTTCTTAAAACTTTCCGAATTGCACATTCGATCAAAAACCCGACCAAACGACGTCCAAATGACCTGAAAATTTGCGGACATTTCCAAAATCACATAACGAAGCTACAGAAATTGTCGGAATTCCATTCCGACACCCGGATCAAAATCTCACCTATCGTTCGGATTCGCCAAAATTTCAACCTTCGGTATTTCAAGCCTAATTGAGCTACGGACCTCCAAAATACATTCCGAACGCGCTCCCAACCCCGAAATCACCTAACGGAGCTAATGGAACCATCGGATTTCCGTTCCGAGATCGTCTTAACACTGTTCCGGCTACGGACCGTTTTCTAGCTTCAAAGCTCTTATTTAGGGACTAAGTGTCCCAAAATGCTCAAATTTTCAGAACCGACTCTCCCGGCAACCCACAATAGCAGAAACGAACTTAGGGGAACCGTTAAATTAGGGATTGGGGCGTAATTTTCTAAAACGACCGATCGGGTCGTTACAGCTGTGGTTCGCTGAGGCGGATCGTGGTCCGCAAGGGCGGCACCGCAGGTGCGGAAGGAAAGACCGCAGAAGCGGTCTGGGCTCGTTATGGGAGGATCCGCAGAAGCGGAAGACTTGTCGCCTAAGCGAGTCCGCGGGAGCGGACTCTGATGCGCAGAAGCGGTAAGGCTCGCAGGAGCGGAAGGGGATTCGCAGGAGCGGTCTCGCGGGAGCGAGACATGGGCCGCAGAAGCGGAGCTGGGCGGCTAGGAGTGTTTTCGCAGAAGCGACCATTTGGTCGCAGAGGCGGCCTCGCAGAGGCGGATTTTGGTCCGCAGAAGCGGAAATCGCGCCTGTGTTAAAAATAACAGAAGAGTTAAAATTTCATAAGTTGCAAAACATTTGGGGCTCGGTTCTTGGAGGCGAATTGGGCGATTTGGGCTAGAAATTTCTGGGAGATCATCGGGTTATCGTCGGAGGTGAGTTTTATGGTTCCTTTACGCGTTTTTATCATGAAATCCTTGGTTAAATCCCTGTAAATGGAAGATTAAAGGTGGGTTTGAGCCCTAGGCCTAAAGTAAAGAAAAACACTGATTTGAGTGGGCAAATAGAGTCCGATTTTGGTAAATTTTATATGCCTAGATTTGTATCGAGATGAGGATAACGAATATGTGATTTTTGTAATTTTTCGACAAGTGTACCAAAAGTCGGGTTTTGACAACTTGTGGGTTTTGGTATAAATTGGGTTATTTCGAATGAATTTCGTGAAATTAGCGTATATTAATGCATTCTCTATGATTTTGAGCAGATTTGGCACCCGAGGAGATTGATTTGCGAGGCAAGCGCAAGGCGGATTGAAGCTTCTACCGTTTCGAGGTGAGTGGTGGTAGTAAACAATGTACTGAGGGTTTGAAACCCCGTACTAGCACTTCACAGTGCTATATTGAGATGAGACACGCGTTCTATGACGGGCGTGGTGACATTGTGAATGGGGGTTCGGACTTAGTCCTTCCCGGCTAATAGAATACTGTGTTGTATGACTGTTACTGAGACTATAACTGTACAATTGGGCTAATAGCCATGTTTGGGGCCTTGTGCCGATCTGTAGAGCATTAGGGAACCTATAGAGCTAGGTGACCCTTATATCATGTTGGAAACATACACTCGGCCGTAGCTCTAGCTGTATAGCATAATATGAGCCCGTACTAGATGTGTACATTGAGAGAGATTATCTAGGGTGGAATTCCCTGTTCTAGCTGAGTGGGCCTGAAAGGCCAAGTCTATATTGACTGAGACAGGGTCGAGGACCCGTTACGAGGTATTATATATATATACCTATATTGGATCGGGCTGCACGCCGCAGCAGTATATATATTGGATCGGACTGCACGCCGCGGTAATATACATGTAATATACATGTAATATACATGTGGGACGGACTGCACGCCGCGATATTATTGCGCTTGGGCTGTAGGAGCCCCTTCGGAGTCTGAGCCTGCACACATTCTCAGTGAGCACTGGTGTATATTATGGGATCGGGCTGCGCGCCGCAGTAGTATAAATCTATATACATATATATATATTGGATCGGACTGCACGCCGCAGTAATACATGTGTGGATCGGGCTGCACGCCGCGGTATAATAGTGCTTGGGCCTAGGGAGCCCCTCCGAAGTCTGTATACACCCCCAGTGAGCGCCGTCGACGTTAAATGGAGCGGGCTGCGCGCCGCAGCGGTATATGTATTGGAGCGGGCTGCACGCCGCAGCATTATACTTAATCATATCCTATTATCTACTTAAATACTTATACATTATAGACATAGGTATGTGTCATTATATGTTGAGATGGCCGTACACCGTAGGGGTACGAGTGAGGGTTGGATCAGTGTAGAATCGTGTAGAGATAAACGTGGTTGGAGATTTGAGCATTTCTATAGTGATGACGTACCTGTGAGGGTTGCCTTAGAACTGCTAAGTGATAGCACAGGAGTTCTTACCTTCAGTTGTTATTTATTATTGTTACTCACTGAGTTGAAATATACTCACCCCACTCCCCTGCACTTTCTGTGCAGATCCACAGGTGCCCGAGAGCAGTTGAGACATTGTAGCTCCTGATCCTTGTCTACTTTTGCGGAGATTACGAGGTAGCTGCCAGCGTCCGCAGAGCTTGTTTTCTCCTTCTTTATCATCTTGTTGATTTCCTATTTGCCTAGACTTGATTGTATTAGGATACTATTCTGTAGAGGCTCAGTCTCGTTACACCACGATATGTTTGGCACCGTATTTTGTATGTTTTACGTTTCGGTTATCACCCGATATGATCATTTACTGTTTAAGTTTAATTTGATTAATAGCTGGCTGGGTTAAGAGATAATATGGTCGGGCTTGCCTAGCATTGTGTTGGGCGCCATCACAACTAGGGTTTGGGTCGTGACAAGTTGGTATCAGAGCCTAGGTTAACAGGTCTCGCGAGTCATGAGCCGGTTGGTAGAGTCTCGTGGATCGGTGCGGGGATGCCTGTACTTATCCTCGGGAGGCTGCAAACCTTTTTAGGAAAAGTTTCAATTCTTGGAATTCTTGTCGTGCGATTACTTTTGACTTGAACTAAACTTTGACATTCTATTCTCTCGCAGATGGCGGAACCCGATCATCCGGACGTGGAGGACGACCACCACTACCACCTGCTAGAGGCCGTGGACGCGGTCGTGGTCGTGGCGGAGTTAGGGCGGCCGAGGCGGTGCCGGCCGACCCACGGCCCCTAGTTGCGAGAGGTGCCGAGCGGCACCGGATCGGGCACCAACCGTGCCCATTGTTATTCGGGTCTACGGGAGACCACGGCTCGGATACTAGCGATGCACGACGGCCTAGCACGGGCGGTTTCAGTTACTACTGCGGCGAGCTGCATCGGGGATCGGGGGTGGTCATCGGACCCCCGCGGTACGCACTCCGAGCCGGCGGTGCGGGGCTTACAGACACCGGAGGCTCCTCCGGTTCGGCACCGTGGTACCGGTTCAGCCGAGCATATCGGATTCGGGGGGACGGGGTCCCGGCTATGACGAACGATGAGGAGCGTCGTCTCGAGAGGTTCACCGAGGTTATCTCCTCCGGTGTTCATCGGTGCTCCGAGCGAGGACGCCCGAGGTTTTTTGGATAAGTGCCGTAGGATGCTTCGTACGGCGGGGATATTGGAGTCCGGTGGAGTATCTTTCACTACCTTTCGGTTTCGGGGACCGACCTTCGCTTGGTGGGAGGCTTATGAGCGTCGCGGGTTAGCCGGAGGAGCACCACTATCATGGCCGGAGTTCTCCACTATGTTCTTGGAGAAATTGGTGCCTCGATCTCAGAGAGAGGAGATGCGTAGGCAGTTTGAGGGTCTCCGTCGGGGGGACATGTCAGTGTCAGAGTATGAGATCAGGTTTACAGAGTTGTCCAGATATGCACCGTGGTTAGTTCATTCCGATAGAGAGAGGATTGGGCGCTTCGTGGACGGCCTCATTTATCCCATTCGTATTCTGATGACTCGGGAGAGGGTTTTGAGTCGTACATTTGAGGATGCTGTGGATATTGCTCGCGACATAGAGACAGATCGTCGCCGGAGAGGGATGAGAGGGAGGCCAAGAGGCCTCGAGGTTCAGCTAGTTCTAGTGGCACTCAGACCAGAGGCCAGAGTCAGTAGAGCCGAGGTCGCTCTTTCAGATCTTCGCAGTCGGGTCACTCCGATCATCGCAGATGGTCTTCTAGACAGGGTTATTAGGGTTCGCACTAGAGCCGGCCATCTCTCAATGCAATGCCAACTCAGAGTTCTTCACAGGCCCCATCTGCTCAGGGTTCATCTCGGCCTAGTTCATCAGCTGGCCACTCTAGCGCCAGAGGTCCTTATCAGTCTCAGTCCCCAGCACCGGGGAGTTGCTACGAGTGCGGAGAGTTTGGGCACCACCGTAGGGAGTGTCCCCGTCTTGTTTCCAGATCTTATCAGCAGAGGGGGCAGCCCTCGTCATCTGGTCCTTCTACTTCAGCACCCGCCCTGCCAGCTAGGGGTGAGGGTCAGACAGCTAGGGGTCGCTCTCGAGGGGGAGGCCGATCAGGCGGACAGGCTAGATGCTATGCTTTTCAGGGCCGATCTGAGGCCGTTGCTTCTGATGCTGTCATTACAGGTATTATTTCAGTCTGCCACAGAGATGCCTCAGTATTGTTTGATCTCGGTTCTACTTATTCTTATGTGTCTACTTATTTTGCTCCTAATTTGGGCACGACCCGAGGGAGTCTTGAGCTGCCAGTGCATGTATCTACCCCGGTAGGGGATACTATTGTTGTGGACCGCGTATACCGGTCCTGTTTGGTCACTATTGGAGGTCTGGAGACCCGAGTAGACCTGTTGCTTCTCAGCATGATTGATTTTGATGTTATATTGGGCATGGACTGGCTATCTCCATGTCATGCTATTTTGGACTGTCATGCTAAGACGGTCACTTTGGCTATGCCGGGCATTCAGAGGATCGAGTGGCGAGGCACGACTGAGTATGTACCTAGCGGGGTAATATCTTTCCTCAAGGCCCAACGAATGGTTGGGAAGGGATGTCTCTCTTATTTAGCATTTGTGCGGGAGGTCGAGGCCCGGACTCCCAGTATTGATTCTGTTCCCATTGTGCGAGACTTTCCTGATGTGTTTCCCTCAGACCTGCCGGGCATGCCGCCGGACAGGGATATTGATTTTGGTATCGATTTGGTGCCAGGCACTCAGCCTATTTCTATTCCTCCGTATCGGATGGCACCAGCTGAGTTGAAGGAATTGAAGGAGCAGCTCCAGGAACTCCTAGATAAGGGGTTCATTCGGCCGAGTGTGTCTCCGTGGGGTGCACCGGTCCTGTTTTTTAAGAAGAAGGACGGATCCATGAGGATGTGTATTGACTACAAGCAGCTAAACAAAGTAACAATGAAGAATAAGTATCCTCTGCCTCGTATTGATGATTTATTTGATCGGCTCCAGGGAGCTAGGGTGTTCTCGAAGATTGATCTTCGTTCAGGCTACCATCAGCTGAAGATTAGAGAGTCTGACATTATGAAGACTGCATTCCGGACCGGATATGGTCACTATGAGTTCCTTGTGATGTCTTTTGGGCTGACCAACGCCCCAGCAGCATTTATGCATCTGATGAACAGTGTATTCAGGCCGTATCTTGATTCATTTGTGATCGTATTCATTGATGACATACTAGTCTACTCTCGTAGCCGGGAGGAGCATGCTCGGCACTTGAGTATTGTATTGCGGAGATTGAGAGAGGAGAAGCTGTATGCCAAGTTCTCCAAATGTGAGTTCTGGCTTGAGTCCGTGGCATTCTTAGGGCACGTGGTGTCCTGTGATGGTATTCGGGTAGATCCGAGGAAGGTCGAGGCAGTGCAGAGTTGGCCCAGACCGACCTCAGTTACTGAGATCCGTAGCTTTCTGGGATTGGCAGGGTATTATCGCCGATTTGTTCAGGGGTTCTCTTCTATTGCTTCACCCTTGACTAGATTGACTCGGAAGGGTGTTCCTTTCTTATGGTCCGAGGAGTGCGAGGAGAGCTTTCGGAAGCTCAAGACAGCACTGACCACAGCACCAGTCTTGATTCTACCGACAGCTTCAGATTCTTATATTGTATATTGTGATGCCTCGGGAGTTGGCATTGGTTGTGTGTTGATGCAGGAGGGTAGGGTCATTGCTTATGCTTCTCGTCAGTTGAAGCCCCACGAGAAGAACTACCCTGTTCATGATTTGGAGCTAGCGGCCATAGTTCATGCTTTGAAGATTTGGAGGCATTACCTGTATGGTGTCTCCTGTGAGGTGTTCACGGATCATCGCAGCCTTCAGCACTTATTCAGACAGAAGGACCTTAATTTGAGACAGCGGAGGTGGTTGGAGTTGCTTAAGGATTATGACATCACTATTTTGTATCATCCGGGGAAGGCCAATGTGGTGGCCGATGCCTTGAGTCGGAAGGCGGTTAGCATGGGCAGCTTAGCTTTCATCCCAGTTGGGGAGAGGCCATTTGCTTATGATGTTCAGGCTCTAGCCAATCGGCTAGTGAGATTAGATATTTCGGAGCCGAGTCGAGTGTTGGCTTGTGTTGTTTCTCGATCTTCCTTATACGATCGCATCAGGGAGCGACAGTGTGATGACCCATATTTACTTGTCCTTAAGGATAGAGTGCAGCATAATGATGTTAGAGATGTGACTATCGACAGTGATGGTGTTCTGAGGATGCAGGGCCGTATATGCGTGCCCAATGTTGATGGTTTGCGGGAGTTGATACTTGAGGAGGCACACAGTTCGCGGTACTCTATTCACCCAGGTGCCGCAAAGATGTACCAAGACTTGAGACAACACTACTGGTGGAGGAGAATGAAGATGGATATTGTTAGGCATGTAGCTAAGTGCCTCAATTGCCAGCAGGTCAAATATGAGCATCAGAGACCGGGCGGTGTTCTTCAGCGTATGGTTATTCCCGAGTGGAAATGGGAGAGGATCACCATAGATTTTGTTACTGGGCTTCCTCGGACAGCGAGGAAGTTTGATTCTGTATGGGTGATTGTTGATCGGCTGACTAAGTCCGCACATTTCATCCCGGTTAGTACTACTTACTCATCGGAGCGGTTGGCATCGATCTTTATTCGGGAGATTGTCAGGTTGCATGGGGTCCCAGTGTCTATTATATCTGACAGAGGCACTCAGTTCACTTCTCAGTTTTGGAGAGCATCTTAGCGAGAGATGGGTACGCGGGTTGAGTTGAGCACCGCATTTCACCCCCAGACAGACGGACAGTCTGAGCGCACTATTCAGATCCTAGAGGATATGTTGCGAGCATGTGTGATTGACTTTGGTGGTTCGTGGGATGAGTTCTTACCACTTGCTGAGTTCGCCTACAACAACATCTACCAGTCGAGTATTCAGATGGCCCCGTATGAGGCATTGTATGGCAGACGGTGTAGATCTCCCGTCGGATGGATTGAGCCTGGTGAGGATAGATTGATAGGGACTGAGTTAGTTCAGGATGCTCTGGATAGAGCAAAGTTGATCCAGGAGAGGCTTCGCACAACACAGTCTCGCCAGAAGAGTTATGCGGACCGTAGGGTTCGAGAGTTGTCTTTTATGGTTGGTGATAGAGTATTGCTGAAGATTTCACCCATGAAGAGTGTCATGAGATTCGGTAGGAAAGGGAAGTTGAGTCCCAGGTACATTGGTCCCTTTGAGATACTCAGGAGAGTTGGAGAGGTGGCATATGAGTTAGCCTTGCCACCCAGCTTATCCAGCGTTCATCCAGTATTCCATGTGTCTATGTTCCGGAAGTACATCGGAGATCCGTCCCATGTATTAGACTTCAGTACCATTCAGCTTCATGGTGATCTATCCTATAATGTGGAGCCTATTGCTATTTTGGGTCGCCAAGTAAGGAAGTTGAGGTCGAAGGAGATTGCATCAGTTAAGGTTCAGTGGAGAGGTCGACCCGTGGAGGAGGCTACTTGGGAGGTCGAGCAGGAGATGCGGAGCAGATACCCTCAGCTATTTGAGACTTCAGGTATGTTTCTTGACCCGCTCGAGGACGAGCGTTTGCTTAAGAGGGGAGAATGTGACGACCCGGCCCGTCGTCACGGGAATTACCACCCCGTTATGTTGTAATTACATAATTCACGCTTTTATATCAGTGTTAGAGTCTATCGGGGGAGTTAGGAGTGAATTAAATTGGAAATGAGGCATATAGCCTTTTTGGAGGAAACTTGAATAAAGAAAGTCAACCCGGAGTTGACTATTTAGTTAGAGAGCTCGGAATCGAATTCTGATGATTTGGTTAGTTCCGGGAGGTGATTTGTGACTTAGGGGAGCGATCGGAATTGAATTTGGAGGCCGGTGTAGAAATAGGCTTGAATTGGCTAAGGTTGAATTTTGGCGAAATCCGAACGGTAGGTGAGATTTTGATCCGGGGGTCGGAATGGAATTCCGACAGTTGCAGTAGCTCCGTTAGGTGATTTTGGATGTGCCTGCAAAATTTCAGGTCATTCGGGCATCGTTTAGTCGGGTTTTTGATTGATTGTGTAATTCGGAATGTTTTAAGGAATTTAGGCTTGAATTCGATGTGAATTATGGGTTTTGATGTTATTAGATGTGTTTTGAGGATTGGAACAAGTTCGAATAAGGTATTAAGATGTGTTGGTGTGTTTGGATGAGGTCCCGGGGGCCTCGGGGTGTTTTCGGATGGTTAATCGGGAGAAAAACATGGAAATTGCAGGTTTGAAGAGTTCTGGTTCTGTTGTTTTCGCTCCTGCGGAAATGGGGGCGCAGGAGCGAGCCCGCAGGAGCGGAAAATGAGAGCAGAAGCGCTAGGGTTCGGCGAGGCGGATCCTGGTCCGCAAGGGCGGCACCGCAGGTGCGGAAGGAAAGACCGCAGAAGCGGTCTGGGCTCGTTATGGGAGGATCCGCAGAAGCGGAAGACTTGTCGCCTAAGCGAGTCCGCGGGAGCGGACTCTGATGCGCAGAAGCGGTAAGGCTCGCAAGAGCGGAAGGGGATTCGCAGGAGCGGTCTCGCATGAGCGAGACCTGGGCCGCAGAAGCGGAGCTGGGCGGCTAGGAGTGTGTTCGCAGAAGCGACCATTTGGTCGCAGAGGCGGCCTCGCAGAGGCGGATTTTGGTCCGTAGAAGCGGAAATCGCGCCTGTGTTAAGAATAACAGAAGAGTTTCATAAGTTGCAAAACATTTGGGGCTCGGTTCTTTGAGGCGAATTGGGCGATTTGGGCGAGAAATTTCTGGGAGATCACCGGGTTATCGTCGGAGGTGAGTTTTATGGTTCCTTTACGCGTTTTTATCATGAAATCCTTGGTTAAATCCTTGTAAATGGAAGATTAAAGGTGGGTTTGAGCCCTAGGCCTAAATTAAAGAAAAACACCGATTTGAGTGGGCAAATGGAGTCCGATTTTGGTAAATTTTATATGCCTAGACTCGTATCGAGATGAGGATTCCGAATATGTGATTTTTGTAATTTTTCGACAAGTGTACCAAAAGTCGGGTTTTGACAACTTGTGGGTTTTGGTATAAATTGGGTTATTTCGAATGAATTTCGTGAAATTAGCGTATATTGATGCATTCTCTATGATTTTGAGCAGATTTGGCACCCGAGGAGATTGATTTGCAAGGCAAGCGCAAGGCGGATTGAATCTTCTACCGGTTCGAGGTGAGTGGTGGTAGTAAACAATGTACTGAGGGTTTGAAACCCCGTACTAGCACTTCACAGTGCTATATTGAGATGATACACGCATTCTGTGACGGGCGTGGTGACATTGTGAATGGGGGTTCGGACTTAGTCCTTCCCGGCTAATAGAATACTGTGTTGTATGACTGTTACTGAGACTATAACTGTACAATTGGGCTAATAGCCATGTTTGGGGCCTTGTGCCGATCTGTAGAACATTAGGGAACCTATAGAGCTAGGTGACCCTTATATCATGTTGGAAACATACACTCAGCTGTAGCTCTAGATGTATAGCTTAATATGAGCCCGTACTAGATGTGTACATTGAGAGAAATTATCTAGGGTGGAATTCCCTGTTCTAGCTGAGTGGGCCTGAGAGGCCAAGCACATATTGACTGGGATAGGGTCGAGGACCCATTATGAGGTATTATATATATACCTATATTGGATCGGGCTGCACGCCGCAGCAGGATATGTGAGCACGTGATTTTTGCCCTATAAGAGAAATACTCCCAAAGATTCAAAATAAAATAATTTTAGTTTTCTTGCAATTGCTTCGGAGTCTGAGTCTGCACACATTCTCAGTGAGCACTGGTGTATATTATGGGATCGGGCTGCGCGCCGCAGCAGTATAAATCTATATACATATATATTGGATCGGACTGCACGACGCAGTAATACATGTGTGGATCGGGCTGCACGCCGCAGTATAATAGTGCTTGGGCCTAGGGAGCCCCTCCGAAGTCTGTATACACCCCCAGTGAGCGCCGTCGACGTTAAATGGAGCGGGCTGCGCGCCGTAGCGGTATATGTATTGGAGCGGGCTGCACGCCGCAGCATTATACTTAACCATATCCTATTATCTACTTAAATACTTATACATTATAGACATAGGTATGTGTCTTTATATGTTGAGATGGCCGTACACCGTAGGGGTACGAGTAAGGGTTGGATCAGTGTAGAATCGTGTAGAGATAAACGTGGATTGGAGATTTGAGCATTTCTATAGTGATGACGTACCTGTGAGGGTTGCCTTAGAACTTCTAAGTGATAGCACAGGAGTTCTTACCTTCAGTTGTTATTTATTATTGTTACTCACTGAGTTGAAATATACTCACCCCACTCCCCTGCACTTTCTGTGCAGATCCACAGGTGCCCGAGAGCAGTTGAGACATTGTAGCCGTTGATCCTTGTCTACTTTTGCGGAGATTACGAGGTAGCGTCCAGCGTGCGCAGAGCCTGTTTATCTCCTTCTTTATCATCTTGTTGATTTCCTATTTGCCTAGACTTGATTGTATTAGGATGCTATTCTGTAGAGGCTCAGTCTCGTGACACCACGATATGTTTGGGACCGTATTTTGTATGTTTTACGTTTCGGTTATCACCCGATATGATCATTTACTGTTTAAGTTTAATTTGATTAATAGCTGGCTGGGTAAAGAGATAATATGGTCGGGCTTGCCTAGCATTGTGTTAGGCGCCATCACGACCAGGGTTTGGGTCGTGACACCCGAGCATGAAGCTCAAATCAATTACCTGGATATTATTATCAATAATAAAGCTAAACAAAATAACCACCCAAAGATCTAGGGTCACGAGTCTGGAGCCTCTAAACAAGATCGGATAACAACATCTAGACCAAATACTAAAGTCCGAATAATTTATATACAAAAGAAAAATAGAATAAGAAGAGAAGCCAGGTTCTGCGAACTCCAGCAGCTACCTCAGCAACTCGGATAAACTCTGATATAGGCTGGAGTGTTTGTCTAATCCTCCTGTGTACCTGAATCTGCACACAAAGGTGCGAGGAGTAGGGGTGAGTACTAAGTACTCAGTGAGTAAAAATAATAGCTGAAAGCAGGAAATCCAAAGAATACCACAAAGCAAAGCTAAACTACAGTCCGATACCTACTACAAACTAACAACAACGACAATACAGCTACCACTGAATAATTTAACAAATAAAGATGCAATGCAATGCACATAACCACTACGGCGTGTAGCCCGATCCATTTAACGTCGACGGCGCTCACTGGGGGTGTGTACAGACTCCGGAGCGGCTCTTACAGCCCAAGCGCAATACTGTTGCGGCGTGCAGCCCGATCCTTATATCAACCGCTGCGGCGTGCAGCCCGATCCTCATATAAACCGCTGCGGCGTGCAGCCCGATCCATCCTCGGTCCACATAAATCAGATAAGTCACAAAAACAGTTCATTTTTCTTAATTCCAGTTCCCAGTTCATAATTTATGAAAAGTACTTTAACTTTTATTTAATTTGCAAAAACCAGTGACTTAACATTTCAATAGTGTGATTTCAAATTCCAGGACTGAGATCAATGATTAAGCAAGTATAGCTATCACATAAATACTATACCCTAGGGATACTACAGGTCGGCACAAGGCCCCAAACAAGGCTTACAACCCATAAATATGTCAAACACAACGTATTTCCATCACTAATAGCATATTTTCCATATCCGGGATGAACCAAGTCTCAATTCCCAGTCACAATCAGTCCCGCACCTGCCACGGGGTGCGAGCCACGCCCTACTAGCGTCACAATGTGCTAAGCCGGGGTTTCGAACCCTCAGGCTACCATATACACAAACTACTCACCTCTAGCCGGCCATAGACTCGTCCGCGATACCTTTTCCCTTCAAATTTACCGCCTCATGCGTAGAATCTAGTCAAACACAACAATTATATCAAATACGGATCAAAGAAACATAACCCAATTCATTTTATACGAAATACGCAATAATACACCAAGTTGGTAAAACCCGGACCCCGGGCCCGCTTCTTGAAAAATTCCGAAATTCATACCAACAGATTCCTCGTCTCACCACGAGTCCGTACATATAAAATTTATCAAAATCGGAGTTCGAATGGCCTTTCAAAACCCAAAAATTCGTTTTCATGATTTAGGCCCTAGTTCTTCACAAATTCTACCAATTTCAGGAATTTTGGTGTTTATTCTAGCATAAAATCATGTTTTTGAGTCAAGAAACTTACCTCCAGCGATTACCCATTGATTTCTCTCTTAAAAATCACCTCAGGAACTTCTTCCCGTTCCAAAATTGGAAGAAAACTCAACCTGCTTGTTCTAGGTATACTGTTCACGCGTTTAACTGCTCCCAATGGATTCCTTGTGAAATTCTAATGAATTTAGGTTTTTGAATCACTCAATTTTACCTTATAATGAAGGAGATATGTAGGTTTTAAGATTTGCAAATAGTGCAGGTTTTTAATACGCCGTCAGGGGCAGTTTCGTCATTAACCTGAAAATCTGGGCAACCTTAGTAAAATAGCCATAAAATCCTCATACGATGTCCAAATTTGATGATTCTTTTTGCTACGGGTCCGTAATTACGATACGGATCTAATTCTTCATTCAAAACAGTAATCGGAGCTCATTTGTTCAATATAATATCATTTATACTTGAAAAAACGATGTCGAAGCATAAGAAAAACGAGCATAACGCAACCCAAACCTATCTGAAACTCATCCGAGCTCCTCGGGACAGTATACGAACATACTAATATGCCACATATGATCATGTAAACTTAGTTTCACTCTCAAAACACCAAAACTAATATCAAAACACCAAATTTACATCGGATTCAAGCCTAAGTTCTTCCAAAACTTCCGAAACTTGCATTTGATCTAAAACTCGATCTAAACACCTCCGAATGATCTAAACTTTTGGACGCATATCCCAAATCACCTAACGGAGCTACTGCAACTATCAGAATTCCATTCCGACTCCCGAATCAAAATCTCACTTACCGTTCGGATTTCATCAAAATTCGACCTTAGCCAATTCAAGCCTAAAACTTCACCGGACCTCCGAATTCGATTCCGATTGCTCTCCTAAGCCATAAATGATCCTCCAAAACTAGTCGAATCATCAGAATTCAATTCCGAGCTTCCAAAGTCATCGGTCAACATTCCGTTGACTTTTCCAACCTATTCTTCTCAAAAAGGGATTTATGGCCTTATTTCTATCTAAATTCCCTCCGATTTGCTTCTAAATTTCCAAACACATATAAGTTAGCATATTGAAGTATTAAATGGAGAAAATGGGGCGATAACTCCCGTAACGACGGGCTGGGTCGTTACATTCTCCCCAACTTAAACAAACGCTCGTCCTCGAGCGTACCTAGAGTTGTACTAGAAGTAACCCAATACCTGACTGACCTTACCAAGCATATATGCGTGGTGGTACCACGTCACCCTATCCATCATAAGTCTGATAACACAATATAGCTGAACTTTCACAGTCCATCTGAAACATAGACCACATTGCACCTCCGAAATCATATGCCAAATCTGAATCCCACGTCTATATTCAGAATACACTCGAACCAACTGTAATAGCCCATACTCGCCACTCCGGGTGATATCTTATGGTGTACCAAACAACTCAATCACTCGAGATGGTGCCCTATAATCACAACAATTTCCCACGATAACCAAATATTACCGAAAAACCTTTCTCGTTAGCTAAAGTTTTATTCCAACACCTTCATGTATGTTGCCCAAGGCAACCGAACACACGATATATCGAATCCATCTCTCCGGTCATCCATTCATGAATCCATTTCCCTTTTTGACCGACATTACAATATATTTCGGAGCCAAACCTCGATGTATTCCTTTCTAACCAGCTGAAATCATATATGCCCGCACTCATTAATGGCTCCAACGATCATTCCGATTATGACACACCGCACTGGTGATATGACACCTCAACACCGACCTAAGCCATAATGAGCACAACACATGCTCCAATAAGAAATGCTTGAACATACTCAAATCATGACAACTACCTCAAACAAGGAGCTGTAATTCAAATTCCTCAATATCATCACAACACATAACTGAGATCTTGTCTCACATCATAGAATTAGAGTACTTGAATCCTCCTCGAAAGGTCATAACTTCACGTGGCCTTGCCACGGCTCATGATTCCATCCAAACACTATTACTCCTGAAGCACCTCAAGTCACCATGCTCAAAACAGTCAGCCACGCACAGATTTAGGTCTGAACTCAAATAATCAATCTCACCCACGGTGAAACAATTAATATAGGCCATCAAATATTGTAAGGACACAACCGATGCGCCATTTGCCGAGTGACACCCAACACTGACTTTCCTCAGAGACTAGGAAGTATAGTACGCAAGGTAACCTATAGAAAAAAAACTATTCTCCATGTCACACGGTTGCGGCGTGCAACCTGCTCCAAACTAACATACCCGTGGCGGCGTGCCACCCGATCCAGATACCATACCTGTGGCGGCGTGCCACCCGATCCAAATAATCTGTGGCGGCGGGCCACCCGATCCACGCAAAACTCTCGCAAAAACAAATGCACACCAAGTCAGATTGCTCATTACAACAAACATATATAGCCTCAAGCTCGGCCATAAGAAATGCATCCCACAAAGTTCATCAATACCGAAACTGAATCAGTAGTAGAAACCTCTGCACTTATATCCGCCACGAAGGCCCCACTGACAAAGAATACCTACCAGTCGTTCGCTGGTCCTGGGTACAACTACCCTGCTGGAGCATACTCTGATGCACTCTGCTACGCACTTTGTGCCATTTCCGACATAGTCCATATCATATTAGTCTAGACGACCTGACTTATGACAACCAGTCCGAAATCAAGTAACATAACCCAAATTCATCATATCAAGCTAAGAGAGAGCCACTAGGGCTTCCAATTTCCAATGATCGCTAAACGGTGCCAATACACACGAATACAATCACTGCATAAGCGGATTACGAGAACTTCTAGTCTCCATCACCTATATAGCACCTGAATCACTATGCCTGATTCCACACTCCACTGTGCGAATACATAACACACATTAAGTATCCATTCATACCACGACAGTCATTCAGAAATTTTCCTATGTCATCAACAATTCAATCATCACAATCGATCCAACAAGAGAATACCACCATACCACTAGATATTATCAGTTTACATTACCTTGTCCTTCTTGACCATATATCCTGCCAAATCACTAGAATAGCAGTACTTTTTTTTCCTTAATCACCAGAAAGATCGATTCTTAAATCACCTGCAGTTGCCCGCGCTGCTCAATAATTTTTAATGACTTCCCATATATTATGAACTGCTCTCAAAACCTTGAACATGCCATTATCAACTTCCCATAACACATCGCATATACCGTACCACACTAAGATAACTTGGAAACTTTTATCCTTTTTCTGCGCCGCAAACATCAACGCACTCAACCAGTCATGGACCTTCATGATCCCATATAGAATACAATTTCATTACTCATTCCATGCTTCGCATACCAACAGGAAATATATTCATTTTCAAACCACGGTAGAACACACCACAAACTCTTTCTCCCAATTCATTGTGTAAGTTTAACTGCCAGGACTGAGTCCTTTTACCCACATCGAGCTATGCAACTGCCAGCACTCAAGAGCTTTGTTGCACAATACCTGCAAGACTCATTACTTCGAACACATACCAGGAATTAATCGTATCCTTATCATACCGTTCCGGTTTATTAACAAGTTGCTCCATTTACCCAATTTCCTTTATGATTCATCTTTAATTTAATATTAGCCTTTACAGTAGCACTACAATATCTCAACTCATGTTACCACACGAGACTCATATACAAGACTACACGATCTCAGGCTCACAGACCGCTGAATACTCTCTCAATGTTTCCCAGAAGTACCACATTCTACGATACTTTATTTTGAAGAACTTCTTGCGATTTTGAATTCGTTATCATTACATACCAATACGGATATATAGAATCCCATCATTCACATAACATAACACAAGTCTTGATTCCTTCTAACGAAACCACCGTCTTTAGCCATATACACAATATTAATACACCTGACTGTTACAAGCAAAATCTTGAACACCGCAAAACCATTCTCGGGCATCATTCACCCTTATTCAATTATAATTCAACTGTCTTATTAAACAGAACCACTCGTGCCTTGTTAGAACTCTGGCACCGCAAAACATGATTACATACAGATGCATTTAGCTATCTTTCTTTCCTGTACACCGAACATTCTTTACCAGCAGCAGTTCAAACCATCCTATTATTTCTTCATATGTACGAAGCACCATAACCTTTATCATAATTTCCCAACATACTTAGAGACACAATCAACATAGCACACAACAATGCAATCAGTTAATCAATAACAACCTCCCCAACTTGGCTCAGAGCCATACATCAAAGCATTTTTAGCCACTCACATCATTCTTACTCAAATGATGCCACAATGTTATAGTGAGATTAAACTCAAGTCATTTACAAGCTTGACAAAGACTCGAATCCTCAGAGACCTTAACCCTTCTGCAATTCTTGCATTTATACACACACCACAGTTAAGCCTACTCTCTTTAGGTGACATAAATCTTTTCTAAGTCCCAAATTTTTCAAAAATTTCGACAGAGTTTCCTCTGTAAATTGGCCTATCCACATGCCAGGGAATCACCAAACCATTCTAACAATACATCCACAGCTCAAAAAGACATCACAATGTATTTCAACAACATTAAATCTCAATACTATACGAATCATATTATCACAATTTATACCTGAACCTGCGCTACACCTGCTCGCATCCTAACACATATGAAATACCCTTCAATTACATATCTGAATCCACCCACCTACTTCGCCTCAATCTAGTATTTCAGTACAACACCTTTCACCAGGATATACATAGCATAATCACTTTAGTCTTCCTAAGTCTAAACCCATTTTACTACACGTAAGGCACTTTACCTTCCAACTAAGAGATATGATAAATATTCACCACGCCCATAGCTCGGGGCTACACAACAGGTTACAATAAGGATCTAACACCTAACAGCTTGTACATTATTAAGTTGCCATTTCCACAGTTAGGAACAATACCGATCACACGAGATTTCATAATACCAGTTTGTAAAATCAGCACTTTGGTGCTCATGTCATAGACAAAGATCTGGCCTCAAGTCCTCCCGACTGGCCCAATATAAACTCGCAGAGATTATATCTCGCCCCTCGACCAGAGAATCACAAGCCATCAAGGCAATCATATTATTGAGCGTTCGAGTGCGCATATAGGCATATGGAAGGAATTTCCAAGAATTATATCTCAAGCTGAATCAAGTACGCACGATAAGAATTCCAAGAAATGTGAAGTGTTTCCTAAAGGTTTGCAGCCTCCCGAGGATAAGTACAAGCGTCCCCGTACCGATCCACAAGACTCTACCAACCGGCTCAAGACTCATGAGGCCTAGTAACCTAGGCTCTGATACCAACTTGTCACGACCCCAATCCCGGTCGTGATGGCGCCCAACACAACTGCTAGGCAAGCCCGACCATTTACCCTCTCATCCCGAGCATGAAGCTCAAATCAATTACCTGGATATTATTATTAATAATAAAGCTAAACTAAATATCCACCTAAAGATCTAGGGTCTGGAGCCTCTAAACAAGATCGGATAACAATATCTGATCCAAATACTAAAGTCCGAATAATTTATATACAAAGGAAAAATAGAATAAGAAGAGAAGCCAGGTCCTGCGAACGCCAGTAGCTACCTCAGCAACTCGGATAAATACTGATAAAAGCTGGAGTGCTCGTCTATCCCTCCTATGTACCTGAATCTGCACACAAAGGTGCAGGGAGTAGGGGTGAGTACTAAGTACTCAGTGAGTAATAAATATATAAAAGCAGCTGAAAGAAGGAAATCCACAGAATACCACAGTATGAAGCTAACTACAGTCCGAATCTCCTACGAACTAGCATCAACAGTACAATACAGCTACCACGGAATAATTTAACAAATAAAGATGCAATGCAATGCACATAACCGCTACGGCGTGTAGCCCGATCCATTTAACGTCGACGGCGCTCACTGGGGGTGTGTACAGACTCCGGAGGGGCTCCTACAGCCCAAGCGCAATACTGCTGTGGCGTGCAGCCCAATCCTCATATCAACCGCTGCGGCGTGCAGCCCGATCCTCATATAAACCACTGCGGCGTGCAGCCCGATCCATCCTCAGTCCACATAAATTAGATAAGTCATAAAAACAGTTCATTTTTCTTAATTCCAGTTCTCAGTTCATAATTTATGAAAAGTACTTTAACTTTTATTTAATTTGCAAAAACCGGTGACTTAACATTTCAATAGTGTGATTTCAAATTCCAGGACCGAGATCAATGATTAAGCAAGTATAGCTATCACATAAATACTATCCCCTAGGGATACTACAGGTCGGCACAAGGCCCCAAACAAGGCTTACAGCCCATAAATATGTCAAACACAGCGTATTTCCATCACTAATAGCATATTTTCCATATCCGGGATGAACCAAGTCTCAATCCCCAATCAAAATCAGTCCCGCACCTGCCACGGGGTGCGAGCCACGCCCTACTAGCGTCACAATGTGCTAAGCCGGGGTTTCGAACCCTCAGGCTACCATATACACAAACTACTCACCTCTAGCCGGCCGTAGACTCGTCCGCGATACCTTTTACCTTCAAATTTACCACCTCATGCGTAGAATCTAGTCAAACACAACAATTATATCAAATACGGATCAAAGAAACATAACCCAATTCATTTTATACGAAATACGCAATAATACACCAAGTTGGTAAAACCCGGACCCCGGGCCCGCTTCTTGAAAAATTCCGAAATTCATACCAACAGATTCCTCGTCTCACCACGAGTCCGTGCATATAAAATTTATCGAAATCGGAGTTCGAATGGCCTTTCAAAACCCAAAAATTCGTTTTCATGATTTAGGCCCTAGTTCTTCACAAATTCTACCAATTTCAGGAATTTTGGAGTTTATTCTAGCATAAAATCATGTTTTTGAGTCAAGAAACTTACCTCCAGCGATTACCCATTGATTTCTCTCTTAAAAATCACCTCAGGAGCTTCTTCCCATTCCAAAATTGGAAGAAAACTCAACCTGCTCGTTCTAGGTATAATGTTCATGCGTTTACTGCTCCCAATGGATTCCTTGTGAAATTCTAATGAATTTAGGCTTTTGAATCACTCAATTTTACCTTATAATGAAGGAGATATGTAGGTTTTAAGATTTGCAAATAGTGCAGGTTTTTAATACGCCGTCAGGGGCAGTTTCGTCATTAACCTGAAAATCCGGGCAACCTTAGTAAAATAGCCATAAAATCCTCATACGATGTCCAAATTTGATGATTCTTTTTGCTACGGGCCCATAATTATGATACAGATCTAATTCTTCATTCAAAACAGTAATCGGAGCTCATTTGTTCAATATAATATCATTTATGCTTGAAAAAACGATGTCGAAGCATAAGAAAAACGAGCATAACGCAACCCAAACCTATTTGAAACTCATCCGAGCTCCTCGGGACAGTATACGAACATACTAATATGCCACATATGATCATGTAAACTTAGTTTCACTCTCAAAACACCAAAACTAATATCAAAACACCAAATTTACGTCGGATTCAAGCCTAAGTTCTTCCAAAACTTCCGAAACTTGCATTTGATCTAAAACTAAACCTAAACACCTCCGAATGATCTAAAATTTTGCACGCATATCCCAAATCACCTAACGGAGCTACTGCAACTATCAAAATTCCATTCCGACTCCCGGATCAAAATCTCACTTACCGTTCGGATTTCATCAAAATTCGACCTTAGCCAATTCAAGCCTAAAACTTCACCGGACCTCCGAATTCGATTCCGATTGCTCTCCTAAGCCATAAATGATCCTCCAAAACTAGTCGAATCATCAGAATTCAATTCCGAGCTGCCAAAGTCATCGGTCAACATTCGGTTGACTTTTCCAACCTATTCTTCTCAAAAAGGGATTTATGGCCTTATTTCTATCTAAATTCCCTCCGATTTACTTCTAAATTTCCAAACACATATAAGTTAGCATATTGAAGTATAAAATGGAGAAAATGGGGCGATAACTCCCGTAACGACGGGCTGGGTCGTTACACCGCAGGAGCGAATGATTTTCCGCAGAAGCGGACGCGCAGGGGCGGTTCATGGATCGCAGGAGCGAGATTGGCCAAATAGGCCTGGGTTCGCAGAAGCGACCAATTGGTCGCAGAAGCGGTTCCGCAGAAGCGAAAATCGCAGTGAATTAATTGTATCAGAAGTTAGAAAATTTCAGAAACATTTCACACATTTGGGTCTCGGCTTTTGAGGCGATTTGGGCGATTTTGAAAAGAAACTCAAGGGAAATCATCAGCTAATCAACTATGGACTTAAACTATGATTAGTATTGGTTATATTATGCAATTATATCATGAAAATGGAGGAATTTGGGGTAATTTATGGAGGGTTTAGCCCTAGGCTTGAACTTTAGAAAATCAAGGTTTTGAATGGGCAAATGGAGTCCGAATTTGGTAAAATTGATATGCTTAGACTCGTATCAAGATGAGGGTTCCGAATATGTGACTTTTGTAATTTTTCCACAAGCGTACCGAAAGTCGGGTTTTGACAACTTAGGGAATTTTGATGTAAATTGAGTTGTATTGATTGGGAGTCGTTCCGTTGGCCTAATTTGTTGTATTTCTACTATATTTGATCAGATTCTATGCGTGCGGAGCTTGATTCTCATGGCAAGGGCATTACGGAGTAGTCGTCATGCCGTATTGAGGTGAGTAATAGATGTGGGTGATGACCAGCGGGTTCGAAACCCCGGTATACCACTTTGTGATGCTGTATAGCAGCGACACACGTACTCTCTTGTGAGTGCGGGGTCGATTGTAATTGGGGACTATGGCTTAGTTCGACTTGTTGATACTGTGTTATGACATTGGCTATTCTTGAGCCGTCGAACCTCCTTCTCGGATGGTTGCATACTATATATTGAAATATTGGCTACTCTTGAGCCGAGGAACCCCCTTCTTGGGCGGTTGAGTATACTTGTGGGCCGCGAGCCAGTTATTGGATCCCGCGAGGATCGTTATCATTGTCTTATCATATTGACATGCTAGTTACTACCGGTCCGTAGCTATTTCTGTTATCATGCTATTTCCAATCTCTGGAACTTGGTATTACTGTTTTCCAACTGAAAAATGATAAAAAGGTTTTCAAAACTACTTTTGAGCCTGCGAGGCTGCATTTGCATTTCGCTGATTGGTAGTGGATCGGACTGCACACCGCAGCATATATTCATGATATTGTGCTTGGGCTGTAGGAGCCCCTGTGGAGTCTGAAACCCCACGGTGAGCACGGGTACCCAAATTGGATCGGGCTACGCGCCGTAGCTGTCATTTCATGCATTGCATTGCATTTAGCTACACCTGCTAGCTGTTATACTGTTTTGCTGGTACTTGTTGGTACATGTATAGTTGATATTGATTCTGTGACAGGGTATTTGATTACAGCTTTACATAGTGCTTTATTGCGGATTTCTTATCTGTGCTGTCTTACCCTTGTTTATTACCACTGAGTGTGGCAATACTCATTTTAATCCATGCACCTTGTGTGCAGATCCAGGTACCTCTCAGCAGTGATCCAGTAGTTGTGCGAGGCAACATTTGTTGATATTCGAGGTAGCTGCAGAGTTCGCATGACCCGATATTCCTTCTCACTGTCTCTTGATTTTGTATTAACTTTTCTTTCCGCACTTGGTATCTTGTAAACCTTTATACACTCATGTTCAGTAGAGGCTCATGACTCCTGACCTTTGGTCTATGGGAGTTGATGTATTATGGGACTGGGTTCCCCGTTTTCGTTATATGTATCATTGTTGCTTCCTGAATTAATATACTTAAATGGGTTAAAGAGAGCTTCTAGCTCCGTTGTTGATATTGATTGGTCAGGCTGGCTTAGCAATGTGCTGGGCGCCATCACGACCGGATTTGGGGTCGTGACAAGTTGGTATCAGAGCCTAGGTTTACTAGGCCTCGTGAGTCTTGAGCCGGTTAGTAGAGTCTTGTGGATCGGTACGGGGACGCCTATACTTATCCTCGGGAGGCTGCGAACCTTTAGAAAACACTCCACTTTTCTTGAACTCTGTCGTGCGATCTTGTTGTTCTGAGAACTGAACTTCTATATTCTATTCTCTCGCAGATGGCGAGAACGCGAGCATCAGGACGAGGTGGACGACCTCCATTGCCACTTGTTAGAGGCCGTGGGCGCGGTCGTGCTAGAGGTAGAGGTAGGGCGGCTGAGGCAGTGCCAGCTGACCCGCCCGTTGTACCAGTTCAGGAGCAGCCCCCAGTGGTTGATGCTCCAGCAGCCCCAGTTCAGGGCCAGACTGTATCTATTGCTATCCCTGGTCTTCAGGAGACTCTTGCTCAGATATTATCAGTGTGTTCCGGTTTGGCTCAGGTAGTTTCAGCTACCGATACTGTAGCGACATCTCAGTCAGGGGGTGGTCGGCAGACCCCTGCAGCTCGCACACCTGACCCGGTTGTTCAGGGACTTCAGACGCTAGAGGCGGTCCCCGCTCAGGTGGTTGCACCGGTTATTCCTCCAGCTGCACCAGCTCCAGCTCCAGAGCATATGGTTCATGTTATGCCCGATGACGAGCATCGTCGTCTTGAGAGATTTGGTAGACTTCAGCCACCCCATTTCAGTGGCGTTGAGGGCGAGGATGCCCAGGGTTTCTTGGACAAGTGTCGGAGGATGTTGCGGACGGCTGGTATTCTTGAGTCCAGCGGAGTTTCATTTACTACCTTTCAGTTCACTAGTCCCGCATTTGATTGGTGGGAAGAGTTTGAGAGGCGTAGGCCAGCAGGAGCAGCACCTCTCACATGGCAGCAGTTCTCTACTCTCTTTCTAGAGAAATATGTACCTCAGTCTCGTCGCGAGGAGCTACGTCGCCAGTTCGAGTGGTTGGTTCAGGGCGACATGTCTGTGACCCAGTATGAGCTCAGATTCACACAGTTGGCTAGGCATGCCACATGGATGATCCCTAATGATAGGGAGAGGATCGGGAGGTTCATTGATGGCCTCAATTACTCTATCCGTATTCGTATAACCAGAGAGAGAGTTTTGTCATCATCATTTGAGGAGGTTGTTGATATGGCACGCTCCATTGAGGCGGATCGTCGCCGAGAGAGAGAGGAGCGGGAGGCCGAGAGGCCTCGTGGTTCGGGCAGTTTCACCGGTGCTCCATCTAGAGGGCATTCCCAGCAGAGAGCAGAGGTCGCTCATCTAGACCTTCTCATTCGAGCCACCCGGAGCGAGAGCGGAGGTTCTTATGGTCGTGGTCGTCGGGGGTTTCGACGAGGTCGGTCATCGCTAGGTGCCCTTCCGGCCCGAGGTGCAGCACCTACTTCTTCGGCCCCGGGTTCTTCTTGCGGCGAGGGGTTCCCTTCGGTCCCCTTCTCCGGCACCAGGTGCATGTTATGAGTGTGGTGAGTTTGGCCACATGAGGAGACAAGTGCCCTCGACTCCGTAGGGACGAGATCTCGGCAAAGGGATCAGCCCTCATCTTCGAGCACCATCTCGGTCTAGTAGAGGTGGAGGTCGGTCTTCTCGTGGTCGCCCTGAGGGCGAGGAGAGATCCGGTGGAGGCCGGAGCACGGTTCTATGCACTTCCCGACGGGCGTGATGCGGTTGCCTCCGATGCGGTGATTACGGGTATCATTTCCGTCCGTCACAGAGATGCCTCGTTCTATTTGATCCGGGGTCCACATATTCTTACGTGTCCTCTTATTTTGCACATCATTTGGGTACGACTCGTGGTAGTCTTGATTTACTTGTTCATGTATCCACCCCCGTGGGTGATACGATTGTTGTGAATCATGTCTATAGAACCTGTGTTATATCTATTGGGGGTCTGGAGACCCAGGCAGATTTGTCATTGTTGGGTATGGTGGACTTTGATGTTATATTGGGTATGGACTGGTTGTCTCCGTACCATGCTATATTGGACTGTCATGCTAAGACAGTTACGTTGGCCATTCCGGGTATTTCTCAGATCGAGTGGCGGGGTTCGACCGATTTCGTCCCTAGCCATGTCATTTCGTTCTTAAATGCTCAGAAGATGGTCGAAAAAGGGTGTTTATCATACTTGGCTTTTATGAGAGATGTGGGAGCTGAGCCTCCAAGCATTGATTTTATACCTGTTGTGAGGGACTTCTCAGATGTATTCCCCTTAGACCTACCGGGCATGCCGCCGGACAGGGATATTGATTTTGGCATTGACTTGGTGCCGGGCACTCAGCCCATATCCGTTCCTCCTTATCGGATGGCACCAGCTGAGTTGAAAGAACTGAAAGAGCAACTTCAAGAGCTTCTGGATAAGGGTTTCATCCACCCTAGTGTGTCTCCGTGGGGTGCGCCGGTATTATTTGTTAAAAAGAAAGATGGTTCCATGCGAATGTGTATTGATTATAGGCAATTGAACAAAGTGACGGTGAAGAACAAGTACCCTCTACCGCGCATAGATGATTTGTTTGATCAGTTACAGGGTGCGAGGGTGTTTTCTAAGATCGATCTTCGTTCAGGCTATCATCAGCTAAAGATCAGGGACTCGGATATTATGAAGAGTGCATTCAGGACCCGATATGGTCATTATGAGTTTCTTGTGATGTCGTTTGGGCTGACCAACGCCCCAGCAGCATTTATGCATCTGATGAACAGTGTGTTCAGGCCTTATTTGGATTCATTTGTGATTGTGTTCATTGATGACATTCTAGTCTACTCCCGTAGTCGGGAGGAGCATGCTCAACATTTGAGTATTGTGTTGCAGAGATTGAGGGAGGAGAAGCTATATGCTAAATTCTCCAAGTGCGAGTTTTGGCTCGAGTCCGTAGCATTTCTGGGACATGTGGTGTCTCGTGATGGTATTCAGGTTGATCGGAAAAAGATAGAGGCGGTGCAGAGCTGGCCTAGACCGACCTCAGCTACAGAGATCAGGAGTTTTCTTGGCTTGGCGGGATATTATCGCCGGTTTGTTAATGGATTTTCATCCATTGCTTCTTCATTGACTAAATTGACCCAGAAGGGTGCAACATTCGTGTGGTCGGATGAGTGCGAGGAGAGCTTTCAGAAGCTCAAGACAGCTTTGACCACAGCTCCAGTGTTAGTATTGCCATCAGCTTCAGGTTCATATACTGTTTACTGTGATGCCTCGAGAGTGGGGATAGGTTGTGTGTTGATGTAGGAAGGTAAGGTGATTGCTTATGCTTCTCGGCAGTTGAAGCCACATGAGAAGAACTATCCTGTTCATGATTTGGAGCTAGCCGCCATTGTTCATGCATTGAAGATTTGGAGGCACTATTTGTACGGTGTGTCTTGTGAGGTGTATACCGATCATCGTAGTCTCCAGCACTTGTTCAAACAGAAAGACCTTAATTTGAGACAGCGGAGATGGCTTGAGTTGTTGAAGGATTATGACATTACTATATTATATCATCCGGGGAAGGCCAATGTGGTGGCCGATGCTTTGAGCCGGAAGGCGGTCAGGTATGGGGAGCTTGGCATATATTCCAGCTGAGGAGAGGCCATTTGCTCATGATGTTCAGGTGCTAGCCAATCGGCTAGTGAGGTTAGATATTTCGGAGCCCAGCCGGGTATTGGCTTGTGTTGTATCTCGGTCATCTCTATATGATCGTATTCGTGAGCGCCAGTATGATGATCCACATTTGGTCGTCCTTAGGGACAGAGTTCATCATGATGATGCTAGAGACGTCACCATTGATAGTGACGGCGTATTGAGGATGCAGGGCCGGATATGTGTGCCCAATGTTGATGGCCTTCGTGAGTTGATTCCGGAGGAGGCCCATAGCTCGCGGTATTCTATCCATCCAGGAGCCGCGAAGATGTATCAAGATTTGAAACAACACTATTGGTGGAGAAAGATGAAAATGGACATTGTCGGACATGTAGCACGGTGCCTCAACTGTCAGCAGGTTAAGTACGAGCATCAGAGGCCCGGTGGTGTATTTCAGCGCATTGTTATTCCTGAGTGGAAATGGGAGAGGATCACTATGGACTTTGTTACTGGACTCCCTCGGACGGCGAGGAAGTTTGATTCTGTATGGGTGATTGTGGATAGACTGACCAAGTCGGCTCACTTCATTCCAGTTAGTACTACCTACTCATCGGAGCGGTTGGCAGCGATCTTTATTCGAGAGATTGTTCGGTTGCATGGAGTCCCAGGTGTCTATCATATCCGACAGGGGTACTCAGTTCACTTCTCAATTTTGGAGAGCATTTCAGCGAGAGATGGGTACGCGGGTTGAGTTGAGTACAACATTTCATCCCCAGACAGATGGGCAGTCTAAGCGTACTATTCAGATTCCGGAGGATATGTTACGAGCATGTGTGATTGACTTTGGTGGTTCGTGGGATGAGTTCCTACCACTTGCTGAGTTTGCCTACAACAACAGTTATCAGTCGAGTATTCAGATGGCCCCGTATGAGGCATTGTATGGCAGACGGTGTAGATCCCCCGTGGGATGGTTTGAGCCTGGTGAGGATAGATTGATAGGGACTGAGTTAGTCCAGGATGCTCTGGATAGAGCAAAGTTGATCCAGGAGAGGCTTCGTACAGCACAGTCTCGCCAGAAGAAGTTATGCGGACCGTAGAGTTCGAGAGTTGTCTTTCATGGTCGGTGACAGAGTATTGTTGAAGGTTTCACCTATGAAGGGTGTCATGAGGTTTGGGAAGAAAGGAAAGTTGAGTCCTAGGTACATTGGTCCTTTTGAGATACTTAAGAGAGTTGGAGAGGTGGCATATGAGTTGGCCTTGCCGCCCAACTTATCTAGTGTTCATCCAGTATTCCACGTGTCTATGCTCCGGAAGTACATTGGAGATCCGTCTCATGTATTAGACTTCAGTACCATTCAGCTTGATGGTGATCTATCCTATGATGTGGAGCCTATTGCTATTTTGGGTCGTCGGGTGAGAAAATTGAGGTCTAAGGAGATTGCATCAGTTAAGGTTCAGTGGAGAGGTCGACCCGTGGAGGAGGCCACTTAGGAGATCGAGCGGGAGATGCGGAGCAGATATCCTCACTTGTTTGAGACTTCAGGTATGATTCTTGACCCGCTCGAGGACGAGCGTTTGCTTAAGAGGGGAGAATGTGACGACCCGGCCCGTCGTCACGGGAATTACCACCCCGTTATGTTGTAAATACATGTTTTATGCTTTTATATTAGTGTTAAAGTCTATCGGGTGAGTTAGGAGTGATTTGGATTGGAAATGAGGCATATAGCCTTTTTGAAAGAAACTTGAATAAGGAAAGTCAACCCGGAGTTGACTATTTGGTTAGAGGGCTCGGAATCGGATTCTGATGATTCGGTTAGTTCCGGGAGGTGATTTGTGACGTAGGGGAGCGATCGGAATTGAATTTGGAGGTCCGGTGTAGAAATAGGTTTGAATTGGCTAAGGTTGAATTTTGGCGAAATCCGAATGGTAGGTGAGATTTTGATCCGGGAGTCGGAATGGAATTCCAACAGTTGCAGTAGCTCCGTTAGGTGATTTTGGATGTGCCTGCAAAATTTCAGGTCATTCGGACGTTGTTTGGTCGGGTTTTTGATTGATTGTGTAATTCAGAATGTTTTAAGGAATTTAGGCTTGAATTCAATGTGAATCATGGGTTTTGATGTTATTAGACGTGTTTTGAGGATCGGAGCAAGTTCGAATAAGGTATTAAGATGTGTTGGTGTGTTTGGATGAGGTCCCGGGGCCTCGGGGTGTTTTCGGATGGTTAAACGGGAGAAAATGTGGAAAATTGCGGGTTTGGGGTTCTGGTTCTGTTGTTTTCGCTCCTGCGGAAATGGGGGCGCAGGAGCGAGTCCGCAGAAGCGGACGAGGAGGCGCAGGAGTGCTTGTCTTCGCAGAAGCGGAATCGTCTCCGATTTACTTCTAAATTTCCAAACACATATAAGTTAGCATATTGAAGTATAAAATGGAGAAAATGGGGCGATAACTCCCGTAACGACGGGCTGGGTCGTTACACCGCAGGAGCGAATGATTTTCCGCAGAAGCGGACGCGCAGGGGCGGTTCATGGATCGCAGGAGCGAGATTGGCCAAATAGGCCTGGGTTCGCAGAAGCGACCAATTGGTCGCAGAAGCGAAAATCGCAGTGAGTTAATTGTATCAGAAGTTAGAAAATTTCAGAAACATTTCACACATTTGGGTCTCGGCTTTAGAGGCGATTTGGGCGATTTTGAAGAGAAACTCAAGGGAAATCATCAGGTAATCAACTATGGACTTAAACTATGATTAGTATTGGTTATATTATGCAATTATATCATGAAAATGGAGGAATTTGGGGTAATTTATGGAGGGTTTAGCCCTAGGCTTGAACTTTAGAAAATCAAGGTTTTGAATGGGCAAATGGAGTCCGAATTTGGTAAAATTGATATGCTTAGACTCGTATCGAGATGAGGGTTCCGAATATGTGACTTTTGTAATTTTTCGACAAGCGTACCGAAAGTCGGGTTTTGACAACTTTGGGAATTTTGATGTAAATTGAGTTGTATTGATTGGGAGTCGTTCTATTGGCCTAATTTGTTGTATTTCTACTGTATTTGATCAGATTCTATGCGTGTGGAGCTTGATTCTCATGGGAAGGGCATTGCGGAGTAGTCGTCGTGCCGTATTGAGGTGAGTAATAGATGTGGGTGATGACCAGCGGGTTCGAAACCCCGGTATACCACTTTGTGATGCTGTATAGCAGCGAGACACGTACTCTCTTGTGAGTGCGGGGTCGATTGTAATTGGGGACTATGGCTTAGTCCGACTTGTTGATACTGTGTTATGACATTGGCTATTCTTGAGCCGTCGAACCTCCTTCTCGGATGGTTGCATACTATATATTGAAATATTGGCTACTCTTGAGCCGAGGAACCCCTTTCTTGGGTGGTTGAGTATACATGTGGGCCGTGAGCCAGTTATTGGATCCCGCGAGGATCGTTATCATTGTCTTATCATATTGACATGCTAGTTACTACCAATCCGTAGCTATTTCTGTTATCATGCTATTTCCAATCTCTGGAACTTGGTATTACTGTTTTCCAACTGAAAAATGATAAAAAGGGTTTTCAAACTATTTTTGAGCCTGCGAGGTTGTATTTGCATATTAGCTGACTGGTAGTGGATCGGGCTGCGCGCCGCAGCAGTATATATGTTGGATCGGACTGCACGCTGCAGTGATATTGTGCTTGGGCTGTAGGAGCCCCTCCGGAGTCTGAACCCCCACAGTGAGCACGGGTACCCAAATTGGATCGGGCTACGCGCCGTAGCGGTCATATCATGCATTGCATTGCATTTAGCTACATCTCCTAGCTGTTATACTGTTTTGCTGGTACTTGATGGTACAGGTACAGTTGATATCGATTCCGTGACAGGGTATTTGATTACAGCTTTACATAGTGCTTTATTGCGGATTTCTTATCTCCGCTGTCTTACCCTTGTTTATTACCACTGAGTCTGGCAGTACTCATTTTACTCCCTGCACCTTGTGTGCAGATCCAGGTACTTCTCAGCAGTGATCCAGTCGCTGTGCGAGGCGACGTCTGTGGGATATACGAGGTAGCTGCAGAGTCCGCAGGACCCGATATTCCTTCTTACTGTCTCTTGATTTTGTATTAACTTTTCTTTCCGCACTTGGTATCTTGTAAACCTTATACACTCATGTTCAGTAGAGGCTCATGACTCTTGACCCTTGGTCTATGGTAGTTGATGTATTATGGGACTGGGTTCCCCGTTTCGTTATATGTATCATTGTTGCTTCCTGAATTAATATGCTTAAATGGGTTAAAGAGAGCTTCTAGCTCCATTGTTGATATTGATTGGTCAGGCTAGCTTAGCAATGTGCTGGGCGCCATCACGACCAGATTTGGGGTCGTGACAAGTTATGGGTAGGATATATGACAAAACCGATTATAGATAATAAGAGAGGAATATCAGATGTACCAGAATACATAGAAAGAACGTTAATAGGAACGACTAAGTTATGGTTACAAAATATGACTAAAGATGCCTTAGGAGTATTAAGAAATGATAAAAAATTTGATGGTGAAAAAGCTACAACAGCTATAAAATTTTTGCATAAATATGAAACAATTATAAGAAATGAATTTAGTAATGCAGAAACAGAAGAAGTAGAACGACATAAAGAAAATATATTAAATAGAAATTTAATGTCAAAATTAGCAATATGTAATATGTGTTACATACACGAATATACATGTGCATTTAAATAATTTTACTATAAAGGAATATATACTATAGAGGAAAGTAAAGAAATAAGAAAATTATATTTTTCAAAATTACCAGAACCATTTAGTTCAAAAATATTAAAAGATACAGCATTACAAGATACTTTAGGAGCAAGAATTAAATACATACAAAACTGGTTCGCAGAATTATGTGAAAAACATAAAGAAGAAATTAAAATGGAAAAAACGTTAATAAAAAACTTAGCATGTTGTAAAGATAAAATAGCACCCCAGTTTGGATGCAATAAAAGATACTATAATAAAAATCATAATAAAAGTAAAAAATATAAAAAGTATAAGTCAAAATTTAAGTATAAAAAACCTAGACGAAGATATTATGTAAAGAAATTTAATAACAAAAGGCAGTACCGACCTAAGAAAAAATTATCAGAATGTAAATGTTATAATTGCGGAAAACTAGGACATTTAGCAAAAGATTGCAAAATACCTAAAAATCTGTGAAGACCCGGCCCGTTGTCACGGGAATTACCACCCCGTTATGTGGTAATTTCATGTTTTATGCTTTTATATCAGTGTTAGAGTCTATCGGGTGAGTTAGGAGTGATTTGGATTGAAAATGAGGCATATAGCCTTTTTGAAGGAAACTTGAATAAGGAAAGTCAACATGGAGTTGACTATTTGGCTAGAGGGCTCGGAATCTGATTTTGATGATTCGGTTAGTTCCGGGAGGTGATTTGTGACTTAGAGGAGCAATCAGAATTGAATTTGGAAGCGCGGTGTAGAAATAGGCTTGAATTGGCTAAGGTTGAATTTTGGCGAAATCCGAACGGAAGGTGAGATTTTGATCCGGGGGTCGGAATGGAATTCCGACAATTCCTGTAGCTTCACTATGTGATTTTGGATATGTCCGCAAAATTTTAGGTCATTCGGACGTCGTTTGGTAGGGTTTTTGATTGATTGTGCAATTCGGAATGTTTTAAGTAATTTAGGCTTGAATTCGATGTGAATGATGGGTTTTGATGTTGTCAGACGTGTTTTGAGGATTGGAACAAGTTCGAATGAGGTATTAGGATGTGTTGGTGTGTCTGGATGAGGTCCCGGGGGCCTCAGGGTGTTTTCGGATGGTTAAACGGGAGAAAATGTATAAACTTTGCAGGTTTGTGTTCTGGTTCTGTTGTTTTCGCTCCTGCGGAAATGGGGGCGCAGAAGCTAGTCCGCAGGAGCGGACAAAGGGGCGCAGGGGCGAGTGAATTCGTAGAAGCGGAATATTTTCCGCTGAAGCGGCGTTGCTGGTGCGAGCAGGTGACCGCAGAAGCGGACTTGATGAGTAAGGGGAAAGTCCGCAGAAGCGGATTCTTGACCGCATAGGCGAGTCCGCAGGAGCGGACTCTGGAGCGCAGAGGCGAACGTCACCGCAGGAGCGGATATATTTTCGCGGAAGCGGACGCGTGGAAGCGGTCTTATGTTCGCAGAAGCGGAATTGGCCGTCTAGGCCTGGAGTCGCATAAGCGACCACCTGGTCGCGGATACGGAAGTGCAGGAGCGGAATTTTATCCGCAGAAGCGAAAATCGCAGGGAGTTAATTGTATCAGAAGTTGGAAAATTTCAGAAACATTTCACACATTTGGGTCTCGGCTTTAGAGGCGATTTGGGCGATTTTGAAGAGAAACTCAAGGGAAATCATCAGGTAATCACCTATGGACTTAAACTATGATTAGTATTGATAATATTATGCAATCATATCATGAAAATGGAGGAATTTGGGGTAATTTATGGAGGATTTCTCCCTAGGCTTGAACTTTAGAAAATCAAGGTTTTGAATAGGCAAATGGAGTCCGAATTTGGTAAATTTTATATGCCTAGACTAGTATTGAGATGAGGGTTCCGAATATGTGACTTTCGTGATTTTTCGAGAAGCGTACCGAAAGTCGGGTTTTGACAACATTGGGAATTTTGATGTAAATTGAGTTGTATTGATTGGGTGTCGTCCCATTGGCCTAATTTGTTGTATTTCTACTATATTTGATCAGGATTCTACGCGTGCGGAGCTTGATTCTCGTGGCAAGGGCATTGCGGAGTAGTCGTCGCGTTGTATTGAGGTGAGTAATAAATGTGGGTGATGACCAGCGGGTTCGAAACCCCGGTATACCACTTTGTGATGCTGTATAGCTGCGAGACACGTACTCTCTTGTGAGTGCAGGGTCGATTGTGGTTGGGGACTATGGTTTAGTCCGACTTGTTGATGCTGTGTTATGATACTAGGCTATTCTTGAGCCGTCGAACCTCCTTCTCGGATGGTTGCATACTATATTGTGATATTGGCTACTCTTGAGCCGTTGAACCCCCTTCTTGGGTGGTTGAGTATACTTGTGGGTCGCGAGCCAGTTATTGGATTCCGCGAGGATCGTTATCATTGTCTCATGATATTGACATGTTAGTTACTACCAGTCCGTAGCTATTTCTGTTATCATGCTATTTCCAATCTCTGGAACTTTGATATTACTGTTTTCAACTGAAAAATGATAAAAGATGTTTTTCAAACTACTTTCGAGCCTGCGAGGCTGTATTTGCATATTAGCTGACTGGTAGTGGATCGGGCTGCGCACTGCAGCGGTACATATGTCGGATGGGACTACACGCCGCAGTGATATTGTGCTTGGGCTGTAGGAGCCCCTCCGGAGTCTGAACCCCCACAGTGAGCATGGGTACCCAAATTAGATCGGGCTACGCACCGTAGCGGTCATATCATGCATTGCATTGCATTTAGCTACATCTGCTAGCTCTTATATTGTTTTGCTGGTACTTGTTGGTATATGTACAATCGATATTGATTCTGTGACAGGGTATTTGATTACAGCTTTACATAGTGCTCTATTGCAGATTTCTTATCTGCGCTGTCTTACCCCTATTTATTACCACTGAGTCTGGCAGTGCTCATTTTACTCCCTGCACCTTGTGTGCAGATCCAGGTACCTCTCAGCAGTGATCCAGTAGCCGTGCGAGGCGACATCTGTGGGATATACGAGGTAGCTGCAGAGTCCGCAGGACCCGATATTCCTTCTTACTGTCTTTGACTCTGTATTGATGTTTCTTTCCGTACTTGGTATCTTGTAATCTATTATACACTTTTGTTCATTAGAGGCTCATGACTCTTGACCCTTCGGTCTATGGGAGTTAGTGTATTATGGGACTTGGTTCCCCCGTTTTCGTTATATGTATCGCTGTTGCTTCGTGATTTGATATGCTTAAATGAGATGAAGCGAGCTTCTAGCTTATTGTTATTGATTGGTCAGGCTGGCTTAGCAATGTGCTGGGCGCCATCACGACCAGATTTGGGGTCGTGACAAGTTGGTATCAGAGCCTAGGTTTACTAGTCCTCATGAGTCTTGAGCCGGTTGGTAGAGTCTTGTGGATCGGTACGGGGACGCCTGTACTTATCCTCGGGAGGCTGCGAACCTTTAGAAAACACTTCACTTTTCTTGAACTTTGTCGTGCGATCTTGTTGTTCTGAGAACTGAACTTCTATATTCTATTCTCTCGCAGATAGCGAGAACGCGAGCATCGGGACGAGGTGGACGACCTCCATTGCCACCTGTTAGAGGTCGTGGGCGCGGTCGTGCTAGAGGTAGTGGTAGGACAGCTGAGGCAGTGCCAGCTGACCCGCTCGTTGTACCAGTTAGGAGCAGCCCCTAGTGGTTGATGCTCCAGCAGCCACAGTTCAGGGCCAGACTGTATCTATTGCTATTCCTGGTCTCCAGGAGACTCTTGCTTAGATATTATCGGTGTGTTCCGGTTTGGCTCAGGTAGTCTCAGCTACTGCTACTGCAGCGACGTCTCAGACAGGGGGTGGTCAGCAGACCCCTGCAGCTCGCACACCTGACCCGGTTGTTCAGGGACTTCAGACGCCAGAGGCGGTCCCCGCTCAGGTGGTTGCACCGGTTATTCCTCTAGCTGCACCAGCTCCAGCTCCAGAGCATATAGTTCAGGCTATGCCCGACGATGAGTAGCGTCGTCTTGAGAGGTTTGGTAGACTTCAGCCACCCCATTTCGGTGGCGTTGAGGGCGAGGATGCCCAGGGTTTCTTGGATAAGTGTCAGAGGATGTTGCGTACGGCTGGTATTCTTGAGTCCAGCGGAGTTTCATTTACTACCTTTCAGTTCACTGGTCCCGCATTTGATTGGTGGGAAGAGTTTGAGAGGTGTAGGCCTGCAGGAGCAGCACCTCTTACATGGCAACAGTTCTCTACTCTCTTTCTAGAGAAATATGTACCTCAGTCTCGTCGCGAGGAGCTACGTCGCCAGTTCGAGTGGTTGGTTCAGGGGCGACATGTCTGTGACTCAGTATGAGCTTAGATTCACACAGTTGGCTAGGCATGCCACATGGATGATCCCTACTGATAGGGAGAGGATCAGGAGGTTCATTGACGACCTCAACTACTCTATCCGCATTCTTATGACCAGAGAGAGAGTTTTGTCATCATCATTTGAGCAGGTTCTTGATATGGCACGCTCCATTGAGGCGGATCATCGCCGAGAGAGAGAGGAGCGGGAGGCCAAGAGGCCTCGTGGTTCTGGGCAGTTTCAGTGGTGCTCCATCTAGAGGGCATTCCCAGCAGAGCAGAGGTAGCTCATCTAGACCTTCTCATTCAGGCCACCTAGAGCAGAGCGGAGGTTGTTATGGTCGTGGTCGACAGGGGTTTCAGCAGGGTCAGTCATCGCTTAGTGCCCTTCCAGCCCAGGGTGCAGCACCTACTTCTTCAGCCCAGGGTTCTTCTGTGGCGAGGGGTTCCCTTCAGTCCCCTTCTCCAGCACCAGGTGCATGTTATGAGTGTGGTGAGTTTGGCCACATGAGGAGACAGTGCCCTCGACTCCGTAGGGACAGGACTCGGCAGAGGGATCATCCCTCATCTTCAGCACCATCTCAGTCTAGTAGAGGTGGAGGTCAGTCTTCTCGTGGTCGCCCCAGGGAGGCGAGGAGAGATCTGGTGGAGGTCAGGCACGGTTCTATGCACTTCCTGACAGGCGTGATGCAGTTGCCTCCGATGCAGTGATTACAGGTATCATTTATGTCTGTCACAGAGATGCCTCTGTTCTATTTGATCCAGTGTCCACATATTCTTACGTGTCCTCTTATTTTGCACATCATTTCGGTGCGACTTGTGGTAGTCTTGACTTACCTGTTCATGTATCCACCCCCGTGGGTGATACGATTGTTGTGTATCATGTCTATAGATCCTGTGTTATATCTATTGGGGGTCTGGAGACCCAGGCAGATTTGTTATTGTTGGGGATGGTGGACTTTGATGTTATATTGGGTATGGACTGGTTGTCTCCGTACCATGCTATATTGGACTGTCATGCTAAGACAGTTACGTTGGCCATTCCTGGTATTTCTCAGATAGAGTGGCGGGGTTCGACCGATTTCGTCCCTAGCCGTGTTATTTCGTTCTTAAAAGCTCAGAAGATGGTTGAAAAGGGGTGTTTATCGTACTTAGCTTTTGTGAGAGATGTGGGAGCTGAGTCTCCTAGCATTGATTCTGTACCTATTGTGAGGGATTTTCCAGATGTATTCCCCTCAGACCTGCCGGGCATGCCGCCATACAGGGATATTGATTTTGGCATTGACTTGGTACCGGGCACTCAGCCCATATCCATTCCTCCTCACCGGATGGCACCAGCTGAGTTGAAAGAACTGAAAGAGCAGCTTCAGGAGCTTCTGGATAAGGGTTTCATCCGCCCTAGTGTGTCCCCGTGGGGTGCGCCGGTGTTATTTGTTAAAAAGAAAGATGGTTCCATGCGAATGTGTATTGATTATAGACAATTGAACAAAGTGACAGTGAAGAACAAGTACCCTCTACCGCGCATAGATGATTTGTTTGATCAGTTACAGGGTGCGAGGGTGTTTTCTAAGATCGATCTTCGTTCAGGCTATCATCAGCTGAAGATCATGGACTCGGATATTATGAAGACTGCATTCAGGACCCGATATGGTCATTATGAGTTTCTTGTGATGTCGTTTGGGCTGACCAACGCCCCAGCAGCATTTATGCATCTGATGAACAGTGTGTTCCGGCCCTATTTGGATTCATTTGTGATTGTGTTCATTGATGACATTCTAGTCTACTCCCGTAGTCAGGAGGAGCATGCTCAGCATTTGAGTATTGTGTTGCATAGATTGAGGGAGGAGAAGCTATATGCTAAATTCTCCAAGTGCGAGTTTTGGCTCGAGTCCGTAGCATTTCTGGGACATGTGGTGTCTCGTGATGGTATTCAGGTTGATCCGAAGAAGATAGAGGTGGTACAGAGTTGGCCTAGACCAACCTTAGCCATAGAGATCCGCAGTTTCCTTGGGTTGGTAGGGTACTATTGCCAGTGTTCGGGGATTTTTCATCTATTGCATCGCCCTTGACCAAGTTAACTCAGAAGGGTGCACCATTTGTGTGGTCGGATGAGTGCGAGAAGAGCTTTCGGTAGCTCAAGACAGCTTTGACCATAGCTGCAATGTTGGTATTTCCATCAGCTTTAGGTTCTTACACTATGTATTGTGATGCTTCAAGAGTGGGGATAGGATGTCTGCTAATGCTGAAAGGTAAGGTGATTGCTTATGCTTCTCGGCAGTTGAAGCCACATGAGAAGAACTATCCTGTTCATGATTCGGAGCTAGCCGCCATTGTTCATGCCTTGAAGATTTGGAGGCACTATTTGTACGACGTGTCTTGTGAGGTGTATACCGACCATCGTAGTCTCCAGCACTTGTTCAAATAGAAAGACCTTAATTTGAGATAGCGGAGATGGCTTGAGTTGCTTAAGGATTATGATGTCACTATATTATATCATCCGGGAAAGGCCAATGTGGTGGCCGATGCTTTGAGCCGGAAGGCGGTCAGTATGGGGAGCTTGGCATATATTCCAGCAGAGGAGAGGCCATTTGCTTATGATGTTCAGGTGCTAGCCAATCGGCTAGTGAGGGTAGATATTTCGGAGCCCAGCAGGGTATTGTCTTGTGTTGTATCTCGGTCATCTCTATATGATCGTATTCGTGAGCGTCAGTATGATGATCCACATTTGAATGTCCTTAGGGACAGAGTTCAGCATGATGATGCTAGAGATGTCACCATTGATAGTGACGGCGTATTGAGGATGCAGGGGCCGGATATGTGTGCCCAATGTTGATGGCCTTCGTGAGTTGATTCTGGAGGAGGCCCATAGCTCGCGGTATTCTATCCATTCAGGAGCCGCGAAGATGTATCAAGATTTGAAACAACACTATTGGTGGAGAAAGATGAAGATGGACATTGTCAGACATGTAGCACGGTGCCTCAACTGTCAGCAGGTTAAGTATGAGCATCAGAGGCCCGGTGGCGTATTTCAGCGCATTGATATTCCCAAGTGGAAGTGGGAAAGGATCACCATGGACCTTGTTACTGGACTCCCTCGGACAGCGAGGAAGTTTGATTCAGTTTGGGTGATTGTGGATAGGCTGACCAAGTCCGCTCACTTTATTCTAGTTAGTACTACCTACTTATCGGAGCGGTTGGTAGCGATCTTTATTCGAGAGATTGTCCGGTTGCATGGAGTCCCAGTGTCTATCATATCCGACAGGGGTACTCAGTTCACTTCTCAGTTTTGGAGAGCATTTCAGCGAGAGATGGGTACGCGGGTTGAGTTGAGTACAACATTTCACCCCCGGACAGACGGGCAGTCTGAGTGCACTATTCAGATCTTGGAGGATATGTTGCGAGCTTGTGTGATTGATTTTGGTGGTTCGTGGGATGAGTTCCTACCACTTGCTGAGTTTGCCTACAACAACAGTTATCAGTCGAGTATTCAGATGGCCCCGTACGAGGCATTGTATGGCAGACGGTGTAGATCCCCCGTGGGATAGTTTGAGCCTGGTGAGGATAGATTGATAGGGACTGAGTTAGTCCAGGATGCTCTGGATAGAGCAAAGTTGATCCAGGAGAGGCTTCGTACAGCACAGTCTCGCCAGAAGAGTTATGCGGATCGTAGAGTTAGAGAGTTGTCTTTCAAGGTTGGTGACAGAGTGTTGTTGAAGGTTTCACCTATGAAGGGTGTCATGAGGTTTGGGAAGAAAGGGAAGTTGAGTCCCAGTTACATTGGTCCTTTTGAGATACTTAGGAGAGTTGAAGAGGTGGCATATGAGTTGGCCTTGCCGCCCAGCTTATCCAGCATTCATCCAGTATTCCATGTGTCTATGCTCCGGAAGTACATTGGAGATCCGTCTCATGTATTAGACTTCAGTACCATTCAGCTTGATGGTGATTTATCCTATGATGTGGAGCCTTTTGCTATTTTGGGTCGTCAGGTGAGAAAATTGAGGTCCAAGGAGACTGCATCAGTTAAGGTTCAGTGGAGAGGTCGGCCCGTGGAGGAGGCCACTTGGGAGATCGAGCGGGAGATGCGGAGCAGATATCCTCACTTGTTTGATACTTCAGGTATGTTTCTTGACCCGCTCGAGGATGAGCGTTTGCTTAAGAGGGGGAGAATGTGACGACCCGGCCCGTCGTCACAGGAATTACCACCCCGTTATGTCGTAATTTCATGTTTTATGCTTTTATATCAGTGTTAGACTCTATCGGGTGAGTTAGGAGTGATTTGGATTGAAAATGAGGCATATAGTCTTTTTGAAGGAAACTTGAATAAGGAAAGTCAACCTGGAGTTGACTATTTGGCTAGAGGGCTCGGAATCTGATTCTGATGATTCGGTTAGTTCCGGGAGGTGATTTGTGACTTAGAGGAGCAATCGGAATTGAATTTGGAAGACCGGTGTAGAAATAGGCTTGAATTGGCTAAGGTTGAATTTTGGCGAAATCCGAACGGAAGGTGAGATTTTGATCCGGTGATCGGAATGGAATTCCGACAATTCCTGTAGCTTCGCTATGTGATTTTGGATATGTCCGTAAAATTTCAGGTCATTCGGACATCGTTTGGTCGGGTTTTTGATTGATTGTGCAATTCAGAGGAATGTTTTAAGGAATTTAGGCTTGAATTCGATGTGAATTATGGGTTTTGATGTTGTTAGACATGTTTTGAGGATTGGAACAAGTTCGAATAAGGTATTAGGATGTGTTGGTGTGTTTGGATGAGGTCCCGGGGGCCTCGGGGTGTTTTCGGATGGTTAAACGGGAGAAAATGTAGAAAATTTGCAGGTTTGTGTTCTGGTTCTGTTGTTTTCGCTCCTGCGGAAATGGGGGCGCAGGAGCAGACAAAGGGGCGCAGGGGCGAGTGAATTCGTAGAAGCGGAATATTTTCCGCTGAAGCGGCGTCGTTGGTGCGAGCAGATGACCGCAGAAGTGGACTTGATGAGTGAGGGGAAAGTCCGCAGAAGCGGATTCTTGACCGCATAGGCGAGTCCGCAGGAGCGGACTCTGGTGCGCAGAGGCGAACGTCACCGCAGGTGCGGTTATATTTTTGCGGAAGCGGACGCGCGGAAGCGGTCTTATGTTCGCAGAAGCGGAATTGGCCGGCTAGGCCTGGAGTCGCAGAAGCGACCACCTGGTCGCGGATACGGAAGCGCAGGAGCGGAATTTTATCCGCAGAAGCGAAAATCGCAGTGAGTTAATTGTATCAGAAGTTGGAAAATTTCAGAAATATTTCATACATTTGGGTCTCGGCTTTAGAGGCGATTTGGGCGATTTTGAAGAGAAACTCAAGGGAAATCATCAGGTAATCAACTATGGACTTAAACTATGATTAGTATTGATAATATTATGCAATCATATCATGAAAATGGAGGAATTTGGGGTAATTTATGGAGGATTTAGCCCTAGGCTTGAACTTTAGAAAATCAAGGTTTTGAATGGGCAAATGGAGTCCGAATTTGGTAAATTTTATATGCCTAGACTCGTATTGAGATGAGGATTCCGAATATGTGACTTTCGTGATTTTTCGAGAAGCGTACCGAAATTCGGGTTTTGACAACTTTGGGAATTTTGATGTAAATTGAGTTGTATTGATTGGGTGTCGTCCCATTGTCCTAATTTGTTGTATTTCTACTGTATTTGATTAGATTCTACGCGTGCGGAGCTTGATTCTCGTGGCAAGGGCATTGCAGAGAAGTCGTCGCGCTATATTGAGGTGAGTAATAAATGTGGGTGATGACCAGCGGGTTCGAAACCCTGGTATACCACTTTGTGACGTTGTATAGCGCCGAGACACGTACTCTCTTGTGAGTGCGGGGTCGATTGTGATTGGGGACTATGGTTTAGTCCGACTTGTTGATACTGTGTTATGATACTAGGCTATTCTTGAGCCGTCGAACCTCCTTCTCAGATGGTTGCATACTATATTGTGATATTGGCTACTCTTGAGCCATTGAACCCCCTTCTTGGGCGGTTGAGTATACTTGTGGGCCGTGAGCCAGTTATTGGATCCCGCGAGGATCGTTATCATTGTCTTATCATATTGACATGTTAGTTACTACCGATCCGTAGCTATTTCTGTTATCATGCTATTTCCAATCTCTGGAACTTGGTATTACTGTTTAACAACTGAAAATGATAAAAAGGTTTTCAAAACTACTTTCGAGCCTGCGAGGCCGTATTTGCATATTAGCTGACTGGTAGTGGATCGGGCTACACGCCGCAGCGGTATATATGTTGGATCGGACTGCACGCCGCAGTGATATTGTGCTTGGGCTGTAGGAGCCCCTCCGGAGTCTGAACCCCCACAGTGAGCACGAGTACCCAAATTGGATCGGGCTACGCGCCGTAGCGGTCATATCATGCATAGCATTGCATTTAGCTACATCTGCTAGCTGTTATATTATTTTGCTAGTACTTGTTGGTACATGTACAGTCGATATTGATTCTGTGACATGGTATTTGATTACAGCTTTACATAGTGCTCTATTGCGGATTTCTTATCTGCGCTGTCTTACCCCTGTTTTTTACCACTGAGTCTGGCAGTACTCATTTTACTCCCTGCACCTTGTGTGCAGATCCAGGTAGCTCTCAGCAGTGATCCAGTAGCTGTGCGAGGCGACATCTGTGGGATATACGAGGTAGCTGCAGAGTCCGCAGGACCCGACATTCCTTCTTACTGTCTTTGACTCTGTATTGATGTTTCTTTCCGTACTTGGTATCTTGTAATCTATTATACACTTTTGTTCATTAGAGGCTCATGACTCTTGACCCTTCGGTCTATGGGAGTTGGTGTATTATGGGACTTGGTTCCCCGTTTTCGTTATATGTATCGTTGTTGCTTCGTGATTTGATATGCTTAAATGAGATGAAGCGAGCTTCTAGCTCCGTTATTGTTATTGATTGGTCAGGTTGGCTTAGCAATGTGCGGGGTGCCATCACGACCAGATTCGGGGTTGTGACAAAATCAAAGAGCTAAGCAAGTATCATAAATAATAATAAATGACGAAGAATACGTACAAATGGAATACATAGACTATGAATTAGAAAGTAATGATAGTATATATGAATTATCAGAAAATGAATTAGAAAATGAATCAATATTATAATCAGATAATGAAGACAATAAATTAATAGATGACTGAAAAAGAAATAAATATAATAACGCAAGAAGAATACTGTAACGACACGGCCGGTTGTTTTAGAAAATTACGCCCCAATCCCCAATTTAACTGTTCTCCTAAGTTCATTTCTGCTATTGTGGTTTGCCGGGAGAGTCGGTTCTGAAATTTGGAGCACTTTGGGACACTTAGTCCCTAAATGAGAACTTTAAAGTTAGAAAATGGTCCGTAGCCGGAACGGTGTTAAGACGACCGCGGAACGGAAATCTGATGGTTCCATTAGCTCCGTTAGGTGATTTCAGGATTGGGAGCTCGTTCGGAATGTATTTTGGAGGTCCGTAGCTCAATTAGGCTTGAAATGCCGAAGTTTGAAATTTTGGCGAATCCGATCGATAGGTGAGATTTTGATCCGGGGGTCGAAATGGAATTCCGACAATTTTTGTAGCTTCTTTATGTGATTTTGGATATGTCCACAAGTTTTCAGGTCATTCGGATGTCGTTTGGTCGGGTTTTAGATCGAATGTGCAATTCGGAAAGTTTTAAGAAATTTAGGCTTGAATTCGATGTGAATTTTGGGTTTTGATGTTGTTAGACGAGTGTTTATGATTGGGATAAGTTCATATCATGTTTTGAAGCAGTTTGGTGGTTTTCGTTGGGGTCCCGGGGGTCTCGGGACGAATCCGGGGGTCCAATCGGGCTAATTCATGCATTTTGGAAATGCTGTTAACTGCTGGTGTGTGTTGTAGACGAATGCTCTATGCGATCGCAATGGGCTAATGCGATCGCATAGAAGGTTTCAAAGAGGCCGAGTATTTGTTCTATGCGATCGCGGATATGGATATACGATCGCATAGTTTTGGAAGGTTGTGCTCTGTGATCGCGTACAGTCCCATGCGATCGCATAGTGTATAGAGAAGAGGGGTCCCAGGTCCAGCTTTTGTCCTATGCGATCGCGGAGCAGGGTATGCGATCGCATAGGTATATTTTGGTGAGCATTGCGATCGCATTGAGGACTATGCGATCACATAGAGTAGTTTGGCGAGGGTCAAAATTTGTTCTATGCGATCGCAACAGGGATCATGCGATCGCATAGAGTAAATATGTCTGGCAGTGACTTTAAGTCCAGAACATTTCAGTCGCGACCCCATAAGCAAAAAATGCCATTTTTGGGCTCCAAGAGAGGATTTCGAAGGGGAAACGCTGGGATATCATCGGGAAATCATTGGGGGTAAGTTTCTTGACCTTAATTCGTTGGGTTATCATGAAATCCGTGATTATTTCATTGAAAATGGAAGATTAAAGGTGGGTTTGAGCCCTAGGCCTAAATTTTAGAAAACCTTTGATTTGAATGGGCAAACGGAGTCCAATTTTGATAAATTTTATATGAACGGACTCGTATTGAGATAAGGAACCTGAATATATAATTTTTATGATTTTTCGATAAGCGTACCGGAAGTCGGGTTTTGGCAACTTGTGGGTTTTGGTGTATTTTGAGTTATTTTGATTGGGTAATGCCCAATTGGCCTATTTTGATGTGATTCTATTGATTTTTATCAGATACTACACCTGTGGAGGCCGACATTCGCGGCAAGAGAGTTATTTCTTAGCGGTTTTGTATCGGAATTGAGGTAAGTGGCTTGTCTAACCTCGTGTGGGGGAACTTTCACCCCTAGGATATTGTGTGTTAGTTTAAATGCCTTGTACGCGAGGTGACGGGCGTGTACATGCGCTGGTTGTTGAACACATACTTTATTAAAAATGTTCGAAGAGTGATATTTCTGTTTTTAGCTGTTAATTCGATATTCTTACCCGGTGGTAGTTAGAAAAACATGAATAGGTAGTATTTAACTGTCTTGTTGCCTAATTGTCTTACTTGAGCTTCTTGCTAATTATTGGCACTATTTATCGGTGAAGTTATAGTTGAGCATATTATATTCTCTCTGTGCATTCCTTTATTTGTTGTGTTTGTGGACCGCGGGTTCAATTCCCGGAGATCCCAGGGCTGTGGGTTCGATTCCCAAAGACCCGGAGTGATATTGAGATGTGGACTGCGGGTTCGATTCCCGGATATCCTGAGATTTATTGAGATATGGACTGCGGGTTCGATTCCCGAAGATCCTGAGATTTATTGAGATGTGGACTGCGGGTTCGATTCCCGGAGATCCTGAGATTTATTGAGATGTGGACTGCGGGTTCGATTCCCGGAGACCCGTGGGTACTGTCAATGGGACTGTGGGTTCAATTCCCATAGATCCTGGACTTGTTTTATTGGGTTGGTTACTTGTTGTTAGCTTGATTGTAGACGGTTGCAGTAATCATCTTATTGTTGTTATTTCGAAAATTATTTTCATTTAAACTGCTTATTATTGTTATCATCATTTTATTATTGTTTCTCTCAGTAGGGCCCTGACCTTCCTCGTCACTACTCCATCGAGGTTAGGCTTGGCACTTACTGAGTACCGCCGTGGTGTACTCATGCTACTCTTCTGCACACTTTTGTGGTGCAGATCCAGGTACATCAGAGCAGGCTCGTGCTAGGTGATTCCACAGCTTTCTGGGAAACCTCGAGGTATGATCTGATACGTCCGTGGATTCGGAGGCTTTCCTTCTATTCTAATAGCACTAGTTGACATTTTTCCTTCATTTCGTTGTTAGATACTCTTTACGCATAGAGCCACAGTTGTATATTCTCTTTTAGTCTGTGTTACTGTGGGATTCCGGATCTTGGTAGCGTTTTCTTCATTGTGTTGACGGATGTATGTGCCAAGCGGCACTGATACATATCTTTTTATGCCATCTTTCCACTGTTTCTTATTTAAGTGTTCATAGCTTGTATATTCCACAACGTGTTAGGCTTACCTAGTCGTGGGGACTGGGTGCCATCACGACATGTTCACGATTGGTGAACTAGGGTCGTGACAAGTTGGTATCGGAGCTCTAGGTTCATAGGAGTCACGGGACACAGACCGGTTACTTAGAGTCTCGCTGATCGATACGGAGACGTCTGTATTTATCTACGAGGGGCTATGTAACTGTTTAGGAAACTCTTCATTTCTTTTGGATTCCTTGTCGTGCGACGTTTTTGGCATCAAATCTAAACTATTGCTTTCTATTCTCTCACAGATGGTGAGGACACGAGCTACTCGCGATGATCAGGTACCCGCGCCCCCTGTTGCCGCCGTCAGAGGCCGGGGCCGAGGTAGAGGACGAGGACGCGCCCGAGGTGCAACCATAGCACCCGCGCGCGCTGCTGCTGAGGTGCCACGGGTAGACCAGGTTGGAGCGCAGGCACCTGGTACACCGACTACAGCTACCACTACTCCAGCACTCCAGGAGAACCCGGCCTAGTTCATGAGTATGTATACCACTTTAGCTCAGGCAGGACGGCTTCCTCTCGCTGCAGCTACATCCCAGGCCGGGGGAGGGGCCCAGACTCCCGCAGCCGTGACACCGGAGCAGCGTGTGCCAGTGGGACAGGTTCCAGATGTTTTGGTTATGCCTCCTGCCGCCCCAGCACAGGCCGGAGGTGGACCAGCTGCCTCCGAGGACGAGCAGCGCAGATTGGAGAGGTTTAAGAAATATGACCCTCTAGTGTTCAGTGGGTTGGCATCAGATGATGCATTGGGTTTTCTGGAGAAGTGTCATCGTATTGTTCGTACTATGGGGATTGTGGAGACCAGCGGGGTTTCCTTCACGGCTTTTTAGCATCGCGGGGCCGCTTATGATTGGTGGCGCACGTATGAGTTGGATAGTCCAGAGGAGTCTGCTTCATTGACTTGGACGCAGTTTTCAGATCTATTTTTGAGAGAGTTTGTTCCTCAGAGCCTTAGGGATTCTTGGCGCTCGGAGTTTGAGCGGTTGCGACATGGTTCCATGTTAGTATCAGAGTATGCTATTAGTTTCACCCGTCTTGCCAGGCATGCACCGGCCTTGGTAGCCACATTCCGGGAGAGGGTGCGGAGATTTATTTAGGGCCTAATTCCGCCTATCCGATCCAGCATGGCCAGAGAGCTGGAGATAGATATATCTTATCAGAAGGCAGTTAGCATTGCCAGGAGGATCGAGGGTATGCTCCCTAGAGAGCGGGGAGATAGAGAGGCCAAGAGGTCTCGTGAGTCGGGCCATTTCTCTGGTGCGCGCACGTCAGCAGCCGGTCGTTTTGGCAGGGGCTATTCCGGTCATCCAGTTCATTCAGCATTGCCAGCAGCCGGTAGTACTCCAGCTCTTCCAGCACCTCAGGAGCCTTATTATGCTCCCCCAGTTTCTAGTGCACCTCCTGCGCGGGGTACTTCCAGGGGTCAGACTAGTGGGGGTGAGGCCGGTCAGTCACAGCCACCGCGTCCTCTCAGAGCTTGTTTTGAGTGCGAGGATACTCGCCATCTGGTTAGGGAGTGCCCCAGACGCAGGAGAGGAGCCCCTCATCAATCATCACAGCATCATCGTGGTTCTCAGGGCCAGCAGGCTATCATTCCAGCTCCACCTGCCACTCCACCTGCCCAGCTAGCCAGAGGCGGGGGTCAGGGTTCCAGAGGCCGCCCTCGAGAGGGGGGACATGCCAGATTCTATGCTATTCCTGATCGCGCTGCGGCTGTTGCATCGATTCTGTTATCACAGGTATTATTCTGGTTAGTCACATGGAGGCATCGGTTCTATTCGACCCTGGTTCCACTTTTTCATATGTGTCTTCTTACTTTGCTTCTCATCCGGGTGTGCCTCGGGATTCTTTGAGTGCCCCCATTTATGTTTCCACTCCGGTGGGTGATTCTTTGGTAGTGGACCGCGTATATCGGTCGTGTTTGGTTACCATTTGTGATTTTGAGACCAGAGCGAATCTATTGTTGCTCGGGATGGTCGATTTTGATATTATTCTGGGCATAGACTGGTTGTCGCCCCTTTATGCTATTCTTGATTGTCACGCCAAGACCGTGACGCTGGCTATGCCAGGCATTCCACGTATTGAGTGGAGTGGTACCGTAGATCACACCCCTAGCCGTGTTATTTCCTTTCGCAGAGCTCAGCGTATGGTTGAGAAGGGGTGTGCAGCTTATCTAGCCTATGTGCGGGATGTCAGTATTGACACTCCCTCTATTGATTCTGTTCCTGTGGTACGTGACTTTGCTGATGTATTTCCAGCTGATCTCCCGGGCATGCCGCCCGACAGAGATATTGATTTTGCCATTGATTTGTTGTCGGGCACTCAGCCCATTTCTATTCCACCGTACCGTATGGCTCCTCCCGAGTTGAAGGAGTTGAAGGATCAGTTACAGGAGTTATTGGGCAAGGGTTTCATTCGACCCAGTGTTTCGCCTTAGGGTGATCCTGTGTTGTTTGTGAAGAAGAAGGACGGTTCTATACGTATGTGTATTGACTATCGTCAGCTAAACAAGGTTAAAGTGAAGAACCAGTATCCTTTGCCCCGTATTGATGATCTATTTGACCAGCTACAGGGCGCATAGGTGTTTTCTAAGATTGATTTGCAATCTGGGTATCACCAGCTGAAGATTCGGGAGCCAGATATCTCGAAGACTGCTTTCAGGACTCGGTATGGTCACTATGAGTTCCTCGTGATGTCTTTTGGGCTGACTAATGCCCCAGCAGCCTTTATGCATTTGATGCACAGTGTGTTCAGGCCTTATCTGGACTCGTTCGTGATTGTCTTCATTGATGATATTCTTGTATACTCCCGGAGTCGGGGAGAGCACGAGCAACATTTGAGGATAGTGCTTCAGATTCTGAGGGAAAAGCAGCTTTATGCCAAGTTCTCTAAATGTGAATTCTGGTTGAGTTCAGTGGCATTTTTGGTCCACGTGGTGTCGAGTGATGGTATTCGAGTAGATCCGAGGAAGGTGGAGGCCGTGTAGAGTTGGCCCAGACCCTCCTCCGCTACTGAGATTCACAGTTTCCTTGGCTTGGCGGGCTATTACCGTCGTTTTGTAGAGGGGTTCTCTTCTATTGCAGCACCTATGACCAGGTTGACCCAAAAGGGTGCCCCTTTCCAGTGGACAGACGAGTGTGAGGCGAGCTTTCAGAAGCTCAAGACAGCTTTGACTTTGGCCCCTATATTGATCTTGCCTACAGGTTCGGGGTCCTATACTGTATATTGTGATGCCTCACGAGTTGGACTTGGTGCGGTATTGATGCAGGACGGTAGGGTGATTGCCTACGTGTCGAGACAGCTGAAGGTGCATGAGAAGAATTACCATGTTCATGATTTGGAACTAGTTGCCATTCTTCACGCCTTGAAGATTTGGCGTCATTACTTATATGGGGTTCCTTGTGAGATCTACAGTGATCACCGGAGCTTGCAGCACTTGCTTAAGCAGAAGGACCTAAATATGCATCAGAGGAGATCGTTGGAACTACTGAAGGACTATGATATTACTATTCTTTATCATCCGGGCAAGGCTAATGTGGTTGCCGATGCCTTGAGTCGTCGGGCGGAGAGTTTGGGGAGTTTGGCGTATCTACCAGCTTCGGAGAGGCCTATGGCGATGGATGTTCAGGCTTTAGCCAGACAGTTTGTTAGACTGGATCTTTCGGAGCCCAGCCGGGTTCTAGCTTGTGTGGTTTCTCGGTCTTCTCTATTTGACCGCATCAGGGAGCGTCAGTTCGACGACCCTCATTTGCTTGTCCTTCGGGATAGAGTTCGGCGTGGTGATGCTCGAGATGTTACCATCGGGGATGATGGAGTCATGAGGATGCAGGGCGTATCTGTGTGCCCAATGTAGATGATCTTCGAGAGCTGATTCTAGCAGAGGCCCATAATTCGCGGTATTCCATCCATCCGGGTGCCGCGAAAATGTATCAGGACTTGAAACAGCATTATTGGTGGAGGTGGATGAAGAGGGATATAGTTGATTATGTTTCTAGATGCCTCAACTGCCAGCAGGTGAAGTATGAACATCAGCGTCCGGGTGGATTGATGCAGCAGATTGAGATTCCAGAGTGGAAATGGGAGCGCATCACCATGGAATTTGTATCTGGGCTTCCACGGACTGTTAGGAAGTTTGATTCCATCTGGGTTATCGTGGATCAACTGACCAAGTCCGCCCACTTTATTCCGGTGAACACTACTTATTCATCGGAACGACTGGCAGAGATCTATATCAGAAAGATAGTTCGGCTGCACGGTATTCCAGTTTCCATTATTTCAGATAGAGGCACTCAGTTCACTTCGCGGTTCTGGAGGGCTGTACAGCAGGAGTTAGGTACTCGGGTGGAGCTGAGCACATCATTTCACCCCCAGACAGATGGGCAGTCCGAGAGTACTATTCAGATTTTGGAGGATATGCTCCGTGCGTGCGTGATTGAGTTTGGAGGTTCATGGGATCACTTCTGCCACTGGCGGAGTTTGCTTATAACAATAGCTACCAGTCCAGTATTCAGATGGCACCGTATGAGGCCCTATATGGTAGGAGGTGCAGGTCTCCCGTGGGTTGGTTTGAGCCGGGCGAGGCCAGGTTGCTAGGTACTGATATGGTTCGGGATGCTATGGACAAGGTCAAGGTGATTCAGGACAGACTTCGTGCAACCCAATCTAGACAAAAGAGTTATGCGGACAAGAAGGTTCGCGATGTGGCTTTTATGGTTGGCGAGCGGGTTTTACTTCGAGTCTCGCCCATGAAGGACGTTATGAGGTTTGGGAAGAAAGGGAAGCTGAGTCCTAGATTTATTGGCCATTTTGAGATTTTGAGGCGTATTGGGGAGGTTGCCTATGAGTTAGCCTTACCTCCTAGTCTAGCTGGAGTTCACCCCGTATTTCATGTCTCCATGCTCCGGAGATACCATGGTGACCCGTCGCATGTGTTGGATTTCACTTCTGTTCAGCTAGACGAGGATCTGTCTTATGTTGAGGAGCTAGTAGCCATTCTAGACAGGCAGGTCAGAAAACTAAGGTCAAAGAACATCGCTTCGGTAAAGGTTCAGTGGCAGGGCCAGCCGATCGAGGAGGCGACTTGGGAGACTGGGCAGGACATGCGTAGCCAGTACCCTCATCTTTTCACTACTCCAGGTATGTTTTCTATACTCGTCGAGGACGAACGAATCTTTAAGGGTGGGAAGATGTAACGACACGGCCGGTCGTTTTAGAAAATTACGCCCCAATCCCTAATTTAACTGTTCTCCTAAGTTCATTTATGCTATTGTGGTTTGCCGGGAGAGTCGGTTCTGAAATTTGGAGTATTTTGGGACACTTAGTCCCTAAATGAGAACTTTAAAGTTAGAAAATGGTCCGTAGCTGGAACAGTGTTAAGATGACCTCGGAACGGAAATCCGATAGTTCCATTAGCTCTGTTAGGTGATTTCGGGGTTGGGAGCGCATTCGGAATGTATTTTGGAGGTCCGTAGCTCAATTAGGCTTGAAATGCCGAAGGTTGAAATTTTGGCGAATCCGAACAATAGGTGAGATTTTGATCCGAGGGTCGGAATGGAATACCGACAATTTCTGTAGCTTCGTTATGTGATTTTGGATATGTCCGCAAGTTTTCAGGTCATTCGGACGTCGTTTGGTCGGGTTTTATATCGAATGTGCAATTCGGAAAGTTTTAAGAAATTTAGGCTTGAATTCGATGTGAATTATGGGTTTTGATGTTGTTAGACAAGTTTTTATGATTGGGATAAGTTCGTATCATGTTTTGAAGCAGGTTGGTGGTTTTCGTTGGGGTCCCGAGGGTCTCGGGACGAATCCGGGGGTCCAATCGGGCTAATTCATGCATTTTGGAAATGCTGTTAACTGCTGGTGTGTGCTGCAGACGAATGCTCTATGCGATCGCATAGAAGGTTTCGAAGACGCCGAGTATTTATTCTATGCGATCGCGGGCATGGATATGCGATCGCATAGTTTTGGAAGGTTGTGCTCTGCGATCGCGTACAGTCCCATGCGATCGCATAGTGTATAGAGAAGAGGGGTCCCAGGCCCTGCTTTTGTCCTATGCGATCGCGGAGCGGGGTATGCGATCACATAGGTATATTTTGGTGAGCATTGCGATCGCATTGAGGACTATGCGATCGCATAGAGTAGTTTGGCGAGGGTCAAAAAGTTGTTCTATGCGATCGCAACGGTATTCATGCGATCGCATAGAGTAAAAATGTCTGGCAGTGACTTTAAGTCCAGAACATTTCAGTCGCGACCCCATAAGCAAAAAATGCCATTTTTGAGCTCCAAGAGAGGGAATTGAAGGGGAAACGCTGGGATATCATCGGGAAATCATCGGGGGTAAGTTTCTTGACCTTAATTCGTTGGTTTATCATGAAATCCGTGATTATTTCACTGAAAATGGAAGATTAAAGGTGGGTTTGAGCCCTAGGCCTAAAGTTTAGAAAACCTTTGATTTGAATGGGCAAACGGAGTCCGATTTTGATAAATTTTATATGCACGGACTCGTATTGAGATAAGGAACCCGAATATATAATTTTCATGATTTTTTGATAAGCGTACCGGAAGTCGGGTTTTGACAACTTGTGGGTTTTGGTGTATTTTGAGTTATTTTGATTGGGTAATGCCCAATTGGCCTATTTTGATGTGATTCTATTGATTTTTATCAGATACTACACCTGTGGAGGCCGACATTCGCGGCAAGAGAGTTATTTCTTAGCGGTTTTGTACCGGAATTGAGGTAAGTGGCTTGTCTAACCTCGTGTGGGGGAACTTTCACCCCTAGGATATTATGTGTTAGTTTAAATGCCTTGTACGCGAGGTGACGAGCGTGTACATGCACTGGTTGTTGAACACATACTTTATTAAAAATGTTCGAAGAGTGATATTTCTGTTTTTAGCTATTCTTACCCGGTGGTAGTTAGAAAAGCATGAATAGGTAGTATTTAACTGTCTAGTTGCCTAATTGTCTTACTTGAGCTTCTTGCTAATTATTGGCACTATTTATCGGTGAAGTTATAGTTAAGCATATTATATTCTCTCTGTGCATTCCTTTATTTGCTGTGTTTGTGGACGGCGGGTTCAATTACCGGAGATCCCAGGGCTGTGGGTTCGATTCCCAGAGACCCGGAGTGATATTGAGATGTGGACTGCGGGTTCGATTCCCGGAGATCCTGAGATTTATTGAGATATGGACTGCGGGTTCGATTCCGGGAGATCCTGAGATTTATTGAGATGTGGACTGCGGGTTCGATTCCCGGAGATTGATATATTATTGAGATGTGGACTGCGGGTTCGATTCTCGGAGATCCCGAGATTTATTGAGACATGGGCTGCGGGTTCAATTCCCGGAGACCCATGGGTACTGTCAATGGGACTGTGGGTTCAATTCCCATAGGTCCTGGACTTGATAATTGAATTTTTGTTACTTGTTGTTAGCTTGATTGTAGACGGTTGCAGTAATCATCTTATTGTTGTTATTTCGGAAATTATTATCATTTAAACTGCTTATTATTGTTATCATCATTTTATTATTGTTTCTCAGTAGGGCCCTGACCTTCCTCGTCACTACTCCATCGAGGTTAGGCTTGGCACTTACTGAGTACCGCCGTGGTGTACTCATGCTACTCTTCTGCACACTTTTGTGGTGCAGATCCAGGTACATCAGAACAGACTCGTACTAGGTGATTCACCAGCTTTCAGGGAGACCTCGAGGTATGATCTGCTACGTCGGTGGATCCGGAGGCTTTCCTTCTATTCTAATAGTACTAGTTGACATTTTTTCCTTCATTTCGTTGTTAGATACTCTTTATATATAGAGCCACAGTTGTATATTCTCTTTTAGTCTGTGTTACCATGGGATTCCGGATCTTGGTAGCGTTTTATTCATTGTGTTGACGGATGTATGTGCCAAGCAGCACGAATACATATCTTTTTATGCCATCTTTCCGCTGTTTCTTATTTAAGTGTTCATAGCTTGTATATTCCGCAACGTGTTAGGCTTACCTTGTCGTGGGGACTGGGTGCCATCACGACATGTTCGCGATTGGTGAACTAGGGTCGTGACAAATACCAAGATGAAGAATCTACGGAACAAAAAGTAATATTTGATGAAAATATATTTGAACAAATAAAAGGAAAGGAATTAGACTTAAGTGTAGAAAAAATATTAGATATACCAAAAATGATAAATTGGTTCAAAAGAAGTAAAGAAGAATAGTATGTAATTAGCCAAAGAGAACGCATAATAGACTGTAAATATACCAAAGGAAAAGCTAAAATACCAATAATAAATAAAGAAATACAGGATATAAAGGCAAAAAACCCAATTAAATATGTACATCTAGGAGGAACGGAAATATTAATAAAGGCATGTTTTAGAGAAGGGATAGATACACCAATAGAAGTTTATCTAACAGATGATAGAATTATACAACCTATAGAAAAAAGTATAATAAGTGCAGTACGAGGAAATTTGATATACCAAAAATTTAAGTTCATAATTAGTGCTAACTATTCAGTAGCGATAAATGATAAAAATATAGATAAATCACTCGTATTATACTGGAAAATGTCAGGAATAGAATTAACCCCAGGCAGTAAGATATTTACAGCAAGATGTAAAAACTTATATATAGTAACAACTAAACATAAGATAATGGCAAGAAATAAAATAAACAAAATAAAGATAGAAAATCGTTTTGAAAGAATAGTTACAGTTATAGATAACAATGAATATAGTTATAATGAATTAGACATAGAAGAAGATTTAGACATAGTAAAAGAAAGACTAAGCACATCAAAAAGATTAAGTTTTGAAGTAGGACAAATATCATCAAATAAAACAAGCACATTAGATAAAGTAGGATATAAAATACCTAAACTTATAGAGCAATTACCAGGAGAAATAAAACATCATCATTATTACATAACAGGAGTAATAAATGGAAGAAAATACTTGATACTAATAAATACAGGACAAGAAGAAAACTATATAATAAGAGAATTAATCATAGAAGATGAGATACTAACTAGTGAAAACTTATACCCCGAATTACCTAAAGGAGTGATAACTAGTGAAGAAATAGCGGAAAAAGAAATAATTATAGGAGGAATAATTATGATAATAAGATTTAAAATATATCAGCGAGATAAAAATATTATATTAGGAATAAAATGGCTAGAAAAAGTTAGACCATACAACTTAGATAATGAACAACGAATCATACATTATGAAAATAAGAAAGTAACAATAAAAAGAACTATATTATAAATATGAAAATACATATACTAGTAAAAATAATAGTGGAAGGATACTATAATAGATTATCTCCTAGAATCATAATCTCAGTCAGATGGATATTCCTCTTGAGATAACATAGAAATGGACCCAGTCTGAAGAATTATCTCCTGGAGTCATAATCTCAGTCCGATGGATAATCCTCCTGAAGATTACATTGAAATGGACACAGTCCAATGAGAATCAAAATCTTATTCTGTTGAAACTTTCTCCTAAGATAAATTTCTTAGTCTGATGAATTTTTCACCTAAAAATAAACATTCAGTCACAAAGTAATACAAAATTTTTAATTTCTGTTCAAGCGCCCACCTGGAAAACTAGGGAATACATTTCTGCATTTTTTAATTTCTGTACAGGCGCCCACCTAGAAAACTAGGGAATACTTTTCTGCATTTTTAATTTCTGTTCGGGCGCCCACCTGGAAAAAAAGGGAATACTTTTCTGCATTTTTAATTTCTATTCAGGCGCCCACCTAGCAAATAAGGGAATACTTTCTGCATTTTTAATTTTTCGTTCAGGTGCCCACCTGGAAAATGAGGGAATACTTTTTCAAAAAATGAAATTTTTCTTTAAATTCTAATATTCAATAACATGATGTGCCCAGTCACCATATTGGGGATGAAAAAAAATCTTTCATTGGTTGTTTATTTTGTCACAAGCAGGGGTCCACTTGAAAAATGGACGCATATTTCAAATTGAAGCAGTTGAACAAGTTAAAGGCAACAACAAGAATGCCGTTAGAAAAATACAAGTCAAGGCAATAACAAGAATACTGTTGGAAGAGAAAAACAAGTTCAAGGCAATAACAAGAATGCTGTTGGAAGGAGTACAAGATACAAGATCAAGAAAATACAAAAACAAGTTGGAAGACACAGATATAATTTTTTGTAATTCATAGAACATAGCTTAGGATAGCTTCTTTGTTCACCATGGTGTAATAAGGGGTCAGTCAGCAGTAATAGGAGTAACAACAGCAACAACAGTGAGATCACAGTCTTTGTAGTCCCAGCTACCAGACCTTCCCGAACTACACTGTCCTGATTCCTTTTTAGCCTAGGATATGTAGGCAACCTCAGAAGCACAGTGCGGTCAAAACATTTCAAAATGCTTCACAACGGAATACTCGAATGGGTAAAAATCGTTCATAGTTGCTCACTTGTCTTTGCACTGAAACTCTTCGTGTTCCCGAGCAAAGAGGGGCAGCTGTGAGCACGTGATTTTTACTCTACATATGAGTTATTCCTATAAAATTCAAATAAATAATTTTTCCATATTTTTAATAATTTGTGTGAAATTTGTGTTGATTGTTTGCACGTTTTTGCGTGTGATAAATAAAAATACAAAAAATGCATTTAGAAATTAATTTCTCATGTAGTAGGTATTAATTCATTTTTAACAAATTAAAGAAAAATAAAAAATAACCGTTGTTTGCTTTAAATTGAAAAATTATCAAAAAAGATGGTAATTAGTTTAATAATTTTAATAAATTCCAAATAATTACATAATAGGAAAAATACAGAAAATACAAAAAAAAATTGAAATACAACAAAATATGAAAAAATACAAAAATAAAATAAAATACAAAATACAAAAATCAAGAGTTAAAACCAAGGAAAAACAAAGAAGAAAAGGAATTGGGCCAATAACCCCAGGCCTGTCACGACCCCAAATCCGGTCGTGATGGCGCCCAGCACATTGCTAGGCCAGCCTGACCAATCAATAACAACGACAAAGCTAGAAGCTCATTTTATCCCGTTTAAGTATATCAAACTACGAAACAACAGTAATGGAATAACCAAGTACATGGATCACATCCCAAAAATAATAACAACTCCCCAAGGACCAGGGGTCACGAGTCATGATCCTCTACAGAGTATACAAAGTGTAGATAGTGAATATAACTGTGCACAAGTGTGGGATGGTCAGAACAAAAATATAGACAAACTGGAGAATCAGGTCCTGCGAACGCTGGCAGCTACCTCGACTATCCAAAAGCACTCCCGAACCGCAATAGAATCAACTCTGCTGTGATGTACCTGAATCTGCACACAAGGTGCAGGAGTCGGGTGTGAGTACTTCCAACTCAGCAGTAATAAAAGTAAATAATGCTGAAGGGAAGAAAACCACGCAAGGCACTATCTCATCCTACACAATACAGAACTATCTTTTTATTCCTTTCCAGCATATGTGAGTAGATTATTTAGAAATCTCAATTTTTAGCTTCATTCTTTCATGATAACATACCAATACCTGGATACAATCTCAAGCAGTACAAGTCCGCACTCAAATCAGCCCCTCGGGCTCAGCACTCCTTATCATTTTCCACCAGGAGATCTGGTCAAAAAGGCAACTAATGCATGTGTGCCAGTAATGTATGAGTGCTAAATGTTATGCCACGTAGTACACGTAAACCAATGTATGTATGCCATGCAACGCATATGACCGCTACGGCGTGTAGCCCGATCCAATTTGGGTACCCGTGCTCACTGTGGGGGTTCAGACTCCGGAGGGGCTCCTACAGCCCAAGCACAATATTAATATCACATCTGCTGCGGTGCGCAGCCCGATCCATATACCACTGCGGCATGCAGTTCGATCCATGCATGTGTATGCATATGCTCACATAAATTGTCATGCCCTAACATATGGCCCTCGGCCCCAATCAGTCTAACAAATAATCAAGAAAGCCCTAAGGGCAACAATATCATATTAGCTCACAGCTAAAAATGTTATTAAGACATTGTTCAAGTTTTTCATAACCTTATAAAAATGCTAAAGAGCAAAATACCATTTTAAACCTTAAATTTAGAATAAAATATGCACAGTGTTATCAAGACAGTGATACCAATTCCTGAAGGATTCAAATAATCAGCACGAAGCCCAAACACAATAATCAGTCCAATTCATTTCAACAATTAGGTGTTATTATTTATTACGCGGGACGGACCAAGTCATGATCCCTAATGGTGCTCTACCCCACACCCGTTATCCGGCGTGCAAGTCACCTCAACACAACACTAAGATGTGCAAGTCTGGGGTTTACTAAACCTCAGGACATCATTTACAAGTATTACCCACCTCGAACCGACGAAAACTCATGCCCGCGATGCCTTAGCTCCTTGAACCGGCATCCATGCACGTCAAAACTAGCACAAATCTGCACCAATATATCAAAATAGGCTAATGGAACATAACCCAATCGAAAGAACTCGAAAAATATCAAAAATCACGAAATTGGCAAAACCCGAGCCCCGGCCCCACATCTCGAAAAATTTCGAAATTAATATTTCCAGAATCCTCGTCTCGCCACGAGTCCATACATATAAAATTTACCAAAATCGGAGTTCGATTGGCCTTTCAAAACCCAAATTTTCGTTTTCAATATCTAGGCCACAATCCTTCACAATTTCTACCCAAATTCATGAAGATTGATGTTAATTCTACCATAAAATGATGTTTTTGAGTCAAGAAACTTATCTCCGATAAATACCCGATGATTTCCCAGCGTTTTCCCGTGATTTCTTCTCTCTAGGACTCAAAATTTATGTTTTGGGTGTGAAACCCGCGACTGGTTCTTAATTAATATGTTTCTACACAGACGTCCCTTCTATGCGATCGTAATGGCCCTATACGATCGCATAGAGTTAAATTTTCCTGCCCATTTTCCCTTCTATGCGATCACAATGCACCTCCGCGATCGCATAGCACAATCTTCCAGGCCTCATCTTTTCTTCTCTGCGATCGCAGCACTGGTTATGCGATCGCAATGTACAGTCCGATAAGCCTATGCGATCGCACCCCTTGCTATGCGATCGCATAGCACATTTTTCTCACCCCTCCAGGCTCTTCTATGCGATCGCAATGACTCTATGCGATCGCATAGAGCAATCACTGTCTGCAATTTTTCTGTAGCAACTTCATGATCAAAACTTGCCCGTTAGGCATCCGAAATTATACCGAGACCCCCGGGACCTCCACCAAAGCCACCAATACATCACATTACCTCATTCAAACTTTCTCGTAACATAAAAACACCATCGTAACACATCAAAATCATCCATTACACACGGATTCAAGCCTAAGTTTCTTCAAATCTTCCGAAACTAACATTCGATCAAAATCTCGACCAAACGACGTCCGAATGACCTAAAATTTTGCGGACATATCCAAAATCACATAACGAAGCAACAGGAATTGTCGGAATTCCATTCCGACCCCCGGATCAAAATCTCACCTACCGTTCGGATTTCGCCAAAATTCAACCTTAGCCAATTCAAGCCTATTTCTACACCGGACCTCCAAATTCAATTCCGATTGCTCTCCTAAGTCATAAATGACCTCCCGGAACTAACTGAATCATTAGAATCCGATTCCGAGACCTCTAACCAAATAGTCAACTCCGGGTTGACTTTCCTTATTCAAGTTTCTTTCAAAAAGGCTATATGCCTCATTTTCAATCCAATTCACTCCTAACTCACCCGATAGACTCTAACAATGATATAAAAGCAAAAAACATGTAATTACAACATAACGGGCTGGGTCGTCACATTCTCCCTAACTTAAACAAACGCTCGTCCTCGAGCGGACCCAAAGTTGTACTAGAAGCAACCCAATAGCTGAATGACCTTACCAAGCATATATTCGGGCGATCACACGTCACCCTATCTCACATAAGTCCGAAAACACCATATAGTCAAAATTTCACAGACTATCTGAACTATAAATCACATTGTACGTTCTGAAATCATTTGCCAAATGCAAATCCCATGCCTATACTCAGGATACACTCGAATCCACTGCAATAACCCATATTCACAAGTCCGGGTGAGATCACATGATGTATCGACAAACCAATCACTCGAGACGATAGTCTCTAATCACAACAACTGGCCACAATATCCAAATACTAGCTGAAAACCTCTTTTATTAGATAGAGTCTTATTCCAACACCTCCATATCCCGCTCACGACAGCTGAAACATGCGATATACCGAACCCATCTCTCAGGTTAACCATTCGTGAATCCATTTCAGTTTTAACTAAAACTACAACAGATTTCGGACCCAAATCTCGGTATTACCTTTCTAACCAGCTGAAATTACATATACTCACACTCATTATTGGATCCAACGATCATTTCGATCATAACCCACCGCACTGGTGATATGACACCTCAACACCGACCTAAGCCACGACGAGCACAACACAGACTCCAGTAGAAATGCCTGAACACACTCAAATCATGACAACTGTCTCCAGCAAAAGAGTTTCATTTCAATTCCTCTATTCCATCATAACATAGAACTGAGATCGCGTCTCGCACTATAGAAATGGAGTACCTTAATCCTCCTCGATAGATCATAACATCACGTGGCCTTGCCACGATTCGTGATCCTATCCCAACATTATTACTCATGAAGCACCTCGAGCCACTAAGCTCAAAACGGTCAGCCACACACAGATCTAGGTCTGAACCCAGCAATCAACCTCACCCGCGGTGAAACAATTAACGTATGCTATTAAATCCTGAAAGGACACAACCGATGTGCCATTCGCCAAGCGATACTCAAAACGGCCTTTTCCTAAGAAGCGAGGAAGTATTGTATACCAGGTAGCATATAACTAACTATATTTTCACAATATTCTGTTACCGCGGGCAACCCGCTCCAATGACATACCGTGGCGGCGTGCCACCCGATCCAAATACCATACCTGTGGCGGCGTGCCACCCGATCCAAATAACCCGTGGCGGTGTGCCACCCGATCCACGCATAAATCTCGCAAAAAGGAAATGCATATCGAGTCAAATTTTCTCATTACAACAAACATATATATATATAGCCTCAAGCTCGGCCACCTGAAATGCATCCAACAAAGTCCCTCAATACTGGAACTGAATCAATGGTAGAAACCTCTGCACTGATATCTGCCACGAAGGCCCAACTGACAAACCAATACATACCAGTTGTCCGCTGGTCCTGAGGTACAATTATCCCGCTAGAGCATACTCTGATGCATTCTGCTACACAATTTGTGCCATACCATCATAGTCCATATCACATTAGTCCAGACAACCTGATCCAATGACGACCAGTCGGCAATCAAGTATCATAATCCAAATTAGTCATATCAAGTTGAGAGAGAGCCACTAGAGCTTCCGATTTCCAATAATCACTAAACGGTGCCGATACACACGATATACAACCACTGCATAGGCGGATTTACGAGAACTTCAAGTCTTCAACACATATATAACACATGAATCACTATGCCTGATTTCGTACTTTACCGTACGAATACATAACGCACATCAAGCATCCATTCATACCACGAAATCCATTCAGAAATTTCACTATGCCATTATCAACTTTCCATAACACATCGCATATACCATACCACACTAAGATAACATGGAAATTCATATTCCTTTCCTACGCCGCAAACATCGACGCACTCAACTAATCAAGGACTTTCATGATACCATATAGAGAAAACTCATTACACATTCCAAGCTTTGCATACCAACAGGAAATACACTCATTTTTCAAACCACGTTACAACGCATAACAACTCTTTATTCCAATTACGTTGCATAAGTTAAACTGCCAGGACTGAGTCCTTATACCCATCTCGAGTTACACAACTGCCAGCACTCAAAAACTTTATTGCACAGTATCTGTGAGACTCATTACTTCAAACATATACCAGGAATTAATCGTATTCCTTATCATACCGCTTCAGTTTATTAACAAGTTGTTCCATTTACCCAGTTTCCTTTCTGATTCATCTTTGATTTAATATTAGCCATTATTGTAGCACCATAACACATCAACTCATGTTACCATACGAGACTCGTACATAAGACCACACCGTCTATGACCCATAGGTCACTTAATACTCTCTCAATGTTTCCCAAAAGTTCCACATTCTACAATACTTTATTTTAAAGAACTTCCTGTGATTCTTTTAAATTTGTTATCATTACATCCCAATACGGATACATAAAATTCCATCACTCACATGATATAACACAAGCCTTGATCTTTTCTAACGAAACCACCGCCTTTAGCCGCATACACAATTCTTAAGGCACATGATTGTTACAAGCAAAATCTGGAACACTGCAAACCATTCTTGGGCGTCATTCACCCTTATTCAGCTGTAATTCAACTGTCCTATTGAGTAGAAACATGATTACTTACAGGTACAATTCGCTATCATTCTTTTCTATACACCGAACATTTCTTACCAACAGTAGTTCAAAATATCCTAGTATTTCTTCACATCTATGAAGCGCCATAACCTTGTCAGAATTTTCCCAACATACTTAAAGACAGTGCCCACATAGCACACAACCGTGCAATTAGTTATTTAATAGCAACCTCCCCAACATGGCTCGAAGCCATTCATCAAAGCACTTTTAACCACTCATATCATTATTACTCAAGTGATGCCACAATGTTCTAGTTAGATTAAACTCAAGTCATTTACAAGCTTCGGCAGAGATTCGAATCATCAAAAATATTAATTCTTTTGTAATTCTTGCATTCATTCACACACAACAGTTACGCCCACTCTTTAGGTGACAAAAAATCTTTTCTAAGTCCCATATTTTTCAAAACTTTCGGCAGAGTTTCCTTTGTAATTTGGCCTATCCACCTGCCAGAGAATCACCAAACCATTCTAACAATACATCCACAACTCAACAAAACATCACAATGTATTTCAACAACATTAAATCTTAATACTATACGAATCATCTTATCACAATTATACCTGAGCATGTACTGCACCTGCTTGAATCATAACATATATCAAATACCCTTCAATTACACATCAGAATCAACCCACCTATTTTTCCTCAATCTTGTACTTCAGTACAATACCTTCCACCAGGATATACATAGCATAATCACTTTAGTCTTCCTGAGTCTAAATTCGTTTTACTACACGTAAGACACTTTACCTTCCAACTAAGAGATATGATAAATATTCACCACGCCCATAGCTCGGGGCTACACAACATATTACATTAAGGATCTAACACCTGACAGTTTGTACATTATTAAGGTGCCATTTCCACAGTTAGGAACAATACCGATCGTATGAACTTCATAATACCGGCTCGCAAAATTAGTACCTTGGTGCTCAAGCCATAGACAAAGATCTGGCCTCAAGTCCTCCCGACTGGCCTAACACGAATTCACAGAGATTATATCTCGCCCCTCGATCGGGGAATCACAAGCCCTCAAGGCAATTATATTACTGAGCGCTCGAAGCGTACAGAGACGTGTGCAAGGAATTTCAAAAATTCTATCTCAAGGTGAATCAAGTACGCACGATAAGAATTTCAAGAAATGTGAAGTGTTTTTCCTAAAAGGTTTGCAGCCTCCCGAGGATAAGTATAGGCGTCCCCGTACCGATCCATAAGACTCTACTAACCGGCTCAGGACTCATGAGGCCTATTAAACCTAGGCTCTGATACCAACTTGTCACGACCCCAAATCCGGTCGTGATGGCGCCCAGCACATTGCTAGGCCAGCCTGACCAATCAATAACAACGATGAAGCTAGAAGCTCTCTTTATCCAGTTTAAGCATATCAAAATACGAAACAACAGTAATGGAATAACCAAGTACAGGGATCACATCCCAAAAATAATAACAACTCCCCAAGGACCATGGGTCACGAGTCACGAGCCTCTACAGAGTATACAAAGTGTAGATAGTGAATATAACTGTGCACAAGTGTGGGATGGTCAGAACAAAAATATAGACAAACTGGAGAATCAGGTCCTGCGAACGCCGGCAGCTACCTCGACGGTCCAAAAGCACTCCCGAACCGTAATAGAATCAGCTCTGCTGTGATGTACCTGGATCTGCACACAAGGTGCATGGAGTCGGGTGTGAGTACTTCCAACTCAGCAGTAATATAAGTAAATAATGCTAAAGGGAAGAAAACTACGCAAGGCACTATATCATGCTACACAATACAGAAAACTAATGCATGTGTGCCAGTAATGTATGAGTGCTAAATATTATGCCACGTAGTACACGTAAACCAATATATGTATGCCATGCAATGCATATGACTGCTACGGCGCGTAGCCCGATCCAATTTGGGTACCCGTGCTCACTGTGGGGGTTCAGACTCCGGAGGGGCTCCTACAGCCCAAGCACAATATATCACACTTGCTGTGGCGCGCAGCCCGATCCGTATACCACTGCGGTGTGCAGTCCGATCCATGCATGTGTATGCATAAGCTCACATAAATTGTCATGCCCTAACATATGGCCCTCGGCCCCAATCAGTCTAACAAATAAACAAGAAAGCCCTACGGGCAACAATATTATATTAGCTCACAGCTAAAAATGTTATTAAAATCTTGTTAAAGTTTTTCATAACCTTATAAAAATGCTTAATAGCAAAATACCATTTTAAACCTTAAATTTAGAATAAAATATGCACAGTGTTATCAAGACAGTGATACCAATCCCTGAAGGATTCAAATAATCGGCACGAAGCCCAAACACAATAATCAGTCCAATTCATTTCAACAATTAGGTGCTATTATTTATTACGCGGGACGGACCAAGTCACGATCCCCAATGGTGCTCTACCCCACACCCATTATCCGGCGTGCAAGTCACCTCAACACAGCACTAAGATGTGCAAGTCCGGGGTTTACTAACCCTCAGAGACATCATTTACAAGTATTACCCACCTCGAACCGACGAAAACTCATGCCCGCGACGCCTTAGCTCCTCGAACCGGCATCCATGCACGTCAAAACTAGCACAAATCAGCACCAATATATCAAAATAGGCTAATGGAACATAACCCAATCGAAAGAACTCAAAAAATATCAAAAATCACAAAATTGGCAAAACCCGAGCCCCGGCCCCACATCTCGAAAAATTTCGAAATTCATATTTCCAGAATCCTCGTCTCGCCACGAGTCCATACATATAAAATTTACCAAAATCGGAGTTCGATTGGCCTTTCAAAACCCAAAATTTTCGTTTTAAATATCTAGGCCACAATCCTTCACAATTTCTACCCAAATTCATGAAGATTGATGTTAATTCTACCACAAAATGATGTTTTTGAGTCAAGAAATTTACCTCTGATGAATACCCGATGATTTCCCAGCGTTTTCCCGTGATTTCTTCTCTCTAGGACTCAAAATTTATGTTTTGGGGTGTGAAACCCGCGACTGGTTCTTAATTAATCTGTTTCTGCACAGACGTCCCTTCTATGCGATCGCAATGGCCCTATGCGATTGCATAGAGTTAAATTTTCCTGCCCATTTCCCCTTCAATGCGATCGCAATGCACCTCCGCGATCGCATAGCACAATCGTCCAAGCCTCATCTTTTCTTCTCTGCGATCGCAGCACTGGTTATGCGATCGCAATGTGCAGTCTGATAAGCCTATGTGATCGCACCCCTTGCTATGCAATCGCATAGCACATTTTTTTCACCCCTCCAGGCTCTTCTATGCGATAGCAATGACTCTATGCGATCGCATAGAGCAATCACTGTCTGCAATTTTTCTGCAGCAACTTCATGATCAAAACTTGCCCGTTAGGCATCCAAAATGATCCCGAGACCCCCGGGACCTCCACCAAAGCCACCAATACATCACATTACCTCATTCAAACTTGCTCGTAACATAAAAACACCATCGTAAACATCAAAATCACCCATTACACACGGATTCAAACCTAAGTTTCTTCAAATCTTCCGAAACTAACATTCGATCAAAAATCCGACCAAACGACGTCCGAATGACATGAAATTTTGCGGACATATCCAAAATCACATAACGAAGCTACAGGAATTGTCGAAATTCCATTCCGACCCCCGGATCAAAATCTCACCTACCGTTCGGATTTCGCCAAAATTCAACCTTAGCCAATTCAAGCCTATTTCTACACCGGACCTCCAAATTCAATTCCGATTGCTCTCCTAAGTCATAAATGACCTCCCGGAACTAACCGAATCATCAAAATCTGATTCCGAGCCCTCTAACCAAATAGTCAACTCCGGGTTGACTTTCCTTATTCAAGTTTCTTTCAAAAAGGCTATATGCCTCATTTTCAATCCAATTCACTCCTAACTCACCCGATAGACTCTAACACTGATATAAAAGCATAAAACATGTAATTACAACATAACAGGGTGGTAATTCCCGTGACAACGGGCCGGGTCGTCACAAGCCCCAAACGCCCCAGCTGCCCAGCTGCCCAAATGCTTCACCTGGTCCAAAACTAATTGCCAGAAATGAAGCCGTTTTGGCGTCGTCCAGTCTGAGCCCTTAAATGTTTTAATCCAACGGTCGGATTTGATCCAAGTCTTAAATGAATAAAATGTTACAAACAAAAAAGAGAAAACCTAAAGATCAGTATTACAAACCCATTATTCTCTTCTTTGTCCAAGCCGTCTCACCCCCATCACTGTAACAGGGGCCGCCGCTAGGGTTCCGCCACCTATGGTAGCGGTCGGCCTCATTTCTCAATCAAATTAACACAAAATAATCCTCTCGTCTTCCTCATCACAATCCTACAATGGGCTACCATCAAAAACCAACCAACCGTCCTAAATATCAAACCCTAGTTGCGCCGCCACCACCACCCACGGTGGCACTACCACCCAAAACCGACCAAAATTGCACCACAGGCTGTCGCCAAGACTTGGAAGTGACCAAAGAACCCATGAGTGCGCAAGAACAACTCAACAATGACAAAACATAATCTATTTCAAGAAAATTCAAGAACAAATGATATTGAAGAAGAAGCAAGAAAATAATCAAGAAAGATTCAAGAAAAAATGAAGAGAAAACAGAAGAAAGGAAAAATAAAAAAAGCTAAGTCGTCTTTGCTCGCCTCTGTATATGCATGTTTCTTTAGACTGAATTCTTTGTTTCTCTTTTTCTTCTTCCAATTTCTGATTTCTTTCTTTAATTAGAGTAATTAGGATATTAGGACTAATGTTAGTTTGTTGTTAGACTATTAGATCCTTTGGTTGGTTTGCTTAATAGGCTAATCTTAATTTCTGTTCTCCATGCTTCATTTTGGTCCGATTATGATAATTTATAATCTGTTACTTGATAATGTTGAATCTCTTACTTGATAATCTGTTATTTGATAATGTGTTTTGAATCTGTTACTTGATAATGTTCCGAATTACATAAGTAAATTCGAGTTGATTGATTAGTGGAATTATTTTGGTAATTTGTTTAAATTCAGTGAGTTCGATATTGATTAACACTTAGGAAGCATTAATTATAGCTGTTCGAATAGTGATTAGTTCGATTATAAGATTCACCCTTAAACAATTTTAGATTCAAGTAGGTCGATAGTTCAAATCACACGATTCGTATCCACCTAGGGCGATTACTTGATAGATTTAATTGCGATTAGCTATTTCGACTAATGAGACTCAACCATCTATCAATTTGTTCCCCGAGTCTTGTTAATTGAATAATTGATCAAAAGTGGCTATGTTTGTAAGACTGACTAGGGTTGGTTATTGAATGAAATATGATTTTAATTATTAACTAATCTGAATTTTAATTAGTTAAAAGGGCTAACTGGTTAATTGAATTATAGTTACTTTATTGTGGCTATTTGATAAATACAAATCTGAAAATTGGTTAATATAAGAATAAAATACAGAAATTTGAAAGGTAATAAACCTTAAGAAGTAAGGGTAGACTGGGAAATAGAAGTTGGTATAATTGTAAATAGACTAAAAGAAAAGGGGTGCAATTGGGAAAGGAAATCTTAAAACTGTTACAAATATAGAAGATTAAGGCCAATTTGGATATAAAAAGGGTAGGATTAGTAGTTCCCCTAAGCAAGTAGGGGTACAATAGGTATTACAATGAAATGGAATCTGGTAGAACCTTCTAGGTGGGGGTTTTAGTGTAACTTTTAATAGAATAAATGCAGTAATTTGTCCAATAAATTAGAAATTGGAGGGTTTTTAATGAAATAATTCAAATTTGAATTTCCCTCCTATTTGGGTCTATAAATAGACATAAAATCTGCAGAATTAAGGACCTTCTTTGAGCTTCTTTTTGAGCCTTAGAGATTCTTTTTAGACCTTTTGAATCTGAAAAATTGGGGGGGGGGGGGAACCTTAGAGAGACTTTTTGAACCCCAAAAACACTAGAAAAATCCCAAAAAATACATGTTGTGTTCCAGATCTGGAATTATATTTCCAGATCAAATTTTCTGCTTCTATATCTGAATTCCTTCCAAAAAATCCAAAAACATCAAAAATCAATAGAAATCCCCAAAACAAAATTGTTCTATTCAAATCCATAGTCTATTTCCAACTTTAAAGTAGTTGATTTAGAGTTTAAATTCCATATTTGATAGCTGAAGTTCAACTGTGTACTTGATATGTGTTTCAAGTAGGTTTTTGAAGTCAATTGAGCAATTTGAGATTGAATTTGGATGTTGTGTTATTCAACGAGTCCTTAACTATGTTTTGTACTGGAATCGAGTTAAATCTGAGCTATTTGAACTATTATGTTGATTGTTGTTGATCTACTGTGTTGTACCGCTGCTGTTTGTTTGTTGCTGCAACTGACTCATTCTTTCCTCACTGCAATCTCCAGGTATTTTCCAGCTCCCATTGATGTATGAAAGATTGAGTAATGCCAATGCAGATTTGATATTTAAAGAGATAACACGAGGCTTCTGATAATTTAGCTTTAATTTGTTTGGTAATCATTGTTAACTGTGTAATAGTAGTAATACACGTTCAGCTAATTAGAGTTTTTACAATTTGTGCAAATATTGAATTGTGTTAACTGATGGAATGTTAGCGTAAGTATGCTTAGTTAAACTATAACATACGTTTATGTGTTTAGAGATGATTATGTTTTTTAGTTGGACACTTTAATACAGAATCAAATAGCAAGGAACACGAATTTAAATTTCAAGGTTAATGGAAACTTTGCTAATTCTAATGCATGTAATGAAGTTCTTATGAATTTCAGGATTAATAGTATTCTGCCAAAACCATTAATTAGTAAAACAAAGCAATTGGTTACTCAGTTTATTGATGAATTACGCTTAATTTGGATTGGACCTATGAGCCTTGGTCCATTAGGCTCATATGAAGGCCATACTTCAGGCAACTGGTCACAAGCAAGGAGGCTGTTTTTGTGCAAATCATTGAATTTGAAACTAGTTTTTGGCTTAACAGTACATTGGACTTGTCAATTAATTAGGACTCTTCTTTTATTTTTAAGAGACAAATAAAACATAAAAATCATAATAGCTTTTGGGATTGACCTTTTAAATAATAATGAGATGAGCCTCGCCACACAAAAAATACACAATTGCGGGGCCCTCAAATAAATTGGTATGAAAATCTTAGACTTGGAAGGACCGTTTAGTAAATTTCACGGCCATTCCCGAAGTTAACAATACGATAGACTCTTGTGAGGACCCGGCTCGTCATCATGTGAGTTATCACCTCGTTATCCCCGTTAAATGCTTGTTAATGTTTCAATATGCATGTTTGGCGAGTTTGAGTCAATTCGGATTGAGTTTAGTTGGAAATGAGACAAAAAGTCTCTTAGAAGAAGGAATAGTTGGGAAAAGTCGAATGGACGTTGACTTGTGAGTTAGAGAGCTCGAAATCAAATTCTAATGATTCGGTCAGCTCCGGGAGGTCATTTATAAGCTAGGAAAGTGATCGGAAGTGAATTTGGAGGCCCGATGTAGAAATAGGCTTGAATTGGACAATGTTGAATTTTGGCGAAATCCGAACGGTAGGTGATATTTTGACCCGGGGGTCAGAATGGAATTCCTAAAATTCCTATAGCTTCGTTATGTGATTTTGGATATGTCCGCAAAATTTCAGGTCATTCGGACGTCATTTGGTCGGGTTTTTGATCAATGTTAGTTTCGGAAGTTTTGAAGAAAACATAGGGTTGAATCCGCATGTAATTGGTGATTTTGGTATTTAGGATGGTGTTTTTATGCTTGGAACAAGTTCGTATCGTGTTTTGGAGTATATTGGTGGTTTTCGTTGGGGTCCCGGGGGCCTCGGGGTGAATCCGGACCATCATCCGGTATTTTTGAAACTTGAAAATCTGCAGAAAAACTGCAGAAACTGTGCAGAAATTAAGCCATCGCGTTCGCAAGGGCAATGCCCGCGTTCGCGTAGGCTGGGGCATCTTGGTCATCGCGTTCGCGAGGGACGATACCCTGATCGCGTAAGAGGAAGTTGGAACGCATCGTGTTCGCGTGGGAGAAGGCCGCGTTCACGAAGGAGGAATAGGCGAAGCCACGTGTTCGCGTGAGAGCCTACGCGTTCGCGTAGAGGAAAATCCGGAGGCTGGGGAGAATGGCCTTCGCGGATGTGTGACTGTGTCGTGTTCGCGATGAAGGAAAGGAGCAAGGCATCGCGTTCGCGTGAGGGGCATCGCGAACGCGTAGGGTTAAATTACCTGGCAGTGAATTTAAAAACCAGAACATTTCATATACGGATTTCATTTCATAAACCCCCATGTTGAGCCCTAGAGAGAGGAAATGACGGGAAATAGCTGGGGGATCATCGGGGTATTGTTGGAGGTAAGTTTTGTGGCTTAATTACGTGCTTTTATCATGAAATCATTGATTATTTCTATGAAAATGGAAGATTAAAGGTGGGTTTTAGCCCTAGGCCTAGAATTGTAGAAAAACACTGATTTGAGTGGGCAAATGGAGTCCGAATTTTGTAAATTTTATATACCTAGACTCGTATTGAGACGAGGGTTCCGAATATGTAACTTTTATAATTTTTCGAGAAGCGCACCAAAAGTCGGATTTTGACAACTTTGTGGGTATTGATGCAATTTGGGTTATTTCGAATGGGTTGCGTGAATTTGGCATATATTGATCTATTATCACTGATTTTGAGCAGATTTGGAATTTGAGGTGATTGATTTACGAGGCAAGCGCAAGGCGAGCTGAGGCTTCTACCGGGTCGAGGTGAGTGGTGGTAGTAAACAATGTACTGAGGGTTTGAAACCCCGTACTAGCACTTCACAGTGCTATGTTGAGATGAGACACGCGTCCTGTGAGGGGCGTGGTGACATTGTGATTGGGGATTGGACTTGGTTTTTCCCGACTGATAACGTATTATGTATTATGACTGTGAATGAGAGTATAACTATGTAATTGGGCTACTAGCCAAGTTTAGGGCCTTGTGCCGATCTGTAGAGTATTAGGGTGGCCAGTAGAGCTAAGCGACCCTTATATCATGCTGGATACATACACCCAGCCGTAGTATATCATGCTGGATACCTATACCCAGCCGTAGTATATCATGCTGGATACATACACCCAGCCGTAGTATATCATGCTGGATAGATACACTCAGCCGTAGTTATAGTTGTATAGCATATCATGAGCCCGTACTAGATGTGTACCTTGAGAGAGATTATCTAGGGTAGAATTCCCTGTTCTAGCTGAGTGGGCCTGCGAGGCCAAGTCTATACTTACTGAGACAAGGTCGAGGACCCACTATGAGATGTTATATTGGGCCTGAGAGGCCAGGTCTATATTGACTGAGATAGGGTCAAGGACCCACTGTGATATATTATACTGGGCCTGAGAGGCCAAGTATATACTAACTGGGATAGGATCGAGGACCCATTATGAGGTATTATATATATACCTATATTGGATCAGGTTGCACGCCGAAGCAGTATATGTATTGGATCGGACTGCACGCCGCAGTAATATACATGTGGGACGGACTGCACGCCGCAATATTATTGCGCTTGGGCTGTAGGAGCCCCTTCGGAGTCTGAGTCTGCACACATTCTCAGCGAGCGTTGGTGTATATTATGGGATCGGGCTGTGCGCCGCAGCAGTATAGATATATATACATATATATATATTGGATCGGACTGCACGGCGCAGTAACATTTGTGTGGATCGTGCTGCACGCCACAGTATCATAGCGCTTGGGCCTAGGGAGCCCCTCCGATGTCTGTATACACCCCCCAGTGAGTGCCGTCGACGTTAAATGGAGCGGGCAGCGCGCCGCAGCGTTCTATGTATTGGAGCGGGCTACACGCCGCAACATTATACTTATTCATATCCTTATACATACTTAAATACTTATACATTACAGACAGTTGTATATATCTCCATATATTGAGATGGTCGTGCACCGTAGTGGTACGAGTGAGGGTGGGGTCAGTGTGGGACCTTGTTGAGATAGATGTGGACTGGAGATCATAGTACTCATTATAGTGATGACTTACCTGTGGGGGTTTGACTTAGAACTGTTTAGTGATAGTATAGGTGTTCTCACTTCCAGTTGTTATTTATTATTATTACTCACTGAGTTGAAATATACTCACCCCACTCCCCTGCACTTTTGTGCAGACATACAGGTTCAGGAGAGCAGTTGAGCTATCGCAACTGCTTTACTATCATCATTCCATGGAGACTTCGAGGTAGCTGCCGACGTCCGCAGTACCTGACCTCTTCCTCTTTATCATTTCGTTGTTTCCATTCTGTCTAGACTTAATTGTGTAGTAGATTTCATTTGTAGAGGCTTAGACTTGTGACACCACGATTTGGTTGGGACAGTATTTTGTATGTTTCTACTATTACGTTTATCATTTTGATATGAACACTTGTTGTTTAAGTTTAATTTGATTAACTTGAATTAATAAATGGCTGGTTAAGAGATAATATGGTCGGGCTTGCCTAGCATTGAGTTGGGCGCCATCACGACCGGGATTGGGGTCATGACAACTCTTTAGGCATGAATTTAATAAAACTACTTTCCTAAATACGGGTGTGCATTTATGTGACCCAAATCTATCTCTCGGCGAAATTGAAACGCATTAAAGTCACATGCGTACTGGTTGCGGTGTGACTCGAAATGTATTTTCGTGACGTCGCAATTCTTCTAAAATTGAAAAGAGGAACATAAAAGCACATAATTAAAATATATAAAGAAATCAGATAAAAACAAAAAATAATAGTTGAGTGACCGTGCTAAAACCACAGAATCCAGGAGTGCCTAACACCTTCTCCCGGGTTAACAGAATTCCTTATCCAGGTTTCTAGTTTCGCAGACTGTAATACAGAGTCATAAATTTCCTCGGTTCGGGATTAAACCGGTGACTTGGGACACCATTATTTTCCCAAGTGGCAACTCTGAAAAATTAAATAGATTGATCCCGTTCCGAATGTTCTTTAAGTGGAAAAACTCCTTCCCAGATTATTATTATATCCCTTCCCGGGGTGTAGTAGTAAACAACGCCACATACGTGTAAAAAAGGGAGGTGTGACACCTATGACTAAAATTGTATTAGTCAAATGGACTTATGTGGTTGTCGTAGGCCGATGCGTCTTACTACAATCGTATTACATTACTCCCATTCTTTTATGACTACCATCGTATTAGTCAAATGAACTTATGTGGTTGCGTCCTAGAACGAACGTATGACGTTACTCCCAATACGATATATGAACGAAACGTCCTATGACTACAATCGTATTAGTCAAATGGACTTATGTGGTTGTGGTAGGCCGATGCGTCCTACTACAATCGTATTACATTACTCCCAATCTGTTATGACTACAATCGTATTAGTCAAATGGACTTATGTGGTTGTCGTAGGCCGATGCGTCCTAGTATGTGGTTGTCGTAGGACCTTCCGTTTATATATCGTGGTTGTTATTTAGTAATTGATTGTTGTAGGCCGATGTGCCTTACTACAATCATATTACATTACTCCCAATCTGTTATGACTACAACGTATTAGTCAAATGACCCAATACGACAACCACATACTAGGACGCATCGGCCTACGACAACCACATAAGTCCATTTGACTAATACGATTGTAGTCATAGGAACCTCCGTTTATATATCGTGTTTGTTATTTAGTAATTGACCATTTATGAATATTATTTATTTCATATACTAGGACCCCTCAGCCTACGACAACTACATAAGTCCATTTGACTAATACGATTGTAATAATAGGACCTTCCGTATATATATCGTGGTTGTTATTTAGTAATTGACCGTGAATGAATATGATTTCATTCATATACTAGGACGCATCGGCCTACGACAACCACATAAGTCCAATTGACTAATACGATTGTAGTCATAACAGATTGGGAGTAATGTCATACGATTGTAGTAGGACGCATCGGCCTACGACAACCACATAAGTCCATTTGACTAATATGATTGTAGTCATAGGACCTTCCGTTTATATATAGTGGTTGTTATTTAGTAATTGACATTCTATGTATATTATTTCATTCATATACTAAGACGCATCGGCCTACGACAACCACATAAGTCCATTGGACTAATACGATTGTAGTCATAGAACCTTCTGCTTATATATCGTATTAAGAGTAATGTCATACGTTCATACTAGGACGCATCGGCCTACGACAATCACATAAGTCCATTTGACTAATACGATTGTAGTCATAAGACCTTCCATTATATTGTGGTTGTTATTTAGTAATTGACCGTGAATGAATTATGATTTCATTCATATACTAGGACGCATCGGCCTACGCCAATCATATAAGTCCATTTGACTAATACAATTGTAGTCATAACAGCTTGGGAGTAATGTCATACGATTGTAGTAGGACGCATCGGCCTATCACAACCACATATGTGCATTTGACTAATACCAATGTAGTCATAGGACCCTCCGTTTATATATTGTGGTTGTTATTTAGTAATTGACCGTCTATGAATATTATTTCATTCATATACTAAGACGCATCGGCTTATGACAACCACATAAGTCCATTGGACTAATACGATTATAGTCATAGGACCTTCTGTTTATATATCGTGGTTGTTATTTAGTAATTGACCGTCTATGAATATTATTTCATTCATATACTAAGACGCATCGGCCTACGATAACCACATAAGTCTATTGGACTAATACCATTGTAGTCAGAGGACCTTCCGTTTATATATCGTGGTTGTTATTTAGTAATTGACTATCTATGAATATTATTTCATTCATATACTAAGACGCATCGGCCTACGATAACCACATAAGTCCAATTGAACTAATACGATTGTAGTCAGAGGACCTTCCGTTTATATATCGTATTTGGAGTAATGTCATACATTCATACTAGGACGCATCGGCCTACGACAACCACATAAGTCCATTTGACTAATACTATTGTAGTAATAGGAACTTCCATTTATATATCGTGTTTGTTATTTAGTAATTGAACGTGAATGAATATGATTTCATTCATATACTAGGACGCATCGGCCTACGACAACCACATATGTCATGACCCGGATTTCCACCCAACATCGGGATCGTGATGGCTCCTGCTCGTGGTAGCTAGGCAAGCCACTACTTTCAACATTATCCTGTTTTTACCATTATTTCATACTCATTTTTATCAACAAGAACAATAATATTAATTAATTAAGTGCGGACGGCTTTCAAAATAGAGATAAGCAATATCAAGGTAAAACACTAACGAAATCCTCTACCCAAGACATAGAGACACCAGCTCACGAACTACTACTGAATACTACACATAAAGGTCTGAAAGAAAATAACATATATATGTCTGTCTCGAAACAAAGAGACCACAACAAATAATATAAGTAAGTGGAAGAGACGTCGGGCCTGCGGACGCCTGCAAACTACCTCGGTCTCGGAATGCTCAACTCCCACGAATACACTCGACTACTACTGCTGCTGCTCCTGATCAAGACCTGGACCTGTGCAAAATGCCCAGAAGTGCAGTATCAGCACAATCCAACCCCATGTGCTGGTAAGTGCCTGGCCTATCCCGGCGAAGTAGTAACAAGCCTAGGACCAGACACTGACATAAACCTGTGCAGTTCTATATACATATGTACACCACAAAATAACAAGGAATATCAAGTAACAAATTCAACAATAAATATCATAAGAGGGGAAACTCAACAGTTAACAACAATTATTAAGTCAACAATGGAAAACAGAGTATAATGGAAACAGTTAATATCAAACAAGGAGTAGAAAATAGTTGCACGGCATCACCCTTCGTGCTTTTACTCTCATCCTCACCAAATAAGCAAATAATAGTGCACAACATCACCCTTAGTGCTTTTACTCTCATCCTCACATCCATTGCACGGCATGATCCTTCGTGCATGGTTCACTCACAAGGCACGGCATTACCCTTCGTGCATAATCAATCACAAGGCATGGCATGATCCTTCGTGCATAATCAATAACAAGGCACGACATTAACCCTAGTGCATAATCAATAATAAGGCACGGCATTACCCTTCGTGCATAATCAATAATATAAGGCACGACATTAACCTTCGTGCAATAACAGTAAAACAAGGCATGGCATCACCCTTCGTGAATTATCACTCTTCCTCCCCAAATAACCATCACAGATAAGGGCAGAGAATAAAAAACAATAATCATGAACCGTCCCGGCAAGGGACACAACAATCATCACAACAAGGTCCCGGCGAGGGAAAACAATTACTCACTTCACAATAAGTCCCGACAAGGGAAAACAGTGTACCATTCCACAACCCGGCAAGGGTTCAACAATTCATCTTTAAAACATCTCACAACAAGTTTCAACAACGACTCACGGTCATGCTAGAAGCTAGTGTATGGATGCTCGTCACCACAGACCATACACCGCACTCGATCACATAGCACATAGCACACAATCCCATTCCCTCAAGCTATGATAGAACAAACACTTATCTCTAGCCTTGAAGCCCAATTTATCCTTCAACTATAGCTTTACCCCGAATTTCCGCTTTCAACTTGCTCGAATCTAATCACAATTGATTCCATTACATTAATAAATACTATATAACTTAGTTTGAATGCTTAAAAAAGGTTTTCTCAAAGTTTACCCGAAAATTTCCCAAAACACCCCTGGCCCCACGTGGTCGGAACTCGGGGTTCGGACCAAAATCCGGTTACCCATTCCCCCACGAGTTCAAATATATGATTTGTTTCAAAATCGGACCTCAATTTGATTTCCAATTCCCCAATTCATGAAAACCCTATGTTCTACCCAAAAACAGGAATTTTTACCATGAAAACCTTTGATTTCTATTGAAAAAACATGTCTAATGTTGTTAGGAATTGAAAGAATTAAGTAAAAAGTGACTTACAAGTGCTTTGGAGTGAATTTGCTCTTGAGGGTTCGTGTGTGGTGTGTTGGGTTTTGAAAGAATGAAGAAAAGAGCTTGAAAATTCGTTTAAGTATATAATTGCACAGCTGCGGATATCGCAATTGCGAACATTTGTTCGCAATTGCGAACACTATAGGTTTTAGGTCTGAGGCTCTCGCAATTGCGAGAAAAACTTCGCATTTGCGAACATGGACTGATCTTCTGAAGGACTCGCATTTGCGAGGTTTAGTTCGCATTTGCGAACCCAAGCGTTCCTGGACATTCTTCGCAATTGCGATCAAGGCTTCGCATTTGCGAACACAGCCTTGGTCTGCCCCCTTCGCAATTGCGACAATTTCTTCGCATTTGCGAAGACACCAGCTGGGTGAAAAACCAGCTGTGTTATTTTTCAAAAATTGCTCCAACGACCTATCAAATCTTTACCGGAGCCCCCTGGGCTTCAAACCAAACATGTACACAACATCAAAAACATATTACAAACTTGCTCGTGAGATCACATCGCCAATATAACATCGTTTTCATCAAATCAAGCCTCAAGTTCATGTTTATCATCCTTTTTAGTTTCATAACTTTCAAATTTGGAACTCAAGGTTCAAAACACATCAAACGACATCCAAATGTCACCAAACTTTACAGAAAGCACATATATAATATTTAAGACTTGTACCGGTCGCCGGAACCAAAATACGAGCTCTATATCAAAGTCATTTAATTCATTTTCCTTTAATAATTCCAGCAAAAACAATTTAACAGAAAAACCATAATTTACGCTCTAGGCCTCAGAATTCGACTCCGGACGCATGTCCGAGTCCCATATTTTCATACGGACCTTCCGGGACCGTCCAACTCGGGTCCGGGTCCGTTTACCAAAAATGTTGACCGAGGTCAACCATATCAATATTAATATCATTTTTCTTCAAATTTCTTATAGATTTTGCATATTCTATCACAAAATCTTTCTCGCTACATGCCCGGATCATGCACGTAAATCGAGGCAACAGAAAGTGAGGTTTTCAAGGCCTCAGAAGTACGAAACAAGTGAGGAAAACATGTGATGACCCTTTGGGTCATCACATCCTCCACCTCTAAAACAATTGTTCATCCTCAAACGGACAAGAGAAGGAAGTACCCGAGTCGGGGAACAAATGTGGGTAGCGGCTCCGCATATCAGACTCGGACTCCCAGGTCGATGCCTCAGGAGGTTGACCTCTCCACTGAACATGCACAGAACGATAACTCTTCGACCTCAACTGTCGAACCTGCCGGTCTAGAATGGCCACCGGCTCCTCCTCGTAGGATAAATCATTGTCACGACCCGGATTTCCCCCAATCATCGGGATCATGATGGCGCCTACTCGTGGTAGCTAGGCAAGCCAATTCATTCAACATTTTCCCTTTCATACTATCATTTTAGTTCTCATATTCAATAACAAGAAATAATTACTCAATTTGTTAAATGCGGAAGTCTTTCGAAATAGAGATAAATAATGATAATGTAAAACAACTGACAAAATCCTCTACCCAAGATGTGGAGTCACCAACTCACGAACCACTAAAGAATACTACACATAATGGTCTGAAAGAAAATAATGAACATCCATCTATCTCGAAACAATGAGACCACCCTGATAAGCAAAAATAAATAGAAGAGACGTCGGGCCTGCGGATGCCTGCAAGCTACCTCGGTCTCGTAAGCACAAAAATCCCACAAATACTCTACTGTTGCTGCTGCTCTTGCTCGAAACCTGGACCTGTGCAAAAATGCACAGAAGTGCAGTATCAGCACAATCTGACCCCATGTGCTGGTAAGTGCCTGGACTATCCCAGCGAAGTACTGACAAGCCTAGGACCAGACACTAACATAAACCTGTGCAGTTCTATATATGTATATTCCATAAAATAATAGAATTATCAAGTAGCACAATTAACAAAGGAGTATCATACCGGGGGAACACAATCAACAACATATAATAAATCAGTAAAGAGAATCAGAGTGTAATAAAAACGGCTATCATCAAAACAAGAAATTCAAATAGTTGCACGGCATCACCCTTCGTGCTTTTACTCTCATCCTCACCAAATAATCAAATAAAAGTGCACGGCATCACCCTTCATGCTTTTACTCTCATCCTCACATCCATGGCACGACATGATCCTTCGTGGATGGTTTAATTAACAATGGCACGGAATGTTCCTTCGTGCATAATCAATATCACAAGGCATGACATGATCCTTCGTGCATAATCAATAACAAGTCACGACATTATCCTTCGTGCATAACCAATAAAACAAGGCACGGCATGATCCTTCGTGCATAATCAATAAAACAAGGCACGACATGATCCTTCGTGCATAATCAATAAAACAAGGCATGGCATCACCCTTCGTGCATTATCACTCTTCCTCACCCAAATAACAATCACAGTTATGGGCAATAGAAAGAAAACAATTAACATGAACCATACCGGCAAGGGACACGATAATCATCACAGTAAAGTCCCAGCAAGGGAAACAATAATCAACTTCACAATAAAGTCCCGGCAAGGTAAACAATAATCAACTTCACAATGAAGTCCCGACAAGGTAAAACAATAATCAACTTCACAATAAAGTCCCGGCAAGGGAAAACAATTATCAACTTCACAATAAAGTCCCGGCAAGGGAAAACAATAATCAACTTCACAATAAAGTCCCGGCAAGGGAAAACAATAATCAACTTCACAACCCAGCAAGGGTTCAAGATTATGTCTTAAAAACATCCCACAATATATGTCAACAAACGACTCACGGTCATGCTGGACGCCAGTGTATGGATGCTCGTCACCACATCCCATACACCGCACTCGATCACATAGCAATTAGCACTTTAATCATATTCCCTCAAGCTAGGATAGATCAAACACTTACCTCGACGGCTTATAGTCCACTCAATCCTCAAGCAATACTTTTCCTTTCAAATTTGGCTCCAAATCAATCGTATCTATACACAATTTATTTAATATCATCAATTCTACTCAACAAACCATCCCAATTGCCTAATTAAAGTAATTTTAACATGCTGTCCAAAAATTGTAAAATCGACCCCTGGTCTGCTTGGTAAAAAAAATTTCAAAAATTATACCAATGGATTTCACGTCTCGCCACAAGTCCGTACATATAAAGAACACCAAAATTGGAGTACGTTTGACCCCTCAAATCGACCCCTAAAGGTCTCATAATTCCAGGCCCCAAAATCCTATTTTTCTGCTATTTTCATGAATTAAAGAATGGGATTGTGGTTTATAATCACCCATAAACGAGTTTTCATAATAAAATCACTTACCTCTGTGATACCCACTGATTTTCTCTTTTAAAGATCGCCTCAGAACCTTCTTCCCGTTTAAAAATTAGAAACGAACTCGAACTGCTCGTTATAGGTATAGTTTTCACGCGTGGTACTGCTCGCAATAGATTCCTTGTGAAATTCTAATGAATTTAGGCTTTTGAATCACTCAATTTGACCTTAAAATGAAGGAGATGTGTAGGTTTTAAGATTTGCAAATAGTGCAGGTTTTTAATACGCCGTCAGAGGTAATATCGTCATTAACCTGAAAATCTGGGCAACCTTAGTAAAATGGCCATAAAATCCTCATACGATGTCCAAATTCGATGATTCTTTTTGCTACGGCTCTGTAATTACGATATGGATCTAATGCGTTATTCAAAACAGTAATAGAAGCTCATTTATTCAATATGATATCATTTTTGCTTGAAGAAACGATGTCCAAGCATAAGAAAATGAGCCTAACGCAATCCAAACATATCCGAAACACGTCAAACGACGTCCATTTTCGACCAAACTTTACATGAAGTGCTTAAACAATATATAAGACTTGTACCGGGCGTCAAAACTAAAATACGAGCCCGATACCATGGCCTTTTAATCAATTTTCCTTTCTATTTTCATTAATAATTTCAGAAAAACAATTTCACAGAAAAATTCATATCTTGGGCTCTAAGCCTCGGAATTTGACTCCGGACGCATGCCCGAGTCCCCTATTTTCCTACAGACCTTCTGGGACCGTCCGATCTCGGGTCTGGGTCCGTTTACCGAAAATATTGACCGAAGTCAACTATATCAATATTAATAGCAAATTTCTTCAAAATTTCCATAGAATTCACATATTCTAACACAAAAATATTCTGGCTACGTGCCCGGACTACGCACGTATATTGAGGCAGTATAAAATAAGGTTTTCAAGGCCTCGAAAACGTAGAACAAATGAGGAAAGCAGGTGATGACCCTTTGGGTCGTCACATCCTCCACCTCTAAAACAACCTTTCGTCCTCGAACGAACAAGAGAAGGAAGTACCTGAGTCGGGGAACAAATGTGGGTAACGACCCCGCATATCAGACTCCAACTCCCAGGTCGATGCCTCAGGAGGCTGACCTCTCCACTGAACATGCATAGAAGGAAAACTCTTCGACCTCAACTATCGAACCTGCCGGTCTAGAATGGCCACCGACTCCTCCTCGTATGATAAATCATTGTCCAATTGGACAGTGCTGAAGTTTAACACAAGGTAGGGGTAGAGCTCAGCCCCATGCAGCAGCACAAGTGGCAAAACCTTAGGCTCATATCGAGGAGGAGGTTCCTGTCCCAGCAGCTCCAGTAGGCCCAGCTCAAGTCCCAGGAGGGATTATGTTTTCACCGGATCTTCAGGATGCTTTGGTCCGGATAGCAGGTTTTATGGATAATATCACCATAGCAGGTTTATTACCAGTAGAACCAGCCACTTCTCAGGCTGGAGGAGGTAATCAGACTCCTGCTACGCGCACTCCGGAGCTAGTAATTCCCTAGGCTCAAGTTCCTATGATTCAGCCAGTTGAGGCAGCTCAGCCTGTTATTGTGACTGAGGCTAATGATGGTGCAGCTATGTCCGCTGATGCGTTATGGAGATTGGACAGGTTTACCAAGCTGTTCACTACCACATTCAGTGGCACTCCTTCAGAGGATCCATATGATTTCCTATATAGCTGCCACGAGGTTCTCTGTACTATGGGCATTGTGGAGACTAATGGTGTGGACTTTGCTACTTTTCAATTATTTGGTTCTGCCAAGACTTGTGGAGGGATTATTGTCTATCCAGGCCAGCGAGATCATCATCTTTGACTTGGGGGCAATTTGCAGAACTATTCTTGGAAAAGTTCCTTCGAGCAACTCAGCGGGAGGCTCTACGTTGGCAATTTGAGCTTCTTCGTCAGGGTTCTATATTTGTCACACGGTACAAGACTAGGTTCGTGGACCTGGCTCGTCATGCTATCGTCATACTTCCCACAGATCGGGAAAGGGTGAGAAGATTTATTGATGGCTTGAATCAGCAAATTCGACTACAGATGGCTTTGGGGGCAGGAACTGAAATCACTTTTCAGGAGGCGGCTAATGCAGCCCGCCGGATCGAGATGGCTCTGTCACATGGAGCAGGACATGGATCACATAAGAGACCCCGTAATTCGGGTGGATTCAATGGTACCTTGTCTGGAGGTAGAGATTATCATGATAGAGGCCATCCTCATAGGCCTTATCAGTCAGCTCTTCAGGTATCTCATAATGCTTCTGGTGGTCGTAATTCTCAGCCACGTTATTCTGATCAGCAGCCTATCAGTGCACCACCACTTCGCTATTTTCAGCAGCCGAGGGTTTGTTTTACGTGCGGCGATCTTAGGCATATTGCAAAGTATTGCCCTCGAGCTTCTGAGAGATCTCAGCAGCAGGGTTCTCGTGCTATGGTTTAGGCCCCAGTTCCCCCACAGCCTGCCCAGCCAGCTAGAGGCGGGAGTAGAGGACATAGAGGTGGAGGTAGAGGTCATAGAGGTGGAGCTCAGACCGATAGAGGTAGAGACCAGCCAGCAGCTGATCGTCCTAAAGATACTACTCAGGGTGGTGGGGCACAACCCCGATGTTATGCACTTCCTGCCAGACCAGAGGCTGAGTCTTCTGATGCCGTCATTACAAGTATTATTTTGGTTTGTGATAGAAAGGCATCAACATTATTTGACCCTGGGTCTATATATTTGTATGTGTCCTTCTATTTTGCACCATACTTGATCCATCCTAGTGATCCACTGGGTTTTCCTGTTCATGTGTCTACACTAGTAGGCGATTCTATTGTGGTTGATCGAGTTTATCGGTCATGTATTATAGTAATTGAGGGTCTTGAGACCCGTGCTGATTTATTGCTCCTAAATATGGTGGACTTCGATATTATATTAGGCATGGACTGGCTATCTCCATATCATGCTATTTTAGATTGCCATGCCAAGACTATGACTTTAGCTCTGCCGAATTTGCCTCGTATAGAGTGGAAAGGAATTTCAGGTTATACTAGTCGCAATGTTATTTCTTATGCTAAGGCTCAGCATATGGTTGGAAATGTATGTTTGGCTTATCTGGCCTATGTCCGTGATTCCAGTGCTGATGTTCCTTCTATTGACTCTGTGCCTGTGGTTCGCGAATTTCCTGAAGTATTTCCTTCAGATTTGCCAGGTATGCCGCCCGACAGGGACATTGATTTTTGCATTGACTTGGCTCCGGGCACTCAGCCCATTTCTATTCCCCCATATCGTATGGCTCTGCCAGAGTTAAAAGAATTGAAGGAGCAGTTGCAGGATTTAATTGAAAAGTGTTTTATTACACCCAGTGTTTCGCCGTGGGGTGCACTAGTATTATTTGTAAAGAAGAAATATGGTTCGATGAGAATGTGCATTGACTATCGGCAGTTGAACAAGGTGACTCTCAAAAATAAATATCCACTTCCGTGAATTGATGATTTATTTGACCAGCTTCAGGGTGCCAAGGTATTTTCGAAGATAGATTTGAGGTCTGACTATCACCAGCTGAAGATTAGGGCATCTGATGTCCCAAAGACAGCATTCCGCACTCGGTACAGACATTATGAATTTCTGGTCATGTCTTTTGGGTTGACAAATGCTCCAGCAGCTTTTATCGAATTAATGAATCGGGTGTTCCGGCCTTATTTAGACTTGTTTGTAATAGTCTTCATTGATGACATATTAATATATTCCCACGGTCAGGAGGAGCATGCGCAACATCTCAGAGTGGCCTTGCAGACTCTGAGAGATAGCCAACTATATGCAAAATTTTCAAAGTGCGAATTTTGGCTAAGTTCAGTTGCATTCCTGGGTCATATTGTGATGGCAGCAGGTATTCAGGTTGATCCGAAGAAGATTGAGGCAGTCAAGAGCTGGCCTAGACCGACATCAGCTGCAGAGATTCGGAGTTTCTTGGGATTAGCGGGTTATTATCGGCGATTCGTGGAGGGGTTTTCCTCTATTGCAACCCCACTAACCAGATTGACACAGAAGGGTGTTCAATTTGAATGGTCCGATGAATGTGAGGCAAGCTTTCAAAAGCTCAAGACAGCCTTGACCACATCACCTGTATTGGTTTTACCCACAGGTACGGGGTCGTATACTATTTATTGTGATGCTTCCCGTATTGGGCTTGGTGCAGTGTTGATGCAGGATGGCAAGGTTATTGTCTATGCTTCGAGGCAGTAGAAGATTCATGAAAAGAACTATCTAGTGCATTATCTAGAATTGGCGGCGATTATTCATGCATTGAAGATCTGTAGGCATTATTTGTATGGTGTAGCATGTGAAGTATACACCGATCATAAGAGTCTTCAGTATTTGTTTAAGCAGAAAGAGTTGAATTTGAGGCAGAGAAGGTGGCTAAAATTGCTGAAAGATTATGATGTCACCATTTTATATCATCCGGGAAAAGCAAACGTGGTGGCCGACGCTTTGAGTGGGAAGTCAGCCAGTATGGGCAGTCTTGCTTATATTCCAGTCAATCAGAGGCCACTTGCTTTGGATGTTCAGTCCTTGGCCAACCGACTTGTGAGGTTGGATATTTCCGAGCCTAGTCGAGTACTAGCTTGCACGATCGCTCGCTCTTCATTATTGGAGCGTATTCTCGATCAACAATATAATGATTCTTATTTATGTGACCTTAGAGACACGGTTCAGCGAGGAGGTGCTAAACAGGGCACCTTAGATGCTGATGGGATCCTAAGGATGCAAGGGCGCATTTGTGTGCCAAATGTTGATGGGCTTAGAGAATTGATTCTACAAGAAGCTCACAGTTTGCGGTATTCTATTCATCCTGGCGAAGCGAAAATGTATCAAGATTTGCGTCAACATTATTGGTGGCGCAGAGTGAAAAAGGATATTGTGGCATATGTGGCACAGTGTCTTAATTGTCAGCAGGTTAAGTATGAACATTAGAGACCTAGCGATTTATTTCATAGAATTGAACTTCCTGAATGGAAGTGGGAGCGAATCATGATGGACTTCGTTTCTGGACTTCCGATGACTCGGAAGAAGTTTGATGCTGTTTGGGTGATTGTTGATAGGCTGACCAAGTTAGCTCATTTTGTTCATATTGCCACTACCTATTCATCCGAGAGGTTAGCTGAGATTTATATCAGGGAGATCGTTCGCCTTCATGGTGTGCCTATCTCTATTATTTCAGATCGAGGTGCACAGTTTACCTCACATTTTTGGAAGGCGGTTCAACGAGAGTTGGGCACGCAAGTTCAGCTAAGTACAACCTTTCATCCCCAGACGGATGGTCAGTCCGAGAAGACTATTCAGATACTGGAAGATATGCTTCGGGCATGTGTTATTGATTTTGGAGGTTCTTGGGATCAATTCCTGCCGTTGGCAGAGTTTGCTTATAATAATAGTTATCAATCGAGCATCCGGATGGCTCCTTATGAAGCATTGTATGGTAGGCGGTGTCGTTCTCCGGTTGGATGGTTTGAACCGGGAGAAGCTCGGTTATTGGGTACGTATTTAGTTCACAAGGCCTTAGATAAGGTCAAGATTATTCAAGATACGCTTCGCACAGCTCAGTCTAGGGAAAAGAGCTATGCAGATCGCAAGGTTCGAGATATAGCTTTCATGGTTGGGAAGCGAGTATTGCTCCTAGTGTCGCCTATGAAGGGCGTGATGAGATTTGGAAAGAAGGGCAAACTTAGCCCTAGGTTTATTGGCCCATTCGAGATTCTTGATCGTGTGGGAGAGGTGGCATATAAACTTGCCTTGCCACCTAGCTTATCAGCTGTACATCCAGTGTTTCATGTGTCCATGCTCCGAAAATATCACGGCGATCCATCGCATGTGTTAGATTTCAGCACTGTCCAATTGGACAAAGATCTGTCCTATAAGGAGGAGCCGATAGCTATTCTAGATCGACACGTTCGACAGTTGAGGTCGAAGATTTTTCCTTCTGTGTGAGTTCAGTGGAGGGGTCAGCCTCCTGAGGCATCGACTTGCGAGTCTGAGTCTGACATGCGGAGCCGATATTGTCATCTATTCCTTGACTCAGGTACTTCTTTCTTTTGTCCGTTCGAGGACGAGCTGTTTTAGAGGTGGAGAATGTGACGACCCAAAGGGTCATCACTTGTTTTATTAATCATTTCGAGCTTCTGAGGTCCTGAAAACCTCATTTATAGTTGCCTCGATTTGCAAGCGCAGTCGAGGCACGAAGTTGGAAAATTTTTACGTTGAAATATGTGAAAAATTTGAAGAATTTTGGTATTAATATTGATATGGTTGTCTTTGGTCAATATTTTTGGTAAACGGACCCGGACCCGTGATTTGATGGTCTCAGAAAATGCGTAAAAAAATATGGAACTTGGGCGTATGCCCGGAATTGAATTCCGAGGTGTAGAACCCCGGTAAAAGAATTTTTCTGTTAAATTGTTTTCTGAAAAATTGATTAAGGAAAATGAAACTGAAATTTGATTAACTAGTGGTGGTACCGGGATCGTATTATGGTTCCGACGCTCGGTACAGGTTATATGTGTTGGTTAAGCGCTTCCTGTAAAGTTTGGTTGAAAATGGACATCGTTTGACGTGTTTCGGCCTTAAATTGGAAATTTTGAAAGTTATGAAATTTTGAAGGAATTCTTGAGTTTTTAGGCTCAATTTATTGATTTTGGTGTTATTTTGGCGATTTGATCGCGCGAGCACGTTCGTATGATGTTTTTGAGTCAGTGTATATGACTGGTTTGTATCCCCGAGGGCTCGGGTGAGTTTCGGATAGGCATCGGGATGGTTTTGAACTTAGAAAATTGCAGAAAAATCTGCAGCAGGCATTTCTTCATCGCGTTCGCAATGTGTTGGTCGCGTTCGCGATGCACATTTCATTCCTTCATCGTGTTCGCATCCTGTTGGGTGCGTTCGCGATGCCTAGCATTTTCCCTTCATCGCGATCGCGGACTCCTTCTCGTGTTCGCGTATCGTAAATTGAACCAGCCATATTTTCCTCTACGCGTTCGCGTGGCTTAGCCCGCGTTCACGTAGGCGTTGTAAGCCCCCAGAATTTCCTCTTCGTGTTCGCGACTAGCCCCACGCGAACGCGATGTCTAACATTTTTCTTCATCGCGAACGCGACCGGGGTGTCGCGAACGCGATGAACAAAGTGCTGCCCAGTGATTTTAAGTTCTGAAAACAGAACAGAAACGGGATAAAAATCTTGGGCAAGTGATTCTTAACTCGTAAGTGATTCTTAACTCGTTTTCTTCATTTTCCATCAATATTATTTGAATTCCTAAGCCTAAATAGGTGTAAATGGGTTGAAAAACTAGAGAATTGAGTATAGTAAGGGTTTTCAAAGAATTTGCAATCTAGACTTCGTTTTGGAGTGGAACTTAAGAACAAACTGTAGATTTGAACTCGTGGATGATTGGGTGAATTTATTTTGGTTCGAAACTCGAGTTTCGATTTTGTAGGCCCGGGGTCGATATTCACTATTCCGGGTAGAATGTTGTAAAAATTATAATTGTCCATATAAATTCATTTGTTGAGTAGTATTGATGATATTAAATCAATTGTGTATTGATACGATTGGATTGGAACCAAATTCGAAAGGAAAAGGCATTGCTACAGATTGAATTGTTCGTAAACTTTCGAGGTAAGTGTTTGTTCTATCCTAGCTTGAGAGAATAGGAATTGAGTTATGTATGAATTGTTGATTAAGAGTTATTGGTGTTAAACCGGTAACAGAGATAAATTGTAGGTTCAATGTCATTTATTGGTTGTATACCGATAAAATACATATAAATTGTTGAGTAAAAGTTATTGGTGTACACCGGTAACAGGTATATATCGTTGAATTATTGTCATTTATTGGTTTTACACTAGTAATATAAATACTATTGATTAGAGATTATTGGCTTATTGCCGGTAATATACATTATTAAAGAATTTGGGATCGTGTGGCGCGCCAACTACTTATATGATAAGAAATGGGATCGTGTGGCACGCCGACCACAAAGTGATTTGAATCTTGGCATTGGCCATAGTTGCCGGTAGCCTATTATTACATTTGGGAGCGGGTGGTACGCCTACCACAAGATATAGCTTATTGTTACATTTGGGAGCGGGTGGTACGCCTAACACAAGATATAGCTTATTGTTACATTTGGGAGCGGATGGTACGCCTACCACAAGATATGAAATTAAAAATGAACTGAGACATGAAAATAAGATTTGTTCCGTTGACCAGATTACTCTAGATATTGTGAGTTATTGACTATTATTTCAGAGCAGATTCTTTCTTTATAGACGTTCAATAATATTTCTGTTGTTGTATATTTATATATATTTCAACTGTACAGGTTTATGTGGGTGACTGGCCTTAGTCTCGTCACTACTTCGCCGGGATAGGCCAGGCACTTACCAGCACATGGGGTTGGTTGTGCTGATACTACACTCTACGCTCTTTTTGCGCAGATACAAGTTACGGACAGCAGCAACAGTAGTACGATTGTGGATATTCCGACTACTGAGACTATGAGGTAGCCTTACAGGCGTCCGCAGGACCCGTTGTCTCTTCTATCTATGTATTTTATTCTGTTATCTCATGTATTCGAGTTAAACAACTTGTATTTCTTTCACACAATTATGTGTATTATTCTTAGAAGTTCATGAGTATTGTGACACCAGTCTTGGGTACTGTATTATGTGTGGGTTTTCCGCTAAGTTTAATTATTTCGTTGTAATTATATGTTGTTAATCAATGTTTTAAGAAGAGATTAGTAACTACTGAAAAATGTAAGTGACAATTGGCTTGCCTAGCTTCCACTAGTAGGCGCCATCATGACTCCCGATGGTGGGAAATCCGGGTCGTGACAAGTTGGTATCAGAGCACTAGGTTGCACAGGTCTCATAACTCACGAACAACCTTAGTAGAGTCTAAGGGATCGGTAAGGAGACGTCTGTATTTATCCCCCAGAGGTTACAGAGTTAGGAAAATATTCCCTTTATTCTTTCCAGTCGTGCGACTTGATCTTTCAAATGTTAATTGAATTTCTACTCTGTTCTTCCGCAGATGGCAAGAACACGTGCATCGTCATCCACTAACCAGCAGCCCGAGGTCCCAGCAGTGGCAGCTCCCGCTAGGGGTAGAGGCCGAGGTCGAGGTCGTCCTAGAGGCCAAGGAAGGGGCAGAGATCAGCCCCAAGCAGCAGCACAAGTGGCAGAACCTCAGGCTCATATCGAGGAGGAGGTTCCAGTCCCAGCAGCTCCAGTAGGCCCAACTCAGGTCCCAGGAGGGATTATGTTTTCACCGGATCTTCAGGATGCTTTGGTCCGGATAGCAGGTTTTATGGACAATATCACCAGAGCAGGTTTATTACCGGTAGCACCAGCCACTTCTCAGGCTGGAGGAGGTAATCAAACTCCTACTACGCGCACTCCGAAGCCAGTAATTCCCCAGGCTCAGGTTCCTGTGATTCAGCCAGTTGAGACAGCTCAGCCTATTATTGTGATTCCGTCTAATGATGGTGCAGTTATGTCCGCTGACGCGTTATGGAGATTGGACAGATTTACTAAGCTATTCACTACCACATTCGGTGGCACTCCTTCAGAGGATCCACAAGATTTCCTATATAGCTGCCACGAGGTTCTCCGTACTATGGGTATCGTGGAGACTAATGGTGTGGACTTTGCTACTTTTCAATTATCTGGTTCTGCCAAGACTTGGTGGAGGGATTATTGTCTATCCAGGCCAGCGGGATCAGCATCTTTGACTTGGGGTCAATTTGCAGAACTGTTCTTGGAAAAGTTCATTCCAGCAACTCAGCGGGAGGCTCTGCGCAGGCAATTTGAGTGTCTTTATCAAGGTTCTATATCTATCACACAGTACGAGACTATGTTCGTGGACCTGGCTCGTCATGCTATCGTCATACTTCCCACAGATCGGGAAAGGGTGAGAAGATTTATTGATGGCTTGAATCAGCCAATTCGACTACAGATGGCTATGGGAGCAGGAACCGAAATCACTTTTCAGGAGGCGGCTAATGCAGCCCGCCGGATCGAGATGGCTCTGTCACAGGGAGCGAGACATGGATCAGATAAGAGACCCCGTAATTCGGGTAGATTCAATGGTACCTCGACTGGAGGTAGAAATTCTCATGATAGAGGCCATCCTCTTAGGCCTTATCAGTCAACTCTTCAGGTATCTCATGATGCTTTTGGTGGTCGTAATTCTCAACCACGTTATTCTGATCAGCAGCCTATCAGTGCACCACCACTTCGCTATTTTCAGCAGTCGAGGGCTTGTTTTACATGCGACGATCTTAGGCATATTGCAAAGTATTTCCCTCGAGCTTTTGACAGATCTCAGCAGCAGGGTTCTCGTGCTATGGTTCAGGCCCCAGTTCCCCCACAGCCTGCCCAGCCGGCTAGAGGCGGAGGTAGAGGACATAGAGGTGGAGGTAGAGGTCATAGAGGTGGAGCTCGGACCGATAGAGGTAGAGACCAGCCAGCAGCTGATCGTCCTAGAGATACTGCTCAGGGTGGTGGGGCACAGCCCCGATGTTACGCACTTCCTGCCAGACCAGAGGCTGAGTCTTCTAATGCCGTCATTATAGGTATTATTTTGGTTTGTGATAGAAAGGCATCAGCATTATTTGACCCTGGGTCTACATATTCGTACGTGTCCTCCTATTTTTGTAAGGCCCCGTAAAATTTTTGTGCATAAAACCTAGTAGCTGTGGTGTCATGTTCCGAATAATGTGTAAGGAATGCAAGCTCGCCGCGGTTCGGACTCTTGGTAGTGATTTAAGTTTCAAAAATGTAGAGAATCATTTTTCCATAAAAATGTCAATTCTGCGGTCAAGAATGCGACCGCAGATCTACTATGCGGACCGCATTCTCGCCGCAGAACTTAACAGAAGGTTCCTAAAATCATGTTGAAAATGCGGTCGATATGCGATCGCGTAATAAATCTGCGGTGCACTTTGCGACCGCAGATCAAGAATGCGGACCACATTTTGGTCGCATTCTATAACAGAACTTGTGTAAATTTTGAGGCCATTCCGCGGTCACTATGCGGACCGCATGTTGATTCTGCGATCGCAAAGTGCACCGCAGAATTGACCCGGCCCAGATTTTTGTAAAATTTTGACCCGATCTCTTCTTTAATATAACACCTTTCTCCTTCATTTTCTCATATCATCTTACCAAAATTAGAGAGATAAGAGAGGGGTTTTAGAGAGAGAAGTTCTTCATCTTCAAAGATTGTTCCAACCATTTAGTCCAACGGATTCTAGGGCAAAGATTCAACTTCCCCAATCTTTACAAGGTAAAAACCCTAACTACTTTCTCTAATTTTCAGTTTTAAAATGGTTAAAGAGAGGTTTGCATATAATAGCTTTAGAAAATGGAATTTTACACTCATGCATGATTATTGAACTTGATTTTTTAGTAAAAAGAAGTGAGTAGAAGTAAGAGTCTTCAAGAACAAGGTCGGCAAAGATAGGATAGCTTGGGTAAGCATAAAGTAGGAAGTTAAAGGAAGGAAACTCGATACCAGGTATGTATGGATAATTTTGATTCTTGTGAAATCGCCTATATGTGTGAAATTTGTTTGGTTCGTGTTAAATTTGACAAATTGTGTGAAACTCTTGATGTTGTTGTTGGATATTCAAAATTTGTTGTTGAACTATGAGTGATGTGGTATGGGATATGAAGCGGAAGACAATGGGAGTTGAATTGGGTAAAGAATTGTGAATAATGGTTATGATGGCCTATATGGCACCTTGTGGAAAAGAAACGAAACACTTGAGGATTGGTAAGTTGTTGAACAATACAGTATGAATATTCTCGATTATCGAAACATGGTAACTTGCTTGTAATATTAGTTTGAGAAGAAATTGTGAACATGAACCAAGTTGTAAGTTGCCTATGTGAACTTGTTGAAATTGTGTGTAGTACCTTATCTGCTGTTTGAAATTGTTGTGTTTTAAATTGTAAGGTGGGATCGGGTTGCGCACCGCAACATGAGGAAATAAGGTGTGGGTTGGGGTGATAAGGGTGGCCGAGGTAATAAGGGTGGACGAGGTAATAAGGATGCGATCGAAATCGCTATTGAAAATTGATATAAAAATCAATGATATGAAATTGTGAAAGGAGACAGAAGGAGAGTTGCAACCTGTGGGGCACTGATTGCCCCTTTGTTTGACTACTTGTGTTTTATGTGATTGATTGGTTATTGTTCAATTTGTTGATCTTAGAACATGCTTTGTGTGGAGAATTATCTGAAATGAGGAAACTGTGGAAAATATGGTTGGCTGGCTTAATTAATTCTTGATGTAATTCAATGGCTTGAGTTTACTTGGGACAAGGTTTGTCCATACATACCAGTACAATTCTAGTGTACTGACGTCCCTTTTGCCGGGGACGCTACATTCGTGTTATGATTGTAGGTGGATCAGTAGTATCCTTCACTTTCCACCGCCCGTTTTGGTGAGCCCCTTTTTCTTCCTCGGGGCCATGTGTGGTTCACGCCACTTTTGTTTAGACTTCATTTTGGTTTTGTAAGGTATAGCCGGAGCCTTGTTACCGGAAAATATTGTATTTCCTTTTTGTATCCTAGAGGCTCCGAAGACATGTAAACTGTGGGGTTCCAGTCTTATGTATATATTATGTCGGGCGATGTAAAAATTGTAACTTGTTAATGAATCACTCGTATGGTTATGTTGTGTATTGTGAATCTGTTATAATTGGTAAGATATTTGGTTAATGAGAAATAGTCAACATAGGGGTAACGCTTGGGAGTGAAAGGCACCCAGGTCCGCTTGACTGGGGCTACCCGATCAGGCGCCGGTCATGTCCCTCGTTTTGGGGCGTGACAAACTTGGTATCATAGCCTAAGGTTTTTAAAGTGTCCTAGGATATCTCGGGGCCGTGTCTAGTAGTGCCTTTCTTATAGGTGTGTTGTCGACCACATCATATAAGTAGGGGGCTGCAAGGACATTTAGGAATTTTCCTATTTCTTTGTTGATCTATATCGTGCGGTAAAGTGCAATGTGGAAATATTTGTGTCTAATTCGCGCCTTATTCCCAAACTTTCAGAATATGGCGCCTAAGAAAAAGGCTAGACTCGGCCTTGGGGCCAATGCCGGTCCGAGTGTGGCTGCTAATCATGTACCCGATGTCGTGGGCGAGAATGACCCACCAGTCCTAAATTTGCCTGGCCTATCTGTTCAAAACCCAAGTGTCCCTATTTCAGCTGCGGCAGAGGATGCCACCATCCCTCCTGCTAGTGTTCCTGACTCAGATACAGTTCCAATTTCGGGTTCGGGTATTTCTAATGAGGATCTTAGGGGAGCTATTCATATGTTAACACAGTTAGTGGCTGCCCAAGCCCAGAGATCCCATGATGCTCCTGCATCCTCCAGCGGACAGGGAGATTCCTCCAGCTCCAAAGTCCACCAATTCTTGCGGTTGGCCCATGCAGAATTCTCAGGCACCGATCCAGAGGCTAACCCAGAGGATTTCCTTGATGAGATATACAATACCCTTAGAGTGATGAAGGCAATAGATATAGAGGGGGTAGAGTTGGCCTCATACAGGCTAAAGGGAGCGGCACGTTCATGGTTCGATATGTGGGAGGATTCCCGTGAAGAGGGGAGCCCTCCGGCCAGATGGGATGAGTTCGTGGATGCATTTATGGACCACTTCTTGCCTGCTAAGGCAATGGTAGCCCGTGCCACTGAGTTCGAGGTTCTCAAACAGGGCAATATGAATGTTTGGGAGTATCACATGGAGTTCGTAAGGTTGTCCAAGTACGCTCCTTACTTAGTGTTGACCATGGATCCCCGGGTTCGACGGTTTGTTCAGGGCCTTAGCCCTTTGGTAGTGAATGAGGCTGCCACAACAGCTTTGCACTCAGGATATGAACTATGGGAGGATCGTGGGGTTTGCTCAGGCCACAGAGGCCAGGAAATTGAAGATTCGTGCAGAAAGAGAGAGTAGCAGCAGGGCCCGGTCAATGGGTCATTCAGGGAGATCACTTCCAGGGAAAGGGTCATCAGGGCCATCCCAGTCATATGCTCAGTCCTCCGCGAGTGCACCGCCATCTGTGCACAGTCATCAACAGGGCAGCCATTCGAGACCCGGTTCAGACAGCAGGAGGTCTCGTCAATCTAGTCGTCCTGGGGTGAGGTCCGAGCAATAGGGGAAACCCGCATGCCCTAAGTGTGGGAGATTACATACAGAGACCAGCTACCTGGACATGCCGATATGCTTCAGGTGCGGGGTGAGAGGTCACATTCAGGCGGGACTGCCGTGCACCCAGTCACAGTATGGGTAGGGGATCTGCTCAGTAATCTGGTTCTTCGGCTGCTACATCATCGGCGCGTCCTCCAGCATCAGCAGGGCGTGGTGCAGCTAGGGGTGGTGCTCATGGTAGGGGTGGACCTAGCCGATTCTATGCATTGAGTGGCCGCCAGAGTGCTGAGGCTTCTCTAGATGTTGCCATGAGTATCTTGTCTGTACAGAATATTGATTGTTATGCCCTCATTGATCCGGGGTCTTCCTTATCTTATGTCACCCCGTTCATTGCTTCGAGTTTTGGGGTAGAACCCGAACAGCTTCATGAGCCATTCTCTGTGTCGACTCCGGTTGGTGATTCTATTACTGCCTCACGAGTCTGTAGGAATTGTGTTGTTATGGTGGGTGGTCGTGATACCACAGCCGATCTTATTGAACTTGGGATGGTAGATTTTGATGTAATTATGGGGATGGATTGGCTCTATTCGTGCTTTGCCAAGCTTGACTGTCGGACGAGAGTCATAAGGCTCGAGTTCCCTGACGAGCCGGTTATTGAATGGAGAGGAAATGGTGTGGTGCCAAGGGGTAGGTTTATTTCCTACCTTATGGCTTCGAAGATGATTAAGAAGGGGTGTATCTATCATTTGGTTCGGGTAACGGACACCACCTTAGAGGTGCCTACCGTCGAGTCTGTGCCAATTGTGAATGAATTTCCTGAAGTTTTTCCGGATGAGCTTCCAGGCATTCCTCCGGATAGGGAGATTGATTTTGGGATCGATGTTTTGCCAGATACTCAGCCAATATCTATTCCACCATACAGAATAGCGCCAGCGGAGTTAAGGGAGTTAAAGGAGCAGCTGAGGGATTTATTAGAGAAAGGGTTCATACGACCGAGTGTGTCGCCACGGGGTGCTCTGGTTCTCTTTGTCATAAAGAAGGATGGGTCACTTCGAATGTGTATTGATTATCGGCATCTCAACAAAGTCACCATCAATAATAAATATCCTTTGCTTCAAGTGGATGATCTGTTTGACTAATTGCAGGGAGCGAAGTTCTTCTCGAAGATTGATTTACGATTCGGTTACCACCAGTTGAAAATCAGGGAGCAGGATATTCCTAAGACTGCCTTCAGAACTCGTTATGGTCACTTCGAGTTTTTGGTCATGTCTTTTGGGCTAACCAATGCCCCAGCAGCTTTCATGGACCTCATGAATCGGGTTTTCAAGCCATTCCTAGATTCCTTTATAATTGTATTCATTGACGACATCCTCATCTACTCTCGGAGCAGGGAAGACCATGCCATTCACCTCAGAGCAGCATTGCAGACCCTTCATCAGCATCAATTGTACGCCAAGTTCTCAAAATGTGAGTTTTGGTTGGAGTCCGTAGTCTTTCTAGGGCATGTTATTTCCAGTGAGGGGATTAAGGTGGATCCTCAGAAGATTGCGGCAGTGAAAGATTGGCATAGACCCATGACCCCGATAGAGATTCGTAGTTTTTTGGGTCTGGCAGGTTACTATCGGAGGTTTGTAGAGGGATTTTCAACCCTCGCTTCCCCATTGACAAAACTGACACAGAAGGCAGTTAAGTTCCAATGGTCCGATGCATGCGAGAAAAGTTTCCAAGAATTGAAGTCAAGATTGACATCGGCACTAGTATTGGCCTTGCCAGAAGGCACGGAGGGATCTGTGGTTTATTATGATGCCTCCAGAGTCGGTTTGGGATGTGTATTGATGCAGCGTGGGAAGGTCATAGCTTATGCTTCAAGGCAACTCAAGAATCACGAGAAGTATTATCCGACACATGATTTGGAGCTTGCAGTTTTTGTGTTTGCCTTGAAAATATGGCGACACTATCTTTATGGGGTTCATGTAGATGTATTTTCAAACCACAAGAGCCTCCAGTATTTGTTCAAGCAGAAGGAGCTGATTCTGAGACAGCGGCGGTGGTTAGAATTGCTCAAGGACTATAATATGAACATATTGTACCATCCAGGGAATGCAAATGTGGTAGCCGACGCTCTTAGTCGAAAATCCATGGGAGTTGGCTCATTTGGGTGTGGATCAGAGACACCTAGCTCGGGAGGTTTACCAATTGGCCAGTTTGGGGGTTCATATCTCGGCGTCAGACGAGGGGAATGTTTTGGTGCATAATGGAGCAGAATCATCATTGGACGCAGAAATCAAGGAAAAACAATTCATGGATCCAGCATTGGTTCGGGTGAGGGAAGCAGTTATGAATGACAAAACTTCAGCATTTTTACTCTGTAGCGAGGATGGTGTATTGCGGTGCCAAGGTAGGCTATGTGTTCCGGATGTGAACGAGCTTCGGGAAAGAGTGATGGCAGAGGCTCATATTTCCAGATATTCTGTGCACCCAGGTTCCACGAAAATGTATCATGATCTCAAGGAGATTTATTGGTGGAACGGTATGAAAAGGGATGTGGCAAGCTTTGTAGCTGAATGTCCGAACTGTCAACAAGTGAAGGCCGAGCATCAAAGGCCTGGTGGATTAACTCAGCTCATAGAAATACCAAGGTGGAAATGGGAGATGATCAATATGGATTTCGTGGTAGGGTTACCTCGCACTCGGCGTAAGTTTGACTCAATATGGGTGATAGTGGATCGACTCACCAAATCAGCTCACTTCCTGCCAGTCAAGTCCACTGATACTGCGGAGCAATATGCAAGGTTGTATATCAAGGAGATAGTAAGGCTTCATGGCACTCCACTTTCTATTATCTCGGATCGCGGGGCTCAGTTCACGGCTAACTTTTGGAAGAACTTTCAGCAAGGTTTGGGAACCCAGGTGAATCTCAGCACAGCTTTCCATCCGCAGACCGATGGTCAGGCCGAACGAACTATTCAGACCCTTAAAGATATGTTACGGGCTTGTGTTTTAGACTTCAAAGGTAATTGGGATGAACACTTGCCACTGATAGAATTTGCTTATCATAACAGTTATCGTGCTAGCATTCAGATGGCCCCATTTGAGGCATTGTACGGGAGAAGGTGTAGGTCGCCAATCGGGTGGTTTGAGGTAGGTGAAGCGGAATTGCTAGGGCCAGATGTGGTGTACGAAGCTATGGAGAAAGTTAAAGTTATTCAGGAAAGGAGGAAAACTGCACAGAGTCGTCAAAAATCCTATGCAGACGTTCACCGAAGGGACTTGGAGTTTCAAGTAGATGATTGGGTGTTCTTGAGGGTGTCTCTTATGAAGGGAGTCATGCAATTCGGAAAGAAAGGGAAATTGAGTCCTAGGTATGTTGGGCCATATCGTATCATTCAAAGGATTGGTCAAGTTGCTTATAGGCTGGAATTGCCTCCTGAGATGTCATCAGTGTACCCGGTATTCCATGTGTCCATGTTGAAGAAAGTGATTGGGGATCCATCCACCATCATGCCAGTCGAGGCCATTGAGGTTAATGAAGATTTGTCATATGAAGAAGTTCCAGTTGCCATTATTGATAGGCAAGTCCGTAAGTTGAGAAATAAGGAAGTTGCCTCTGTTAAAGTATTGTGGCGAAGTCAACAAGTTGAGGAGGCCACATGGGAAGCAGAAAAAGAGATGAAGGAAAAGTACCCCCATTTGTTTGATCAAGCTTAGAAGAAATTAGGCGATCCTTCTACTCCTAGCAACTATCGTCTTGTCCAAGTTGTTTCCCTCTTAGTGTTAGTAAAATCTCCTTCATTTTGTAATGAGTTAAATGTGTTGTTACCTTGGATCATTTGAACCTTTCTTGATAAATGGAAGCCTTATAAAGATTCGTGTGTTAAATAAATAACTAATAGTAAGTGTAGATTAGTAATGGTTTGTTTGTGTGTACATGGTATATCAAGATGGTTAAATAAAGTAAGAACTCACTGAAGTGACCAGTTTATGTGCAATTGTAACAATGTGATAGGATATGTGCATTCGTTGAGGTAAGAAAGTGTATACAAGTTGTGGAAAGTGTTGTATTTGTGTATTGTTGTTTGATAATGTGTTTCGGGGGCCCTCTGTCAGGTGGATATGTCCATAATACAAAGGAAACTCTGGCAAAATTTTTCAAAAATATAAGAGTTAGTCAACATTTTGATAGTGTGCATATCATGTCTTTCAAAACAAACTCATTTTCAAAATCCTCATTCGAGGACGAATGATCTTAAGGGGGGAGGATGTAAGGCCCCGTAAAATATTTGTGCATAAAACCTAGTAGCTGTGGTGTCATGGTCCAAATAATGTGTTAGGAATGCGTAGAAATTGTGTGTAGTACCTTGGTAGTGATTTTAGTTTCTGTGGTGTTAGGAATACGGACCCTTGGTAGTGATTTAAGTTTAAAAAATGTAGAGAATCATTTTTCCAGAAAAATGTCAATTCTGCGGTCAAGAATGTGACCGCAGATCTGCTATGCGGACCGCATTCTCGCCGCAGAACTTAACAGAAGGTTCCCAAAATCATGTTGAAAATGTAGTCGATATGCGATCGCATAATGAATCTGCGGTGCACTTTGCGACCGCAGATAAAGAATGCGGACCGCATTTTGGTCGCATTCTGTAACAAAACTTGTGTAAATTTTGAGGCCATTCCGCTGTCACTATGCGGACCGCATGTTGATTCTGCGATCGCAAAGTGCACCGCAGAATTGACTCGGCCCAGATTTTTGTAAACTTTTGACCCGGTCTCTTCTTTAATATAACACCTTTCTCCTTCATTTTCTCATATCATCTTACCAAAATTAGAGAGAGAAGAGAGGGGTTTTAGAGAGAGAAGTTCTTCATCTTCAAATATTGTTCCAACCATTTAGTCCAAAGGATTCTAGGGCAAAGATTCAACTTCCCCAATCTTTACAAGGTAAAAACCCTAACTGCTTTCTCTAATTTTCAGTTATAAAATAGGTAAAGAGAGGTTTGCATATAATAGCTTTTGAAATTGGAATTTTACACTCATGCATGATTATTGAACTTAATTTTTTAGTAAAAAGATGTGAGTAGAAGTAAGAGTCTTCAAGAAAAAGGTCGGCAAAGATAGGATAGCTTGGGTAAGCATAAAGTAGGAAGTTAAAGGAAGGAAACTCGATACCAGGTATGTATGGCTAATTTTGATTCTTGTGAAATCGCCTATATGCGTGAAATTTGTTTGGTTCGTGTTAAATTTGAAAAATTGTGTGAAACCCTTGATGTTGTTGTTGGATATTCAAAATTTGTTGTTGAACTATGAGTGATGTGGTATGGGATATGAACCGGAAGACAATGAGAGTTGAATTAGGTAAAGAATTATGAATAATGGTTATAATGGCCTATATGGCACTTTGTGGAAAAGAAACAAAACACTTGAGGATTGGTAAGTTGTTGAACAATACATTATGAATATTCTCGATTATGGAAACATGGTAACTTGCTTGTAATATTGGTTTGAGAAGAAATTGTGAACATGAACCAAGTTGTAAGTTGCTTATTTGAACTTGTTTAAATTGTGTGTAGTACCTTATCTGCTGTTTGAAATTGTTGTGTTTTAAACTGTAAGGTGGGATTGGGTTGCACGCCGCAACATGAGGAAATAAGGTGTGGGTTGGGGTGATAAGGGTGGCCGAGGTAATAAGGTGGACGAGGTAATAAGGATGCGATCGAAATCGCTATTGAAAATTGATATAAAAATCAATGATATGAAATTGTGAAAGGAGACAGAAGGAAAGTTTGCAACCTGTGGGGCACTGATTGCCCCTTTGTTTGACTACTTGTGTTTTACGTGATTGATTGGTTATTGTTCAATTTGTTGATCTTAGAACATGCTTTGTGTGGAGAATTATCTGAAATGAGGAAACTGTGGAAAATATGGTTGGCTGGCTTAATTAATTCTTGATGTAATTTAATGGCTTGAGTTTACTTGGGACAAAGTTTGTCCATACATACCAGTACAATTCTAGTGTATTGACGTCCCTTTTGCCGGGGACGCTACATTCATGTTATGATTGTAGGTCGATCAATCGCAGGCACTTCAGCTCATCGGCAGTAGTATCCTTCACTTTCCACTGCCCATTTTGGTGAGCCCCTTTTCTTCCTCGGGGCATTGTGTGGTTCACGCCACTTTTGTTTAGACTTCATTTTGGTTTTGTAAGGTATAGCCGGAGCCTTGTTACCGGCAAATATTGTATTTCCATTTTGTATCCTAGAGGCTCCGAAGACATGTAAACTGTGGGGTTCCAGTCTTATGTATATATAATGTCGGGCGATGTAAAAACTGTAACTTGTTAATGAATCACTCGTATGGTTATGTTGTGTATTGTGAATCTGTTATAATTGGTAAGATATTTGGTTAATGAGAAATAGTCAACACAAGGGTAACGCGTGGGAGTAAAAGGCACCCAGGTCCGCTTGACTAGGGCTACCCGGTCAGGCGCCGGTCATGTCCCTCGATTTGGGGCGTGACAATTTTGCACCGTACTTGATCCAGCCTAGTGATCCACTGGGTGTTCCTGTTCATGTGTCTACACCAGTAGGCGATTCTATTGTGGTTGATCGAGTTTATCGGTCATGTATTATAGTAATTGAGGGTCTTAAGACCCATGCTGATTTATTGCTCCTAAATATGGTGGACTTCGATATTATATTAGGCATGGACTGGCTATCTCCATATCATGCTATTTTAGATTGCCATGCCTAGACTGTGACTTTAGCTCTGCCGAATTTGCCTCGTATAGTGTGGAAAGGAATTTCAGGTTATACTAGTCGCAATGTTATTTCTTATGTTAAGGCTCGGCGTATGGTTGGAAAGGTATGTTTGGCTTATCTGGCCTATGTCCGTGATTCTAGTGCTGATGTTCCTTCTATTGACTTTGTGCCTGTGGTTCGCGAATTTCCTGAAGTATTTCCTTCAGATTTTCCAGGTATGCCGCCCGACAGGGACATTGATTTTTGCATTGACTTGGCTCTAGGCACTCAGCCCATTTCTATTCCCCCATATCGTATGGCTCCACCAGAGTTAAAAGAATTGAAGGAGTAGTTGCACGATTTACTTGAAAAGTGTTTTATTAGACCCAGTGTTTCGCCGTGGGGTGCACCAGTATTATTTGTAAAAAGAAAGATGGTTCGATGAGAATGTGCATTGACTATTGGCAGTTGAACAAGGTGACTATAAAAAATAAATATCCACTTCCGCGAATTGATGATTTATTTGACCAGCTTCAGGGTGCCAAGGTATTTTCGAAGATAGATTTGAGATCTGGCTATCACCAGCTGAAGATTAGGGCATCCGATGTCCCTAAGACAGCATTCCGCACTCGGTACGGACATTATGAATTTCTGGTCATGTCTTTTGGGTTGACAAATGCCCCAGCAGCTTTTATGGAATTGATGAATCGGGTGTTCCGACCTTATTTAGACTTGTTTGTAATAGTCTTCATTGATGACATATTAATATATTCCCGCAGTCAAGAGGAGCATGCGCAACATCTTAGAGTGGCCTTGCAGACTCTGAGACATAGCCAACTATATGCAAAATTTTCAAAGTGTGAATTTTGGCTAAGTGCAGTTGCATTCCTGGGTCATATTGTGATGGCAGCAGGTATTCAGGTTGATCCGAAGAAGATTGAGGCAGTCAAGAACTGGCCTAGACCGACATTAGTCGCAGAGATTCAGAGTTTCTTAGGATTAACGAGTTATTATCGGTGATTCGTGGAGGGGTTTTCATCTATTGCAACCCCACTGACCAGATTGACACAGAAGGGTGCTCAATTTGAAGGGTCCGATGAATGTGAGGTGAGCTTTCAAAAGCTCAAGACGACCTTGACCACCGCACCAGTGTTGGTACTACCTACAGGTATAGGGCCTTATACAGTTTATTGTGACGCATCTCGTACAGGGCTTGGAGCGGTATTGATGCAGGATGGTAAGGTTATCGCTTATGCTTCGAGGCAGTTGAAGATTCATGAAAAGAACTATCCAGTGCATGATCTAGAATTGGCGGCGATTATTCACGCATTAAAGATCTGGAGGCATTATTTTTATGGTGTAGCATGTGAAGTATACACCGATCATAAGAGTCTTCGGTATTTGTTTAAACAGAAAGAGTTGAATTTGAGGCAAAGAAGGTGGCTAGAATTGCTGAAAGATTATGATGTCACCATTTTATATCATCCGGGAAAAGCAAACGTGGTGGCCGACGCTTTGAGTAGGAAGTCAGCCAGTATGGGGCAGTCTTGCTTATATTCCAGTCAATTAGAGGCCACTTACTTTGGATGTTGAGTCCTTGGCCAACCAATTTCTGAGGTTGGATATTTCTGAGCCTAGTCGAGTACTAGCTTGCACGATCGCTCTCTCTTCATTATTCGAGCGTATTCGCGATCAACAATATAATGATTCTTATTTATGTGACCTTAGAGACACGGTTCGGTGAGGAGGTGCTAAACAGGTCACCTTAGATGCTGATAGGATCCTAAGGATGCAAGGGTGCATTTGTGTGCCAAATGTTGATGGGCTTAGAGAATTCATTCTAGAAGAAGCTCACAGTTTGCGGTATTCTATTCACCCAGGCGCAGCGAAAATGTATCAAGATTTGTATCCACATTATTGGTGGCGTAGAATGGAAAAGGATATTGTGGCATATGTGGCATGGTATCTTAATTGTCAGCAGGTTAAGTATGAACATCAGAGACCTGGCGGTTTATTTCAGAGAATTGAACTTCCTGAATAGAAGTGGGAGCGAATCACGATGGACTTCCTTTCTGGACTTCCGATGACTCGGAAGAAGTTTGATGTTGTTTGGGTGATTGTTGATAGGCTGACCAAGTCAGCTCATTTTGTTCCCATTGCCACTACCTATTCATCCGAGACTTTAGCTGAGATTTATATCAGGGAGATCGTTCGCCTTCATGGTGTGCCTATCTCTATTATTTCAGATCGAGGTGCATAGTTTACCTCACATTTCTGGAAGGCGGTTCAACGAGAGTTGGGCACGCAAGTTCAGCTAAGTACAACCTTTCATCCCCAGACGGATGGTCAGTCCGAGAGGACTACTCAGATACTAGAAGATATGCTTCGGGCGTGTGTTATTGATTTTGGAGGTTCGTGGGATCAATTCCTGCCTTTGGCAGAGTTTACTTATAATAATAGTTATCAATCGAGCATCCAGATGGTTCCTTATGAAGCATTGTATGGTAGGCGGTGTCATTCTCCGGTTGGATGGTTTGAACCGGGAGAAGCTCGATTATTGGGTACGGATTTAGTTCAGGAGGCCTTAGATAAGGTCAAGATTATTCAAGATAGGCTTCGCACAGCTCAGTCTAGGCAATAGAGCTATGCAGATCGCAAGGTTCGAGATATAGCTTTCATGGTTGGGGAGCAAGTATTGCTCCGAGTGTTGCCTATGAAGGGCGTGATGAGATTTGGAAAGAAGGGCAAACTTAGCCCTAGGTTTATTGGCCCATTCGAGATTCTTGATCGTGTGGGAGAGATGGCATATAAACTTGCCTTGCCACCTAGCTTATCAGCTGTACATCCAGTGTTTCATGTGTCCATGCTCCGAAAATATCACGGTGATCCAGCGCACATGTTAGATTTCGGCACTGTCCAATTGGACAAAGATCTGTCCTATGTGGAGGAGCCGATAGCTATTCTAGATCGACAGGGTTTTCCTTCTATGCGAGTTCAGTGGAGGGGTCAGCCTCCTGAGGTATCGACCTGGGAGTCCGAGTCTACATGCGGAGCCCATATCGTCATCTATTCCTTGACTCAGGTACTTCTTTCTTTTGTCCGTTCGAGGACGAACGATTATTTTAGAGGTGGAGAATATGACGACCCAAAGGGTCATCACTTGTTTTATTAATCATTTCGAGCTTCTAAGGTGCTGATAACCTCATTTATAGTTGCCTCAATTTGCGTGCGCAGTCCAGGCACGAAGCTGGAAATTTTTTATGTTGAAATATGTGAAATATTTGAAGAATTTTGTATTAATATTGATATGGTTGACTTTGGTCAACATTTTTGGTAAACGGACCCGGACCCATGATTTGATGGTCTCCGAAAATCCGTAGAAAAATATGGAACTTGGGCGTATGCCCGGAATTGAAATCCGAGGTCTAGAACCCCGGTAAAAGAATTTTTCTGTTAAATTTTTTTCTGAAAATGATTAAGGAAAATGAAACTGAAATTTGATTAAATAGTGGTGGTATCGGGCTCGTATTTTGGTTCCGACGCCCGGTATAGGTTATATGTGTTGGTTAAGCGCTTCCTGTAAAGTTTGGTTGAAAACGGACGTCGTTTGACGTGTTTCGACCTTAAATTGGAAATTTTTAAAGTTATGAAATTTTGAAGGAATTCTTGAGTTTTTAGGCTCAATTCATTGATTTTGGTGTTATTTTGGCGATTTCATCGCGCGAGCAAGTTCGTATGATGTTTTTGAGTTAGTGTATATGACTGGTTTGAATCCCCGAGGGCTCGGGTGAGTTTCGGATAGGCATCGGGATGGTTTTGAAGTTAGAAAATTGCAGAAAAATCTGCAGCAGGCTTTTCTTCATCGCGTTCGCGATGTGTTGGTCGCGTTCGCGATGCACATTTCATTCCTTCACCGCGTTCGCGTCCTGTTGGTCGCGTTCGCGATGCCCAGGATTTTCCCTTCATCACGATCGCGGACTCCTTCTCGCGTTCGCGTATCGTAAATTGAACCAGCCATATTTTCCTCTACGCGTTCGCGTGGCTTAGCACGCGTTCGCGTAGGCCAACCTTTAAGCCTCCAGAATTTCCTCTTCGCGTTTGCGACTAGCCCCACGCGAACGCGATGTGTAATATTTTTCTTCTTCGCGAACGCGACTGAGGTGTCGCGAACGCGATGAACAAAGTGTTTCCCAGTGATTTTAAGTTCTGAAAATAGAAAAGAAACGGGATAAAAATCCCATTTCTGCTCAACTCTCTTCTCCACATCTCCTTGGGCGATTTTTGAGTGATTCTTCATCAAACTTCTTGGGTAAGTGATTCTTAACTCGTTTTGTTCATTTTCCATCAATATTATTTGAATTCCTAAGCCTAAATAGGTGTAAATGGGTAAAAAAACTAGAGAATTGAGTATAGTAAGGGTTTTCAAAGAATTTGCGATCTAGACTTCGTTTTGGAGTCGAACTTAAGAACAAACTGTATATTTGAACTCGTGGTTGATTGGGTGAATTTATTTTGGTTCGAAACTCGAGTTTTGATTATGTGGGCCCGGGGTCGATATTCACTATTCCGGGCAGAATGTTGCAAAAATTATAATTGTCCATATGAATTAATTTGTTGAGTAGTATTGATGATATTAAATCAATTGTGTATAGATACGATTGGATTAGAACCAAATTTGAAAGGAAAAGGCATTGCTACAGATTGAATTGTTCGTAAACTTTCGAGGTAAGTGCTTGTTCTATCCTAGCTTGGGAGAATAGGAATTGGGTTATGTATGAATTGTTGATTAAGAGTTATTGGTGTTATACCGGTAACAGAGATAAATTGTAGGTTCAATGTCATTTATTGGTTGTATACCGGTAAAATACATATAAATTGTTGAGTAAGAGTTATTGGTGTTACACCGGTAACAGGGATATATCATTGAATTATTGTCATTTATTGGTTTTACACCGGTAATATAAATACTGTTGATTAGAGATTATTGGCTTAACGCCGGTAATATACATTATTAAAGAATTTGGGATCGTGTGGCGCGGCGACCACTTATATGATAAGAAATGGGATCGTGTGGCACGCCGACCACAAAGTGATTTGAATCTTGGCATTGGCCATAGTTGCCGGTAGCCTATTATTATATTTGGGAACGGATGGTACGCCTACCACAAGATATAGCTTATTGTTACATTTGGGAACGGGTGGTACGCCTACCACAAGATATAGCTTATTGTTACATTGGGAGCGGGTGGTACGCCTACCACAAGATATGAAATAAAAAATGAACCGAGACATGAAAATAAGATTTGTTCCGTTGACCAGATTACTCTGGATATTGTGAGTTATTGACTGTTATTTCAGAGCAGATTTTTTCTTTATGGACGTTCGATAATATTTTCTGCTGTTGTATGTGTATATATATTTCAATTGTATAGGTTTATGTGGGTGACTGGCCTTAGTCTCGTAACTACTTCGCCGGGATAGGCCGGGCACTTACCAGCACATGGGGTCGGTTGTGCTGATACTACACTCCACGCTCTTTTTACGCAGATACAGGTTACGGACAGCAGCAACAACGGTAGTATGATTGTGGATATTCCGACTTCTGAGACTATGAGGTAGCCTTCCAAGCGTCCGCAAGAACCGTTGTCTCTCCTATCTATGTATTTCATTATGTTATCTCATGTATTCGGGATAAACAACTTATGTTTCTTTCGGACAATTATGTGTATTATTCTTAGAAGTTCGTGAGTATTGTGACACCAGTCTTGGGTAGTGTATTATGTGTGGGTTTTCTGTATCATATTTGATAAAAATTGACTAAGTCTTCCGCTAAGTTTAATTATTTCGCTGTAATTATATGTTGTTAATCAATGTTTTAAGAAGAGATTAGTAACTACTGAAAAATGTAAGTGACAGTTGGCTTGCCTAGCTTCCACTAGTAGGCGCTATCATGACTCCCGATGGTGGGAAATCCGGGTCGTGACAATTGAAGGGTTATCAATATGTACAAACCACATATTACTTAAGTTTTGAAATGTATAGGAAAGCACAGGCGTACAGTTAAAGATAATTGCTCTTGTACCAATTATCACAAATTCAACCTTAGCCTCACTAATCGTATTTCAAGATGTGTCACGACATGGCCAAATTCTAGTATTATCAAATAGCTTAAATTTAATAACAATATTCCTTTAATCTTGCTCGTATAAATACCCTTCCGTTCGATTGTAGTTATCCGGTAAGTATCGCTATATTGACGTGATAATTCCATATATCATGCCTGATGCACGGTATCCGCCTTAACAACGATTGTAGTCAGCAGCCTTTCGTTTCTTTCATAAATTACAAGTCAAATATTTTTCTTCAAAATTTTCACAGATTGATACTCCTTAATGGTTAGTATTTAAGTTTATAACCAAGGGTTACAAATTTTGTCAAACTTATCATATTCATAGACGGTCAATTCTTATAAACTTCATGAGATTTATCATGAAAAATAAGCCAAAATCTGTTAAGTATGGTCAGCGTTTATATGATTCCTTTAAGATGGTTATGCGCCTGATACAAATGATTCATAAGGGAGGACAACCCATGTACTTCTGGCGTGACTGTGCTATTAATGTTAATATAGGTACCAATGTGTTTTATGTCCTATAGACATACTCCAAATTGATAGTAATTTCATATGCCAGTCATTTTATACTATCATGCTATTGATATAAAGAGTCATCTCCCTTTACGAAAAACATGTAATATTAAATCTATGTGAAGGAGGAATTCTCAAAAGATCTTAATTGATATGCACTTTATATCAAAATGCACATAATAAAATTAAGAACTTCTGAATTCAAAATAAAGACTAATAAACGGGAGTTCCACGAATTATTAGTCATTTTATACTAATAAGAGAAAAATACACTATTGAGCTTCTTTCAAAAAGTATTTAAGAAACGGTACTATTTGTTAGTATTCCATATATAGCACATTTTTTTACAATAGTAGCACATTGCAAAAATTTATGCGCATAATTAATGAGCAACACAGATTATGGAATCACTTTTATTCTTATTTATCTTTTTATGTTCTCTCTCCTCCTATTTTCCATTCTAAATTTTATAGATGCTTAATTTAGCAATCAAATATTTCTGTCTTTTTATATTCTAATTTGTCAAAATATAGCATTCAAATATTCTCCGAATCTTTTCAGTACTCTAAGTATATCCTTTTATAATATAAATAAAATATGTCATATATATTATACCTAGTATATACATATATTAAATACCACCATTATGCTACTTATATATGTATTATATACATATATATACATATATGTGTATATTATTACAATACCATGTATATTCTTATTCTATGTATATATTTAATTATCTACTACTATTACATTAAAACACAATATATATACATACAATGGTTGAATATTCACTATAGTCTGTATATTAATACACTAAAAATATATATATATATACACACACACACAATGGTTAAATATTCACTATAGTCTATATATTAATACACTTAAAAAATCATTGTAATTTATAAACTATTTAATACCACCATTATACTGCTTAAAAAGTTATGTTAACATACAATTAAAAATAAAAATTTATACCAATGATATATATATTTATATATATGCATAATATACAATTCGACATTGTTTGACAGAAACATGCATGGACGTGTTAATTTGCAACAAGACACATAAAAAATTTCGAAAAAAAGTGTAAGATATGTTTTCCAAAAATGAAATATAGTGCTTTAATATCTTATATGCACGTAGCAATAGAAAGCACATAGCTAATTACTAATATGAAATTCAAGAGTTCTCTTCATTAATGTTGGGCGCTAATTTAGGAAGTTGTGTCCATTAAAAGAGAAGAATTTATAACCGTTTGGGAGTTTTTTAAGGAATTGAATGCTCTAATATTTTTTGGAACGTGATTCTTGGTCCATATAATTTTTATCTTCCTGCTAAGAATGTATTTATTTAGCTGCCTCTTTTGTAAAATACCTATTGGTGCTAGGTATTTGAAATAATTTCTTCTTTATTGTCTACTTATGTTTTTTCCTCAAGGAAGATGGTTATGGGCTTTTTTGACAGCACTACGATTGTAGAGTAGGTGGACAGTCACCGCTTGCTCTATATATGAGTTTGCTTTCCACTTATTTGAGAGGTTTGCTACTTTGAGTGTACTATTAGCCATCTAACAATAGTTTTTTGTTGATGTATACTTATAAGGTTAAACAAATTTAATAATTAAAGATAAAAATCAACATGATACCTATTTAATAATTAAACATAAAAATCAACATGATACCTAATTAATAATAAGTTCTATTTAATTTTACATTATCAAAATACCACTTCAAATTTGAAAAAGATATAAGAATTTAATAAATCTTGATATATGAACAAGGAAGAACAAAGAATTTGATGAATTTAGTAACAGTTGATAAGAAAGTGATCATATAACCCATTATTTAAGGTTAGTAAAAATAGAGTACTTCATATTCTATTAAATATTACATTCCATAAGAGAATCCAAAATATTTCTAGAACTTTTGTAAAGAAAATTCTATATAAAGTCTTAATAGGATATATAAAAATTATATATTTATATATCGGTTTGGTTCTGGTTTTTTTACTCAATACCAAATCAAATCAAACCAAACCTAGTTGGGTTTTTAATCGGTTTGGTTTGACTTTTCGGTTTGGTGCGATTTTTCGATTCGGCTTATGCACCCTTAGTGTGTACGAAGACCTTACTTCTACTCTTAGCAAATGGAGAGGTTGTTTTCAATACGGAGAAAAAATTCCAAGAAAATTTAAAAAAATCAAAACAAGGAAGGTGAAGGTCAAAAATCAAGGATTAAAAAAAATTGTATAGTATTGTAAACGAATACATAAATTATGTCGTTTGCATTAATCCTTAGAATATGAAAGACTTTGCAGTAAATTTTACGTTAAGGGCAAGTTCAAATCAGTACTCTTTTTAAAGTGACAAGCATGAGTTGAAGGTTAAACCCAGATTACTTTTTCGCAAATGTAAAGTGGTCCATAAATTGACAGCTTTAACTTTAACTGTACGCTTGTGACTTTAATACGTAATAGCCAACTACTACTCTAGGTGTAATTGAAAAATCATTTTCAGAGCAAACAATAATGTGAGCAAATCTTATGACTAACCAGTTTAGTCCTAAGATGAATCAACTCTACAATCGTATTAGTCAAATTGTAATGACCCGGCCCGTCATCATGTGAGTTATCACCTCGTTATCTCCGTTAATGCTTGTTAATGTTTCTATATGCATGTTTGGCGAGTTTGAGTCAATTCGGATTGAGTTTAGTTGGAAACGAGACAAAAAGTCTCTTAGAAGAAGGAATAGTTGATAAAAGTCAGCTGGATGTTGACTTGTGAGTTAGAGAGCCCGGAATCGAATTTTGATGATTCGGCCAGCTCAGGGAGGTCATTTATGAGCTAGGAGAGCGATCGGAAGTGGATTCGGAGGTCCGGTGTAGAAATAGGCTTGAACTGGCTAAAGTTGAATTTTGGCGATATCCGATCGATAGGTGAGATTTTGATCCGGGAGTCGGAATGGAATTCCTACAGTTGCAGTAGCTCCGTTAGGTGATTTTGGATGTGTCTGCAAAATTTTAGGTCATTCGGAGGTCGTTTGGTCGGGTTTTTTATCGAATGTCGGTTGCGGAAGTTGGAATGAAAACTTAGGCTTGAATTTGCTTGGATTCGATGTTTTCCGTGTTTGAGGGCATGATTTTATGATTGGAACAAGTTTGTATCTTGCTATGGAGTATGTTGGTGGTTTTTGTTGGGGTCCCGGGGGCCTCGGGATGAATTAGGGGGTCCAAACGGACCATTTTTGGCCTAAGGCAGCAGCTGATCTGCTGCAATATATGCAGAAGAAGTTTGTTCTTCGCGTTCGCGTTAGGGGTCATGCGTTCGCGAAGAGTATCGGAGAGCTGGGATCTTTTGTTCATCGCGTTCGCGATAGCTGGAACGCGAACGTGTAGGGTCAGGCCTGGAAGACTCGTGTTCGCGAGGGGGAGGCGCGCGTTCGTGTAGGTCTGGGAGGTTGTTCATCGCGAACGCGGCTGGAAGCCACGCGTTCGCGTAGAGTAAATCCGGAGGCTGCTATTTTTGTTCATCGCGAACGCGTGGGTAGTGTCGCGTTCGCGAAGGGTTAAATGTCTGGGCAGATTCTTTAATTACAAAACATTTCATATACGGGTTTCACTCCTAGAAACCCCCATTGTTGAGCTCTAGAGTGAAAAAGTGACGGGAATTGCTGGGAGATCATCGGGATATTGTCGGAGGTAAGTTTTGTGGTGTAATTACGCGCTTTTCATGAATTCATAGATTATTTCTCTGAAAATGGAAGATTAAAGGTGGGTTTTAGCCCTAGGCCTAAAATTGTAGAAAAATACTGATCTGAGTGGTAAAATGGAGTCCGAATTTGGTAAATTTTATATGCCTAGACTCGTATTGAGACGAGGGTTTCGAATATGTAACTTTTGTAATTTTTCGAGAAGCGCACCAAAAGTTAGATTTTGACAACTTTGTGGGTTTTGATGCAATTTGGGTTATTTCGAATGGGTTGCGTGAATTGGGCATATATTGATGTATTATCATTGATTTTGAGAAGATTTGGCATCCGAGGAGATTGATTTGCGAGGCAAGCGCTAGGCGGACTGAGGCTTCTACCGGTTCGAGGTGAGTGGTCATAATAAATAATGTACTGAGGGTTTGAAACCCCGTACTAGCACTTCACAGTGCTATGTTGAGATGAGACACGAGTCTTGTGATGGGCGTCGTGACATTGTGATTGGGGAATTGGACTTGGTCCTTCCTGGCTAATAGTATATTGTGTATCATGACTGATAATGAGATTATAACTGTGTAATTGGGCTAATAGCCATGTTTGGGGCCTTGTGCCGATCTGTAGATCATTAGGGGACCTGTAGAGCTAGGTGACCCTTATATCGTTGGAAACTTACACTCAGTCGTAACACTAGCTGAATAGCCTATTAAGAGCCAGTACTAGGTGTGTACTGTGAGGGACTGATTACTTAAGGTGGAAATCCCCTGATTTAGCTGAGTGGGCCTGGAAGGCCAATCCTATACTAATTGGGACAGGGTCGAGAACCCGTTATGAGGTATTATATATATATACCCATGTTGGATCGGGTTGCATGCCGCAGAAGTATATATATTGGATCGGGCTGCATGCCGTAGCGGTATATACATTGGATCGGGCTGCACGCAGCAGCAGTACCTATGGGATCGGACTGCACGCCGCAGTAAGTATATATATATTGGATCGGGTTGCACGCCGCAGCAGTATATATATTGGATCGAGCTGCACGCCGTAGCAGTATATGTGTTGGATCGGACTGCACGCCGCAGTATTATTGCACTTCGGCTGTAGGAGGCCCTTCGGAGTCTGAGTATGCACACATTCTGGGATCGGGCTGCACGTCTCAGCAGTATAGTTGTATATGTATATATATATATTGGATCGGACTGCACGCCGCAGTAATACATGTGTGGATCGGGCTGCACGCCGCAGTATCATAGCGCTTGTGCCTAGGGAGCCCCTCCGAAGTCTGTATACACCCCCCAGTGAGCGCCATCAACGTTAAATGGAATGGGTTGCGCGCCGCAGCGGTATATGTATTGGAGTGGGCTGCACGCCGCAGTAGTATGCTTACTCATGTCATTATACATACTTAAATACTTAAACATTATAGACACATGTATATATCTCCATATATTGAGATGGCTGTACACCGTAGTGGTACGAGTGAGGATTTGGTTAGTGTGGGACCTTGATGAGATAGATGTGGACTGGTGATCGGAGTACTTACTATAGTGATGAGTTACACGCGGGGATTTGCCTTAGATATGTTTAGTGATAGTACAAGAGTTCTTATTTTCAGTTATTGCTTATTATTATTACTTAGTGAGTTGAAATATACTCACCCCACTCCCCTGCACTTTTGGTGCAGATTCACAGGTGCCCGAGAGCAGTTGAGTTGATGTAGCTGCTGATCTTTATCTACTTTTGCGGAGACTACGAGATAGCTGCCGGCGTCAGCAGAACCTGTTTTCTCCTTCCTTATCATTTTGTTGCTTTCATCTTGCTTAGACTTGATTGTTTTAGGATGTTTATTCTGTAGAGGCTCAGACTCGTGACACCACGATTTGGTTGGGATCGTATTTTGTATGTTGTTACTATTACGTTTTCCATTTTTATATGATCACTTGCTGTTTAATTTTAACTTGACTAATTAGAATAAATAATTGGCTGGGTTAAGAGATAATATGGTCGGGCTTGCCTAGCATTGTGTTGGGCGCCATCACGATCGAGGTTTTGGGTCGTGACAAGTTGGTATCAGAGCCAAGGTTAATAGGTCTCGCAAGTCATGAGCCGGTTGGTAGAGTCTCGTGGATCGGTACGGGGACGCCTGTACTTTTCCTCGGGAGGCTGTGAACCTTTTAGGAAAGTTTCAATTCTTGTAATTCTTGTCGTGCGATTACTTTGATTTAAATTGGACTTTGACATTCTATTCTCTCGTAGATGGCGAGAACTCGAGCTTCCGGACTGGGAGGACGACCACCACTAACGCATGCTAGAGGCCGTGGACGCGGTCGTGGTCGTGGTGGAGGTCGGGCAGCTGATGCAATACCAACTGACCCACAGCCCCCAGTTGCAGAGGTTCCAGCAAAACCAGTTCAGGCACCAGCTGTGCCCATTGTCATTCCGGGTCTACCAGAGACCCTGGCTCAGATACTAGCAGTCTCCACTGGCCTGGAACAGGCGGTTTCAGTTACTACCGCAGCAGCTGCATCACGGACCGGGAGTGGTCATCAGACCCCCGCAGCATGCACTCTAGAGCCAGTAGTGCAGGGCCTGAAGACACCTGAGGCTCCTCTAGTTTAGCTTGTGGTCCCAGTACAGCCAGCTGTTCAGGTTCAGGGGGACAAGGTCCCAGCTATGACTGACGACGAGCAGCGTCGTCTTGAGAGATTCAGCAGGTTATCTCCTCCTATTTTCAACGGTGCTCCGGGCGAGGACGCCCAAGGTTTTCTGGACAAGTGTCGTCGGATGCTCCGAACGGCAGGGATCTTGGAGTCCAATGGTGTATCCTTCACTACCTTTTAGTTTCATGTGCCAGCCTTCGCTTGGTGGGAGGCTTGTTAGTGCCGCAGTCCAGCCGGAGCAGCACCACTACCATGGCCAAAGATCTCCACTATGTTCTTGGAGAAATGGGTGCCTCGATCTCAGAGATGGGAGATGCGTAAGCAGTTTGAGGGTCTCCGTCAAGGGGGCATGTCAGTGTTAGAGTATGAGATAAGGTTTACAGAGTTGTCTAGATATGCACCGTGGTTGGTTCCTTCCAACAAAGAGAGGATTGGACGCTTTGTGGACGACCTCATTTATCCCATTCGTATTCTGATGACTCGGGAGAGGGTTTTGAGTCATACATTTGAGGATGCTGTGGATATTGCTCGCGACATAGAGACAGATCGTCGCAGAGAGCGGGATGAGAGGGAGGCCAAGAGGCCTCGAGGTTCATCTAGTTCCAGTGGCACTCAGACTAGAGGCCAGAGTCAGCAGAGCCGAGGTCGCTCTTTCGGATCTTCGCAGTCGGGTCGCTCAGATCGCCGTAGGTGGTCTTCTAGCCAGGGTTATCAGGATTCGCACCAGAGTCAGCTATCTCTCAGCGCCATGCCAACTCAGAGTTCTTCACAGGCCCCATCTGCTCAGGGTTCATCCCGGCCTAGTTCATCAGCTGGCCACTCTAGTGCCAAGGGTCCTTATCAGTCTCAGCCCCCAGCACCGGGGAGTTGCTACGAGTGCGGAGCGTTTGGGCACTACCGTAGAGAGTGTCCCCATCTTGTTTCTAGGTCTTATTAGCAGAGGGGGCAGCCCTCGTCATCTGGTCCTTCTACTTCAGCACCCGTCCTGCTAGCTTGGGGTGAGGGTCAGTCAGGTAGGGGTTGCCCTCGAGGGGGAGGCCGATGAGGCGGACATGCTAGATGCTATGCTCTTCAGGGCCGATCTTAGGCCGTTGCTTCTGACGCTGTCATTACAGGTATTATTTCAGTCTTCCACAGAGATGCCTCAGTGTTGTTCGATCCTGGTTCTACTTATTCTTATGTGTCTACATATTTTGCTCCTCATTTGGGCCTGACCCGAGGGTGTCTTGAGCTGGCAGTGCATGTATCTACCCCGATAGGGGATACTAATTTTGTGGACCACGTATACCGGTCCTGTCTGGTCACTATTGGGGGTCTGGAGACCCGAGTGGACCTATTGCTTCTCAGCATGATTGATTTTGATGTTATATTGGGCATGGACTGGCTATCTCCATGTCATGCTATTCTGGACTGTCATGCTAAGACAGTCACCTTGGCTATGGCGGGCATTCGGAGGGTCGCGTGGCGAGGCACGACTGATTATGTACCTAGCAGGGTAATATCTTTCCTCAAGGCCCAACGAATGGTTGGGAAGGGGTGTCTCTCTTATTTAAAATTTGTGCTGGAGGTCGAGGCCCAGGCTCCCAGTATTGATTCTATTCCCATTGTGCGAGACTTTCCTGATGTGTTTCCCTCAGACCTACCAGGCATGCCGCCGGACGGGGATATTGATTTTGGGATTGATTTGGTGACAGGCACTCAGCCTATTTCTATTCCTCCGTATCGGATGGCACCAGCTGAGCTAAAGGAATTGAAGGAGCAGCTCCAGGAACTCCTAGATAAGGGGTTCATTCAGCCGAGTGTGTCGCCGTGGGGTGCACTAGTCCTATTTGTTAAGAAGAAGGATGGATCCATTAGGATGTGTATTGATTACAGGCAGCTGAACAAAGTAACAGTGAAGAATAAGTATCCTCTGCCTCGTATTGATGACTTATTTGATCAGCTCCAGGGAGCTAGGGTATTCTTGAAGATTGATCTTCGTTCAGGCAACCATCAGCTGAAGATTAGAAGTCCGACATTATGAAGACTGCCTTCAGGACCAAATATGGTCACTATGAGTTCCTTGTGATGTCTTTTGGGCCGACCAACGCCCCAGCAGCATTTATGCATCTGATGAACAGTGTGTTCAGGTCCTATCTGGATTCATTTGTGATTGTGTTCATTGATGACATTCTAGTCTACTCTCGTAGCCAGGAGGAGCATGCTCGACACTTGAGTAATGTATTGCAGAGATTGAGAGAGGAGAAGCTGTATGCCAAGTTCTCCAAATGTGAGTTCTGGCTTGAGTCCGTGGCATTCTTAGGACAAGTGGTGTCTCGTGATGGTATTCCGGTAGATCCGAGGAAGGTCGAGGCAGTGTAGAGTTGGCCCAGACCGACCTCAGTTACTGAGATCCGTAGCTTTCTGGGATTGGCAGGGTATTATCGTCGATTCGTTCAGGGATTCTCTTCTATTGCTTCACCCTTGACTAATTAACTCAGAATGGTGTTCCTTCCATATGGTCCGAGGAGTCCGAGGAGAGCTTTCAGAAGCTCAAGACAACACTGACCACAACACCAGTCTTGATTCTGCCGTCAACTTCAAATCCTTATACAGTGTATTGTGATGCCTCAAGAGTTGGCATTGGTTGTGTGTTGATGCAGAAGGGTAGGGTCATTACTTATGCTTCTCGTCAGTTGAAGCCCCATGAGAAGAACTACCTTGTTCATGATTTAGAGCTAGTAGCCATAGTTCACGCTTTGAAGATTTGGAGGCATTACCTGTATGGTGTCTCGTGTGAGGTATACACGGATCATCGCAGTCTTCAGCACTCATTCAGACAGAAGGACCTTAATTTGAGACAGCGGAGGTCGCTGGAGTTGCTTAAGGATTATGATATATCTTGTATCATTCAGGGAAGGCCAATGTTATGGCCGATGCCTTGAGTCGGAAGGCGGTTAGTATGGGTAGCATAGCTTTCATCCCAGTTGGGGAGAGGCCACTTGCTTATGATGTTCAGGCCGTAGCCAATTGGCGAGTGAGGTTGCATATTTCGGAGCCGAGTCGAGTGTTGGCTTGTGTTTTTACTCGATCTTCCTTATATCATCGCATCAGGGAGTGACAGTATGATGACCCACATTTTCTTGTCCTTAAGGACAGAGTGCTGCATAATGATACTAGAGATGTGACTATCGACAGTGATGGTGTTCTGAGGATGCAGGGTCGTATATGCGTGCCCAATGTAGATGGTTTGCGGGAGTTGATACTTGAGGAGGCACACTATTCGCGGTACTCTATTCACCCAGGTGCCGCGAAGATGTACCAAGACTTGAGACAGCACTACTGGTGGAGCAGAATGAAGATGGGTATAGTTAGGCATGTAGCCAAGTGCCTCAATTGCCAGCAAGTCACGTATGAGCATCAGAGACTGGGCGGTGTTCTTCAGCATATGGTCATTCCCGAGTGGAAATGGGAGAGGATTGTCACACCTCCTTTTGGCGCGCCCCACTACCCGGGGGGTAGAAGCGTAAGGGAGTTTTTCTAATTTAAGTGACAATATTCGAAACGGGATTATTCTATTTATTTCAGAGTCGCCACTTGGAATAAATTAAGGTGTTCCAAGTCACCAATTTATTTAAATCCCGAATCGAGGAAACTTTCGACTTTCCAAATGAAGTCTGCGAACCAGAAATTCTAAGTAAGGAATTTTGTTGACCCAAGGGAAGGTGTTAGGCACCCCCGGATCCCGTGGTTCTAGCACGGTCGCTTCAATTATTATAAATGGCTAAAAATTCCTGATTTTATACATGTTTATAAATTATATGCTTTAATTAAACTTTAAAACGCTCTATTAATTTGAGATTGTACCAAAAGAAAAACTAATTAACGCAGACGCGGACTTTTGACAAATAAGTAAATAAAAAATGTACCTGGATCACTTACTTCAACCTATGCCGATTAGAGCAATTGTTAGACTAAATAAAATGATACCTAAATTGAAACCCACAATTGACCTTTCATATACTAACAAAATAATGCCGATTTTGATCTTAGGGCCAGGGAGCCCAAACCATGTAATAACTCATTGGACAAAACTCTTAGTAACATATATGCTGGGCTTAAGATCAACCAAGTCGGACAAAACATTTGGACGAGTAGAAGATCGATTCCCATCTGCTCATATTGTGACGAGACATTAACACTGTCCGTTTAAGTTCTATTTCATACTCACATTTGTCCTATACCCTGATCTATTAGTGAAGGTTACTGAAATTGACAATCAAATAAACACAAGAGTTTGGTGATAGTATTACTAAAGCCAACTAGCTATTTTCGAACTTACTTAAACTAACGTTATTAGATAATTAGACTATTGAAATCGTGATACAAAGCCATTTTTTAACTCCTCTTTCACCACTGTTGAGAATACATCGGTACTTAAGAACTAACATTAGGCTAACATTACTCACTAATAATAGCAACTAACACTAGTTATTAACCTTATTCAATATTACTAAAATTAACATGACTTTGCTCACATATCCTGCAATTTTGTAACTGCAATACTGAGTTAGCCTACTGAAACAACCACTGGAATCAATTAAGTATTTAACTTTCCAAAATATGAGAAAACCATAGTTTGTACAGTATAGTCCTATTGCAGAAATTAATAAGGGGCTGTAGGACACATTAGCACATATGCACTCCAGTTATACACTTATTAATGAGTTACAGGCTAAAAGATTTCTACTCTGAAACATCCAGATATAAGGGAATTCAACTGGAAAAAAAAAACTTGACAGCAACTCCATTTCATCTCAAAATAGCTCGAAATACAAAAATGTGTACCTGGAAATGAGATACAATGAACAAGAGTGAATAAGTCAGCAAGAGTAACAACAACAGATCGCATCAATCAAAACCAGTATAGCAGAACCCAAAAACTAATTTGAAACAATTCGAAACTACACTCAATTGAACAGTAAAACAAGCTAGAAAAAGAGAACTCAGAAAGGCAAAGTGTTTTCTCTCTCAAATCTGTCTGAAATGTATGAAAAATCTGCTCTTATCTCTCAATTTTTCTGTCTCAAATCTCTGTCTATCTTCTGTCTGTGTGTATCTATGTGCTTTCAAGGCTCTCAAATCTGTCTTTTTCTCCCCATGAGTGTATGTATGTACTGCCTTTTTATAGCCAAAACCAAGCCCTTTTCCAGCCTTTCAATCACTTTCCCCATGTGTTTTTCCTGATTTCCAGCTCTTAGGAGCACTTCTTGAATTAAGAATTCAAACCCCCCATGTTCTGTTATTCTTAAAGACTGCCAGTCTCCAAAAAAAGTGTCCTAGCATGGCTTTTAATTAAAAAAAATCATCTGAAATAGGCAAATGATTCCCATCCTGTTGTAAAGTCAAAAAATCCACTACCCCTTCCCATGTGCACTACATTTGAAACCTAATTACTGGCTTTTAATTTCTAAAAATAAACTTTGAAACAGCTATACCTAATTGCTACCTATGATTATAACACTAAGCTTCGAATCAGCTATATCCAATTCACAACCTAATTAAAATCAACAATCACTCACAGCTTTCAGTCCAAACAGTGGTAACAACAGACCTACGAAACTAATCAACAAACATTCAATCAAACGATTACGATATGTACAATCGATAACCAATCAATCTCAAAATAGTGAATCAAGGAATTTCTCTGCCAATGCTGGGGAATACAAAGTTAATTGTTCGACGACGCTAATCGACGCGAACACGTATTCGACAACATACGTAATCAAACAAACAACACAGAATTAGAATTGACCAAACAAAAGGTCTTCGATAAAGAAAGAATGAAACAGGGACGGCCAACAACAATCGATAAGAATTCAATCGAACTAAAACTAAACAAATACAAATGCGAATTGAAATAAACGGAAAAAGAACATTACCTCGAAAAAAATCGGAATTGAATAGACCCGGTCCCAATGGACTTGAGCTTGCATTTTTGAAGTAAACGGACTTTAATTGAAGTGTTTTTCAAACGAAAAACAATCCAATTAAAGTCTATTGACTTCAATTACCTTTAATTCGGACAAAATCCCTAGTCTTCAAATTTTAGGGTTCTTGAAGGCTCAATTTGGGGCTTGACCAATTCCGGTCGGATTCGAGATGGACCAATGGTCGTTTGGGTGTGAGGGTGGTTTGGAGCTGCTAGGATGAGATTTTGGGCTCGGTTGGAGTAAGTTTTCGTTTGGATCGAATCTTCACTCAAATATTCGAGAAGCTACAGAATGATTCGAGCCATATGGGTGATGGATTCATGCTCAGGGTGGTTTAATGGTTCAGGGGTGTTAGTTAGGTGACCAGCGACGTTGTTGCCGCCGGGTTTTGGGTGGAGGTGAAAGGAGGCGGCGGCTAGGGTTTCGTTTGCCTCGTCTCTGATAGAGACGATGATGGGGGGTATTTGGATCGGGGGGCTGGGGTAGATATTAGGATTATATAGTTGGGGGTAGATTCGATCTAGGCCGTTGGATCAATTTCGATCAACGGCTTGGATCATGTTACTAAGAAAGAACGACGTCGTTCAGGTGAGTGAGTGGTTGAATCAAACCGGGTTGTGGGAACGGGTCACTGAACGGGTAAGGGTAGGGTGATCTGGACCATTGGATTGTATAAAACGGACGATCCAGATCAAATGTATCAAAACTACGCCGTTTGGATTAAAGGGATACTTGATCTGGACCGTCGGTTGGATTTGATCAACGGCCCAAATACAGACACTGATACGGTGTCGTTTGGGTGTCTCTGGGACCGCCGGTTTGGGCTTCTTTACTTTGGTCCCATTTCTCTATTTTTTGGGCTTTGGTTTTCCTATAAAATTGGCCCATTTCGTTTTCTTTCCCCCCTTTTTCTTTCTTTTCTTTTATTTCATTCCCAAAATTAATTCAAAAAATAAATTTAAAATCCTAAGTAAAATTATAGAACAAAATTAACATATCAATATTAATTAACCTCTAATATCAATTAAACGCACATATTTAAATAAGATAAAATCACGCAATTGAACAATTAATGGTAAAAATGCAAAATATACATTATTTTTTGTTATTTTTCATTTTCGTAAAACAAACTTAATTACTCTAAATTACAAACATGAATTTATATGCAAATGCAAACATTTTTGTATTTTATATTAATTTAAACAATAGACATGCACACACAAAAACAAATGCAAAATAATAAAAAATAACACAAAAATCACAAAAATTACGCACAACACAAAACTATTTTATTTTTGAATTTTTAGGAGTAATTCTCATGTAGAGCAAAAATCACGTGCTCACAGCTGCCCCTCTTTGCGTGGAAACATGAAGAGTTTTCGTGCAAAGATAAGTGAGCGGATACGAGCGATTTTTGCCCATTTGAGCACTCCGTATGAAGAATTTTTTTTTTCTTGAAAAATTTGACCGAACCTTTGCTTCACAAGATCTCCTACATATCCCTGGCTAAAAGGGAATCAGGTCAATGTAGTTCGGGAAGTTTTGGTAGCTGGGACTACCGTGGACTGACACTTTGCTGTTACTGCTGCTATCGTTGCTACTGTTGCTGCTTAATGCTTACTGACCTCCTTATTACACCAAAAGGAAATTAAAGCCGAACTAGCTATGCTATCAAACTATGAGTTACAAAATTCCTATCTATGATTCTCTTGAAAATTTGATCTTGAATCTTAGCTGATTTGCTGTAGACCTCGATCTGAATCTTGATGCTCAACAAGCTGTACGTGCTTGTTTATTTCTGTAACATTGAGTGAAACGGAGTCGGCGGAGCTTGTTACTTCAATCAGCTTCTGAGCAATCCGCGCCTTTGTTTACTCCAACGTTTGAACTCTTTTCTTTTGGTTCTTTTCTTCTTTTCTTCACTCTGGATTGATGTTCCACTCGTAGGTTATCTCGATCCTTGCTTCCCGAGGTCAAACCTATTTAGACAACAAAACAAACAAACGAACGAAATTTTTCTGCCCCAGTTTTGCTAGGAAAATTTCGTGAGTTAGTTGTGACACGGAAAGTGATTAAAAGACTCTTCGGTATTGGGTAAGAAATGATGGTTTCACAAACGTTCAACGGCTTTCTGGCCGGGATTTTGAAGAAGAGTTCATGGCTTTCTGGCCGGAATTCAAACAATGCCTAATGATTTTTGGCCGCTAGACCCTCGGTTTTTTGGCGGGGTTAAAATAAATGGCTCCGCGATTTTCGACCGGGAGATCCTCGGTTTTCGACCGGGGATAAAGTAATTGGCTCCGCAAGTTTTCGACCGGGAGATCCTCGGTTTTCGACCGGGGATGAAAGTTTCACGGCTTTCGGCCGGAATTCAAACAATGTCTAACGATTTTTTGGCCGCCGGACCCTCGGTTTTTTTTGGCCGGGGTTAAAGAAAATGGCTCCGCGGTTTTCGACTAGGAGATCCTCGGTTTTCGACCGAGGATCAAAGTTTCACGGCTTTCGGCCGAATTCAAACAATTTCTAACGGTTTTTTGGCCGTCGGACCCTCGGTTTTTTGGCCGGGGTTAAAGTAAATAGCTCCGCAGTTTTCTGTGGGAGATCCTCGGTTTCTAACCGGGGATAAAAGTTTCAACGGCTTTACGGCCGGAATTCAAACAATGTCTAACGGTTTTTGGCCGTCGGACCCTCGGTTTTTGGCCGGGGTTAAAGCAAATGGCTCCCGCAGTTTTCGACTGGGAGATCCTCGGTTTTCGACCAGGGATAAAAGTTTCACGGCTTTACGGCGGAATTCAAACAATGTCTAATGGTTTTTGGCCGTCGGACCCTCTATTTTGTGGCCGGGGTTAAAGTAAATGGCTCCGCGAGTTTTCGATCGGGAGATCCTCGGTTTTCGACCGGGGATAAATGTTACACGGCTTTCGGTCGGAATTCAAACAATGTCTAACGGTTTTTGGCCGTCGGACCCTCGGTTTATTGGCCGGGGTTAAAGTAAATGGCTCTGCTGTTCTATGACTAGGAGATCCTCGGTTTTCTGACCGGGGATAAAAGTTTCACGGCTTTCTGGCCGGAACTCAAACAATGTCTAACGGTTTTTGGCCGTCAGACCCTCGATTTTTTGGCCGAGGTTAAAATAAATGGTTTCGCAGTTTTCTGACTGGGAGATCATCGATTTTCTGACCGGGGATAAAATTTTCACGGCTTTCTAGCCGGAATTGTAACAATGTCTAATGGTTTTTTGGCCGTCAGACCCTCGGTTTTTTGGCCGGGGTTAAAGTAAATGGCTTCGCAGTTTTATGACTGGGAGATCCTCGGTTTTCTGACCGGGGATAAAAGTTTCATGGCTTTCTGGCCGGAATTCAAACAATGTCTAACGGTTTTTTGCCGTCAGACCCTCGGTTTTTTGGCCGGGGTTAAAGTAAATGGCTCCGCAGTTTTCTGAATGGGAGATCCTCGGTTTTCTGACCGGGGATAAAAGTTTCACGGCTTTCTGGTCGGAATTCAAACAATGTCTAACGGTTTTTTGGCCGTCAGACCCTCGGTTTTTTGGCCGGGGTTAAAGTAAATGGCTCCGCGATTTTCTGACTGGGAGATCCTCGGTTTTCTGACCGGGGATAAAAGTTTCACAGCTTTCTGGCCGGAATTCAAACAATGTCTAACGGTTTTTGGCCGTCAGACCCTTGGTTTTTTGGCCAGGGTTAAAGTAAATGGCTCCGCAATTTTCTGACTGGGAGACCCTCGGTTTTTTGACCGGGGATAAACGTTTCATGGCTTTCTGGCCGGAAAGACCCTCGGTTTTTCTGACCGGGGTCCAAACAGATATTGGACTGATATGATTTGATTCTCTTTTTTTTTTGGAGTTTTCATTTTCTTTTCTTTTATTCTTCCTTTTGGGCCTTCTTTTAGGCTTTATTTTTAACCATCAACAAATGCATAAGATAAAGCTCTAAAAAGAAACTTCCCTTGTTATGTGTTTTCCTTGTTCCAAAGCCATTTCAATGCTTGCGTACTTCACTTTTTTGAGTTGTACCTTCTTCTTTCACAATTAAATAGACCTGCTTTCAACAAAGAACATTTTATCAGTTGAAAAAGTGGTTGACTTTGTGGCCTTGATTACCTTCATTGCATGATCCTTGCCCCATTTCCATTGAGAACTTTGCTACCGATTGTCTTTGGGGGTGACTTTTTTTCAAACTGACCGGGTTCATCCTCGGGATTCCACGAGGATTTTCTGTGTGGGTCCTGTCCTTCTGCCTCATTCCGTTTCTTCTAAGACCTTAGCCTTTGATTTCCATTTCCTTCCTAAACTCCATTTCTTTGGAAGTGATCGACCATCATGATCAGTTGGGATTGGATCAATACACCACTAAGGCTGGGTATCTTTCTTCAATTTTTTTTTTACCAGACGGAGTCCTGTAAAACCGGTCTTGCCTCCTTTCTTTGTAATAGTTTTAGAATTAAAATTAAACCAAAAGGGATTCAAAGAGTAACTATACAGAAAACAAGAAAATGAGTTTAAAGAGAAACGTCCCTTTCGGGGAAAAGAAGGACTTATCTGGGATGCATACTGACTCCAAATAAACATGACATGCTTCTTGGAATGGACGCCTGACCCACATAAACTTTTCAACTTTTATGAACCCATTGATTCGCAATTTCAAAACCAGGGAACCTTGCGAAAATTCTTTTAGTGAAGGGACGTCTTCTTTTTGGTCGGTGGCGCCTTTTGCGGGTTTCCGCCAATCGATCCCTCTCATTTCTCTTCTCACTGTCGCCTGATAGTGCTCTTTGCGAGTTTTCACTAAACGGACTCTCTCATTTTTAGCTTCTCCAATCGCCATCGCCTTATGGTGCCCGAAGGTTTTCACCGATAAGACTCTCTCATTTTCTCTCAATTCAGGCTATGTCAGATTTCCGTCAATGACATTTTTCACCTCCTTGCCTTTACCAATTGATCTGAAGGACTTGAACAAGGTTTTCGGGTAAAAAGGAAATTGAATGGAATTACAACTCTGGAACCATCTTGCCGGATCTAAACTAAACCGTCATATCATCTGCCCGAGTTTCAATTTTTGGGGAAATTGGGATTTTTGTTTTGGTGTGACTGAACCTCAGGGAGAGGTTGCCTACGTATCCTTTTGGAATCAAGTCAGAACGTAGTTCAGGTACTTTGTTTTGTTTTGTTTTTGGTTTTTTTTTTCATTTTTTTTATTTGGATTCCAAAGAGGGTAGCCAAAGAAAGGTACCCGGCTCAAAAGGGTTTACAAAAGGGTTGGTAGTGTTTGGGTAGCGGGAAAGAAAGCCTTCGTCATCTCAATGATACAAAAGCCAACGTCGCAGTAGGTCCTGACATAGTACTTTTGTACTATATCTGTATTGATTACTGTTTCAAGATCATTTCCTTCAATGTATCCCAAGTATAACGCTCTTCTTGGCAGTATCTTCCTGATGATGTATGGTCCCTTCCAATTAGGAGCGAATTTTCCTTTCGCTTCCTGGTGATGTGGAAGAATGCGTCTCAAAACCAACTGACCTACTTCGAAATTTCTCGGCCGTACTTCCTTGTTGTAAGCATGGGCCTTTCTTTGCTGGGATAAATACTCGGGTATTCCTTGAGTACAACACAACCCTTTTGTATGCGAACCAATTTTCCTTCAGTTATTCCAATTCATTGTTTCATTTCCTCAAAAATAAACTTTTGTGCATTTCAACTCTCGATTCATTATTCTGAAGTCTGACAGCATTTTAGGATCTAGGCATGAAGTCCGCAAGCATGTCATGTTATTTAAAGCTGCATGATTTAAACTAAAGAGAAGAGAAAAAGAAAACTAAAACAAATCCGAAAGAATAAAAACATAACAAAAGAAAAGGAAACGGACGATGAAATATTAATTTCATTTCTTGGAATCGAAAAGATAAACAAGGTTCACATTCGGAAATTTAAAGACAAAAACTAAAAGAAACATCCAATTTAACACCCTGAAATAATTCTGGATGCAGAAAAATGCGGCAGGACAAGTTTACTAGGCTTCCGCCTGATCGGGAATGGCCTAGCCTTTGAGTTTGGGAGTTTAGTGTCTGATCCCATCTCAACGGTGATAGTCCCTTTCCCTGGCTCGACCATGTGGGTATCGCAGAGCTTTGCTTCATGTTTTCCTTCACTCTCTTCAGTCATGGAATCCTCATTATCTTTCTCTTGACGGTCCTTAAGCTTTTGCGGTACGCGTCCAACAAACACTGGCTCATTCAGTTGTGGTGTCTTAATTGCCTCCCATGCCACATAGGCTTGCTTAGGTGCACCAATTTCCTTTTCTAGTTCTAACTCAGTGATTTTACTCTTCTTTTCCCCTTTCTCTTGTTTCGGGGCCGCCTTGGGCTTCCTTTCCACGTCAGCAATAGCAATTATGGCCTTAAGCACTGGATCGAATTCTTCGTCTTCACAGATCATCCCAACTATCGGCCCGTTATTGTGAGCAGGCAACGGATTATTGGTCACATTTGGGACATCCTCATCTTTCAACACAATCTTCCCTCGCTCTATTAAATTCTCCACCGCTTGTTTCAAAGTCCAACAGTCATTAGTATGGTGTCCCTCTGCCTCTGAATGATATGCACATCTGACACCAACTTTGTAGGAAGGCGATGCCGGGTTTTGTCTATTCTGAGGAACCGGCTGCAGTAGACCCATTTGGACAAGTTTCGGGAATAGATTAGAGTAAGATTCACCAATTGGGGTAAAGTTTGATTTCTTTGGCTGTTCCCAAGGACGGAAGTTATTCTGCGGAGGTCGAGGATTATAGTGGTTCTGGTGGGAGGCTGATTTCTTGGAAATAGAGCTTGGTTTCTACTGACATGCTGTTGCGGTTGCGCAAAAGGTTGAGCATTCATGACCGCGTATGGTTGAGGGATATATGACATTTCCTGAGCAGAGTAATAATGCTGGGGGGTTCTTTCTGAAAAGAAAGGTCTAGGAGCGTGGTGTCTTCTATCACCTGAAGTTGCCATGGAGGTTTCCTCTTTCATCCTACCCTTTGCTATTCCTCCAGACCCTCCTTGGATTGCTTGGGAGGTCGCTCGAATGGCCGCTTGACTCAAAATTCTTCCCGTCTTCAAACCATTTTCCACAATTTCCCCAATCTTGATCGCCTTTGCGAAAGGCTTTCCCATTGCTGACAGCATGTTCTGGAAATAGTCTGGTTCTTGAGCCTGTAGGAAAGTAGTGACCATTTCTATTTCGTCCATAGGGGGTTTCACCCTGGATGCTTGCTCTCGCCATTTGATAGCATATTCTCTGATGCTTTCTGAGGGTTTCTTCTTTAAGTTCGATAAAGAATTCCTGTCTGGCGCGATGTCAATGTTGTACTGGAACTGTTTCACAAAATCTCTGGCCAAATCGTCCCGGATGTGCCATCGAGATATGTCTTGATCCATGTACCATTCTGATGCTATCCCGATCAAGCTTTCTCCGAAATATGCCATCAGCAATTCTTCCATGCCGCCGGCACCTCGCAACTGATTGCAGTATTTCTTTAGATGAGCAATAGGGTCGCCATGCCCGTCATACTTTTCGAACTTCGGCGTCTTAAAGCCTGAGGGCAAATGGACATGTGGGAACATGCACAAATCTGCGTATGAAACACTCTTCTGTCCGCCTAGACCTTGCATGTTTTTCAAACTTTGTACCAAGCTGCTCATTCTTTTCGCCATTTCATCCCGTTCGGGAGCTTTTGGATTTTGGCTTGGCATGAGCTGAGATAGACATTGGCGGCAGACTGGGTAGGATCCCGTGGAAGGGGTGGCGCTCGGAATGTAAAAAAAGAGGAATCAAAGAAAGGAGTACGCGTGACGGGATGCGCCGTGATTGGAACGAGCAAACCAACGGATGTTCTTGTAGATGTATCTAATGCTGTCACCCGAGGATAGGAAGTGGAGGGTGATTTGGAGAGGGTTGTAACATTAGAATATCCAAACAGAGTAGGTTGGTAATTGGTGGGGGTATTAGAAATTCCACTCGATGTGAGGAATAGTTCGGGGAACGCAAGGATCGGACTTGGGGGCTCTTTCCCGTTATTCCAATCATCTAACATCTCCAGTATGCGACAGCGCAAAATTCTGTTTTCTTCTGCAGCTGCTGACTCAGTAGCCGGAACGGCTGATATGGAGCTCTCTTCCAAAACGGGAACGGTTGATAGGGGGATTTATGAAGACATGTTGGCACTTCTTTTGGACCTTGTGAAATAAGGATGGATACTTTCTTTTGATTTAGCAACGGGTTGCTGAACTTTTCCTTTGGACCTCGTGAAGTATGAATGTGAGGCCAGAGTACCACAAAATCAACCACCTTTTTCTAAAACCTGGAGTTTAGCAAACAAACGGTTAGTTTGAAACAACATAACAGATAAGTAATCTCACGTTGGGTGTGATGCACTTATACAGTTGATCGTGTTGCTACTTGTATTTGATTGTAATGCGTTATTCCGGCTTATACTTTCCTTTGCTTTCATCTTCTTTCTCCCTTTATCAATATTCTCTTCTTTTTTTTTGTTTTTTTTTTCTTTTGGTGATGGTCGAATCTTATGTGGATTGCCTACGTATCATGTCCCCGTATGAATCAGACCGGGCGTAGTTCGGAAAATCGGGAATTGAGTAAATCAACTAATTCTTGAAAGAAATGCTTTAAGAGAAAAAAGGAAAATATATTCGTATTTTTGCTTTTTTTTTATTTTTTTTTTGCTTTTTGTTTTGCTTTTTGATAGAAAGACTTCAAAAAATAAAAATTTATTTGCTTTGGAGTAAAATCCATATTTTTAAATTTTGATTTTTATTGATTTTTCTTTTTATTTCATGAAAAGAAGTAGAAAGAACGAAACCATTTTTTTAGTTCTTTTTTTTTTTAACTATTTTTACTTTTTTTTTTGAATTTTCTACAGAAAGATTTTAATGAAGGAACTAAACGAGAGTATTTTTTATTTATTTATTTTTTTTGATTTTTTTTTAAAATTGGGGTCGGAACCGATGAGGTTTTCCTACGTATCTCACATCCGGTGAGAATCAGACCCGCGTAGTTCGGATATGAGAGGACAATAATAATAAAACATTTTTTACAGGAATTTTCAATTTTCACAATAACACAAACTTGATCATAAAGTTTTAAAAACTAGCCATACTAACAGATTTTGATGAAAAGAAATACTTACAGACTTGAAAATCAAACACCATATGATCTAATCAAAAGAAATACTCCCTCCGTTTCAATTTATGTGAACCTATTTCCTTTTTAGTTCGTGCCAAAAAGAATGACCCATTTCGTTATTTGGAAATAATTTACCTTTATGCAATGGTTTATAGCCACACAAAATAAAGGTACCTCATTTTACACCACAAGATCAAAAGTCTTCTCTCTTTTCTTAAACTTCGTGCCCAGTCAAATGGGTTCACATAAATTAAAACGGAGGGAGTATAAATTAAGAAAAAAAAACTAGCAGATTACTTCCCTGTTTGCCAATTTCAACCAAATGGCTATTTCTGCAAACGTGGCCCATTCTCAACTCAATATGAATTTTGAGGCCGGGAAGGATTTCTTTACAAACTTGTCCATTCTTTTAACGAAGACAACCTTTCGACAACTGAAAGATGCTATAAGGCTATCTCGGCAAGAACAATTTAAAATACCGCCGAAACTAGCTTGGCTTATTTTGACAAACAATTCAAGCATTTACTTGCCACTGATTCTTTTCTTATTTTTTTTTCAAATTAAAATAAAAGACATGGTTTTGCAGACACGACCTTTTAGCACCTCGGGGACGAGGATTTTAAGGTTGTGTTTAGCTAATTGACCAAAAATCCTAAAAATGATCAAAAGTGGCCGTTTATGCAAAGTCAGCCTTTCGGCGTCCCTCTCGGGAACATTCGACTATTTTTGGCAAAAGCGGCATCACCTGACTTATTTATGACAAAAATTAAAATTTAGATATATATTTTTTTCTTTTTATTTTTTTAATTAAAACAAAAAATCTGGTATTGCAAATACGGCCTTTCAGCGCCTCGGGGACGAAGATTATAAGGCTATGAGGGTCAATCAACCAAAAAATCTACAAAATGACCCAAAAGTGGACGTTTATGCAAAGTCAACCTTCCGGCGTCCCTTTCGGGTACATTCGGTTGTTTTTGAAAATGGCATCACTCAACATATTTACAACGAAAAAATCAATTTCGATATTTTTGGTTATTGGACCCGATGAAGGTTGCCTACGTATCTCACACCATGTGAGAATCAAACCAGCGTAGTTCGGTAATAAAAGAACTAAATCATTTTAAGAAAGGAAAACAATTGTTTTTAAACAGCATTTCTAAAACAAACTATTTTAAGAGAAACTAACCTATCTTTAATAAAATCAACAAAATTTATCGGAAATTGTTTTTGCATTTTTTCAAAAAAAAAAATATTTTCAAAGGAACGAAGAAAATTTATTTGGAATAATTTTTTTTTTTTTTTGCATTTTTCAAAAACTATTTTCAAAGAAGCTAAACTATTTTTCGTAAAATTTAAGAAAATTTATTTGGAATTTTTCTTTCAAAAAAAAAATCAAAGAAACTAACTATTTAAAATCAACAACATTTATTCGGAGATTTTTTTTTATTTTGTTTTCTTTTTCCATTTTTTTTTCAAAATTATTTTCCAATAAAAGCATCTCGTTTTCCATTAATTTGACTGACATCTTCCACTTCTTACCCTCTTTTTTAACCGGCATGTAAGATCGAAACAAATAAATGCACACAGAAAGATGCAACAAGTTGGTCTTTTGTTTCAGGTACACCTGTCCTAGACAGGCCCAACCCCTGTGTTGAGCCTCCTAAGTCAAATATGCACATGATGCAAATAAACGTTCCTATCGGGGATCCGGCATAAGGTTTTGTTATTCTAAATCATCACCCTGTTGGAAAAAGTGTTAAGACTGGCTTTAACTCGAGCGGACAACTCGAGTCGAAGAGTGTCAGTGCACCGGTAGCATGGCTTTCCGGCTTAATTGACAAAACTCTCCGCTTAAACATGTGTGACCACAAAATCCTTCACCGGGTGCCAAGCACCACAGCTATCTTGAGAAAAATGGGCTATGTCCAGCAAATGCCCGATATTATATTTCAAAAGATTCAGAAGAGAAAAAAAATGGGTATCGGCACAATTTATATACAATTCACAAAATATCAAAGCGGTAAAGAAACATTTAGCATATTAAAGATAAACATGTAATAAAATCAGATAATAAATAAGCCAAATAAAATAATTATTCAAAGCTCGAATTCTTAAACCCTGAACCAGTGGTTCTGGGTTTGTCTCCCCAGCAGAGTCGCCAGAGCTGTCACACCTCCTTTTGGCACGCCCCACTACCCGGGGGGTAGAATCGTAAGGGAGTTTTTCCAATTTAAGTGACAATATTCGAAACGGGATTATTCTATTTATTTTAGAGTCGCCACTTGGAATAAATTAAGGTGTTCCAAGTCACCGATTTATTTAAATCCCGAATCGAGGAAACTTTCGACTTTCCAAATGAAGTCTGCTAACCAGAAATTCTAAGTAAGGAATTCTGTTGACCCGAGGGAAGGTGTTAGGCGCCCCCGAATCCCGTGGTTCTAGCATGGTCGCTTCAATTATTATAAATGGCTAAAAATTCCTGATTTTATACATGTTTATAAATTATATGCTTCAATTAAACTTTAAAACGCTCTATTAATTTGAGATTGTACCAAAAGAAAAACTAATTAACGCAGACGCGGACTTTTGACAAATATGTAAATAAAAAATGTACCTGGATCACTTACTTCAACCTATGCCGATTAAAGCAATTGTTAGACTAAATAAAATGATACCTAAATTGAAACCCATAATTGGCCGTTTATATACTAACAAAATAATGCCGATTTTGATCTTAGGGCCAGGGAGCCCAAACCATGTAATAACTCATTGGACAAAACTCTTAGTAACATATACGCTGGGCTTAAGATCAACTAAGTCGGACAAAACATTTGGACGAGTAGAAGATCGATTCCCTTCTGCTCATATTGTGACGAGACATTAACACTGTCCGTTTAAGTTCTATTTCCTACTCACATTTGTCCTATACCCTGATCTATTAGTGAAGGTTACTGAAATTGACGATGAAATAAACACAAGAGTTTGGTGATAGTATTACTAAAGCCAACTAGCTATTTTCGAACTTACTTAAACTAACGCTATTAGATAATTAGACTATTGAAATCGTGATACAAAGCCATTTTTATGTAACGACCCGGCTCGTCGTTACAAAAATTTCCACCCCGTTACCTTGCATTTACATATCTTATGCTTCTATATCGGTGTTAGAACCTATCGGGTGAGTTAGGAGTGAATTGAATTAAAAATGAAGCAAATAGCATGTTTGAAGGAAGTTTGAATATGGAAAGTCAACCTAGAGTTGACTATCGAGTTAGAGTGCTCGGAATCGGATTCTCATGATTCGACTAGTTTCGAGGGATCATTTATGACTTAGGAGAGCAATCGCAATTGAATTTGGAGATCCGGTGTAGAAATAGGCTTGAATTGGCTAAGGTTGAATTTTGGCGAAATCCGATCGATAGGTGAGATTTTGATCCGGGAGTCGGAATGGAATTTCGACAGTTGCAGTAGCTCCGTTAGGTGATTTTGGATGTGCCTGCAAAATTTCAGGTCATTCGGACGTCGTTTGGTCGGGTTTTTGATGGAATGTGTAATTTGGAAGTTTTGAAGAAACTTAGGCTTGAATCCGTGTGTAATTGGTGATTTTGATGTTTAGGATGGTGTTTTTATGATTGGAACAAATTCGTATCGTGTTTTGGAGTATGTTGGTGGTTTTCGTTGGGGTCCCGGTGGCCTCGGGGTGAATCCGGACCATCATCCGGCATTTTTGGAACTTAAAAATCTGCAGAAAAATTGCAGATCACTGGGCAAAATCCAAGCCTTCGCGTTCACGTGGCATGGGCCGCGTTCGCGAAGGCCAGGCGAGTCAAGCATCGCGATCGCGAGACAGGGTATCGCGTTCGCGTAGGCCAGGATTCTTGAGCTTCGCGATCGCGTTCGCGTAGGTTTGTCGGGGTGTGCATCGCGTTCGCGTGAGGGTTATCGCGAACGCGTAGAAGGAAAATCAGACGGCCGGGAGCTAGTGCATCAAAAACGCGTTGGGGAGGTCGCGTTCGCGAAGGTCAATCTGGAGCTGGGCATCGCGAACGCGTGGCAAGGAACGCGAACGCGTAGAAGAAAAGTCCCGGGCAGTGAATTAAAACCAGAAACATTTCACATACGGGTTTCATTTCATAAACCCTCATTTTTGAGCCCTAGAGAGAAGAAATCACAGGAAAACGCTGGGAAATCATCGGGTATTCATCGGAGGTAAGTTTCTTGACTCAAAAACATCATTTTATGGTAGGATTAACATCAATCTTCATGAATTTGGGTAGAAATTGTGAAGGATTGTGGCCTAGGTATTGAAAACGAAAATTTGGGTTTTGAAAGGCCAATCGAACTCCGATTTTGGTAAATTTTATATGTACGGATTCGTGGCGAGACGAGGGTTCTGGAAATATGAGTTTCGAAATTTTTTGAGATGTGGGCCCGGGGCTCGGGTTTTGCCAATTTCGTGATTTTTGATATTTTTTAAGTTCTTTCGATTGGGTTATGTTCCATTAGCCTATTTTGATATATTTGTGCTGATTTGTGCTAGTTTTGACGTGCGTGGATGCCGGTTCGAGGAGCTAAGGCGTCGCGGGCATGAGCTTTCGTCGGTTCGAGGTGGGTAATACTTGTAAATGATGTCCCGAGGGTTAGTAAACCCCGGACTTGCACATCTTAGTGCTGTGTTGAGGTGACTTGCACGCCGGATAACGCGCGTGGGGTAGAGCACCATTGGGGATTGTGACTTGGTCCGTCCCGCGTAATAAATAATAACACCTAATTGTTGAAGTGAATTGGACTAATTATCATGTTTGGACTTCGTGCCAATTATTTGAGTCCTTCGGGGATTGGTATCACTGTTTTGATAACACTGTGCATATTTTATTCTAATTTAAGGTTTTAAATGGTATTTTTGCTATTTAGCATTCTTATAAGGTTATGAAAAACTTGAACAAGGTCTTAATAATATTTTAGTTGTGAGCTAATGTGATATTGTTGCCCGTAGGGCTTTTCTTGATTATTTGTTAGACTGATTGGGGCTGAGGGCCATATGTTAGGGCATGACATTCATATGAGCATATGCATACACATGCATGGATCGGACTGCACGCCGCAGTGGTATATGGATCGGGCTGCGCGCCGCAGCAGGTGTGATATTAATATTGTGCTTGGGCTGTAGGAGCCCCTCCGGAGTCTGAACCCCCACGGTGAGCACGGGTACCCAAATTGGATCGGGCTACACGCCGTAGCGGTCATATGCATTGCATGGCATACATACATTGGTTTACGTGTACTACGTGGCATAACATTCGACACTCATACATTACTGGCACAAATGCATTAGTTGCCTTATTGACCAGATCTCCTGGTGTAAATTGATAAGGAGTGTTGAGCCCGAGGGGCTGATTTGAGTGCGGACTTGCACTACTTGAGATTGTATCCAGGTATTGGTATATTATTATGAAATAAAGTAGCTAAAATTGAGATTTCTAAATAATCTACTCACATATGCTTGAAAGGAATAAAAAGATAGTTCCGTATTGTGTAGCATGAGATAGTGCCTATCGTGGTTTTCTTCCCTTCAGCATTATTTACTTTTATTACTGCTGAGTTGGAAATACTCACACCCGACTCCCTGCACCTTGTGTGCAGATCCAGGTACACCATAGTGGAGTTGATTCTATTGCGGCTCGGGATGCTTTTGGACAGTCAAGATAGCTGCCAGCGTTCGCAGGACCTGATTCTCCAGTTTGTCTGTATTTTGTTCTGATCATCCCACACTTGTGCACGGTTATATTCACTATTTACACTTTGTATACTCTGTAGAGGCTCATGACTCTTGACCCTTCGGTCTATGGGAGTTGGCACATGTTGGGACTTGGTTCCCTGTTTTAAATATATCTATCACTGTTGTGCTTAAATTGGATAAAGTGAGCTTATGGCTCCGTGGTTATTGTTGATTGGTCGGGCTGGCCTAGCAGTGTGCTGGGCGCCATCACGACCGGATTTTGGGTCGTGACAAGTTGGTATCAAAGCCTAGGTTTACTAGGCCTCATGAGTCTTGAGCCGGTTAGTAGAGTCTTGTGGATCGGTACGGGGACGCCTGTACTTATCCTCGGGAGGCTGAGAACCTTTAGGAAACACTTCACATTTCTTGGAATTCTTATCGTGCGTACTTGATTCAGCTTGAGATATACCTTTTTGAAACTCCTTCCGCACGTCTGTGTACTCTTCGAGCGCTCGGTAATATAATTGACTTATGGCTTGCGATTCCCTGGTCGAGGGGCGAGATGTAATCTCTATGAATTTATGTTGGGCCAGTCGGGAGGACTTGAGGCCAGATCCTTGTCTATGGCTTGAACACCAAGGTATTAATTTTGCGAGTCGGTATTATGAAGTTCATACGATCGGTATTGATCCTTATTGTGCAAATGACAGTTTGATAATGGGAGAGCTGTAAGGTATTCAGGTTCTTATTGTGATTTGATATGTAGCCCTAGCTATAGGCGTGAGAAATAATTATCATATCTCGTAATTGGAAGGTAAAGTGCCTTATGTGTAGTGAAACGAGTTTAAACTCGGGAAGACTAAAGTGATTTTGATATGTGTTATGATTCGAGCAGGTACAACACAGGTTCAAGTATAAATTGTGATAATATGATTCGTATAGTATGGGATTTAATGTTGTTGAAATACATTGTGATATCTTGTTGAGTTGTGGATGTATTATTAGAATGGTTTGGTGATTCTCTGGCAGGTGGATAGGCCAATTTACAAAGGAAACTCTGCCGAAATTTTTGGAAAAATTTGGGACTTAGAAAGATTTCTGTCACCTAAAGAGAGTGGGCTTATTGGTGGTGCATGTATATCTACAAGAATTACAGAAGAGCTAAGGTCTCTAATGATTCGAGTCTTTGTCAGGGCTTGTAAATGACTTGAGTTTAATCTCATATTAACATTTCGGCATCACTTGAGTAATAATGATATGAGTGGTTGAAAGTGCTTTGATGAATGGCTTCGAGCTAAGTTGGGGAGGTTGCTATTGATTAACTGATTGCACTATTGTGTGCTATGTTGATTCTGTCTCTAAGTATGTTGGGAAATTCTGGTAAAGGTTATGGTGCTTCGTAGATCTGATGAAGTACTAGGGTGTTGTGAACTTATGTTGGTAAAGAATGTTCGGTGTATAGAAAAGAAAGATAGCTAATTGTATCCGTATGTAATCATGATCTGCAGTGTCAGAGTTCTAATAAGGCACGAGTGGTTCTGTTCAATAAGACAGTTGAATTACAGCTGAATAAGGATGACCGACGCCCGAGAATTGTTTACGGTGTTCAAGATTTTACTTGTAACAGTCAGGTGTCTTAAGATTGTGCATGTGGCTAAAGATGGTGGTTTCGTTAGAAGAGATCGGTACTTGTGTTATATTATGTGAATGATGGGATTCTATGTAATCCGTATTGGAAGGTAATGATAACGAATTCAAATCGCAAGAGGTTCTTCAAAATAAAGTATTGTAGGATGTGATCCTTCGGGAAATATTGAGAGAATATTCAGTGGCCTATATGTCTTAGACCGTGTGGTCTTATGTACGTGTCTCATGTGGAATGAGTTGATGTGTTATGGTGCTACGGTAATGGCTAATATTAAATCAAAGATGAATCAGAAAGGAGACTGGGTAAATGGAACAACTTGTTAATAAACCGAAGCGGTATGATAAAGAATACGACTAATTCCTGGTATGTGGTTGAAGTAATGAGTCTTGCAGACATTGCAGTAAAGCTTTTGAGTGCTGGCAGTCGTGTAACCCGATATGGGTATAATATGGGTATAAGGACTCGGTCCTGGCAGTTTTAACTTATGCAATGTGATTGGGAGAAAGAGTTTATGATGTGTTTTAATGTGGTTTGAAAAATGAGTGTATTTTTCCTGTTGGTATGCAAAGCTTGGAATGTGTAATGAGTTTTCTCTATATGGGATCATAAAAGTCCTTGACCAGTTGAGTGCGTCGATGTTTGCGGCATAGGAAAGGGATAAGAATTTCCATGTTATTTTAGTATGGTATTGTATATGCGATGTGTTATGGAAAAGTTGATAATGGTATATTCTAGGTTTTGAGATCAGTTCATAATATATGGGAAGTCAAAAAAATTATTGAGCAGCGCGGACAGCTGCAGGTGAATTAAGAATCGATCTTTCTGATAATTTAAGAAAATGATATTGCTATTCTATTAACTTGGCAGGGAATATGATCCAAATAGGACAAGGTAATGTAAAATGATGATATCCAGTTGTATGGTGGTATTCTCTTGTTGGATCGACTATAATAACTGAATCGTTGATGGCATAGTGAAATTTCCGAATGGCCGTCGTGGTATGAATGGACGCTTGATGTGCGTTATGTATTCGTACGGTGGAGTGTGGAACCAGGTATAGCGATTCATGTGTTATATATGTGTTGGAGACTAGAAGTCCTCGTAATCCGCCTATGCAGTGGTTGTATATCGCGTGTATCGACACCGTTTTGTGATTATTGGAAATCGGAAGCCCTAGTGGCTCTTTCTTAGCTTGATATGATGAATTTGGGTTATGATACCTTATTTCAGACTGGTTGACATAAGACAGGTCGTCTAGACAAATGTGATATGGGCGATGTCGGAAAATGACACAAATTGCGTAGCAGAGAGCATCAGAGTATGCTCCAACAGAGTAGTTGTACACAGGGACCAGCGGACGGCTGGTAGGCATTGCTTTGTCAGTTGGACCTTAGTGGCGGATGTTAGTGTAGAAGTATCTACCATTGATTAGTTCCGGTATTGAGGAACTTTGTCGGATGTGTTTCTTGTGGCCAAACTTGAGGCTATATATGTTTATTATGATGAGCAACTTGACTCGACGCGTATTTATTTGATGAGGGTTACTTGGATCGGGTGGCACGCCGCCACATGTATGGTATCTAGATCGGGTGGCACGCCGCCACGGGTATGTCATTGGAGCGGGTTGCACGCCGCAACAGAATATTGTGAAAATATAGTTAGTTATATGCTACTGGTATACAATACTTCCCCACTTCTGAGGAAAAGACCATTTTGAGTATCGATTGGCGAATGGCACATCGGTTGTGTCCTTTCGGGATTTAATAGCATAGGTTAATGATTTCACCGTGGGTGAGGTTGATTGCTTGGGTTCAGACCTAGATCTGTGCGTGGCTGACCTTTTTGAGCTGGGTAACTTGAGGTGCTTCATGAGTAATAATGTTGGGATAGAATCACGAATCGTGGCAAGGCCACGTGATGTTATGACCTCTCGAGGAGGATTCAGGTACTCTATTTCTATAATGCGAGACGCGATCTCAGTTCTATGTTATGATGGCACAGAGGAACTGAATTGCAGCTCTATTTGCTGGAGACAATTGTCATGATTTGAGCTGTCATGATTCGAGTGTGTGCAAACATTTCTATTGGAGCCTATGTTGTGCTCATTGTGGCTTAGGCCGGTGTTGAGGTGTCATATCACCAGTGCGGTGTGTTATAATCGAAATGACCTTTGGAGTCATTTATGAATACGAGCATATTGGATCTTAGCTTGTTAGAAAGGTAAAAATCGAGGTTTGGCTCCGAAACCTATTGTGGTATCAGTTAAAAGTGAAATGGATTCATGAATGGTTGACCTGAGAGATGGGTTCGATATATCGCGTGTTCGGTTGCCGTGGGCATGATATGAAGGTGTTGGAACAAGACTCTATCTAATGAAAAAGGGTTTTTCAGTTGGTATTTGGTTATCATGGGAAATTGTGTGATTAGAGACTATTGTCTCGAGTGATTGGGTTGTTTGATACATCATATGATCTCACCCGGAGTAGTGAATATGGGTTATTGCAGTGGATTCGAGTGTATCCTGAGTATAGGCATGGGATTTGCATTTGGCATATGATTTCAGAAAGTGCAATGTGATTTATGGTTCAGATGGTCTGCGAAATTTTGACTATATGGTGTTTTCGGACTTATGTGAGATAGGGTGACGTATGATCGCCCGAGTATATGCTTGGTAAGGTCATTCGGCTATTGAGTTGTTTCTAGTACAACTCTGAGTCCGCTCGAGGACGAGCGTTTGTTTAAGTTGGGGAGAACGTAACGACCCGGCCCGTCGTTACGAAAATTTCCACCCCGTTACCTTGCATTTACATATCTTATGCTTCTATATCAGTGTGTTAGAACCTATCGGGTGAGTTAGGAGTGAATTGAATTAAAAATGAAGCAAATAGCATGTTTGAAGGAAGTTTGAATATGGAAAGTCTACCTAGAGTTGACTATCGAGTTAGAGTGCTCGGAATCGGATTCTGATGATTCGACTAGTTTCGAGAGATCATTTATGACTTAGGAGAGCAATCGGAATTGAATTTGGAGATCCGGTGTAGAAATAGGCTTGAATTGGCTAAGGTTGAATTTTGGCGAAATCCGATCGATAGGTGAGATTTTGATCCGGGAGTCGGAATGGAATTTCGACAGTTGCAGTAGCTCCGTTAGGTGATTTTGGATGTGCTGCAAAATTTCAGGTCATTCGGACGTCGTTTGGTCGGGTTTTTGATGGAATGTGTAATTTGGAAGTTTTGAAGAAACTTAGGCTTGAATCCGTGTGTAATTGGTGATTTTGATGTTTAGGATGGTGTTTTTATGATTGGAACAAATTCGTATCGTGTTTTGGAGTATGTTGGAAGTTTTCGTTGGGGTCCCGGTGGCCTCGGGGTGAATCCGGACCATCATCCGGCATTTTTGGAACTTAAAAATCTGCAGAAAAATTGCAGATCACTGGGCAAAATCCAAGCCTTCGCGTTCGCGTGGCATGGGCCGCGTTCGCGAAGGCCAGGCGAGTCAAGCATCGCGATCGCGAGACAGGGTATCGCGTTCGCGTAGGCCAGGATTCTTGAGCTTCGCGATCGCGTTCAGGATGTCGCATTCGCGTAGGTTTGTCAGGGTGTGCATCGCGTTCGCGTGAGGGTTATCGCGAACGCGTAGAAGGAAAATCAGACGGCTGGGAGCTAGTGCATCGCGAAGGAGTTGGGGAGGTCGCGTTCGCGAAGGTCAATCCGGAGCTAGGAACGCGAACGCGTAGAAGAAAAGTCCCAGGTAGTGAATTAAAATCAGAAACATTTCACATACGGGTTTCATTTCATAAACCCTCATTTTTGAGCCCTAGAGAGAAGAAATCACGGGAAAACGCTGGGAAATCATCGGGTATTCATCGGAGGTAAGTTTCTCGACTCAAAAACATCATTTTATGGTAGGATTAACATCAATCTTCATGAATTTGGGTAGAAATTGTGAAAGATTGTGGCCTAGGTATTGAAAACGCAAATTTGGGTTTTGAAAGGCCAATCGAACTCCGATTTTGGTAAATTTTATATGTACGGATTCGTGGCGAGACGAGGGTTCTGGAAATATGAGTTTCGAAATTTTTCGAGATGTGGGCTCGGGGCTCGGGTTTTGCCAATTTCGTGATTTTTGATATTTTTCGAGTTCTTTCGATTGGGTTATGTTCCATTAGCCTATTTTGATATATTTGTGCTGATTTGTGCTAGTTTTGACGTGCGTGGATGCCAGTTCGAGGAGCTAAGGCGTCGCGGGCATGAGCTTTCGTCGGTTCGAGGTGGGTAATACTTGTAAATGATGTCCCGAGGGTTAGTAAACCCCGGACTTGCACATCTTAGTGCTGTGTTGAGGTGACTTGCACGCCGGATAACGGGCGTGGGGTAGAGCACCATTGGGGATTGTGACTTGGTCCGTCCCGCGTAATAAATAATAACACCTAATTGTTGAAGTGAATTGGACTAATTATCATGTTTGGACTTCGTGCCAATTATTTGAGTCCTTCGGGGATTGGTATCACTGTTTTGATAACACCGTGCATATTTTATTCTAATTTAAGGTTTTAAATGGTATTTTTGCTATTTAGCATTCTTATAAGGTTATGAAAAACTTGAACAAGGTCTTAATAATATTTTAGCTGTGAGCTAATGTGATATTGTTGCCCGTAGGGCTTTTCTTGATTATTTGTTAGACTGATTGGGGCTGAGGGCCATATGTTAGGGCATGACATTCATATGAGCATATGCATACACATGCATGGATCGGATTGCACGCCGCAGTGGTATATGGATCGGGCTGCGCGCCGCAGCAGGTGTGATATTAATATTGTGCTTGGGCTGTAGGAGCCCCTCCGGAGTCTGAACCCCCACAGTGAGCACGGGTACCCAAATTGGATCGGGCTACACGCCGTAGCGGTCATATGCGTTGCATGGCATACATACATTGGTTTACGTGTACTACGTGGCATAACATTCAGTACTCATACATTACTGGCACACATGCATTAGTTGCCTTATTGACCAGATCTCCTGGTGTAAATTGATAAGGAGTGTTGAGCCCGAGGGGCTGATTTGAGTGCGGACTTGCACTACTTGAGATTGTATCCAGGTATTGGTATATTATTATGAAATAAAGTAGCTAAAATTGAGATTTCTAAATAATCTACTCACATATGCTTGAAAGGAATAAAAAGATAGTTCCGTATTGTGTAGCATGAGATAGTGCCTATCGTGGTTTTCTTCCCTTCAGCATTATTTACTTTTATTACTGCTGAGTTGGAAGTACTCACACTCGACTCCCTGCACCTTGTGTGCAGATCCAGGTACACCATAGTGGAGCTGATTCTATTGCGGCTCGGGAGTGCTTTTGGACAGTCGAGGTAGCTGCCAGCGTTCGCAGGACCTGATTCTCCAGTTTGTCTGTATTTTGTTCTGATCATCCCACACTTGTGCACAGTTATATTCACTATTTACACTTTGTATATACTCTGTAGAGGCTCATGACTCTTGACCCTTCGGTCTATGGGAGTTGGCACATGTTGGGACTTGGTTCCCTGTTTTAAATATATCTATCACTGTTGTGCTTAAATTGGATAAAGTGAGCTTGTGGCCGTGGTTATTGTTGATTGGTCGGGCTGGCCTAGCAGTGTGCTGGGCGCCATCACGACCGGATTTGGGGTCGTGACATTTTAACTCCTCTTTCACCACTGTTGAGAATACATCAGTACTTAAGAACTAACATTAGGCTAACATTATTCACTAATAATAGCAACTAACACTAGTTATTAACCTTATTTAATATTACTAAAATTAACATGACTTTGCTCACATATCCTGCAATTTCGTAACTGCAATACTGAGTTAGCCTACTGAAACAACCACTAGAATCAATTAAGTATTTAACTTTCCAAAATATGAGAAAACCATAGTTTGTACAGTATAGTCCTATTGCAGAAATTAATAAGGGGCTATAGGACACATTAGCACATATGCACTCCAGTTATACACTTATTAATGAGTTACAGGCTAAAAGATTTCTACTGAAACATCCAGATATAAGAGAATTCAACTGGAAAAAAAAAGAAAACTTGACAGCAACTCCATTTCATCTCAAAATAGCTCGAAATACAAAAATGTGTACCTGGAAATGAGATACAATGAACAAGAGTGAATAAGTCAGCAAGAGTAACAACAGCAGATCGCAGCAATCAAAACCAGTACAGCAGAACCCAAAAACTAATTTGAAACAATTCGAAACTACACTCAATTGAACAGTAAAACAAGCTAGAAAAAAAGAACTCAGAAAGGCAGAGTGTTTTCTCTCTCAAATCTGTCTAAAATGTATGAAAAATCTGCTCTTATCTCTCAATTTTTCTGTCTCAAATCTCTGTCTATCTTCTGTCTGTGTGTATCTATGTGCTTTCAAGGCTCTCAAATATGTCTTTTTCTCCCTATGAGTGTATGTATGTACTGCCTTTTTATAGCCAAAACCAAGCCCTTTTCCAGCCTTTCAATCACTTCCCCCATGTGTTTTTCCTGATTTCCAGCTCTTAGGAGCACTTCTTGAATTAAGAATTCAAACCCCCATGTTCTGCTATTCTTAAAGACTGCCAGTCTCCCAAAAAACGTGTGTCCTAGCATGGCTTTTAATTAAAAAAAATCATCTAAAATAGGCAAATGATTCCCATCCTGCTGTAAAGTCAAAAAGTCCACTACCCCTTCCCATGTGCACTACATTTGAAACCTAATTACTGGCTTTTAATTTCTAAAATTAAACTTTGAAACAGCTATACCTAATTGCTACCTATGATTATAACACTAAACTTCGAATCAGCAATATCCAATTCACAACCTAATTAAAATCAACAATCACTCACAGCTTTCAGTCCAAACAGTGGTAACAACAGACCTACGAAACTAATCGACAAACATTCAATCAAACGATTACGATATGTACAATCGATAACCTATCAATCTCAAAATAGTGAATCAAGGAATTTCTCGGCCAATGCTGGGGAATACAAAGTTAATTGTTTGACGACGCTAATCGACGCGAATACATATTCGACAATATACGTAATCAAACAAACAACACAGAATTAGAATTGACCAAACAAAAGGTCTTCGAGAAAGAAAGAATGAAACAGGGACGGCCAACAACAATCGAGAAGAATTCAATCAAACTAAAACCAAACAAATACAAATACGAATTGAAATAAACGGAAAAAGAACATTACCTCGAAAAAAATCAGAATTGAATAGACCCGGTCCCAATGGACTTGAGCTTGCATTTTTGAAGTAAACGGACTTTAATTGAGGTGTTTTTCAAACGAAAAACAATCCAATTAAAGTCTATTGACTTCAATTACCTTTAATTAGGACAAAATCCCTAGTCTTTGAATACTAGGGTTCTTGAAGGCTCAATTTGGGGCTTGACCAATTCCGGTCGGATTCGAGATGGACCAATGGTCGTTTGGGTGTGAGGGTGGTCTGGAGGTGCTAGGGTGAGATTTTGGGCTCGGTTGGAGTAAGTTTTCGTTTGGCTCGAATCTTCACTCAAATATTCGAGAAGCTACAGAATGATTCGAGCCATATGGGTGATGGATTCATGCTCAGGGTGGTTTAATGGTTCAGGGGTGTTAGTTAGGTGACCGGCGGCGTTGTTGCCGCCGAGTTTTGGGTGGAGGTAAAAGGAGGCGGCAGCTAGGGTTTCGTTTGCCTCGTCTCTGATAGAGACGATGATGGGGGGTATTTGGATCGGGGGGCTGGGGTAGAGATTAGGATTATATAGTTGGGGGTAGATTCGATATAGGCCATTGGATCAATTACGATCAACGGCTTGGATCATGTTACTAAGAAAGAACGACGTCGTTCAGGTGAGTGAGTGGTTGAATCAAACCGGGTTGTGGGAACAGATCACTGAACGGGTAAAGGTAGGGTGATCTGGACCATTGGATTGTATAAAACGGACGATCCAGATCAAACGTATCAAAACTACGCCGTTTGGATTAAAGGGATACTTGATCTGGACCGTCGGTTGGATTTAATCAACGAACCAAATACAGACACTGATACGGTGTCGTTTGGGTGTCTCTGGGACCGCCGGTTTGGGCTTCTTTACTTTGGTCCCATTTCTCTATTTTTTGGGCTTTGGTTTTCCTATAAAATTGGCCCATTTCGTTTTCTTTCCCCCTTTTTCTTTCTTTTCTTTTATTTCATTCCCAAAATTAATTCAAAAAATAAATTTAAAATCCTAAGTAAAATTATAGAACAAAATTAACATATCAATATTAATTAACCTCTAATATCAATTAGACGCACACATTTAAATAAGATAAAATCACGCAATTGAACAATTAATGGTAAAAATGCAAAAGATACATTATTTTTTGTTATTTTTTATTTTCATAAAACAAACTTAATTACTCTAAATTACAAATATGAATATATATTCAAATGCAAACATTTTTGTATTTTATATTAATTTAAACAATAGACATGCACACACAAAAACAAATGCAAAATAATAAAAAATAACACAAAAATCACAAAAATTACGCACAACACAAAACTATTTTATTTTTCAATTTTTAGGAGTAATTCTCATGTAGGGAAAAAATCACGTGCTCACAAGGATCATCATGGATTTTGTTACTGGACTCCCTCAGACAGCAAGGAAGTTTGATTCTGTATGGGTGATTGTTGATCGGCTGACTAAGTCCGCACATTTCATCCCAGTTAGTACTACTTACTCATTGGAGCGGTTGGCAGCAATTTTTATTCGGGAGATTGTCAGGTTGCATGGGGTCCCAGTGTCTATTAAATCTGATAGAGGCACTCAGTTCACTTCTCAGTTTTGGAGAGCATTTCTGCGAGAGATGGGTATGCGGGTTGAGTTGAGCACCGCATTTTACCCCCAGACAGACGGGCAGTCCGAGCGCACTATTCTGATCCTAGAGGATATGTTGCGATCATGTGTGATCAACTTTGGTGGTTCGTGGGATGCGTTTTTGCCACTTGTTGAGTTTGCCTACAATAACAGCTATCAGTCGAGTATTCAGATGGCCCCGTAGAGGCGTTGTATGGCAGACGGTGTAGATCTCCCGTCGGATGGTTTGAGCCTGGTGAGGATGGATTGATAGGGTATGAGTTAGTTCAGGATGCTCTGGATAGAGCAAAGTTGATTCAGGAGAGGCTTCGCACAGCACAGTCTCGCCAGAAGAGTTATGCCGATCGTAGGGTTCGAGAGTTGTCTTTCATGGTTGGTGATAGGGTATTGCTGAAGGTTTCACCCATGAAGGGTGTCATGAGGTTCGGGAAGAAAGGGAAGCTGAGTCCCAGGTACATTGGTCCTTTTGAGATACTCGGGAGGGTTGGAGAGGTGGCATATGAGTTAGCCTTGCCACCCAACTTATCCAGCGTTCATCCAGTATTCCATGTGTCTATGCTCCGGAAATATGTCGGGGATCCACCTTATGTGTTGGACTTCAATACGATTCAGCTTGATGGTGATCTATCTTATGATGTGGAGCCGGTGGCTATTCCGGGCAGACAGGTTCGAAAGTTGAGGTCCAAGGACATTACTTCAATTAAGGTGCAGTGGAGAAGCGAGCCCGTGGATGAGGCTACTTGGGAGGTCGAGCAGAAGATGCGGAGCAGATATCCTCACCTATTTGAGTCTCCAGGTATGTTTCTTGACCCGCTCGAGGACGAGCGTTTGCTTAAGTTGGGGAGAATGTGATTACCCGGCCCGTCATCATGTGAGTTATCACCTCGTTATCTCCGTTAAATGCTTGTTAATGTTTCAATATGCATGTTTGGCGAGTTTGAGTCAATTCGGATTGAGTTTAGTTGGAAACGAGACAAAAAGTCTCTTAGAAGAAGGAATAGTTGAGAAAAGTCAGCTGGATGTTGACTTGTGAGTTACAGAGCTCGAAATTGAATTTTGATGATTCGGTCAGATTAGGGAGGTCATTTATGAGCTAGGTGAGCGATCAGAAGTGGATTCGGAGGTCCGGTGTAGAAATAGGCTTGAATTGGCTAAAGTTGAATTTTGGCGATATCTGATCGATAGGTGAGATTTTGATCCGGGGGTCGGAATGGAATTCCGACAGTTTCAGTAGCTCCGTTAGGTGATTTTGGATGTGTCTGCAAAATTTCAAGTCATTCGGAGGTCGTTTGGTCGGGTTTTTGATCGAATGTCGGTTGCGGAAGTTTGAATGAAAACTTAGGCTTGAATTTGCTTGGATACGATGTTTTCCGTGTTTGAGGGCATGTTTTTATGATTGGAACAAGTTTGAATCTTGCTATGGAGTATGTCAGTGGTTTTTGTTGGGGTCCCGGTGTCCTCGGGATGAATTCGGGGGTCCAAACGGACCATTTTTGGCATAAGGCAGCAGCTGATCTGCTGCAATATCTGCAGAAGAAGTTTGTTCTTCGCGTTCGCGTAGGGGGTCACGCGTACGCGAAGAGTATCGGAGAGCTGGGATCTTTTGTTCATCGCGTTCGCAATAGGTGGAACGCGAACGCGTAGGGTTAGGCCTGGAAGCCTCGCGTTCGCGATGGGGAGGCACACGTTCGCGTAGGTCTGGGAGATTGTTCATCGCGAACGCGGCTGGAAGCCACGCGTTCGCGTAGAGTAAATCTAGTGGCTGCTATTTTTGTTCATCGCGAATGCGTGGGTAGTGTCGCGTTCGCGAATGTTTAAATGTCTGGGCAGATTCTTTAATTACAGAACATTTCATTTACGGGTTTCACTCCTAGAAACCCCCATTGTTGAGCTCTAAAGTGAGAAAGTGACGGGAATTGCTGGGAGATCATCCGGATATTTTCGGAGGTAAGTTTTGTGGTTTAATTACGCGCTTTTATCATGAAATCATGGATTATTTCTTTGTGGACCGGGCTGCACGCCGCAGTATCATAGTGCTTGGGCCTAGGGAGCCCCTCCGAAGTCTGTATACACCCCCAGTGAGTGTCGTCGACGTTAAATGGAATAGGCTGCGCGCCGCAGCGGTATATGTATTGGAGCGGGCTGCACGCCGCAGCAGTATGCTTACTCATGTCATTATACATACTTAAATACTTAAACATTATAGACACATGTATATATCTCCATATATTGAGATAGCTGTACACCGTAGTGGTACGAGTGAGGATTTGGTCAGTATGGGACCTTGATAAGATAGATGTGGACTGGTGATCGGAGTACTTCATTGTAGTGATGACTTACCTTTGGGGGTTTGCCTTAGAACTGTTTAGTGATAGTACAGGAGTTCTTACTTTCAGTTATTGCTTATTATTATTACTCACCGAGTTGAAATATACTCACCCCACTCCCCTGCACTTTTTGTGCAGATTCACAGGTGCCCGAGAGCAGTTGAGTTATTGTAGCTGCTGATCCTTATCTACTTTTGTGGAGACTACGAGGTAGCTACAGGCGTCCGCAGAACCTGTTTTCTCCTTCCTTATCATTTTGTTTCTTTCATCTTGTTTAGACTTGATTGTTTTAGGATGTTTATTCTGTAGAGGCTCAGACTCGTGACACCACGATTTGGTTGGGACCGTATTTTGTATGTTGTTACTATTACGTTTGCCATTTTGATATGATCACTTGTTGTTATCTTTAACTTGACTAATTAGAATTAATAACTGGCTGGGTTAAGAGATAATATGGTCAGGCTTGCCTAGCATTGTGTTGGGCGCTATCACGACCGGGGTTTTGGGTCGTGACACAAATCGTCCTGATTTTACTTACAATCGTATTGTAAGGAAAACATCAATTTCTATTAACAATATTTAAGCTGAACCTTAAATGTAAAGTAAAGGCTCCCAACACCAGATTTCAATGATATTTGAGTGAGTTATATTTTTGTTGACTTATGATAATAGCCGAAAACTAAGTAGTTTAGCCATTATTTATGTGTCCATTTAATTATAATCCAATAAAATAATTTATGAATTTGATAAGATATAAGCTTTTAATTTGTGATTTGTGCACTTTGCAGAAAAAGGAGCTTATATCTAAAATTGGAAATGTTATGGTACAATTTTGGAGCAAAAACAATCTTTCGGAGTTGAGTCTTTACGATCAAGAATCAAGAATTAATGAGAAATTCTCCCAGGTGCGCGAAGTGACCACTTCGCGCACCATTTCGCGCATATGAGGAATTAATTGGGCTGCAGATGCGCGAAGTCTGCACTTCGCGCACCACTTCGCGCAGTACTTCGCGCAACATGGTCTGGTTAAAATGATTTTTCTACGGTTAAAAATGGAAAGACACATAATTCCACTCAAAGTTAATTAATGCAACCTTTTATTATGGAGAAGATCAGATTTTATGCATTATTGAGTAGAGTGGAATTACACTATTCATCTTAGAGAGAAGATTTTGAGAGAAAAACCGTTGAGAGTGTTCTTGAAGCAAAAGAAGGAGTTGAAGATCAAGACTCGGGAGCAACAATATAAAGAGTTCATCTAAACTTTAATCTTGTATTTTTCTTTGTAGTATGTTAGATATTAATATTGTTGAATTTAGTATGAACATGAGTAGCTAAACACTCTAATATTCTAGGGTCATGGATGTTAGTTGATCTTGTTATTTGAAGCTTAGATTGATTTTATTGAAGTTATTGATATGGGTTGTTTATTTGATTTTGATCTTAATTATTTTACTGCATAGCTAACAGTGAAATATTATTTACGAACTTTGAATTAAACTTGACAAAGGAAATTCTTGGTTGCATATAAAATCAAATAGAACAAGATTTGAATCTCGGGCATCGGGTGAAGGATTGGCAATTAATATAGACATATACTTAATTGCCTTGTTTGGTTGAAAAATAAGAGTTGTAAATGCATTCTTGTTAATATTAATACCATAGACATATAGGTATTGATTTAACTTGGATAGATTCATAAGAACTCGAAAGATTCTTATGAATATTATTAACCTTATAATCAATAACCCGGATAATTTAATAAATCGATTCTAAGTAGAAAAATAGCATGATTACTAGCAAGTCCATGACCCTAGAATATATTCGTCCATATTATTACAAAAATATTGTGAATTGGTTGTAGTAATTTTATCTTGAATAATTGTGAAATTATTAAGTGTATTATAAAGTGGTTCTTATATATTTTCAAACGATATAACATAAATTAATAATTAGTTAATTTAATATCAGTCAATAAGTTAATAAAAATTCCTCGTGAGAATGATACTTTACATATTACTATACTACTTGTCGATCACGTACACTTGCGTGAGTGTTTTGGTCGCAACAAGTTTTTGGCGCCGTTGCCGGGGAATTTGAAATTAGATCCTTGACTGTTTTACTACTTTGTAGTTGTTAATAGAAAATATAAAAAGAAATTTCATCTATTTGTTTGTGTTATACAGGTTCTTCTCTTGAATGCGGAGGAGCAGGAGCACAAACAATATCTTTCCATTTGATCCTGAAATTGAAAGAACAATTCATAGAACAAGGAGAGAGTGGGAAGCTCGATATAGAACAGAAGGAGAGTTGAACATTCAAATTCAACCACAGCCAACAGTGATGGCAGGAAATGAGGAACGAGCGGTGATTGAAGCCGTAAGACCCAGTCTGGCTAATATGACTCAGGCTATTGCGAAGCCTGATATCACTGGGCACTTTGAGCTGAAACAATATATGGTGCAGTCAATTCGGTCCACAGGGCAATTTGTGGGTCTACCTCATGAAGATCCACAAAGACATATTCAGAATTTTCTAGGAATTACGGATACTTACAATTATCCGAATGTTTCCAAGGACTATGTAAGACTGACACTCTTCCCCTTTTCTCTGCTTGGGGAAGCTAAAGAGAGGTTAAATAAGGAACCATCAAATTCAATCCGCACATGGGATGATCTAGCAAGGAAGTTCTTAATTAAATTCTTTCCTACCAAGAAGACAAAGATGCTGAGGAGTCAAATTCTTGGATTTGAACAACGCTCTGGCGAGACACTTCGTCAAGCATGGGAAAGGTACAAGAAGTTACACAGGAACTGTCCTCATCATTGCCAAATAGACGAGGTGTTAGGTCACACTTTTGTAGATGGATTAGATGAAGCTTCAAAGATGAATCTCGATTCCGCATATGGAGGAAGTTGCTTGGCCAAATCTTACACTGAAATACAACACTTACTGAATGCATTCACTTCAAATGACAATAATTGGCAGGGTGATGGAGATTCCCGAAAGGCATTGAAACAAAAATCAGCAGGGTTACTTGAGCTTGATGATGTGTCGGCAATGAGAGCTAGAATTGCAAGGCTGCCCAACCAGATGACAAGGATGACAATGCAAGAACCACAACCCATGCAACAGGTACAACAGATGACTATTTGCTATGAAATGTGTGGTGATAGCCATACAAGTGATATGTGCCCTACGAATCCAGAATCCATCTATTATGTGGGACAGCAAAATAGAGGCCCACCAAATCAGCATGCACAATATGGAAATTCCTACAATCCAAATTGGAGGAATCATCCTAACTTCTCATGGAGTGGAAATCAGCAAAATCAAAATCAATACAGACCGCAAGGGGGTTTTAACCAACCTCAGAGACAACCTCAGCAAGTGGAAGAGAGCACAAATGATTTATTGAAAAAGTTGTTGATTGACAATCAGTAGCTCAGGACTGATGTCAGAAATCTTGAGAGGCAGATGGGGCAGATAGCAACGAATCAGAATACTATACCTACAGGAGGTCTCCCCAGTGATACAAAAAAGAAACCCACATGTAAGTGCTATAACACTTAGAAGCGGGAAAGAACTTGGAGAAGTGCCAAAGAAAAAGAAAGATAAATGTGTGCCTGAGGGAGAGTTGATCCCTAAAGTGACAAATAAGCCAAAGAAGACTACTGAAAGTCTTGAACCAGTGGAAGTCCCAAGGCTACCTCCACCTTTTCCCCAGAGACTTCAAAAGAAGAATGATGATCGCATGTTCAGTAAATTCCTTTCTATGTTAAGCCAGGTTCAATTGAATATTCCACATGTTGATGTACTTCGTGAAATTCCTAAGTATGCTAAGTACATTAAAGATATAGTGGCTCACAAGAGAAAATTAACTGAATATGAGACAGTTGCACTTACTGAGGAGTGCACTGCCAGGGTCCAAAACAAGCTTCCTTAAAAGCTTAAAGATCCGGGCAGCTTTACAATTTCTGTGTGCATTGGTGATATTGCTGTAGGCCGTGCTCTTTGCGATTTGGAGGCAAGCATAAATTTGATGCCCTTATCATTATTCAAACAATTGGGTCTCGGAGCTCCTAGGCCAACTACTGTGATATTACAGCTGGCAGACAGGTCTATGGCACACCCTGAAGGGGTGATTGGAGATGTGTTGCTACAAATTGGAAAATTCATCTTCCCTGTTGATTTTATTATTCTTGATTATGAAGCTAATGAATTGGTTCCAATCATATTAGGGCGGCCTCTCTTAGCTACTGGTGATGCAATTATCAAAGTTAAAGAAGGAATGATGATCTTGAGGGTAGATGACGAGGAAGCGGTGTTCAATGTCTACAAAGCAATCCAACTTCCCTATCAATATGAGGAACTTTCTACGATCAGTTATTGAGACTGATGAACAAAATCATGATCCAAATGTGTATCTCAACGATTCGTTAGAGAAAGAACTTATGATGTTTGATAATTTGGCAACTGAGGAAGAGGTTGAGGAGATAATGTACATCCTTGATACATCTTGTGCGTACTTGCAAGGGACATATCCTTTTGAACCGTTAAACAGGCCACACGGACCTCCTCCAAAGCCATCAATTGAAGAAGCCCCGAAATTGTAACTTAAACCACTCCCATCTCACTTGCATTACGCTTATTTGGGTAGTTCTGATACATTGCTTGTTATCATTTCTTCTGATTTATCTAAATTGCAGGAGGAAACATTGTTGAGAGTAAGAATAAGAAAGCCATTGGGTGGACAATGTCAGACATCAAAGGTATCAATCCTACTTTTTGCATGCACAAAATCCTAATGGAGGAAGGACACAAACCAAGTATAGAACACCAACATCGCCTCAATCCCAACATGAAATAAGTGGGAAGAAAAGAGGAGATCAAATGGCTTGATGCAGGTATTGTATTCCCTATCTCTGACAGCAAATGGGTGAGTCCAGTGCAGTGTGTCCTTAAGAAAGGAGGAATAACTGTGATAGTTAATGAGAATAATGATTTAATTCCAACAAGAACTGTTACATGGTGGAGAATTTGCATTGACTATAGAAAATTGAATAATGCCACCATGAAGGACCACTTTCCTCTCCCATTCATGGACCAAATGCTTGATAGATTAGCTGGCCAGGAGTACTACTGCTTCCTGGATGGTTACTCTGGGTACAATCAAATTACTATAGCCCAGAAGACCAATAAAATACCACTTTTACGTGTCCTTATGGCACGTATGCGTTCAAGAGAATGCCCTTTGGTCTTTGCAATGCACCTGCGACATTTCAAAGGTGTATGATGGCCATTTTCACTGATATGGTCTAGAGGTTTGTAGAAGTATTTATGGATGATTTCTCTATTTTTGGATGTTCTTTTGATAAATGTTTAATGAACCTTGATAAAGTGCTAGCCAGATGTGAAAAGACTAACTTGGTCCTAAACTGGGAAAAATGCCATTTCATAGTAAGAGAAGGTATTGTCCTAGGACACAAAATGTCCAAGAACGGATTGCAAGTAGACAAAGCAAAGGTGGAAGCAATTGAAAAATTGCCCCCACCCATATCTGTTAAGGGCATACGTAGTTTTCTAGGCCATGCAGGATTTTATCAACGATTCATTAAAGATTTCTCAAAAATTTCATCTCCTCTTTACAGGCTCCTTGAGAAAGACACACCATTCAAGTTTGATGATGCTTGTCTGAAAGCATTTGAAGAGCTTAAAAGAAGATTAGTCAATGCACCAATTATTGTTGCCCCAGATTGGGAATTGCCTTTCGAATTAATGTGTGATTCAAGTGACATAGCCATTGGTGCTGTGTTGGGACAATGGAAGGAGAAATTTTTTTAATCCATTCATTATGCGAGCAGAACTCTCAATCCTACTCAAATGAATTACACTGTCACCGAGAAAGAATTACTTGCAGTAGTATGAGCATTTGACAAGTTTAGATCCTACCTAGTAGGAACTAAAGTCATAGTCTATACTGACCACTCGGCTATCAAGTATCTATTCGCAAAGAAAGATGCAAAGCCAAGACTAATCCGATGGGTTCTTCTGTTGCAGGAATTTGACTTGGAGATACGAGATAGAAAAGGTAAAGAGAATCAAGTGGCAGATCATTTGTCCAGATTGGAAAACAGGGGCTATGTGATTGAAGATGACACAATAAAAGAAACGTTCCTAGATGAACATCTATTAGCCATCACATCTAATGAAACTCCATGGTATGCTAACTTCGTAAATTATATTGCAAGTGGGATGATGCCATCAGAAATCACAGCTGATCAATGGAGAAGATTCTTCCATGATGTGAAATCCTATATGTGGGACGAGCCCTTTCTCTACAAACAATGTGCTGACCAATTGGTAAGAATGTGTGTCCCTGAAGAAGAAATGAATGCCATCTTGCATGACTGTCATGCTTCTTCATATGGAGGTCATCATGGTGGGGATAGAACAGCGCAAAAGGTTCTCCAATCAGGTTTTTACTGGCTATCATTATTTAAAGATGCTCATGCGTTCTTTAAAATTTGTGACAGGTGTCAAAGAACAGGTACAATCACAAAGAGAAATGAGATGCCTTTGCAGAATATTTTGGTGGTGGAATTGTTTGATGTATGGGGAATTGACTTCATGGAACCATTTCCAGGTTCTAATGGTCATAGATACATTCTGGTTGTAGTAGACTATGTGTCTAAGTGGGTTGAAGCCATTGCTCTTCCTACGAATGATGCAAAAGTTGTGGTAAGTTTTGTTAAGAAACACATTTTCACACGCTTTGGAACTCCAAGGGTGTTGATAAGTGACGGAGGAACACACTTTTGCAACAAACTGTTTAAAAATGTTTTATCAAAATATGGGGTAAAACACAAAGTTGCTACTTGCGTACCACCCTCAAACGAGTGGTCAAGTTGAAGTATCTAATCGAGAGATAAAATAGATTTTGGAGGAAACAGTTAATGCAAATAGGAAGGATTGGTCTGTTAAATTAGAAGATGCTTTGTGGGCCTACCGAACTGCATACAAGACTCCAACAGGTACTTCTCCATACACGATAGTTTATGGAAAGGCATGTCATTTGCCTGTTGAACTTGAACACAAAGCGTATTGGGCAATCAAAAAGTTAAATGTGGATATGGATTTAGTTGGTAAAAAAAGGCTGCTACAACTCAACGAACTTGATGAGTTTAGGTTGAATGCTTATGAAAATGCCAAATTATATAAAGAAAGGACCAAGAGATGGCATGATAAGCTTATCCAACATCGTGAGTTTGAGCCGGGGCAACAAGTTCTGTTATTCAATTCTAGGTTGAAACTCTTTCCGGGAAAGCTCAAATCTCGTTAGACAGGACCTTTTGTGGTGGTAAGTGTGAGTCCCTATGGAGCAATAGAATTAAGGGACAAAAAATCAAGTGAAACTTTTCTGGTGAATGGACAGGGTGAAACACTCTTGGGGTGGTGACATTAATCGTCACAAGACCTCGATAGAATTAAATGATGTTTGATGAGTTGTGAAGTCATGCCGCGATAGTAAATAAGGCGCTTGTTGGGAGGCAACCCAATAGTAGCGATATTTGTCATTTTTTTCAAGTGTGTTATTTTCTTCATTTTAGTTTATTTTGGGTTAATTGTGTGTTAATACTTGTAGGACAACAAGGAGGAATGCCAAGGTATGAAAATAGATTGTATACTACTCTCCTTAGCTAAAAAAAAAAAAATTCCCCAGATGCGCGAAGTCCTGCGCGAAGTGATCACTTCGCGCACACTTCGCGAAGCTTAAACACAATGTTTTGCAAAATACGCGAAGTAGTGCGCGAAGTGACCACTTCGCGCAGGACTTCGCGCACCTGAGACTGGGCTAATTATTTACTTCGTTTATTTTCCCTTTTATCCGATTCTAAACATATAGTAACTCACTTTCCTCTCAAAGAATCCTAAAATCCCCTCTCTTCTCCAAACCCTAACCTCAAATACCATTCTTCTTCTTCCTAATTGCTCTGAAACTCTTCAACAACAATTAAAAGCTTTTCATCCTTTGTCAAATTTCATCCCAACCCCATAAAGGTAAGAACCCTAGAATTTTAATATCTTTATTTTTTTAATTTCGTTTTTGTATAGTTCTACTCAACACTTTAATTTTAGTATTTAGATGATATATATGTTAGAAATTATAGGTTGTATAGTGTTTTTGCAGTATTTTTGTTATTTATGATAAATTCTAAGTTTTTGTTCAAACTTAGAATATTTGAGCAATGTTAATAGACTTTAGCATAGTTTGATATACTTGTGGGGTTAAATGTGTGTATAAATGGGATGTGTAGGACATGAATTGGTTATAGCTGAATTTTGGTTGGGAAATCCCTAACCAAAACATTAAAAATAAGGATGAAATATGCTTGCACACAATGTGTTTGAGGAAAGTCCTCAAAGAAGTTTGATAGAGAAAATGTACTCAATTTTGCGTGTGAAGTCTGAGTAACCGCATTGAAACACATTACCTATCTAAAACTAAGTAATGTGTGATTGTCTTGTAGGAATTATGGCACCAAAAAGACGTTTAACTGCAGGACCATCTTCCAGCCGATCAAGAGCAAATTAGGCAACTAATTATGACACAAGAAGGTTTACTTCAGACGAAGCACAAACCCGGTTCAATAACAAAAGAACAAAGAAACCAATTCTGGAAAGGGGCATCGATGATAAAAATCTTCAGGAAATTTGCCCTAATATGTACCAAAAGTTGATTGAACGGGGGCTCCAAATCTTTATCAATGAGCCTGGACCTGCAAATGAAATAGTAGTTCGCGAATTCTATGCGAATGTATCTGAGCATCAAAACAACATTGTGACTGTGCGCAGAAGGCCTGCTAATGCCTCAATTGAGGCAATTAGAGCGAGTTACAATTTACCTGATGTTGTGCCAGAAAATCAAGATTTCTATGAGTATGGAAAAGCTCTAATTGATGCAAAATGGAATAGATTCTTTTCAAAGATTTGCATCCCGGGAGTTGGTATAGAGTGGTTAGAGAGTGGTGAAAAAATTCATTCATCATCTCTAACTCAAGAAGCAAAAACTTGGCTCTTGTAACGACCTGGCCCGTTGTTATGGGAGTTATCACCCCGTTTCCTCCATTTAATACTTCAATATGCTAATTTATATGTGTTTGGAGAGTTAAAAGCAAATCGGTGAGAATTAGAATAGAAATGAGGCCATAAATCTCTTTACGAGAAGAATAGGTTGGAAAAGTCAACCGAATGTTGATCGATGAGTTAGGCAGCTCGGAATGGAATTTTGATGATTCGACTAGTTTCAGGGGATCATTTATGACTTAGGAGAGCAATCAGAATCGAATTCGGAGGTCCGGTGTAGTTTTAGGCTTGAATAGGCTAAGGTCGAATTTTGGCAAAATCCGAATGGTAGGTGAGATTTTGATCCGGGGGTCGGGATGGAATTTCGACAATTTTTGTAGCTTTGTTATGCGATTTTGGATAAGTCTACAAAATTTCAGGTCATTCGGACGTGGTTTGGTTGGGATTTTGATTAAATGTGTGTTTTGGAAGTTTTAGAAGAACTTAGGCTTGAATTCGATGTAATTTGATGGTCTTGGCGTTGTTTGATGCATGTCGATGATTGGAACAAGTTTGTATGATGTTATAGGAGGTGTTGGTATTTTTGGTTGAGGTCCCGGGGGCCTCGGGGTGATTTCGGATGGTTAACAGGAATTTTTTTAAGTTGGAAAATTTCATAATAGGCGAAGATGTAAATGAATGTGCACAAGACCTCAATTTAAACGATCATATCTCCCGTTATATAAATAGTTGTGTGACCCACAACCTATCTAATTAAATTCCTTTGAGTTTAGTTTCCAACGCAACAAACCGTGCGTCATTTGGAGGTGCATACAGAAAATTATGACCTTTTTACTGGGCATGTGTCAGTAGAGCGGCCTTAGCGCGGCAGCGCTAGTAGCCCGCGTTAATTGGATTATTTTCTGCCCCAACCCTCGCTAATTAGCGCGGGAGTGCTGGTAGCAGGCCCTAAATATACCTAAGGACGGGAAATGACAGAACTTGAGTCATTTCTCAAGCCTAGGGCTTCCCCAACACCCCCAATTCGACCAAGGCACTCAATTGCACTCCTAAGGTAAGCTTTTAAGTGTGTTTTCATGGTGATTTCTATTCTCAATCACTAGTTACAACATGATTTTTGTTGGATTTCATAGGATTTCTTCAAAATCTCAAGAACACCCCAAAGTTGTCTTTCAAGATTTGATCTACAAGAGGTAATCCTACACCTTAGACTTACACATATGTTGTTATTATGGGAATATGAGTATGAATCGAGTATTACAACTTATAGTATGGTTGTTGGAAGCCATAAGTCCCCAATTTAAATACATGAACATGGTAGGGATTTAAATGTGTATATTTGTTGGAATTTTGTTGGTGTGGGTGTGAATGGTTGATCACACACATGATGTTAGGGGTATAAATTGCTAAAGAATGATAGGGAGTTGAATTGTTGGTTAATGGTGATAGTTGGAGGAACCGATGCTAAAGTTAAGAGGTGTAAATATTTATGCCTACAAGATGTTTGATAATAGGCCTAGATGGCACATGTTATGGGATTTATGACTAATATTGGCCCTATTGAATGTGGTATTGTAGATTGAAGTTACATAACTGTATTGGATCATTGTAGTATCATTAAGGGGCGAATTTTAGATATGTACAGCTAAAACCCCATCTTTTAGAAATCGAACTTCATCGATGTTTGTATGAATTTGGATGGATTGGAAGCGCGAGGAGGCCGATTGAGGAGCAAAGGCGTCGCGGACTAGAATTCTCGCCGTTCGCGATTCGGCATCCGAGGTGATTGAATTGCAAGGCAAGCGCAAGGCGGACTAAGGCTTCTACCGGCTAGAGGTGAGTAGTTTGTGTATATGGTAGCCTGAGGGTTCATAACCCCGGCTTAGCACATTGTGACGCTAGTAGGGCGTAGCTCGCACCCCGTGGTAGGTGCGAGATTGATTGCGACTGGGGATTGAGACTTGGTCCATCCAGGATATGGATAATATGCTATTAGTGATGGAAATACACTGTGTTTGACATATTTGTGGGTTGTAAGCCTGTTTGGGGCCTTGTGCCGACCTGTAGCATCCCTAGGGGATAGTATATATATGTGATAGCTATACTTTCTTAATCACTAATCTCAGTCCTAGCTTTGAAATCACAGTATTGAAATGCTAAGTCACCTGTTTTGCGAAATTTAAACAAAAGTTAAAGTATTTTCATAATTTATGAACTGGAATGTGGAAAATAAGTAAATTGAGCTATTTGTGACTTGACTGATTATTGTGGACTGAGGATGGATCGGGTTGCACGCCACAGCGGTTATTATGATGTGAGGATCGGGCTGCACGCCGCAATGGTATTTGCGCTTGGGCTGTAGGAGCCCCTCCGGAGTCTGTACACACCCTAGTGAGCGCCGTCGACGTTAAATGGATCGGGCTACACGCCGTAGCGGTTATGTACATTGCATTGCATCTTTATCTGTTGAATTATTCTGTGGTAGCTGTATTGTACTGTTGATGCTAGTTCGTAGGAGGATCAGACTGTAGTTTAGCTTCATATTATGGTATTTTGTGGATTTCCTACTTTCATCTGCTTATATATATTTATTACTCTCTGAGTACTTTGTACTCACCCCTACTCCCTGCACCTTTGTGTGCAGATTCAGGTACACAGGAGGGATAGATGAGCACTCCAGCTTTTATCAGTATTTATCCGAGTTGCTAAGGTAGCTACTGGCGTTCGCAGGGCCTGGCTTCTCTTCTTATTCCAGTTTTCCTTTGTATATACATTATTCAGACTTGAGTATTTGGTTTAGATATTGTTATCCGATCATGTTTAAAGTCTCTATACTCGTGACCCTAGATCTTTGGGTGGTTATTCAGTTTAGTTTTATTGTTGATAATGATATCCAGGTAATTGGATTGAGCTTCATGCTCGGGATCAGAGTGTAAATGGTCGGGCTTGCCTAGCGATTGTGTTGGGCGCCATCACGACCGGGATTTGGGTCGTGACAAGTTGGTATCAGTGCCTAGGTTACTAGGCCCATGAGTCTTGAGCCGGTTGGTAGAGTCTCGTGGATCAGTACGGGGACGCCTGTATTTATCCTCGGGAGGCCGCATGCCTTTTAGGAAACACTTCACATTTCTTGGAATTCTTATCGTGCATACATGATTCAGCTTGAGATATAATTTTTGAAATTCCTTCCACACGTCTGCGTACACATCAAGTGCTTAGTGATAAATTTGCCTTGATGGCTTATGATTCCCTAATCGAGGGACGAGATATAATCTCTATGAGTTCATGTTGGGTATGTCTGGAGGACTTGAGGCCGGATCCTTGTCTATGGCTTGAGTACCAAGGTGCTAATTTCGCGAGCCGGTATTATGAAGTTCATACGATCGGTATTGATCTTAATTGTGAAAATGGCAGTTTGATAATGGGAAGAGCTACAAGGTATTCGGTTCTTATTGTGATTTGATATGTAGCCCTAGCTATGGGTGTGGGGAAATATGTTCATTGCCTCTTAGCGGAGATGTAAAGTGCACTATGTGTGGTAGTATGAGTTTAGACTCAAGAAAACTGAATTGGTTATGCTAAGAGTATTGTGGTGAAAGGTATTTGACACATGTTATGATTCGAGTAGGTGCAGCGCATGTCCATGTATCAATTTTGATAATATAACTCGTGTAGTATTGAGATTAATGTTGTTGATATACATTGTAATGTCTTGTTGAGTTGTGAATGTATTGTTAGGGTGGTTTTGGTGATTCTCTCGTAGGTGGATAGGCCAAATTACAAAGGAAACTCTGTCAAAATTTTTGGAAAATTTGGGACTTAGAAAAGATTTCTGTCACCTAAAGAGAGCAGGCTTAACTGTGGTGCATGTATAAATGCAAGAATTACAGAAGAGCTAAGGTCTCTAATGGTTCGAGTCTCTGTCAAGCTTGTAAATGACTTGAATTTAATCTCACGATAACATTGTGGCATCATTTGAGTAAGAATGACATAGGTGGCTAAAAGTGCTTTGATGTATGGCTCCGAGACAAGTTGGGGAGGTTGTTATTGATTAACTGATTTCACTGTTGTGTGGTATGTTGGTTATGTCTCTAAGTATGTTGGGAAAATTCTGATAAGGGTTATTGTGACGACCCGGCCCGTCGTCACGGGAATTATCACCCCGTTATGTTGTAATTACATAATTCATGCTTTTATATAAGTGTTAGAGTCTATCGGGGAAGTTAGGAGTGAATTGGACTGAAAATGAGGCATATAGCCTTTTTGAATGAAACTTGAATAAGGAAAGTCAACATGGAGTTGACTATTTAGTTAGAGAGCTCGGAATCGAATTCTGATGATTCGGTCAGCTCCGGGAGGTCATTTGTGAGCTAGGAGAGCGATCGAAATTGAATTTGGAGGTCCGGTGTAGAAATAGGCTTGAATTGGCTAAGGTTGAATTTTGGCGGAATCCGAACGGTAGGTGAGATTTTGATCCGGGAGTCGGAATGGAATTCCGACAGTTGCAGTAGCTCCGTTAGGTGATTTTGGATGTGCCTGCAAAATTTCAGGTCATTCGGACGTTGTTTGGTCGGGTTTTTCATCGAATGTGTAATTCGGAAAGTTTTAAGAAATTTAGGCTTGAATCCGTGAGTAATTGGTGATTTTGATGTTTAGGATGGTGTTTTCATGATTGGAACAAGTTCGTATCGTGTTTTGGAGTATGTTGGTGGTTTTCGTTGGGGTCCCGGGGGCCTCGGGTTGATTCCGGGGGTCCCGGACCATTTCTTCTATTTTTGGAACTGCTGTTGGCTGCTGGTTTTGTTGCAGACGGATGCTCTATGCGATCGCATAGGGTCATTGCGATCGCATAGAAGGATGGAAGTGAGCCTCAGAGTTGTTCTATGCGATCGCGTAACAGGAGATGCGATCGCATAGGTATGGAAACTGGCACTATGCGATCGCAGGGTCACTTGTGCGATCGCATAGAAGAAATTGGAGGGGGGAGAAAAATGTTCTATGCGATCGCATAGCAAGGGGTGCGATCGCATAGGTTCGTCAGGCTGTGCATTGCGATCGCATAGCTAGTGTTGCGATCGCAGAGAAGAAAAGATGAGGCCTGGAAGGTTGTGTTATGCGATCGCGGGAGAGCATTGCGATCGCATAGAAGGGGAAATTGGCAGGAAATTTAACTCTATGCGATCGCATAGAGTCATTGCGATCGCATAGAAGAGATTGTTCTGGCAGTGAATTAAATCACAGAAGAGAGAGGTCGCGGGTTCATTAACCCAAAACCCCATTTTTGAGTTCCAAGAGGAGAAACTCACGGGAATTGCTGGTAATTCATCGGGGATTCGTTGGAGGTAAGTTTTGTGGCTTAATTACATCATTTTAACATGAAATCCTTGGTTAAATCCCTGTAAATGGAAGATTTAAGGTGGGTTTGAGCCCTAGGCCTAAATTTAAGAAAAACACCGATTTGAGTGGGCAAATGGAGTCCGATTTTGGTAAATTTTATATGCCTAGACTCGTATCGAGATGAGGATTCCGAATATGTAATTTTTGTAATTTTTCGACAAGTGTACCAAAAGTCGGGTTTTGACAACTTGTGGGTTTTGATATAAATTGGGTTATTTCGAATGAATTTCGTGAAATTAGCGTATATTGATGCATTCTCTATGATTTTGAACATAGTTGACATCCGAGGAGATTGAATTGCGAGGCAAGCGCAAGGCGGATTGAAGCTTCTACCGGTTCGAGGTGAGTGGTAGTAGTAAACAATGCACTGAGGGTTTGAAACCCCGTACTAGCACTTTACAGTGCTATTTTGAGATGAGACACGCGTTCTATGATGGGCGTGGTGACATTGTGATAGGGGATTCGGACTTAGTCCTTCCCGGTTAATAGAATATTGTGTTGTACAACTGTTAATGAGGTTATAACTGTACAATTGGGCTAATAGCCATGTTTGGGGCATTGTGCCGATCCGTAGAGCATTAGGGAACCTATAGAGCTAGGTAACCCTTATATCATGTTGGAAACATACACTCAGCCGTAGCTCTAGCTGTATAGCATAATATGAGCCCGTACTAGATGTGTACATTGAGAGAGATTATCTAGGGTTGAATTCCCTGTTCTAGCTGAGTGGGCCTGAAAGGCCAAGTTTATACCGATTGAGATGAGATAGGGTCGAGTACCCACTATGAGATGTTATATTGGGCCTGAAAGGCCAAGTCTATATTAACTGAGACAGGGTCAAGGACCCATTGTGATATATTATATTGGGCCTGAGAGGCCAAGTACATACTGACCGGGATAGGGTCGAGGACCCATTATGAGGTATTATGTATATAGATACCTATTTTGGATCGGACTGCACGCCGCAGTAATATACATGTGATATACGTGTAATATACATGTGGGACGGACTGCACACCGCAGTATTATTGCGCTTGGGCTGTAGGAGCCCCTTCGGAGTCTGAGTCTGCACACATTCCAGTGAGCGCTGGTATATTATGGGATCGGGCTGCACGCCGCAGCAGTATAATTATATATGTATATATATATATATTGGATCGGACATGGCTGCACGCCATAGCACCGTAGCGCTTGGGCCTAGGGAGCCCCTCCGAAGTCTGTATACACCCCCAGTGAGCGCCGTCGACGTTAAATGGAGCGGGCTGCGCGCCGCAGCAGTATATGTATTGGAGCGGGCTGCACGCCGCAGCATTATACTTAATCATATCCTACTATTTACTTAGATACTTATACATTATAGACATAAGTATGTGCCTTTATATGTTGAGATGGCCGTACACCATAGGGGTACGAGCGAGGGTTTGTTCAGTGAGGAAATCTTGTAGAGATAAATGTAGATTGGAGGTTAAAGTACTACTATAGCGATGACGTACTTGTGAAGGTTGCCTTAGAACTGCTAAGTGATAGCACAGGAGTTCTTACTTTCAGTTATTATTTATTATTGTTACTCACTGAGTTGAAATATACTCACCCCACTCCCCTGCACTTTTTGGTGCAGATCCACAGGTGCCCGAGAGCAGTTGAGACATTGTAGCTGCTGATCCATATCTATTTTTGCGGAGATTACGAGGTAGCTGCCAGCGTCCGCAGAGCTTGTTTTCTCCTTCTTTATCATCTTGTTGATTTCCTATTTGTCTAGACTTGGTTGTATTAGGATGCTATTCTGTAGAGGCTCAGTCTCGTGACACCACGATATGGTTGGGACCGTATTTTGTATGTTTTACATTTCGTTTATCACCTGATATGATCATTTACTGTTTAAGTTTAATTTATTTAATAATTGGCTGGTTTAAGGGATAATATGGTCGGGCTTGCCTAGCATTGTGTTGGGCGCCATCACGACCGGGGTTTGGGTCGTGACAAGTTGGTATCAGAGCCTAGGTTAATAGGTCTCGCGAGTCATGAGCCGGTTGGTAGAGTCTCGTGGATCGGTGCGGGGACGCCTGTACTTATCCTCGGGAGGTTGCAAACCTTTTTAGGAAAAGTTTCAATTCTTGGAATTCTTGTCGTGCGATTACTTTTGACTTGAGCTGAACTTTGACATTCTATTCTCTCGCGGATGGCGAGAACTCGAGCTTCTGGACGTGGAGGACGACCACCACTACCACCTGCTAGAGGCTGAGGACGCGGTCGTGGTCGTGGCGGAGTTAGGGCAGCTAAGGCAGTACCAGCTGACCCACAGCCCCCAGTTGCAGAGGTGCCAACAGCACCAGATCAGGCACTAGCTGTGCCCATTGTCATTCCGGGTCTACAGGAGACCCTGGCTCAGATACTAGCAGTTTGCACTGGCCTGGCACAGGCGGTTTCAGTTACTACCGCAGCAGCTGCATCAGGGACCGGGGGTGGTCATCAGACCCCCGCAGTACGCACTCCAGAGCCAGCAGTGCAGGGCCTACAGACACCAGAGGCTCCTCCAGTTTAGCATGTGGTTCCGGTTCATCTAGCATATCAGGTTCAGGGGGACAGGGTCCCAGCTATGACGGACGATGAGCAGCGTCGTCTCGAGAGGTTCACCAGGTTATCTCCTCCAGTGTTCACTGGTGCTCCGGGCGAGGACGCCCAAGGTTTTCTGGATAAGTGCCGTCGGATGCTTCGTACGGCAGGGATATTGGAGTCCAGTGGGGTATCTTTCACCACCTTTCAGTTTCAGGGACCAGCCTTTGCTTGGTGGGAGGCTTATGAGCGCCCCAGGCCAGCCGGAGCAGCACCACTATCATGGCCGGAGTTCTCCACTATGTTCTTGGAGAAATGGGTGCCTCGATCTCGGAGAGAGGAGATGCGTAGGCAGTTTGAGGGTCTCCGTCAAGGGGACATGTCAGTGTCAGAGTATGAGATCAGGTTTACAGAGTTGTCCAGATATGCACCGTGGTTGGTTCATTCCGACGGAGAGAGGATTGGGCGCTTCGTGGACGGCCTCATTTATCCCATTCGTATTCCGATGACTCGGGAGAGGGTTTTGAGTCGTACATTTGAGGATGCTGTGGATATTGCTCGCGACATTGAGACAGATCGTCGCAGGGAGCGGGATGAGAGGGAGGCCAAGAGGCCTCGAGGAGCGGCTAGTTCCAGTGGCACACAGACCAGAGGCCAGAGTCAGCGGAGCCGAGGTCGCTCTTTCAGGTCTTCGCAGTCGAGACGCTCAGATCGTCGCAGATGGTCTCCTAGACAGGATTATCAGGGTTCGCACCAGAGCCAGCCATCTCTCAGTGCCATGCCAGCTCAAAGTTCTTCACAGGCCCTATCTGCTCAGGGTTCATCTCGGCCTAGTTCATCGGTTGGCCACTCCAGCGCTAGAGGTCATTATCAGTCTCAGTCCCCAGCACCGGGGAGTTGCTACGAGTGCGGAGAGTTTGGGCACCACCGTAGGGAGTGTCCCCGTCTTGTTTCCGGATCTTATCAGCAGAGAGGGCAGCCCTCGTCATCTGGTCCTTCTACTTCAGCACCCGCCCCGCCAGCTAGGGGTGAGGGTCAGACAGCTAGGGGTCGCCCTCGAGGGGAGGCCGATCAGGCGGTCAGGCTAGATGCTATGCTTTTCAGGGCCGATCTGAGGCTGTTGCTTCTGATGATGTCATTACAGGTATTATTTCGGTCTGCCACAGAGATGCCTCAGTATTGTTTGATCCCGGTTCTACTTATTCTTATGTGTCTACATATTTTGCTCCTCATTTGGGCATGACCCGAGGGAGTCTTGAGCTGCCAGTGCATGTATCTACCCCGGTAGGGGATATTATTGTTGTGGACCACGTATACTGGTCCTGTTTGGTCACTATTGGAGGTCTGGAGACCCGAGTAGACCTGTTGCTTCTCGGCATGATTGATTTTGATGTTATATTGGGCATGGACTGGCTATCTCCATGTCATGCTATTCTGGACTGTCATGCCAAGACAGTCACTTTGGCTATGCCGGGCATTCAGAGGATCGAGTGGCGAGGCACGACTGAGTATGTACCTAGCAGGGTAATATCTTTCCTCAAGGCCCAACGAATGGTTGGGAAGGGATGTCTCTCTTATTTAGCATTTGTGCGGGAGGTCGAGTCCCAGACTCCCAGTATTGATTCTGTTCCCATTGTGCGAGACTTTCCTGATGTGTTTCCCTCAGACCTGCCGGGCATGCCGCCGGACAGGGATATTGATTTTGGTATCGATTTGATGCCGGGCACTCAGCCTATTTCTATTCCTCCGTATCGTATGGCACCAGCTGAGTTGAAGGAATTAAAGGAGCAGCTCCAGGAACTCCTAGATAAGGGGTTCTTTCGGCCGAGTGTGTCGCCGTGGGGTGCACCAGTCCTGTTTGTTAAGAAAAAGGACGGATCTATGAGGATGTGTATTGACTATAGGCAGCTAAACAAAGTAACAGTGAAGAATAAGTATCCTCTTCCTCGTATTGATGATTTATTTGATCAGCTCCGGGGAGCTAGGGTGTTCTCGAAGATTGATCTTCGTTCAGGCTACCATCAGCTGAAGATTAGAGAGTCTGACATTATGAAAACTGCATTCCGGACCAGATATGGTCACTATGAATTCCTTGTGATGTCTTTTGGGCTGACCAACGCCCCAGCAGCATTTATGCATCTGATGAACAGTGTATTCGGGCCGTATCTTGATTCATTTGTGATCGTATTCATTGATGACATACTTGTCTACTCTCGTAGCCAGGAGGAGCATGCTCGGCACTTGAGTGTTGTGTTGCAGAGATTGAGAGAGGAGAAGCTGTATGCCAAGTTCTCCAAATGTGAGTTCTGGCTTGAGTCCGTGGCATTCTTAGGGCACGTGGTGTCCTGTGATGGTATTCGGGTAGATCCGAGGAAGGTCGAGGCAGTGCAGAGTTGGCCCAGACCGACCTCAGTTACTAAGATCCGTAGCTTTCTGGGATTGGCAGGGTATTATCGCCGATTTGTTCAGGGGTTCTCTTCTATTGCTTCACCCTTGACTAGATTGACTCAGGAAGGGTGTTCCTTTCTTATGGTCCGAGGAGTGCGAGGAGAGCTTTCGGAAGCTCAAGACAGCACTGACCACAGCACCAGTCTTGATTCTACCGACAGCTTCAGGTTCTTATACTGTATATTGTGATGCCTCAGGAGTGGGCATTGGTTGTGTGTTGATGCAGGAGGGTAGGGTCATTGCTTATGCTTCTCGTCAGTTGAAGCCCCACGAGAAGAACTACCCTGTTCATGATTTGGAGCTAGCAGCCATAGTTCATGCCTTGAAGATTTGGAGGCATTACCTGTATGGTGTCTCATGTGAGGTGTTCATGGATCATCGCAGCCTTCAGCACTTATTCAGACAGAAGGACCTTAATTTGAGACAGCGGAGGTGGTTGGAGTTGCTTAAGGACTATGATATCACTATTTTGTATCATCCGGGAAAGGCCAATGTGGTGGCCGATGCCTTGAGTCGGAAGGCGGTTAGCATGGGCAGCTTAGCTTTCATCCCAGTTGGGGAGAGGCCATTTGCTTATGATGTTCAGGCCCTAGCCAATCGGCTAGTGAGATTAGATATTTCGGAGCCGAGTCGAGTGTTGGCTTGTATTGTTTCTCGATCTTCCTTATATGATCGCATCAGGGAGCGACAGTATGATGACCCACATTTGCTTGTCCTTAAGGACAGAGTGCAGCATAATGATGTTAGAGATGTGACTATCGACAGTGATGGTGTTCTGAGGATGCGGGGCCGTATATGCGTGCCCAATATTGATGGTTTGCGGGAGTTGATACTTGAGGAGGCACACAGTTCGCGGTACTCTATTCACCCAGGTGCCGCAAAGATGTACCAAGACTTGAGACAGCACTACTGGTGGAGGAGAATGAAGATGGATATTGTTAGGCATGTAGCTAAGTGCCTCAATTGCCAGCAGGTCAAATATGAGCATCGGAGACCGGGCGGTGTTCTTCAGCGTATGGTTATTCCCGAGTGGAAATGGGAGAGAATCACCATGGATTTTGTTACTGGGCTACCTCGGACAGCGAGGAAGTTTGATTCGGTATGGGTGATCGTTGATCGGCTGACTAAGTCCGCACATTTCATCCCAGTTAGTACTACTTACTCATCGGAGCGGTTGGCGGTGATCTTTATTCGGGAGATTGTCAGGTTGCATGGGGTCCCAGTGTCTATTATATCTGACAGAGGCACTCAGTTCACTTCCCAGTTTTGGAGAGCATTTCAGGCGAGAGATGGGTACGAGGGTTGAGTTGAGTACAGCATTTCACCCCCAGACAGACGGGCAGTCTGAGCGTACTATTCAGATCCTGGAGGATATGTTGCGAGCATGTGTGATTGACTTTGGTGGTTCGTGGGATGAATTCTTACCACTTGCCGAGTTTGCCTACAACAACAGTTATCAGTCGAGTATTCAGATGGCCCCGTATGAGGCATTGTATGGCGGACGGTGTAGATCTCCCGTGGGATGGTTTGAGCCTGGTGAGGTTAGATTGATAGGGACTGAGTTAGTCCAGGATGCTCTGGATAGAGCAAAGTTGATCCGGGAGAGGCTTCGTACGGCACAGTCTCGTCAGAAGAGTTATGCGGACCGTAGAGTTCGAGAGTTGTCTTTTATGGTTGGTGACAGAGTATTGTTGAAGATTTCACCTATGAAGGGTGTCATGAGGTTTGGGAAGAAAGGGAAGTTGAGTCCCAGGTATATTGGCCCTTTTGAGATACTCAGGAGAGTTGGAGAGGTGGCATATGAGTTAGCCTTGCCACCCAGTTTATCCGGCGTTCATCCGGTATTCCATGTGTCTATGCTCCGGAAGTACATTGGAGATCCGTCTCATGTATTAGACTTCAGTACCATCCAGCTTGATGGTGATCTATCCTATGATGTGGAGCCTATTGCTATTTTGGGTCGTCAGGTGAGAAAGTTGAGGTCCAAGGAGATTGCATCGGTTAAGGTCCAGTGGAGAGGTCGACCCGTGGAGGAGGCTACTTGGGAGGTTGAGCAGGAGATGCGGAGCAGATACCCTCAGCTATTTGAGACTTCAGGTATGCTTCTTGACCCGCTCGAGGGCGAGCGTTTGCTTAAGAGGGGGAGAATGTGACGACCCGGCCCGTCGTCACGGGAATTATCACCCCGTTATGTTGTAATTACATAATTCATGCTTTTATATAAGTGTTAGAGTCTATCGGGGAAGTTAGGAGTGAATTGGATTGAAAATGAGGCATATAGCCTTTTTGAATGAAACTTGAATAAGGAAAGTCAACATGGAGTTGACTATTTAGTTAGAGAGCTCGGAATCGAATTCTGATGATTCGGTCAGCTCCGGGAGGTCATTTGTGAGCTAGGAGAGCGATCGGAATTGAATTTGGAGGTCCGGTGTAGAAATAGGCTTGAATTGGCTAAGGTTGAATTTTGGCGGAATCCGAACGGTAGGTGAGATTTTGATCCGGGGGTCGGAATGGAATTCCGACAGTTGCAGTAGCTCCGTTAGGTGATTTTGGATGTGCCTGCAAAATTTCAGGTCATTCGGACGTTGTTTGGTCGGGTTTTTCATCGAATGTGTAATTCGGAAAGTTTTAAGAAATTTAGGCTTGAATCCGTGAGTAATTGGTGATTTTGATGTTTAGGATGGTGTTTTCATGATTGGAACAAGTTCGTATCGTGTTTTGGAGTATGTTGGTGGTTTTCGTTGGGGTCCCGGGGGCCTCGGGTTGATTTCGGGGGTCCAAACGGACCATTTCTTCTATTTTTGAACTGCTGTTGGCTGTTGGTTTTGTTGCAGACGGATGCTCTATGCGATCGCATAGGGTCATTGCGATCGCATAGAAGGATGGAAGTGAGCCTCAGAGTTGTTCTATGCGATCGCGTAACAGGAGATGCGATCGCATAGGTATGGAAACTGGCACTATGCGATCGCAGGGTCACTTGTGCGATCGCATAGAAGAAATTGGAGGGGGGAGAAAAATGTTCTATGCGATCGCATAGCAAGGGGTGCGATCGCATAGGTTCGTCAGGCTGTGCATTGCGATCGCATAGCTAGTGTTGCGATCGCAGAGAAGAAAAGATGAGGCCTGGAAGGTTGTGCTATGCGATCGCGGGAGAGCATTGCGATCGCATAGAAGGGGAAATTGGCAGGAAATTTAACTCTATGCGATCGCATAGAGTCATTGCGATCGCATAGAAGAGATTGTTCTGGCAGTGAATTAAATCACAGAAGAGAGAGGTCGCGGGTTCATTAACCCAAAACCCCATTTTTGAGTTCCAAGAGGAGAAACTCACGGGAATTGCTGGTAATTCATCGGGGATTCGTTGGAGGTAAGTTTTGTGGCTTAATTACATCATTTTAACATGAAATCCTTGGTTAAATCCTTGTAAATGGAAGATTTAAGGTGGGTTTGAGCCCTAGGCCTAAATTTAAGAAAAACACCGATTTGAGTGGGCAAATGGAGTCCGATTTTGGTAAATTTTATATGCCTAGACTCGTATCGAGATGAGGATTCCGAATATGTAATTTTTGTAATTTTTCGACAAGTGTACCAAAAGTCGGGTTTTGACAACTTGTGGGTTTTGATATAAATTGGGTTATTTCGAATGAATTTCGTGAAATTAGCGTATATTGATGCATTCTCTATGATTTTGAACAGAGTTGACATCCGAGGAGATTGAATTGCGAGGCAAGCGCAAGGCGGATTGAAGCTTCTACCGGTTCGAGGTGAGTGGTAGTAGTAAACAATGCACCGAGGGTTTGAAACCCCGTACTAGCACTTTACAGTGCTATATTGAGATGAGACACGCGTTCTATGATGGGCGTGGTGACATTGTGATAGGGGATTCGGACTTAGTCCTTCCTGGCTAATAGAATACTGTGTTGTACAACTGTTAATGAGGTTATAACTGTACCATTGGGCTAATAGCCATGTTTGGGGCATTGTGCCGATCTGTAGAGCATTAGGGAACCTATAGAGCTAGGTGACCTTTACATCGTGTCGGAAATATACACTCAGCCATAGCTCTAGCTGCATAGCATAATATGAGCCTGTACTAGATGTGTACATTGAGAGAGATTATCTAGGGTTGAATTCCCTGTTCTAGCTGAGTGGGCCTGAAAGGCCAAGTTTATACCGATTGAGATGAGATAGGGTCGAGTACCCACTATGAGATGTTATATTGGGCCTGAAAGGCCAAGTCTATATTAACTGAGACAGGGTCAAGGACCCATTGTGATATATTATATTGGGCCTGAGAGGCCAAGTACATACTGGCTGGGATAGGGTCGAGGACCCATTATGAGGTATTATGTATATAGATACCTATTTTGGATCGGACTGCACGCCGCAGTAATATACATGTGATATACATGTAATATACATGTGGGACGGACTGCGCGCCGCAGTATTATTGCGCTTGGGCTGCAGGAGCCCGTTCGGAGTCTGAGTCTGCACACATTCTTACTGAGCGCTAGAGTATATTATGGGATCGGGCTGCATGCCGCAACAGTATAGTTATATATGTATATATATATATATATGGTGGACCTGGCTGCACGCCATAGCACCATAGCGCTTGGGCCTAGGGAGCCCCTCCGAAGTCTGTATACACCCCCAGTGAGCGCCGTCGACGTTAAATGGAGCGGGCTGCGCGCCGCAGCAGTATATGTATTGGAGCGGGCTGCACGCCGCAGCATTATAATTAATCATATCCTACTATTTACTTAGATACTTATACATTATAGACATAAGTATGTGCCTTTATATGTTGAGATGGCCGTACACCGTAGGGGTACGAGCGAGGGTTTGTTCAGTGAGGAAATCTTGTAGAGATAAATGTAGATTGGAGGTTAAAGTACTACTATAGCGATGACGTACTTGTGAAGGTTGCCTTAGAACTGCTAAGTGATAGCACAGGAGTTCTTACTTTCAGTTATTATTTATTATTGTTACTCACTGAGTTGAAATATACTCACCCCACTCCCTGCACTTTTTGTGCAGATTCACAGGTGCTCGAGAGCGGTTGAGTTGTTGTTGCTGCCTGCTCACATCTACTTTTGCGGAGATTACGAGGTAGCTGCCAGCGTCCGCAGAGCTTGTTTTCTCCTTCTTTATCATCTTGTTGATTTCCTATTTGTCTAGACTTGGTTGTATTAGGATGCTATTCCGTAGAGGCTCAGTCTCGTGACACCACGATATGTTGGGACCGTATTTTGTATGTTTTACATTTCGTTTATCACCTGATATGATCATTTATTGTTTAAGTTTAATTTAATTAATAATTGGCTGGTTTAAGGGATGATATGGTCGGGCTTGCCTAGCATTGTGTTGGGCGCCATCACGACCAGGGTTTGGGTCGTGACAGTTATGGTGCTTCGTGGATGTGATGAAATCCTAGGATGATTTGAACTACTGTTGGTCAAGAATGTTCGGTGTATAGAAAACATAGACAGCTGAATTTTAATTGAATAAGGGTGAATGACGCCCGAGAATAGCCGTGCGGTGTTCAAGGCTTTGCTTGTAACGGTAAGGTGTCTTAAGATTGTGTGTATGGCTAAAGACGGTGGTTTCGTTAGAAGGGATCAAGACTTGTGTTATATTATGTGAATGATGGGATTCTACGTAATCCGTATTGGAAGGTAATGATAACGAATTCAATAATCGCAGGAAGTTCGTCAAAATAAAGTATTGTAGAAGTGGTACTCGGGGAAACATTCGAGAGAGTTTTCAGCGGCCTATGGGCTTTAGACCATGTGGTCTTGTGTACGAGTCTCGTGTGGTAACATGAGTTGAGTTATTGTAGTGCTACAATAAAGGCTAGTACAAAGTTAAAAATGGTTCAGAAAAGAAATTGAGTAAATGGAGCAACTTGTTAATAAACTGAAAAGGTTTGATAGGGATACGATTAATTCCTGGAATGTGTTCGAAGTAATGAGTCTTGCAGATATGGTGCGACCAAGCTCTTGAGTGCTGGCAGTTGCGTAGCTCGATGTGGGTAGAAGGACACAGTCCTGACAGTTAAACTTATGCAATGAATTGGGAGAAAGAGTTTGTGATATGTTCTACCGTGGTTTGAAAGTGATGCATATTCATGTTGGTATGCGAAGCATGGAATGTGTAATGACTTTTCTTCTATATCATGAAGGTCCTTGACTAGTGTAACGACCCGGCCCGTCGTTACGGGAATTTCCACCCCGTTACCTTGCATTTACATATATTATGCTTTTATATCAGTGTTAGAACCTATCAGGTGAGTTAGGAGTGAATTGAATTGAAAATGAAGCAAATGGCATGTTTGAAGTAAGTTTGAATATGGAAAGTCAACCTAGAGTTGACTATCGAGTTAGAGTGCCCGGAATCAAATTCTGATAATTCAACTACTTTCGGGGGATCATTTATGACTTAGGAGAGCAATCGGAATTGAATTTGGAGGTCCGGTGTAGTTTTAGGCTTGAATTGGCTAAGGTTGAATTTTGGCGAAATCCGAACGGTAGGTGAGATTTTGATCCGGGAGTCGGAATGGAATTCCGATAGTTGCAGTAGCTCCGCTAGGTGATTTTGGATATGCCTGCAAATTTTCAGGTCATTCGGACGTCGTTTGGTCGGGTTTTTGATTGAATGAGCAATTCGGAAATTTTGAAGAAACTTAGGCTTGAATCCGTGTGTAATTGGTGATTTTGATGTTTAGGACGGGGTTTTTATGATTGGAACAAGTTCTTATCGTGTTTTGGAGTATGTTGGTGGTTTTTGTTGGGGTCTCGGGGGCCTCGGGATGAATCCGGACCATCATCCGGCATTTTGAACTTGGCAAAGTCTGGTGTAAATTGCAGATCCCTGGGCAGGATTTTAGCCTTCGCGTTCGCGAGGGCAAGGCCCGCGTTCGCGAAGGCTAGGCAGGGCAATGTATCGCGTTCGCGTGGGAGAAGGCCGCGTTCGCGAAGGTGAAACAGGCGAAGCCTCGCGTTCGCGTGGGGACTTACGCGTTCGCGTAGGAGAAAGATGGAGACAATCGCGATCGCGTGAAAGGCGGGACGCGTTCGCGTAGAAGAAATCCGGCGGCTAGGGGAAATGAACTTCGCGGACGCGTGATAGGGCGTCGCGTTCGCGATGAGGTAATCGAGCAGGTCATCGCGTTCGCGTGAGGGACATCGCGAACGCGTAGGGTTAAATGTTCAGGCAGTGAGTTTAATTGCAGAGACAGTGTAGTCGCGGGTTTATACCCCAAAAACATAATTTTGAGCCCTAGAGAGAAGAAATCACGGGAAAACGCTGGGAAATCATCGGGTATTCATCGTAGGTAAGTTTCTTGACTCAAAAACATCATTTTATGGTAGAATTAACATCAATCTTCATGAATTTGGGTAGAAATTATGAAGGATTGTGGCCAAGATATTGAAAACGAAAATTTGGATTTTGAAAGGCCAATCGAACTCCGATTTTGGTAAATTTTATATGTATGGACTCGTGGCGAGACGAGGGTTCTAGAAATATGAGTTTCGAAGTTTTTCGAGATGTGGGCCCGGGGCTCGGGTTTTGCAAATTTTGTGATTCTTGATATTTTTCGAGTTCTTTCGATTGGGTTATGTTCCATTAGCCTATTTTGATATATTTGTACTGATGTTGGCTAGTTTGGACGTGCGTGGATGCTGGTTCGAGGAGCAAAGGCGTCGCGGGCATGAGCTTTCTTCGGTTCGAGGTGGGTAATACTTGTAAATGATGTCTTGAGGGTTAGTAAACCCCGGACTTGCACATCTTAGTGCGTTGTGTTAAGGTGACTTGCACGCCGGATAACGGGCGTGGGGTAGAGCACCATTGGGGATCGTGACTTGGTCCGTCCCGTGTAATAAATAATAACACCTAATTGCTGAAATGAATTGGACTAATTATCATGCTAGGGCTTCGTGCCGATTATTTGAATCCTTCAGGGATTGGTATCATTGTTTTGATAACACTGTGCATATTTTATTCTAAATTTAAGGTTTTAAATGGTATTTTGCTATTCGGCATTTTTATAAGGTTATGAAAAACTTGAACAAGGTCTTAATAACATTTTTTTAGCTGTGAGCTAATATGATATTGTTGCCCGTAGGGCTTTCTTGATTATTTGTTAGACTGATTGGGGCCGAGGGCCATATGTTAGGGCATGACAATTTATGTGAGCATATTCATACACATGCATGGATCGGACTGCACGCCGCAGTGGTATACGGATCGGGCTGCGCGCCGCAGCATGTGTGATATTAATATTGTGCATGGGTCGTAGGAGCCCCTCCGGAGTCTGAACCCCACAGTGAGCACGGGTACCCAAATTGGATCGGGCTACACGTCGTAGCGGTCATATGCATTGCATGGCATACATACATTGGTTTACGTGTACTATGTGGCATAACATTTAGCACTCATACATTACTGGCACACATGCATTAGTTGCCTTATTGACCAGATCTCCTGGTGTAAATTGATAAGGAGTGCTGAGCCCGAGGGGCTGATTTGAGTGCGGACTTGCACTGCTTGAGATTGTATCCAGGTATTGGTATATTATCATAAAAGAAAGTATCTAATAAATTGAGATTTCTAAATAATCTACTCACATATGCTGGAAAGGAATAAAAAGATAGTTCTGTATTGTGTAGCACGAGATAGTGCCTATCGTGGTTTTCTTTTCTCCAGCATTATTTACTTTTATTACCACTGAGTTGGAAGTACTCACACCCGACTCCATGCACCTTGTGTGCGGATTCAGGTACATCCCAGCAGACCTGACCTAGTAGCTGCTCGGAGTTATTTTCTGGATAGTCAAGGTAGCTGCCGCGTCCGCAGGACCTGACTCTCTTTTTGTCTATATTTCGTTTTGACCATCCCACAGTTATATTCGCTATTTACACTTTGTATACTCTTTAGAGGCTCATGACTCTTGACCCTTCAGTCTATGGGAGTTGGCACGTGTTGGGACTTGGTTCCCTGTTTTTAACATGTATCTATCACTGTTGAATTATTCCGTTATGCTTAAATTGGATAAAGTGAGCTTATGGCCCCATTTTTGTTGTTAATTGGTCAGGCTTGCCTAGCGGTGTGCTGGGCGCCATCACGACCGGATTTGGGGTCGTGACAAGTTGGTATCAGAGCCTAGGTTTACTAGGCCTCATGAGAATTGAGCCGGTTAGTAGAGTCTTGTGGATCGGTACGGGGACGCCTGTACTTATCCTCGGGAGGCTGCGAACCTTTAGGAAACACTTCACATTTCTTGGAATTCTTATCGTGCGCACTTAATTCAGCTTGAGATATAATTTTGAAACTCCTTCCGCACGTGTACGCATCGAGCGCTCAGTAATATAATTGACTTATGGCTTGCAATTCCCCGATCGAGGGGCGAGATATAATCTCTATGAATTCATGTTGGGCCAGTCGGGAGGACTTGAGGCCAGATCCTTGTCTATGGCTTGAGCACCAAGGTACTAATTTCACTAGTCGGAATTATGAAGTTCATACGATTGGTATTGATCTTTATTGTGCAAATGGCGATAATGGGAGAGCTGTAAGGTATTCAGTTCTTGTTGTGATTTGATATGTAGCCCTAGTTATGGGCGTGAGAAACATGTTCATTGCCTCTTAGCGGAAATGTAAAAGTGCACTATGTGTGGTAGTAGGAATTTAGACTCAAGAAAATTGAATTGGTTGTGCTATGAGTATTGCGGTGAAAGGTATTCGCCATATGTTATGATTCGAGCAGGTACAACACATGTTCATATAACAATTATGATAATATAACTTGTATAATGTTATTGATATACATTGCGATGTATTGTTAGAATGGTTTGGTGATTCTCTGTCAGGTGGATAGGCCAAATTACAAAGGAAACTCTGCCGAAATTTTGGAAAATTTGGGACTTAGAAAGATTTCTGTCACCTAAAGAGAGTGGGCTTATTGGCGGTGTGTGTATAAATGAAAGAATTGCATAAGAGTTAATATTTCTGATGATTCGAACCTCCGCCGAAGCTTGTAAATGACTTGAGTTTAATCTAACTAGAACTTTGTTGCATCATTTGAGTAAGAAGGCTATGAGTGGCTAAATGTACTTTGATGTATGACTCCGAGCTAAGTTGGGGAGGTTGTTATTGATTAACTGATTGCACTGTCGTGTGCTGCATTGGCTATGTCTCTAGGTATGTTGGGAAAATTTTGATAAAGGTTATGGTGCTTCGTAGATATGAAGAAATACTAGGATGTTGTGAACTTATGTTGGTAAAGAATGTTCGGTGTATAGAAAGGAAAGATAGCTAATTGGATCTGTATGTAATCATGTTCTGCGATGTCAGAATTCTAACAAGGCACGAGTGGTTCTGTTCAATAAGATAGTTGAATTATAACTGAATAAGGGTGAATGACGCCCAAGAATGGTTTGCAATGTTCAAGATTTTGCTTGTAACAGTCAGGTGCCTTAAGATTTGTGTATGTGGCTAAAGATGGCGGTTTCGTTAGAGAAGATCAAGGCTTGTGTTATATCATGTGAATGATGGGATTCTAGGTATCCGTATGGGGAAGTAATGATAACAATTTAAAAATCGCGGGAAGTTCATCAAAATAAAGTGTGGTAGAATGTGGTACTTTTGGCAAACATTGAGAGAGTATTCAGTGGCCTATGGGTCTTAGACCGTGTGGTCTTGGGTACGAGTCTTGTGTGGTAAAAAAAACAAAAAAAAACAAAAAAAAAGGTTGAGGCATTGTCGTGCTACAGTAAAGACTGATATGAAATTAGAGATGAATCAGAAAGGAAACTGGGTAAATAGAACAACTTGTTAATAAACCGGAATGGTATAAAAATGAATACGATTGATTCCTGGTATGTGGTTGAAGTAATGAGTCTTGCAGACATTGCAGCAAAGCTCTTGAGTGCTGGCAGTTGTGTAACTTGATATGGGTATAAGGACTCAGTCCTGGCAGTTAAACTTGTGCAACGAATGGGAAGAAAGAGTGTGATGTGTTTTACCATGATTTGAAAATGAGTATATTTCCTGTTGATATGCAAGGCTTGGAATGGGTAATGAGTTTTTTCTATATGGGATCATGAAAGTCCTTGACTAGTTGAGTGCGCCGATATTTGAGGTAGAGGAAAGGGATATGAATTTCCATGTTGTCTTAGTGTGATATGGTATACACGAAGTGTTATGGAAAGTTGATAATGGAATATTCAAGGTTTTGAGACCAATTCATAATATATGGGAAGTCAATAAAATTATTGAGCAGCGCGGACGGTTGCAGGTGATTTAAGAATCGATCTTTCTGCTGATTTAAGAAAATGGTACTACTATTCTAGTAATTTGGCAGGGAATATGGTCCAAAAAGGGCCAGGTAATATAAACGGATAATATTTAGTGGTGTGGTGGTATCCTCTTGTTAGATTGACATTGATGATTGAGTTGTAAATGGCATAAGGAAATTTCTAAATGGCTTTCGTAGTATGAATGGACGCTTGATGTGCGTTATGTATTCGTACGGTGGAATACGGAATCAGGCATATTGATTCATGTGTTATATATGTGTAGGAGACTTGAAGTTCTCGTTAATCCGCCTATGCAGTGGTTGTATATCGTGTGCATCGGCACCGTTTTGTGATTATTGGAAATCGGAAGCCCTAGAGGCTCTCTCTTAACTTGGTAAGACGAATTTGAATTATGATACTTGATTGCTGACTGATTGTCATGGGTCAGATTGTCTAGACTAATGTGATATGGGCTATGTCGGAAAATGGCACAAATTGCGTAGCAGAAAACATCAGAGTATGCTCCAATAGAGTAGTTGTACCCAGGACCAGCGGACGGCTGGTAGGCATTGCTTTGTCTGTTGGACCTTAGGGGCGGATGTTAGTGTAGAGGTATCTACCATTGATTCAGTTCCAGTATTGAGAAACGTTGTCAGATGCGTTTCATGTGGCCGAGCTTGAGGCTATATATATATGTTTGTTGTAATGAGAAAATTCGACTCGATATGCATTTCCTTTTTGCGAGATTTATGCGTGGATCGGGTGGCATGCCGCCACGGGTTATTTGGATCGGGTGGCACGCCGCCACAGGTATGGTATCTGGATCGGGTGGCACGCCGCCACGGGTATGTCGTTGGAGCGGGTTGCACGCTGCAATAGAATATTGTGAAAATATAGTTAGTTATATGCTACCTGGTATACAATACTTCCTCGCTTCTGAGGAAAAGACCGTTTTGAGTATCGCTTGGCGAATGGCACATCGGTTGTGTCCTTTCAGGATTTAATAGCATACGTTAATTGTTTCACCTGAGGGCGAGGTTGATTGCTTGGGTTAAGACCTAGATCTGTGCGTGGCTAACCGTTTTGAGCTTAGTGGCTTGAGGTGCTTCATGAGTAATAACATTGGGATAGAATCACGAATCGTGGCAAGGCCACGTGATGTTATGACCTCTCGATGAGGATTCAGGTGCTTTATTTGTATAATACGAGACGCGATCTCAGTTCTATATTATGATGGCACAGAGGGATTAAATTGCAGCTCTAATTGCTGGAGACAGTTGTCATGATTTGAGCTGTCATGATTCGAGTGTGTGCAGACGTTTCCATTGGAGTCTATGTTGTGCTCGTCGCGGCTTAGGCTGGTGGTTGAGATGTCATGTCACCAGTGTGGTGTGTTATGATCGAAATGACCGTTGGAGTAATTAATGAATATGAGCATATTAGATCTTAGCTTGTTAGAAAGGTAAAAATCAAGGTTTGGCTCCGAAACCTATTGTAGTATCAGTTTTAAAAGGGAAATAGATTCACGAATGGTTAACCTGAGAGATGGGTTCGGTATATCGCGTGCTTCAGCTACCATGAGCAGGATATGGAGGTGTTGGAATAAGACTCTATCTAATGAAGGAGGTTTCCAGCTAGTATTTGGTTATTGTGGCCAGTTGTTGTGATTATAGACTATCATCTCGAGTGATTGGGTTGTTGATACATCATAAGATCTCACCCGGAGTGGTAAGTATGGGTTATTGTAGTGAACTCGACTGTATCCTGAGTATAGGCATGGGATTAGCATTTGGTATATGATTTCGGAAAGTGCAATGTGGTTTATGGTTCAGATGGTCTGTAAGATTTCAGCTATATGGTGTTTTCGGACTTATGTGAGATAGGGTGACGTGTGATCGCCCGAATATATGCTTGGTAAGTTCATTCAGCTATTGGGTTGCTTCTAGTACAACTCTGAGTCCGCTCGAGGACGTGCGTTCGTTACGGGAATTTCCACCCCGTTACCTTGCATTTACATATATTATGCTTTTATATCAGTGTTAGAACCTATCGGGTGAGTTAGGAGTGAATTGAATTGAAAATGAAGCAAATGGCATGTTTGAAGTAAGTTTGAATATGGAAAGTCAACCTTGAGTTGACTATCGAGTTAGAGTGCTCGGAATCAGATTCTGATGATTCGACTAGTTTCGGGGGATCATTTATGACTTAGGAGAGCAATCGGAATTGAATTTGGAGGTCCGGTGTAGTTTTAGGCTTGAATTGGCTAAGGTTGAATTTTGGCAAAATCCGAACGGTAGGTGAGATTTTGATCCGGGAGTCGGAATGGAATTCCGACAGTTGCAGTAGCTCCGTTAGGTGATTTTGGATATGCCTGCAAATTTTCAGGTCATTCGGACGTCGTTTGGTCGGGTTTTTGATTGAATGAGCAATTCGGAAATTTTGAAGAAACTTAGGCTTGAATCCGTGTGTAATTGGTGATTTTGATGTTTAGGATGGTGTTTTTATGTTTGGAACAAGTTCGTATCGTGTTTTGGAGTATGTTGGTGGTTTTCGTTGGGGTCTCGGGGGCCTCGGGGTGAATCCGGACCATTATCCGGCATTTTGAACTTGGCAAAGTCTGCTGTAAATTGCAGATCCCTAGGCAGGATTTTAGCCTTCGCATTCGCGAGGGCAAGGCCTGCGTTCGCGAAGGCCAGGCAGGGCAATGCATCACTTTCGCGTGGGAGAAGGCCACGTTCGCGAAGGTGAAACAGGAGAAGCCTCGCGTTCGCGTAGGAGAAAGATGGAGACAATCGCGATCGCGTGAAAGGGGGGACGCGTTCGCGTAGAAGAAATCCGGCGGCTGGGGGAAATGAACTTCACGGATGCGTGATAGGGCGTCGCGTTCGCGATGAAGTAATCGAGCAGGCCATCGCATTCGCGTGAGGGACATCGCGAACGCGTAGGGTTAAATGTTCAGGCAGTGAGTTTAATTGCAGAGACATTGTAGTCACGGGTTTATACCCCAAAAACATAATTTTGAGCCCTAGAGAGAAGAAATCACGGGAAAACGCTGGGAAATCATCGGATATTCATTGGAGGTAAGTTTCTTGACTCAAAAACATCATTTTATGGTAGAATTAACATCAATCTTCATGAATTTGGGTAGAAATTGTGAAGGATTGTGGCCTAGATATTGAAAACGAAAATTTGGGTTTTGAAAGGCCAATCGAACTCCGATTTTGGTAAATTTTATATGTATGGACTCGTGGTGAGACGAGGGTTCTGGAAATATGAGTTTCGAAGTTTTTCGAGATGTGGGCCCGGGGCTCGGGTTTTGCAAATTTCGTGATTTTTGATATTTTTCGAGTTCTTTCGATTGGGTTATGTTCCATTAGCCTATTTTGATATATTTGTACTGATGTTGGCTAGTTTGGACGTGCGTGGATGCCGGTTCGAGGAGCTAAGACGTCGCGGGCATGAGCTTTCGTCGGTTCGAGGTGGGTAATACTTGTAAATGATGTGCTTAGGGTTAGTAAACCCCGGACTTGCACATCTTAGTGCTGTGTTGAGGTGACTTGCACGCCGGATAACGGGCGTGGGGTAGAGCACCATTGGGGATCGTGACTTGGTCCGTCCCGCATAATAAATAATAACACCTAATTGTTGAAATGAATTGGACTAATTATCATGCAAGGGCTTCGTGCCGATTATTTGAATCCTTCAGGGATTGGTATCATTGTTTTGATAACACTGTACATATTTTATTCTAAATTTAAGGTTTAAAAATGGTATTTTGCTATTCAGCATTGTTATAAGGTTATGAAAAACTTGAACAAGGTCTTAATAACATTTTTAGCTGTGAGCTAATATCATATTATCGCCCGTAGGGCTTTCTTGATTATTTGTTAGACTGATTGGGGTCGAGGGCCATATGTTAGGGCATGACAATTTATGTGAGCATATGCATACACATGCATGGATCGGACTGCACGCCGTAGTGGTATACGGATCGGGTTGCGCGCCGCAGCAGGTGTGATATTAATATTGTGCTTGGGCTGTAGGAGCCCCTCCGGAGTCTGAACCCCCACAGTGAGCACGGGTACCCAAATTGGATCGGACTACACGCCGTAGCGGTCATATGCATTGCATGGCATACATACATTGGTTTACGTGTACTACGTGGCATAACATTTAGCACTCATACATTACTGGCACACATGCATTAGTTGCCTTATTGACCAGATCTCCTGGTGCAAATTGATAAGGAGTGCTGAGCCCGAGGGGCTGATTTGAGTGCGGACTTGCACTGCTTGAGATTGTATACAGGTATTGGTATATTATCATAAAAGAAAGTAGCTAATAAATTGAGATTTCTAAATAATCTACTCACATATGCTGGAAAGGGATAAAAAGATAGTTCTGTATTGTGTAGCACGAGATAGTGCCTATCATGGTTTTCTTCCCTTCAGCATTATGTACTTTTATTACTGCTGAGTTGGAAGTACTCACACCCGACTCCCTGCACCTTGTGTGTAGATCCAGGTACATCATAGCAGGGCTGATTCTATTGCGGCTCGGGAGTGCTTCTGGACAATCGAGGTAGCTGCCAGCGTTCGCAGGACCTGATTCTCCAGTTTGTCTATATTTTGTTCTGACCATCCCACAGTTGTGCATAGTTATATTCGCTATTTACACTTTGTATACTCTGTAGAGGCTCATGACTCTTGACCCTTCGGTCTATGGGAGTTGGCACGTGTTGGGACTTGGTTCCCTGTTTTTAATATGTATCTATCACTGTTGAATTATTCTGTTATGCTTAAATTGGATAAAGTGAGCTTATGGCTCCGTGTTTGTTGTTAATTGGTCAGGCTGGCCTAGTAGTGTGCTGGGCGCCATCACGACCGGATTTGGGGTCGTGACAACTAGTTGAGTGCGTCGATGTTTGCGGCGTAGGAAAGGGATAGAAGTTCCAGGTTATCTTAGTGTGGTATGGTATATACGATGTGTCATGGGAAGTTGAAAATGACATGTTCAAGGTTTTGAGATCAGTTCATAATATAGTAAGAATCGATCTTTCTTAATACTGCTATTCTAGTGATTTGGCAAGGTATATGGTCAAAAAGGGACAAGGTGCTGTAAACTGATAATATCTAGTGGTATGGTGGTATTCTCTTATTGGATCGATGGTGATGATTGAATTGTTGATGGCATAGGAAAAAGTTTGAATGACTTTCGTGGTATGAATGGTGCTTGATGTGTGTTATGTATTCGTACAGTGAAGTGTGGAATCAGGCGTAGTGAATCATGTGTTATATAGGTGATGGGGACTAGAAGTTCTCGTAATCCGCCTATGTAATGGTTGTATATCATGTGTATCGGCACCATTTAGCGATTACTGGAAATTGAAAGCCCTAATGGCTCTCTCTTAGCTTGATATAATGAATTTGGGTTATGAGACTTGATTGCAGACTGGTTGCCATAAGTCAGGTTGCCTAGACTAATGTGATATGGACTATATCGGGAATGGCACAAATTGCATAGCAGAGTGCATCGGAGTATGCTCCAGTAGGGTAGTTGTACCCAGAACTAGCGGACGGCTGGTAGTTATTGCTTCGTCAGTTGGGCCTTCGTGGCGGATATTAGTACAGAGGTTTCTACTATTGATTTAGTTCCGGTATTGGGGAACCTTGTCGGATATGTTTCTTGTGGCTGAGCTTGAGGCTATATATATATGTTTATTGTAATGAGCAATTTGACTCGGTGTGCATTTTGTTTTGGCGAGATTTATACGTGGATCGGGTGGCACGCCGCCACGGGTTATTTGGATCGGGTGGCACGCCGCCACAGGTATGGTATCCGGATCGGGTGGCACGCCGCCACGGGTATGATAGTTTGAGCAGGTTGCACGCCCCAACCGTGTAAGATAGAGCATAGCTTTTCTATAGGTTACCTTGTGTACTATACTTCCTAGTCTCTGAGGAAAGTCAGTGTTGGGTGTCACTCGGAAAATGGCGCACCGGTTGTGTCCTTACAAGATTTGATGGCGTATATTAATTGTTTTACCGTTGGTGAGATTGATTGCTTGAGTTCAGACCTAGATCTGTGTGTAGCTGGCTGTTTTGAGCATGATGAGATGACTTGAGGTGCTTCATGGGTAATAGTGTTTGGATGGAATCATAAGTTGTGGCAAAGCCATATGATGTTATGACCTTTCGAGGAGAGTTCAGGTACTCTATTTTGTAATGTGAGACGGGATCTCACTCCTATGTTATTATACAGAGGAATTGAATTACAGCTCTTGTATTTGAGTTAGTTGTCATGAGTTGAGTATGTTCAGTTATTTCCTATTTGAGCCTGTGTTGTGTTTGTTGTGGCCTAGGCCGGTGTGGAGGTGTCATATCACCAGTGCGGTGTGTTATAATTGAAATGATTGTTGGAGCCGTTAAGGAGTGCGGGCATATGTGATTTCAGTTTGTTAGAAATGTATTATCGAGGTTTGGCTCCGAAATCTATTATTGTATCAATTAAAAGGGAAATGGAATCATGCATGGATGACCTGAGAAATGCATTCACTATATCACGTGTTTCAGCTGCCGTGGGCTTTAGCTAACGAGAAAGGTTTTTCAGTAGTATCTGGTTATCGTGGGAAATGGTTGTGATTAGAGGGCATCATCTCGAGTGATTGGGTTGTTTGGTACACCATAAGATCTCGCCGGAGTGGCAAGTATGGGCTATTACAGTTGGTTCGGGTGTATTTTGAGTATAGACGTGGGAGTCAGATTTGGTATATGATTTCGGGAAGTGCTATATGGTATATGGTTCAGATGGACTGTGGAAGTTCAGCTATATTGTGTTATTGGACTTATGATAGATAGGGTGACGTGGTACCACTCCACATATATGCTTGGTAAGGTCATCCAACTATTAGGTTGCTTCTAGTACAACTCTGGGTACGCTCGAGGACGAGCGATTATTTAAGTTGGGGAGAATGTAACGACCCGGCCCGTTGTTACAGGAGTTATCACCCCGTTATCTCCATTTAATACTTCAATATGCTAATTTATATGTGTTTGGAGAGTTAGAAGCAAATCGGTGAGAATTAGAATAGAAATGAGGCCATAAATCTCTTTACGAGAAGAATATGTTGGAAAAGTCAACCGAATGTTGACCGATGAGTTAGACAGCTCAGAATGGAAATTTGATGATTCGACTAGTTTCGGGGGATCATTTATGACTTATGGGAGCAATCAGAATCGAATTCGGAGGTCCGATGTAGTTTTAGGCTTGAATTGGCTAAGGTCGAATTTTGGCGAAATCCGAACGGTAGGTGAGATTTTGATCCGGGGTCGGGATGGAATTCCGACAATTTCTGTAGCTTCGTTATGTGATTTTGGATATGTATACAAAATTTCAGGTCATTCGGACGTGGTTTGGTTGGGTTTTTGATTAAATGTGTGTTTTGGATGTTTTAGAAGAACTTAGGCTTGAATTCGACGTAATTTGATGGTCTTGGCGTTGTTTGATGCATGTCGATGATTGGAACAAGTTTGTATGATGTTTTAGGAGGTGTTGGTATTTTTGGTTGAGGTCCCGGGGGCCTCGGGGTGATTTCGGATGGTTAACGGGATTTTTTTTAAGTTGGAAAACATCATAATAGGCGAAGATGTAAATGAGTGTGCACAAGACCTCACTTTAAATGATCCTATCTCCTGTTATTATAAATAGTTGTGTGACCCACAATCTATCAAATTAAAGCCCTTTGAGTCTAGTTTCCAACGCAACAAACCGTGCGTCATTTGGAGGTCTATACACAATGTTATCACCTTTTTACTGGGCATGTGTCAGTAGCGCGGCCTTAGCGCGGGAGCGCTAGTAGCCCGCGCTAATTGGGTTATTTTCTGCCTCAACCCCCGCTAATTAGCGCGGGCGCAGTAGTAGCAGGCCCTAAATATACCTAAGGACGGGAAATGACAGAACTTGAGTCATTTCTCAAGCCTAGGGCTTCCCCAACACCCCCAATTCGACCAAGGCACTCAATTGCACTCCTAAGGTAAGCTTTTAAGTATGTTTTCATGGTGATTTCTCTTCTCAATCACTAGTTACAACATGATTTTGGTTGGATTTCATAGGATTTCTTCAAAATCTCAAGAACACCCCAAAGTTGTGTTTCAAGATTTGATCTACAAGAGGTAATCCTACACCTTAGACTTACACATATGGTGTTATTATGGGAATATGAGTATGAATCGAGTATTACAACTTATAGTATGGTTGTTGGAAGCCATAAATCCCCAATTTAAATATATGAACATGGTAGGGATTTAAATGTGTATATTTGTTGGAATTTTGTTGGTGTGGGTGTGAATAGTTGATCACACACATGATGTTAGGAGTATAAATTGCTAAAGAATCATAGGGAGATGAATTATTTGTTAATGGTGATAGTTGGAGGAACCAATGCTATAGTTAAGAAGTGTAAATATTTATGCCTACAAGATGTTTGATAATAGGCCTAGATGGCACAAGTTATGGGATTTATGACTAATATTGGCCCTATTGAATGTGGTATTGTAGATTGAAGTTACATAACTGTTTTGGATCATTGTAGTATCATTAAGGGGTGAATTTCAGATATGTACGGCTAAAACCCCATCTTTTAGAAATCGAACTTCATCGATGTTTGTATGAATTTGGATAGATTAGAAGCGCGAGGAGGCCGGTTGAGGAGCAAAGGCGTCGCGGACTAGAATTCTCGCCGGTTCGAAATTCGGCATCCGAGATGATTGAATTGCAAGGCAAGCGCAAGGCGGACTAAGGCTTCTACCGGCTAGAGGTGAGTAGTTTGTGTATATGGTAGCCTGAAGGTTCGAAACCCCGGCTTAGCACATTGTGACGCTAGTAGGGCGTGGCTCGCACCCCGTGGCAGGCGCGGGATTGATTGTGACTGGGGATTGAGACTTGGTCCATCCCAGATATAGATAATATGCTATTAGTGATGGAAATACACTCTGTTTGACATATTTGTGGGTTGTAAGCCTGTTTGGGGCCTTGTGCCGACCTGTAGCATCCCTAGGGGATAGTATATATATGTGATAGCTATACTTGCTTAATCACTTATCTCAGTCCTGGCTTTGAAATCACAGTATTGAAATGCTATGTCACCTGTTTTGCGAAAATTTAAACAAAAGTTAAAGTATTTTCATAATTTATGAACTGGAATGTGGAAATAAGTAAATTGAGCTATTTGTGACTTGACTGATTATTGTGGACTGAGGATGGATCGGGCTGCACGCCGCAGCGGTTATTATGATATGAGGATCGGGTTGCACGCCGCAGCGGTATTTGCGCTTGGGCTGTAGGAACCCCTCCGGAGTCTGTACACACCCCTAGTGAGCGCCGCCGATGTTAAATGGATCGGGCTACACGCCGTAGCGGTTATGTGCATTGCATTGCATCTTTATCTGTTGAATTATTCTGTGGTAGCTGTATTGTACTGTTGATGCTAGTTCGTAGGAGATTCGGACTGTAGTTTAGCTTCATATTGTGGTATTATGTGGATTTCCTACTTTCAGCTGCTTTTATATATTTATTACTCACTGAGTACTTAGTACTCACCCCTACTCCCTGCACCTTTGTGTGCAGATTCGGGTACACAGGAGGGATAGACGAGCACTCCAACTTTTATCAGTATTTATCCGAGTTTGTTGAGGTAGCTGCTGGCATTTGCAGGGCCCGTCTTCTCTTCTTATTCCAGTTTTCCTTTGTATATACATTATTCAGGACTTGAGTATTTGGTTTAGATATTGTTATCCGATCATGTTTAGAGGCTCTTGACTCGTGACCCTAGATCTTTGGGTGATTATTCAGTTTAGTTTTATTGTTGATAATGATATCCAGGTAATTGAATTGAGCTTCATGCTCGGGATGAGAGTGTAAATGGTCGGGCTTGCCTAGCGGTTGTGTTGGACGCCATCACGATCGGGATTGGGGTCGTGACAACTCTATGTGATCAATAGCACATTACTTCCTTCGAAGAACACAATTAAGGTTAACGGTCCCAGAGCTGCACTGATATGGTGTCTTGTAGAGAATCTAGCTTTTGATGTGGCCAAAGTCATTCATAAAGAAATGTTTGTTAGATGCCCGAATCGTAAGTTTGGCTTTTTCTTCCCATCACTAGTCACTCTACTTTGCAGGCAAGCACAGGTACCGGGGGATCCTAATGTGGATATAATGGTAAGGAAGGGATTGAACATAAGACCCAAGAGAGGTGGAGTTGGTGATGATAGCTCAGAAGATGACAAGAATGAGGGAGGAAATCAACCCATGGTCACAGACAGAGGAGAACAAGACCAACCAGCCAATGCACCAGCGATTGCACTGCGGAGAGCAGCATCATCTTGAGGAACTGCTGGCATACCAAGCCATAACACATGGGAGCAAGAGATAGGCGAGTTGCGACAAACAGTAAACACGCTAAGCACCCGTGTGGAGGAAATTGCAGACCGGCAAGTCAAGACGGAGAAGAAATTCATGGGATGGCTGAGATCATTGGGGCGAGCCTGTAATGTCAACCCCGACATAGTGTCAGATCAAGAATAGATCGTCAGGGAATTATTTTTATCTCTGTGTTTAAAAGTTGTAGCATGGGGACATGCCTATTCTTAAGTGGGGGGGGGGTGTGTTTAGCATATCTGGATAGTTTCGGATATTATAATTGTTTATGTTAATGGATGTTTTGGATTTTTTTAACTATATGTGTGTGTGGTTTGTTTAAGTTTGAAGTTGACGGATAGTAGTAGATTAATTTAATTTGGTTGTCTTTGTTATTAAAATTTTTGTTTTGTTTTGTTTTTGTTATTAATTTTTTTTTATTTGATTAGGATGACAATAAATTTTAGGGTCATTTTATTTGTGAGGAGTCCTGTCCTCTTTTCTTAATTTTGTGATTAGTATGACAACTTCCCCTTGGTTTTTCTTAAGCCACGGTTCTTTTCCAAGGGTTCCAATTTGAACCGGGTATAGATTGATTTTAATTTAAGTTTTTTAGGTAGATTTTATTTTATGGTAATCCATAATTTTAATACACTTGAACATACCAGATCCTAGAGTATAATGCCTAGTTTTACTGGAATTTTACTGAAAGTAATTTTATTGCATATTTGCTACTGAAATGAATACTCATAATAGAGTGTCTTGATGAGTTGATCTTAATGAGTCTTATGCCATGTGTGGTGAGGTTTTTGATTAGTCCATGTAGCGTACGTATGTCTAGAACTTGCCTAGTATGTGAATTGAAGCGAAATTACAGGTGATACTCGATCTTAAAAATGATGTTTCTTTGATCTTTTTAAACTAAATTGCTTAAATCAAATAAAATCTATCCCTAGCTAACCATTTCTAGCCTTGAAACCTTTATTTGGCACCCACATTACAAGCCTATACCCTTTTTGTTCTTATATGCTATTTTGATCCCTTTACCTCTTAAAGCACTTTATTTGTAAAATGAGCGCTAAAAGACATCTGAAGGAACTAAGTGTGAGGTGGTTTTTGAATGTGATCCAACAAAAGGTAGAAAGGTGCACTGAAATATGGATATAAAAAAAATTGTATATATATATATATATATATATATATATATATATATATATATATATATATATATATATATATATATATATATGTATATATATATATATATATGTATATATGCCAGTGGAGTATGAATTAAAGCAGTGCATAAAAGAAAGATGGAACATTCCTAGGAGTGAATTGAGCGATGAAAGTGATGATATTGGAAGAATTTGCGCTAAAAATGATTAAGTGATGTGTTAAAGTGCTTAGGAGTGTTAGTCACTAGTCCCAAATATATCCTACCAACCCCTTAGCCCACATTACAACCAGAAGAAAAAGTCCTAATTGATTTTTGATCGAGCAAGCCTGGATTAGTAGAGATTTACATAAAGGGCAAGCCTATGGTACCACTTGCATGCATATGACTTCTTTTGTGAGTGTGAGTGAAATTTTTATGCTTTGATGTAGATAATTACAGAACTTTCTTGTACGTATTGATATATGTAGTGTTGATAAAAGTGTGAGGGCATATGATTCGTGACAGATAAGCAAATCTTGATCTTTGTATAGAGTACTTCAAAGAAGTGTGAATATTGTGTAGCACTTGAAAGTTAGTCCAGAAACTAGAATTTTATATTACTAGGTGTGAGATATGATTCTTGTTCTAAGTGTAAAGCATTAAGGTAGAATGGTTGAGTTGATGACTCTTTTATAAGTATAGTGTGATTGTTCGAGGACTAGCAATGAATTAAGTGTGAGGTGTTGATAATAGGCGAAAACTAAGTAGTTTAGCCATTATTTATGCGTCCATTTAATTATAATCCAATAACATAATTTACGACTTTGATAAGATATAAGCTTTTAATTTGTGATTTGTGCACTTTGCAGAAAAATGAGCTTATATCTACAATTGAAAATGTTATGGTACTATTTTGGAGCAAACAAATCCTTCGGAGTTGAGTCTTTACGATCAAGAAACAAGAATTAATGAGAAATTCTCCCAGGTGCGCGAAGTGACCACTTCGCGCACCATTTCGCGCATATGAGGAATTAATTGGACTGCGGATGCACGAAGTCTGCACTTCGCGCACCACTTCGCGCAGTACTTCGCGCAACATGGTCCGGTTAAAATGATTTTTCTAAGGTTAAAAATGGAAAGACATATAGTTCCACTCAAAGTTAATTAATGCAACCTTTTATTATGGAGAAGATCAGATTTTATGTATTATTGAGTAGAGTGGAATTACACTATTCATATTAGAGAGAAGATTTTGAGAGAAAAATCATTGAGAGTGTTCTTGAAGCAAAAGAAGGAGTTGAAAATCAAGACTTGGGAGCAACAATATAAAGCGTTCATCTAAACTTTCATCTTGTATTTTTCTTTGTAGTATATTAGATATTAATATTGTTGAATTTAGTATGAACATGAGTATCTAACCACTCTAATATTCTAGGGTCATGGATGTTAGTTGATCTTGTTATTTGAAGCTTAGATTGATTTTATTGAAGTTATTGATATGGGTTGTTTATTTGATTTTAATCTTAATTATTTTACTGCGTAGCTAACAGTGAAATATTATTTATGAACTTTGAATTAAACTTGACAAAAGAAATTCTTGGTTGCATATAAAATCAAATAGAACAAGATTTGAATCTCGGGCATCGGGTGAAGGATTTGCAATTAAGATAGACATACACGTAATTGCCTTGTTTGGTTGAAAAATAAGAGTTGTAAATACATTCTTGTTAATATTAATACTATAGACATATAGGTATTGATTTCACTTGGATAGATTCATAAGAACTCGAAAGATTCTTATGAATATTATTAACCTTATAATCAATAACCCGGATAATTTAATAAATCGATTCTAAGTAGAAAAATAGCATGATTACTAGCAAGTCCATGACCCTGGAATATATTCGTCCATATTATTATAAAAATATTGTGAATTGGTTGTTGTAATTTTATCTTGAATAATTGTGAAATTATTAAGTGTATTATAAAGTGGTTCTTATATATTTTCGAACGATATAGCATCAATTAAGAATTAGTTAATTTAATATCAGTCAATAAGTTAATAAAAATTCCTCGTGGGAACGATACTTTACTTATTACTATACTACTTGTCGATCACGTACACTTGCGTGAGTGTTTTGGTCGCAACAACTTATCAAATATAACTGTCCAACAAATCAATAATGTAAATTTTTACTTTCACAATTAATATTCCAGGGAGTGAATATGGTTTCATTCATATTATGTACAACTTGACAAATGAAATCTGAATATGATTTCATTCATATACTAGGACGCATCGGCCTACGAACCACATAAGTCCATTTGACAAATACGATTGTAGTCATAACAGATTGAAAGTAATGTAATACGATTGTAGTAGGACGCATCGGCCTACGACAACCACATAAGTCCATTGAACTAATACAATTAATCCTACCATAAGTACCGGAGAGTTTTCTGTTACCAGTAGTGGATAATTATTCACTGAGCGGATCAAGAGTTTGCGATGTAGGCTCAGAATGAATCTCTTTACCTGAATAGAATATGTCACTATTATGATGTACAACATAATTTGAGATACAAGTTATCCTATGAGCAAATAGACACAAATAGCTGAATTTTGCCAATACGTGCTTGAGAAAACTTCTCTAGCACGTTAGGTTATGAATGAATTGAACTTATTGGGTTTAGTGAAGTCCACATATACATTTATGTTAAAAATATTTATACTGGTCTTGAGTTGTATTACATTCGTTTAACAATCCCGGCAAGGGTTCAAGGTATTAGTGGAGTATAGATAAACATGGCTCATTGGATTGATAAAGCCTGTAAACCACATAAATTGTGTACTCGTATCAAGACATAAGAAAACTTTTCGTGAAAATTATTTCTTAAAGTAAGATGCTAATAAAACTTTCTATTAGCAATGTTAATAATATACACGCGATGCGGAAATTATTAACATGTAGTATTATTTAATCGTGCAACGATTAAATAAGGCATATAGTGCATGTTATCTGAGAATTGGCATATACAACCAATACAAATTATGTGGCGTTTTTGCCGGAGGGTTGAATATATTCACAAGGACAAAAGAGGGACATATGATATATGCGGAAATATCATATGTGATAGAAGCGAACTTTCCACTAAGAGCTCAATAATAACCAACAATACAATATAGTATTATCAGTTCGGATGCTCTTCCTCATAAAATATCACGGAGACTAAATGTTTATTAGTATGATAGTCATATTGTCCTCAGTATAAAACTTGGGGAAGGTCATTGTGCAATTACATTGTTACATTTGTCATAAGTCCATTCAAACGCCTGTGCTTTCCTCGTCTTTAATAATGGACCGTTATACCAGATTCCATTTATATATCGTGGTTGTTGTTTGGAATTTACACTATTAATAAAGCATTTACGATTTCATTTCTGAATATGAAATTGTAACGACCCGGCCCGTCATTACGGGAATCTCCACCTCGTTACCTTGCATTTACATATCTTATGCTTTTATATCAGTGTTAGAACCTATCGGGTGAGTTAGGAGTGAATTGAATTGAAAATGAAGCAAATAGCATGTTTGAAGGAAGTTTGAATATGGAAATTCAACCTAGAGTTGACTCTCGAGTTAGAGTGCCCGGAATCAGATTCTGATGATTCGACTAGTTTCGGGGGTTCATTTATGACTTAGGAGAGCAATCGGAATTGAATTTGGAGGTCCGGTGTAGTTTTAGGCTTGAATTGGCTAAGGTTGAATTTTGGCGAAATCCGAACGGTAGGTGAGATTTTGATTCGGGAGTCAGAATGGAATTCCGACAGTTGCAGTAGCTCCGTTAGATAATTTTGGATATGCCTGCAAATTTTCAGGTCATTCGGACGTCGTTTGATCGGGTTTTGGATTGAATGTTAGTTTTGAAAGTTTTGAAGAAACTTAGGCTTGAATCCGTGTGTAATTGGTGATTTTGATGTTTAGGATGGTGTTTTTACGATTGGAACAAGTTTGTATCGTGTTTTGGAGTATGTTGGTGGTTTTCGTTGGGGTCCCGGGGGCCTCGGGGTGAATCCGGACCATCATCCGGGCATTTTGAACTTGGCAAAATCTGCTGTAAATTGCAGATCACTGTGCAGAAGGCTAAGCCTTCGCGTTCGCGAGGGCAAGGCCCGCGTTCGCGTAGGCTGGGGCACTTTGGTCATCGCGTTCGCGAGGAGGACGGCCGCGATCGCGTAGAAGGAATCTGGGAAGCATCGCGTTCGCGATGGGGTTAGTCGCGATCGCGTAAGAGGAAATAGTGAAGCATCGCGTTCGCCTGGATGGAGGCCGCGTTCGCGTAGAAGGACCTCCGGATGGCTAAAGAAATGTGCAATGTGAACGCGTGGGTCATGTCGCGTTCGCGAAGGGAAAATTGATCAGTGCATCGCGGGCGCGTGATAGGTAACACGAACGCGGAGAGTAAAATGATGTTGGGCATCGCGAACGCGTGGGAGCTCACGCGAACGCGTAGAACAAATTGGTCGGGCAGTGAAATTAAATTGCAGAACAGAGGGCTTACGGGTTCATATACCCAAAAACATAATTTTGAGCCCTAGAGAGAAGAAATCACGGGAAAACGCTGGGAAATCATCGGGTATTCATCGGAGGTAAGTTTCTTGACTCAAAAACATCATTTTATGGTAGAATTAACATCAATCTTCATGAATTTGGGTAGAAATTATGAAGGTGTCACGACCCTAGTTCACCAATTGTGAACATGTCGTGATGGCACCCACTCCCCACGACTAGGTAAGCCTAACACTTTGCGGAATATACAAGTTATAAACACTTAAATAAGAAACAGCGGAAAATAGCATAAAAGATATGTAATCCGTGCCGCTTGGCACATACATCCGTCACACAATGACTAAAACACTACCAAGATCCGGAACCCCACGGTAACACAGACTAAAAGAGAAATACAACTGTGGCTCTATGTGTAAAGAGTATCTAACAACGAAATGAAGAAAAATGTCAACTAGTACTATTAGAATAGAAGGAAAGCCTCCGGATCTGCGGACGTAGCAGATCATACCTCGAGGTCTCCAGAAAGCTGCGGAAATCACCTAGCACGAGCCTGCTCTGATGTACCTGGATCTGCACAACAAAAGTGTGCAGAAGAGTAGCATGAGTACACCACGGCGGTACTCAGTAAGTGCCAAGCCTAACCTCGATGGAGTAGTAACGAGGAAGGTCAGGGCCCTACTGAGAAGCAATAATATAGTGATAATAACAATAATAAACAGTTTAAAGGATAATAATTTCCGCAATAACAACAATAAAATGATTACTGCAACCGTCTACAATTTAGCTAACAACAAATCACCAACTCAATAAAACAAGTCCAGGACCTGTGGGAATTGAACCCACAGTCCTATTAACAGCACCCCTGGGTCTCCGAGAATCAAACCCGCAGCCCATGTCTCAATAATATCTCAATAACTCACGATCTCCGGGAATCGAACCCGCAGTCCCTACCAATAACTCAGGATCTCGGGAATCAAACCCGTAGTCCCTACCAATAACTCAAGATCTCGGGAATCGAACCCGTAGTCCCTACAATAACTCAGGATCTCGGGAATCGAACCCGTAGTCCACATCTCAATAATAACTCAGGATCTTGGGAATCGAACCCGTAGTCCACATCTCAATAAATCTCAGGATCTTCGGGAATCGAACCCGCGATCCACATTTCAATAAATCTCAGGATCTCCGGGAATCGAACCCGCAGTCCACATTTCAATAAATCTCAGGATCTCCGGGAATCGAACCCGCAGTCCACAACCACAACAAGCCCCTGGGTCTCCGCAAATCGAACCCGCAGTCCACATTTCAATAAATCTCAGGATCTCCGGGAATCGAACCCGCAGTCCACATTTCAATAAATCTCAGGATCTCTGGGAATCGAACCCGTAGTCCACATTTCAATAAATCTCAGGATCTCCGAGAATCGAACCCGTAGTCCACAACCACAACAAGTAAAGGAATACACAGAGAGAAATATAATATGCTTAACGATAACTTCGCCGATGAACAGAGCCAGCGATTACCAAGAAAAACTCAAGTAAGTCAATTAAGCAACTAGACAGTTAGATACTATCTAATCATGTTTTTCTAACTGCTACCGGGTACGAATATCGAATTTAACAGCTAAAAACAGGAATATCACTCATTGAACAGTTTGAGTAAAGTATGTGTTCAACAACCAGCGTATGTACACGCCCGTCACCTCGCGTACAAGGCATTTAAAGTATCACAATAATATCCTAGGGGTGAAAGTCCCCCACACGAGGTTAGACAAGCCACTTACCTCAATTCCGGTACAAAACCGCTAAGCAATAACCCTCTTGCCACGAATGTCGCCCTCCACAAGTGTAGTATCTGATAACAATCAATAGAATCACATCCAAATAGGCCAATTGGGCATTACCCAATCAAAATAACTCAAAATGCACCAAAACCCACAAGTTGCCAAAACCCGACTTTCGGTACACTTATCGAAAAATCACGAAAATTATATTTTCGGGTTCCTTATCTCAATATGAGTCCGTGCATATAAAATTTATCGAAATCGGACTCCGTTTGCCCATTCAAATCAAAGATTTTCTAACATTTAGGCCTAGGGCTCAAACCCACCTTTAATCTTCCAATTTCAGTGAAATAATCACGGATTTCATGATAAACCAATGAATTAAGGTCAAGAAACTTACCCCCGATGATTTCCCAATGATATCCCAGCGTTTCCCCTTCAAAATGCTCTCTTGGAGCTCAACAATGGCGGCTTTGGTGTGTTAGGCCGCGACTGAAATGTTCTGGACTTAAAGTCTCTGCCAGGCCATTTTACTCTACGTGATCGCAGCACTGGGCTTGCGATCGCGATGCACAAAATATGGGCGGCCTAATTTTCCTCTACGCGATCGCGTGATCCTGGACGCGATCGCAGTGCACAACTCAACGACCCTACGCGATCGCATGGCCATCTCCGCGATCGCGGAGAGCAAACTCGTCCGGCTCCCCAAACTACCCTACGCGATCGCATAAAACCTCACGCGATCGCACTGCTTCAACCTCCAGACTTACACGATCGCACGCCCCACCTTGCGATCGCAGAGCTCCGGGATTTTCCCTTACGTGATCGCATCCTAGGCATCGCGATCGCGATGCATTACCACCACGCCTTACGTGATCGCGTGGCCATCGCCGCGATCGCGGAGAGCAAAATTGTTCTGCTATTATTGCAGCAGAAACAACAGTGCCTTTTGGCACAAATTGGTCCATTTGGACCCCCGAAATCATCCTGAGGCTCCCGGGACACCAACGAAAACCACCAACATACTCCAAAACACGATACGAACTTGTTCAAATCATAAAAACACGTCTAACAACATCAAAACCCATAATTCACATCGAATTCAAGCCTAAATTTCTTAAAACTTTCCGAATTGCACATTCGATCTAAAACCCGACCAAACGATGTCCGAATGACCTGAAAATTTGCGGACATATCCAAAATCACATAACGAAGCTACAGAAATTGTCGGAATTCCATTCCGACCCCCGGATCAAAGTCTCACCTATCGTTCGGATTCGCCAAAATTTCAACCTTCGGCATTTCAAGCCTAATTGAGCTACGGACCTCCAAAATACATTCCGAACGCGCTCCCAACCCCGAAATAACCTAACGGAGCTAATAGAACCATCAGATTTCTGTTCCGAGATCGTCTTAATACTGTTCCGACTACAGACCATTTTCCATCTTTAAATCTCTCATTTAGGGACTAAGTGTCCCAAAATATTTCAAATTTCAGGGCCGACTCTCCCGGCAACCCACAATAGCAGAAATGAACTTAGGGGAATAGTTAAATTGGGGATTGGGGCGTAATTTTCTAAAATGACCGGTCGGGTCGTTACATCTTCCCACACTTAAAAGATTCGTTCGTCCTCGAACGAGCATAGAAAACATACCTGGAGTAGTGAAAAGATGAGGGTACTGGCTGCGCATATCATGTTCGGTCTCCCAAGTCGCCTCCTCGATCGGCTGGCCCCGCCACTGAACCTTTACCGAAGCGATGTTCTTTGACCTTAGCTTTCTGACCTGCCTGTCTAGAATGGCTACTTGCTCCTCAACATATGACAGATCCTTGTTTAGCTGAACATAAGTGAAATCCAGCACATACGACAGGTCACCATGGTACCTCCGGAGCATGGAGACATGAAATACGGGGTGAACTCCAGCTAGACTAGGAGGTAAGGCTAACTCATAGGCAACCTCCCCAATACGCCTCAAAATCTCAAAAGGACCAATAAATCTGGGACTCAGCTTCCCTTTCTTCCCAAACCTCATAACGCCCTTCATGGGCAAGACTCGCAGTAGAACCCGCTCACCAACCATAAAAGCCACATCGCGAACCTTCTTGTCCGCATAACTCTTATGTCTAGACTGGGCTGCACGAAGTCTGTCCTGAATCACCTTGACCTTGTCCATAGCCTCCTGAACCATATCACTACCTAGCAACCTGGCCTCGCCCGGCTCAAACCAACCCACGGGAGACTTGCACCTCCTACCATATAGGGCCTCGTACGGTGCCATCTGAATACTAGACTGGTAGCTGTTGTTATAAGCAAACTCCGCTAGTGGCAAGAAATGATCCCATGAACCTCCAAACTCAATCACGCACGCACGGAGCATATCCTCCAAAATTTGAATAGTGCGCTCGGACTGCCCATCAGTCTGGGGGTGAAATGCTGTGCTCGGCTCCACCCGAGTACCTAACTCCTGCTATACAGCTCTCCAGAACCGCGAAGTGAACTGAGTGCCTCTATCTGAAATGATGGAAACTGGAATACCATGCAGCTGAACTACCTCCCTGATATAGATCTCCGCCAGTCGCTCCGATCAATATGTAGTGCTCACCGGTATAAAATGGGCGGACTTGGTCAGCCGATCCACAATGACCCAAATGGAATCAAACTTCCTAACCGTCCGTGGAAGTCCGGATACAAAGTCCATGGTAATGCGCTCCCATTTCCACTCGGGAATCTCAATCTGCTGCATCAATCCACCCGGACGCTGATGCTCATACTTCACCTGCTGGCAGTTGAGGCATCTGGAAACATAATCAACTATATCCCTCTTCATCCGCCTCCACCAGTAATGCTGTTTCAAGTCCTGATACATCTTCGCGGCTCCCGGATGGATGGAATACCGCGAGCTATGGGCCTCTCCTAGAATCAGCTCTCGAAGATCATCTACATTGGGCACACAGATGCGCCCATGCATCCTCATAACTCCATCATCCCCGATGGTAACATCTCGAGCATCACCACGCCGAACTCTATCCTGGAGGACAAGCAAATGAGGGTCGTCGAACTGACGCTCCCTGATGCGGTCAAATAGAGAAGACCGAGAAACCACACATGCTAGAATCCGGCTGGGCTCCGAAAGATCCAATCTAACAAATTGCCTGGCTAGAGCCTGAACATCCATCGCCATAGGCCTTTCTGAAACTGGTAGATATGCTAAACTCCCCAAACTCTCTGCCCGACGACTCAAGGCATCGGCAACTACATTAGCCTTGCCTGGATGATAGAGAATAGTAATATCATAGTCCTTTAGTAGCTCCAACCATCTCCTCTGACGCATATTCAGGTCCTTCTGCTTAAGCAAGTGCTGCAAGCTCTAGTGATTAGTGTAGATCTCACAAGGAACCCCATATAAATAATGACGCCAAATCTTCAAGGCGTGAACAATGGCAGCTAGCCCCAAATCATGAACAGGGTAATTCTTCTCATGCACCTTCAGCTGTCTCGACGCGTAGGCAATCACCCTACCGTCCTGCATCAATACCGCACCGAGTCCAACTCATGAGGCATCACAATATACGGTATAGGACCCCGAACCTGTAGGCATAATCAATATAGGGGCCGAAATCAAAGCTGTCTTGAGCTTCTGAAAGCTCGCCTCACACTCGTCTGTCCACTGAAAAGGGGCACCCTTTTGGGTCAATCTAGTCATAGGTGCTGCAATCGAAGAGAACCCTCTACGAAACGACGGTAATAGCCCGCCAAACCAAGGAAACTGCGAATCTCAGTAGCGGAGGAGGGTCTGGGCCAACTCTGCACGGCCTCCACCTTCCTCGGATCTACTCGAATACCATCACTCGACACCACGTGGCCCAAAAATGCCACCGAACTCAACCAGAATTCACATTTAGAGAACTTGGCATAAAGCTGCTTCTCCCTCAGAATCTGAAGCACTATCCTCAAATGTTGCTCGTGCTCTTCCCGGCTCCGAGAATATACTAGAATATCATCAATGAAGACAATCACGAACGAGTCCAGATAAGGCCTGAACACACTGTGCATCAAATGCATAAAGGCTGCTGGGGCATTAGTCAGCCCAAAAGACATCACGAGGAACTCATAGTGACCATACCGGGTCCTGAAGGCAGTCTTCGGGATATTTGGCTCCCGAATCTTCAGCTGGTGATACCCAGAGCGCAAATCAATCTTAGAAAACACCTGTGCACCCTATAGCTGGTCAAATAAATCATCAATACGGGGCAAAGGATACCGGTTCTTCACCGTAACCTTGTTCAGCTGACGATAGTCAATACACATACGCATAGAACCGTCCTTTTTCTTCACAAACAATACAGGAGCACCCCAAGGCGAAACACTGGGTCGAATAAAACCCTTGCCCAATAACTCCTGTAACTAATCCTTCAACTCCTTCAGCTCAGGAGGAGCCATACGGTACGGTGGAATAGAAATGGGTTGAGTGCCCGGCAACAAGTCAATAGCAAAGTCTATCTCTGTCGGGCGCCATGCCCGAAAGATCAGCTGAAAATACATCAGCAAAGTCACATACCACATGAACAGAATCAATAGAGGGAGTTTCAATACTGACGTCCCGCACATAGGCTAGATAAGCAGCACACCCCTTCTCAACCATACGCCGAGCTCTGAGAAAAGAAATAACACGGCTAGGGGTGTGATCTAGAGTACCACTCTACTCAATACGTGGAATGCCTGGCATAGCCAGCGTCATGGTCTTGGCGTGACAATCAAGAATAGCATAATGGGGCGACAACCAGTCCATACCCAGAATAATATCAAAATCGACCATCCCGAGCAGCAATAGATCCGCTCTGGTCTCAAAATCACAAATGGTAACCAAACACGACCGATATACACGGTCCACGACCAAAGAATCACCCACCGGAGTGGAAACATAAATGGGGGCACTCAAAGAATCCCGAGGCACACCCGGATGAGAAGCAAAGTAAGAAGACACATATGAAAAAGTGGAACCGGGGTCGAATAGAACCGATGCCTCCCCGTGACTAACCAGAATAATACAGTGATAACAGAGTCGGATGCAACAGCCGCAGCGCGATCGGGAATAGCATAGAATCCGGCTCGTCCCCCTCTCGAGGGCGGCCTCCGGAACCCTGACCCCGCCCCTGGCCGGCCGGGCAGGTGGAGTGGCGGCCGGGGCCGGAATGATAGCCTGCCGGCCCCGAGAACCACGCGGATGGTGTGATGACCGATGAGGGGCTCCTCTCCGCGCCCGGGGCACTCCCTAACCGGGTGGCGAGTATCCCCGCACTCAAAACAAGCTCCGGGAGGACGCGGTGGCTGTGACTGACCGGCCTCACCCCCACTAGTCCGACCCCGGGAGGACCCCGCGCGAGAGGTGCACTGGAAACTCGGGGAGCATAATAAGGCTCCCGAGGTGCTGGGAAGACCCGGAGTACTACCGGCCGCGGGCAATGCCGAGTGAACCGGTCGGCCGGAATAACCCCTCGCCAAAACGACCGGCCGATGAAGTGCGGGCACCGGAGAAATGGCCCGACTCACGAGACCTCTTGGCCTCTCTCTCTCTCCGCTCTCTAGGGAGCATACTCTCGATCCTCTTGGCAATGCTAACCGCCTGCTGATAAGATATATCTATCTCAAGCTCTCTGGCCATGCTGGATCGGATAGGCGGAACAAGGCCCTCAATAAATCTCCGCACTCTCTCCCGAACCGTGGCTACCAAAGCCGGTGCATGCCTCGCTAGACGGGTGAACCTGATAGCATACTCTGATACTGACATGGAGCCCTGTCGCAATCGCTCAAACTCTGAGCGCCAAGAATCCCTAAGTCCCTGGGGAAAAAACTCCCTCAAAAATAGATCTAAAAATAGAGTCCAGGTCAACGAAGCAGACTCCTTCGGACTATCCAACTCATACGTGCGCCACTAGTCATAAGCGGCCCCACAAAACTGAAAAGCAAAGAAGGAAACCCCGCTGGTCTCCACAATCCCCATAGTACGAAGAATACGATGACACTCCTCTAGAAAACCCAATGCATCATCCGAAGCCAAACCACTAAACACTGGAGGGTCATATTTCTTGAACCTCTCCAATCTACGCTGCTCGTCCTCAGAGGCAGCTGGTCCACCTCCGGGCCGTGCTGGGGCGGCAGGAGGCATAACCAAAACATCTGGAACCTGTCCCACTGGCACACGCTGCTCCGGTGTAACGGCTGCGGGAGTTTGGGCCCCTCCCCCGGCCTGAGATGTAGCTGCGACGAGAGGAAGCAATCCTGCCTGAGCTAAAGTGTTATACATACTCATGAACTGGGCCAGGGTCTCCTGTAGTGCTGGAGTAGTAGCAGCTGTAGTCGGTGTACCGGGTGCCTGCGCTCCAACCTGGTCTACCTGTGGCACCTCAGCGGCAGCGCGCGCGGGTGCTGTGGCTGCACCTCGGGCGCGTCCTCGTCCTCTACCTCGGCCCCGGCCTCTGACGGCGACAACAGGGGGCGCGGGTACCTGATCATCGCGAGTAGCTCGTGTCCTCACCATCTGTGAGAGAATAGAAAGCAGTAGTTTAGATTTTTGATGCCAAGAATGTCGCACAACAAGGAATCCAGAAGAAATGAAGAGTTTCCTAAACAGTTACATAGCCCCCCGTAGATAAATACAGACGTCTCTGTATCGATCAGCGAGACTCTAAGTAACCGGTCTATGTCCCGTGACTCCTATGAACCTAGAGCTTTGATACCAACTTGTCACGACCCTAGTTCACCAATTGTGAACATGTCGTGATGGCACCCAGTCCCCATGACTAGGTAAGCCTAACACGTTGCGGAATATACAAGTTATAAACACTTAAATAAGAAACAGCGGAAAAATAGCATAAAAGATATGTAATCCGTGCCGCTTGGCACATACATCCGTCACACAATGAATAAAACACTACCAAGATCCGGAACCCCACGGTAACACAGACTAAAAGAGAAATACAACTGTGGCTCTATGTGTAAAGAGTATCTAACAACGAAATGAAGAAAAATGTCAACTAGTACTACTAGAATAGATGGGAAAGCCTTCGGATCTGCGGACGTAGCAGATCATACCTCGAGGTCTCCAGAAAGCTGCGGAAATCACCTAGCACGAGCCTCCTCTGATGTACCTGGATCTGCACAACAAAAGTGTGCAGAAGAGTAGCATGAGTACACCACGGCGGTACTCAGTAAGTGCCAAGCCTAACCTCGATGGAGTAGTGACGAGGAAGGTCAGGGCCCTACTGAGAAGCAATAATATAGTGATAATAATAATGATAAACAGTTTAAATGATAATAATTTCCGCAATAACAACAATAAAATGATTACTGCAACCGTCTAAAATTTAGCTAACAACAAATCACCAACTCAATAAAACAAGTCCATGACCTGTGGGAATTGAACCCACAGTCCCATTAACAGCACCCCTGGGTCTCCGGGAATCGAACCCGCAGCCCATGTCTCAATAATATCTCAATAACTCAGGATCTTCGGGAATCGAACCCGCAGTCCCTACCAATAACTCAGGATCTCGGGAATCAAACCCGTAGTCCCTACCAATAACTCGGGATCTCGGGAATCGAACCCGTAGTCCCTACCAATAACTCAGGATCTCGGGAATCGAACCCGTAGTCCCTACCAATATCACTCAGGATCTCCGGGAATCGAACCCGCAGTCCACATTTCAATAAATCTCAGGATCTCCGGGAATCGAACCCGCAGTCCATATTTCAATAAATCTTAGGATCTTCGGGAATCGAACCCGCAGTCCACATTTCAATAAATCTCAGGATCTCCGGGAATCGAACCCGCAGTCCACATTTCAATAAATCTCAGGATCTCCGGGAATCGAACCCGCAGTCCACATTTCAATAAATCTCAGGATCTCCGGGAATCAAACCTGCAGTCCACATTTCAATAAATCTCAGGATCTCCGGGAATCGAACCCGTAGTCCACAACCACATCAAGTAAAGGAATACACAGAGAGAAATATAATATGCTTAACGATAACTTCGCCGATGAACAGCGCAAGTGATTACCAAGAAAAACTCAAGTAAGTCAATTAAGCAACTAGACAGTTAGATACTATCTAATCATGCTTTTCTAACTACTACCGGGTAGGAATATCGAATTTAACAGCTGAAAACAGGAATATCACTCATTGAACATTTTGAGTAAAGTATGTGTTCAACAAACAACGCATGTACACGCACGTCACCTCGCGTACAAGGCATTTAAAGTATCACAATAATATCCTAGGGGTGAAAGTCCCCCACACGAGGTTAGACAAGCCACTTACCTCAATTCCGGTACAAAACCGCTAAGCAATAACCCTCTTGCCACGAATGTCGGCCTCCACAAGTGTAGTATCTGATAAAAATCAATAGAATCACATCAAAATAGGCCAATTGGGCATTACCCAATCAAAATAACTCAAAATGCACCAAAACCCACAAGTTTCCAAAACCTGACTTTCGGTACACTTATCGGAAAATCACGAAAATTATATTTTCGGGTTCCTTATCTCAATACGAGTCCGTGCATATAAAATTTATCGAAATCGGACTCCGTTTGCCTATTCAAATCAAAGATTTTCTAACATTTAGGCCTAGGGCTCAAACCCACTTTTGATCTTCCAATTTCAGTGAAATAATCACGGATTTCATGATAAACCAATGAATTAAGGTCAAGAAACTTACCCCCGATGATTTCCCGATGATATCCCAGCGTTTCCCCTTCAAAATCCTCTCTTGGAGCTCAACAATGGCGGTTTTGGTGTGTTAAGCCGCGTCTGAAATGTTCTGGACTTAAAGTCTCTGCCAGGCCATTTTACTCTACGCGATCGCAGCACTGGGCTTGCGATCGCGATGCACAAATATGGGCGGCCTAATTTTCCTCTACGCGATCGCGTGATCCTGGACGCGATCGCAATGCACAACTCAACGACCCTACGCGATCGCATGGCCATCTACGCGATCGCGGAGAGCAAACTCGTCCGGCTCCCCAAACTACCCTACGCGATCACATAAAACCTCACGCGATCGCACTGCTTCAACCTCCACACTTACACGATCGCACGCCCCACCTTGCGATCGCAGAGCTCCGGGCTTTTCCCTTACGCGATCGCATCCTAGGCATCGCGATCGCGATGCATTACCACCACGCCTTACGCGATCGCGTGGCCATCGCCGCAATCGCGGAGAGCAAAATTGCTCTGCAATTATTGCAGAAGAAACAGCAGTGCCTTTTGGCACAAATTGGTCCGTTTGGACCCCCGAATTCATCCCGAGTCTCCCGGGACCCCAACGAAAACCACCAACATACTCCAAAATATGATACGAACTTGTTCAAATCATAGAAACACGTCTAACAACATCAAAACCCATAATTCACATCGAATTCAAGCCTAAATATCTTAAAACTTTCCGAATTGCACATTCGATCTAAAACCCGACCAAACGACGTCCGAATGACCTGACAATTTGTGGACATATCCAAAATCACATAACGAAGCCACAGAAATTGTCAGAATTCCATTCCGAACCCCGGATCAAAATCTAACCTATCGTTCGGATTCGCCAAAATTTCAACCTTCGGCATTTCAAGCCTAATTGAGCTACGGACCTCCAAAATACATTCCGAACGCGCTCCCAACCCCGAAATCACCTAACGGAGCTAATGGAACAATCGGATTTCCGTTCCGAGATCGTCTTAACACTGTTCCAACTACATACCATTTTCCACCTTTAAAGCTCTCATTTAGGGACTAAGTGTCCCAAAATACTTCAAATTTCAGGGCGGACTCTCCCGGCAACCCACAATAGCAGAAATGAACTTAGGGGAAAAGTTAAATTGGGGATTGGGGCGTAATTTTCTAAAACGACCGGTCAGGTCGTTACAGAAGGATTGTGGCCTAGATATTGAAAACAAAAATTTGGGTTTTGAAAGGCCAATCGAACTCCGATTTTGGTAAATTTTATATGTATGGACTCGTGGCGAGACGAGAGTTCTGGAAATATGAGTTTCGAAATTTTTCGAGATGTGGGCCCGGGGTTCGGGTTTTGCAAATTTCGTGATTTTTGATATTTTTCGAGTTCTTTCAATTGGGTTATGTTCCATTAGATATTTTGATAATTTGTGCTGATTTGTGCTAGTTTTGACGTGCGTGGATGCCGGTTCGAGGAGCTAAGGCGTCGCGGGGATGAGCTTTCGTCGGTTCGAGGTGGGTAATACTTGTAAATGATGTCCTGAGGGTTAGTAAACCCCGGACTTGCACATCTTAGTGCTGTGTTGAGGTGACTTGCACGCTAGATAACGGGCGTGGGGTAGAGCATCATTGGGGATCGTGACTTGGTCCATCCCGCGTAATAAATAATAACACCTAATTGTTGAAATGAATTGGACTAATTATCATGTTTGGGCTTCGTGCCAATTATTTGAATCCTTCAAGGATTGGTATCATTGTTTTGATAACACTATGCATATTTTATTCCAAATTTAAGGTTTAAAATGGTATTTTGCTATTCAACATTTTTATAAGGTTATGAAAAACTTGAACAAGGTCTTAATAACATTTTTTAGCTGTGAGCTAATATGATATTGTTGCCCGTAGGGCTTTCTTGATTATTTGTTAGACTGATTGGGCCGAGGGCCATATGTTAGGGCATGACATTTCATGTGAGCATATGCATAGACATGCATGGATCAGACTGCACGCCACAGTGGTATACGGATCGGGCTACGCGCCGCAGCAGGTGTGATATTAATATTGTGCTTGGGCTGTAGGAGCCCCTCCGGAGTCTGAACCCCCACAGTGAGCACGGGTACCCAAATTGGATCGGGCTGCGCACCGTAGCGGTCATATGCATTTCATGGCATACATACATTGGTTTACGTGTACTACGTGGCATAACATTTAGCACTCATACATTACTGGCACACATGCATTAGTTGCTTTATTGACCAGATCTCCTGGTGTAAATTGATAAGGAGTGCTGAGCCCGAGGGGCTGATTTGAGTGCGGACTTGCACTGTTTGAGATTGTATCCAGGTATTGGTATATTATCATGAAAGAAAGTAGCTAAAAATTTAGATTTCTAAATAATCTTCTCACATATGCTGGAAAGGGATAAAAAGATAGTTTTGTATTGTGTAGCATGAGATAGTCTATCGTGGTTTTCTTCCCTTCGGCATTATTTACTTTTATTACTGCTGAGTTGGAAGTACTCACACCCGACTCCCTGTACCTTGCGTGCATATCCAGGTACATCACAGTGGAGCTGATTCTATTGCGGCTCGGGAGTGCTTTTGGAAAGTCGAGGTAGCTGCCAGCGTTCGCAGGACCTGATTCTCCAGTTTGTCTATATTTTGTTCCGATCATCCCACATTTGTGCACAGTTATATTCACTATTTACACTTTGTATACTCTGTAGAGGCTCATGACTCTTGACCCTTCGGTCTATGGGAGTTGGTATGTGTTGGGACTTGGTTCCTCCGTTTTGATATATATATCACTGTTATTTTACAATTGATATGCTTAAATGGGATAAGACGAGCTCATAGCTCTATGATTGTTGTTGATTGGTCGGGCTGGCCTAGCAGTCTGCTGGGCGCCATCACGACCGGATTTGGGGTCGTGACAAGTTGGTATCAGAGCCTAGGTTTACTAGGCCTCATGAGTCTCGAGCCGGTTAGTAGAGTCTTGTGGATCGGTACGGGGACGCCTGTACTTATCCTCGGGAGGCTGCGAACCTTTAGGAAACACTTCACATTTCTTGGAATTCTTATCGTGCGTACTTGAATCAGCTTGGGATATAATTTTTGAAATTCCTTCCACACGTCTGTGTACGCATCGAGCGCTCGGTAATATAATTGACTTATGGCTTGCAATTCCCTGATCGAGGGGCGAGATATAATCTCCGTGAGTTCATGTTGGGCTAGTCGGGAGGACTTGAGGCCAGGTCCTTGTCTATGACTTGAGCACCAAGATACTAATTTCGCGAGCCGGTATTATGAAGTTCATACGATCGGTATTGATCTTTATTGTGATTTGATATGTAGCAATAGCTATGGGCGTGAGAAATATTTTCATCGCCTCTTAATTGGAAGGTAAAGTGCCTTATGTGTAGTGGAACGAGTTCAAACTCGGGAAGACTAAAATGATTATGCTATGTGTATCCTGGTGGAAGGTATTGTGCTGAAATGCTAAATTGAGGCGATATAGGTGGATTGGTTCTCATGTGTAATTGAAAGGTAGTTGATATGTGTTATGATTCGAGCAGGTACAACGCATGTTCATGTACCAAATATGATAATATGATTTGTGTAGTATTGAGACTAATGTTGTCGATATGCATTGTGATGTCTTGTCGAGTTGTGAATGTATTGTTAGAATGGTTTGGTGATTCTCTGGCAGGTGGATAGGCCAAATTACAAAGGAAACTCTGCCGAAATTTTTGGAAAATTTGGGACTTAGAAAGATTTCTGTCACCTAAAGAGAGTGGGCTTATTGGTGGTGTGTGTATAAATGCAAGATTTGCAGAAAAGTTAATATTTCTGATGGTTCGAATCTCCACCGAAGCTTGTAAATGACTTGAGTTTAATCTAACTAGAACTTTGAGGCATCATTTGAATAAGAATTCTATGAGTGGCTAAAAGTACTTGATGTATGGCTCCGAGCTAAGTTAGGGAGGTTGTTATTGATTAACTGATTGCACTGTTGCGTGCTGTGTTGGCTCTGTCTCTAGGTATGTTTGGGAAATTTTGATAAAGGTTATGGTGCTTCGTAGATGTGAAGAAATACTAGGATGTTTTGAACTGAGATGTTGGTAATGAATGTTCGGTGTATAGAAAGTTAAGATAGCTAATTGTGTTTGTATGTAATCATGATCTGCATTGTCAGAGTTCTAACATGGCACGAGTGGTCCTAATCAATAGGACAGTTGAATTACAGTAGAATAAGGGTGAATGATGTCCGAGAATGGTTTTGCAGTGTTCAAGATTTTGCTTGTAACAGTCAGGTGCCTTAAGATTTGTGTATGTGGCTAAAGATGGTGGTTTCGTTAGAGAAGATCAAGGCTTGTGTTATATCATGTGAATGATGGGATTCTAGGTATCCGTATGGGGAAGTAATGATAACAATTTAAAAATCGCGGGAAGTTCATCAAAATAAAGTGTGGTAGCATGTGGTACTTTTGGGAAACATTGAGAGAGTATTCAGTGGCCTATGGGTCTTAGACCGTGTGGTCTTGTGTACGAGCCTTGTGCGGTAAAAAGGGGTTGAGCCATTGTCGTACTACAATAAAGACTGATATGAAATTAATGATGAATCATAAAGGAAACTGGGTAAATGGAACAACTTGTTAATAAACCAGAATGGTAGGAAAAGGAATACAATTAATTCCTGGTATGTGGTTGAAGTAATGAGTCTTGCAGATATTGTGCAGCAAAGCTCTTGAGTGCTGACAGTTGTGTAACTTGATATGGGTATAAGGACTCAGTCCTGGCAGTTAAACTTGTGCAACGAATGGGAAGAAAGAGTGTGATGTGTTTTACCATGATTTGAAAATGATTATATTTCCTGTTGATATGCAAGGCTTGGAATGGGTAATGAGTATGGGATCATGAAAGTCCTTGACTAGTTGAGTGTGCCGATGTTTAAGGCGGAGGAAAGGGATATGAATTTCCATGTTGTCTTAGTGTGATATGGTATACACGAAGTGTTAAGGAAAGTTGATAATGGAATATTCAAGGTTTTGAGACCAGTTCATAATATATGGGAAGTCAATAAAATTATTGAGCAGCGCGGACAGTTGCAGGTGATTTAAGAATCAATCTTTCTGATGATTTATGAAAATGGTACTGCTATTCTAGTAATTTGGCAGGGAATATGGTCCAAAAAGGGCAAGGTAATATAAACAGATAATATTTAGTGGTGTGGTGGTATCCTCTTGCTAGATTGACATTGATGATTGAGTTGTAAATGGCATAAGGAAATTTCTGAATGGCTTTCGTAGTATGAATGGACGCTTGATGTGCGTTATGTATTCGTACGGTGGAATACGGAATCAGGAATATTGATTCATGTGTTATATATGTGTAGGAGACTTGAAGTTCTCGTTAATCCGCCTATGCAGTGGTTGTATATCGTGTGCATCGGCACCGTTTTGTGAATTATTGGAAATCGGAAGCCCTAGAGGCTCTCTCTTAACTTGATAAGACGAATTCGGACTATGATACTTGATTGCTGACTAGTTGTCATGGGTCAGGTTGTCTAGACTAATGTGATATGGACTATGTCGGAAAATGGCACAAATTGCGTAGCAGAGAGCATCAGAGTATGCTCCAACAAAGTATTTGTACCCAGGACCAGCGGACGGCTGGTAGGCATTGCTTTGTCGGTTGGACCTTAGTGGCGGATGTCAGTGTAGAGGTATCTACCATTGATTCAGTTCCAGTATTGAGAAACGTTGTCAGATGCGTTTCATGTGGCCGAGCTTGAGGCTATATGTATATATATGTTTGCTATAATGAGAAAATTCGACTCGATATGCATTTTCTTTGCGAGATTTATGCGTGGATCGGGTGGCACGCCGCCACAGGTATGGTATCCGGATCGGGTGGCACGCCGCCACGGGTATGTCATTGGAGCGGGTTGCACGCCGCAACAGAATATTGTGAAAATATAGTTAGTTATAAGCTACCTAGTATACAATACTTTCTCGCTTTTGAGGAAAAGTCCGTTTTGAGTATCGCTTGGCGAATGGCACATCTGTTGTGTCCTTTCAGGATTTAATGGCATACGTTAATTGTTTCACCGTGGGTGAGGTTGATTGCTTGGGTTCAAGACCTAGATCTGTGCGTGGCTAACCGTTTGAGCTTAGTGGCTTGAGGTGCTTCATGTGTAATAATGTTGGGATAGAATCAAGAATCTTGGCAAGGCCACGTGATGTTATGACCTCTCGAGAAGGATTCAGGTACTCTATTTCTATAATGCGAGACACGATCTCAGTTCTATGTTATGATGGCACAGAGGGATTAATTGCAGCTCTATTTGCTGGAGACAGTTGTCATGATTTGAGCTGTCATGATTCGAGTGTGTGCGGACGTTTCTATTGGAGCCTATGTTGTGCTCGTCGCGGCTTAGGCCGGTGGTTGAGATGTCATGTCACCAGTGTGGTGTGTTATGATCCGAATGACCGTTGGAGTCATTAATGAATACGAGCATATTCGATCTTAGCTTGTTAGAAAGGTAAAAATCGAGGTTTGGCTCCGAAACCTATTATGGTACCAGTTTTAAAAGGGAAATAGATTCACGAATGGTTAACCTGAGAGATGGGTTCGGTATATCGCGTGCTTCAGCTGCAGTGGGCAGGATATGGAGGTGTTGGAATAAGACTCTATCTAATGAAAGAGGTTTTCAGCTAGTATTTGGTTATTGTGGCCAGTTGTTGTGATTAGAGACTATCGTCTCGAGTGATTGGGTTGTCGATACATCATATGATATCACCCGGAGTAGTAAATATGGGTTATGGCAGTGGATTCGAGTGTATCCTGAGTATAGGCATGGAATTTGCATTTGGCATATGATTTCAGAAAGTACAATGTGATTTATGGTTCAGTTGGTCTGTGAAATTTTGACTATATGGTGTTTTCGGACTTATGTGAGATAAGGTGATGTATGATCGCCCGAATATATGCTTGGTAAGGTCATTCAGCTATTGGGTTGCTTCTAGTACAACTCTGAGTCCGCTCGAGGACGAGCGTTTGTTTAAGTTGGGGAGAATGTAACGACTCGGCCCGTCATTACGGGAATCTCCACCTCATTACCTTGCATTTACATATCTTATGTTTTTATATCAGTGTTAGAACCTATCGGGTGAGTTAGGAGTGAATTGAATTGAAAATGAAGCAAATAGCATGTTTGAAGGAAGTTTGAATATGGAAATTCAACCTAGAGTTGACTATCGAGTTAGATTGCTCGGAATCAGATTCTGATGATTCGACTAGTTTCGGGGGATCATTTATGACTTAGGAGAGCAATCGGAATTGAAATTGGAGGTCCGGGGTAGTTTTAGGCTTGAATTGGCTAAGGTTGAATTTTGGCGAAATCCGAACGATAGGTGAGATTTTGATCCGGGAGTCGGAATGGAATTCCAACAGTTGCAGTAGCTCCGTTAGGTGATTTTGGATATACCTGCAAATTTTCAGGTCATTCGGACGTCGTTTGATCGGGTTTTGGATTGAATGTTAGTTTTGAAAGTTTTGAAGAAACTTAGGCTTGAATCCGTGTGTAATTGGTGATTTTGATGTTTAGGATGGTGTTTTTATGATTGGAACAAGTTCGTATCGTGTTTTGGAGTATATTGGTTGTTTTCGTTGGGGTCCCGGGGGCCTCGGGGTGAATCCGGACCATCATCCGGGCATTTTGAACTTGGCAAAATCTGCTGCAGATCACTGTGCAGAAGGCTAAGCCTTCACGTTCGCGAGGGCAAGGCCCGCGTTCACGTAGGCTGGGGCATTTTGGTCATCACGTTCGCGAGGAGGACGGCCGCGATCGCGTAGAAGGAATCTGGGAAGCATCGCGTTCACGATGGGGTTAGTCGCGATCGCGTAAGAGGAAATAGTGAAGCATCGCGTTCGCGTGGATGGTGGCCGCGTTCGCGTAGAAGGACCTCCGGATGGATGAAGAAATGTGCATCACGAACGCGTGGGTCATGTCGCGTTCGCGAAGGGAAAATTGATCAGTGCATCGCGGGTGCGTGATAGGTAACGCGAACGCGAAGAGTAAAATGATATTGGGCATCGCGAACGCATGGGAGCTCACGCGAACGCGTAAAACAAATTGGTCTGGCAGTGAAATTAAATTGCAGAACAGAGGGCTTACGGTTTCATATACCCAAAAACATAATTTTGAGCCCTAGAGAGAAGAAATCACGGGAAAACACTGGGAAATCATCAGGTATTCATCGGAGGTAAGTTTCTTGACTCAAAAACATCATTTTATGGTAGAATTAACATCAATCTTCATGAATTTGGGTAGAAATTATGAAGGATTGTGGCCTAGATAATGAAAACGAAAATTTGGGTTTTGAAAGGCCAATCGAACTCTGATTTTGGTAAATTTTATATGTATGGACTCGTGGAGAGACGAGGGTTCTGGAAATATGAGTTTCGAAATTTTTCGAGATGTGGGCCCGGGGTTCGGGTTTTGCAAATTTCGTGATTTTTGATATTTTTCGAGTTCTTTCGATTGGGTTATGTTCCATTAGCCTATTTTGATATATTTGTGCTGATTTGTGCTAGTTTTGACGTGCGTGGATGCCGGTTCGAGGAGCTAAGGCATCGCGGACATGAGCTTTCGTCTGTTCGAGGTGGGTAATACTTGTAAATGATGTCCTGAGGGTTGGTAAACCCCGGACTTGCACATCTTAGTGCTGTGTTGAGGTGACTTGCACGCCAGACAACGGGCGTGGGGTAGAGCACCATTGGGGATTGTGACTTGGTCCATCCCTCGTAATAAATAATAACACCTAATTGTTGAAATGAATTGGACTAATTATCATGTTTGGGCTTCGTGCCAATTATTTGAATCCTTCGGGGATTGGTATCATTGTTTTGATAACACTGTGCATATTTTATTCTAAATTTAAGGTTTAAAATGGTATTTTGCTATTCAGCATTTTTATAAGGTTATGAAAAACTTGAACAAGGTCTTAATAACATTTTTTAGCTGTGAGCTAATATGATATTGTTGCCCGTAGGGCTTTCTTGATTATTTGTTAGACTGATTGGGCCGAGGGCCATATGTTAGGGCATGACATTTCATGTGAGCATATGCATACACATGCATGGATCGGACTACACGCCGCAGTGGTATACGGATCGGGCTGCGCGCCGCAGCAGGTGTGATATTAATATTGTGCTTGGGCTGTAGGAGCCCCTCCGGAGTCTGAACCCCCACACATTGCATGGCATACATACATTGGTTTATGTGTACTACGTGGCATAACATTTAGCACTCATACATTACTGGCACACATGCATTAGTTGCTTTATTGACCAGATCTCCTGGTGTAAATTGATAAGGAGTGCTGAGCCCGAGGGGCTGACTTGAGTGCGGACTTGCACTGCTTGAGATTGTATCCACGTATTGGTATATTATCATGAAAGAAAGTAGCTAAAAATTTAGATTTCTAAATAATCTACTCACATATGTTGGAAAGGGATAAAAAGATAGTTCTGTATTGTGTAGCATGAGATAGTGCCTATCGTGGTTTTCTTCCCTTCAGCATTATTTACTTTTATTACCGCTGAGTTGGAAGTACTCACACCCGACTCCCTGCACCTTGTGTGCAGATCCAGGTACATCACAGTGGAGCTGATTCTATTGCGGCTCGAGAGTGCTTTTGGACAGTCGAGGTAGCTGCCAGCGTTCGCAGGACCTGATTCTCCAGTTTGTCTGTATTTTTGTTCTGATCATCCCACACTTGTGCACGGTTATATTCACTATTTACACTTTGTATACTCTGTAGAGGCTCATGACTCTTGACCCTTCGGTCTATGGGAGTTGGCACGTGTTGGGACTTGGTTCCCTGTTTTTATATATATATATCACTGTTATTTTACAGTTGATATGCTTAAATGGGATAAGGCGAGCTCATAGCTCTATGATTGTTGTTGATTGGTCGGGCTGGCCTAGCAGTGTGCTGGGCGCCATCACGACCGGATTTGGAGTCGTGACAGAAATTGGCCTAGTTAAACTAACATGACATATACAGAGAGCGCATTGAATAACTTTCTTGCCATGTATTTTTCTTTATTATAGCATCTAATATTTGATATTATTACATTGCTAATAGAAAGTTTTATTAGCAGTAATATGAAATAATTTTCTCTGAAAGTTTTCTTATGTCTTTATTTTTGTTTCGTTATTTTAAAATAATTTAAAACTCCAACTTGAAACTTATCCCCAATTTGAATTGGTAATTTATTACTTTTTTATCATTTTTTATTTTGAAATTATTTTAAAATTCCAACTTGAAACTACATTCCGATTAGAATGGGTAGTTTTTCTTCTCTTTCTTTCAATTATCACATTACCCGACCAAACGATGGCCTTCGCTATCAAACAATTGTAGTCAAATGGACTTATGTGGTTGTCGTAGGCCGATGCGTCCTACTATAATCGTATTACATTACTCCCAATCTATTATGACTACAATCGTATTAGTCAAATGGACTTATGTGATTGTTATTTAGTCATACGTTCATACAATGTTTTCTGTTATACATCGAATTTTTGGAAGCAAGTTGCATCAGAGAAATTCAATAATATTATAATTGAAGTACCTCATATTTGGCCAATTTGTAGTGGCCAAATATTTACACGGGTAGTATGAAAGAAGAGATGTACAAGCTCAAGCATCAGATGGCCGAAATGTACTATACTAGAGTCTAGGGGTGTGCATTTGAATTGGTTTATCGATAAATCGAATCGATTATTTGTTATAGGTTCATCGATAAATGAAATCGAAAAAATCGAAACCTTATTGAAACGATAATGATAAGCAGTTGTACAAATCGATAATCGATAAGTAATTATCGATAAGGGTCAAAATCGAATCGATAAGTCGAATGCACACCCCTACTTATTTCATCTACCACATTCAAGGAATGATCATATTTAAAGCTGAATGGAATGAAGTTCAAATTAATGGAAAATAGAATTAGCAGTGATGATGTATTTTTAATTTTTTTAATACCGTTGAAGTGTTGGTGGCGTATATTTGATCTCTTACTTTAGTTTTGTTGTATATGTCTATTGACATAATTTTTATGTTATAAATAGTGATTGTCTTATTTTAGCTTCTTTTTGTCCATATTAGTTAGGCCTGTTTATAGCGATATACTTTCCGTGGAATCCAGCAAATTTTCTTATTGGTGCAATCGATAACCGAATCGATAAGCCCCAGAAATTAATAAATCGAAATCGAAAAAATCGAAACCTTATTGAAACGATAACGATAAGCAGTTGTACAAATCGATAATCGATAAGTAATTATCGATAAGGGTCAAAATCGAATCGATAAGTCGAATGCACACCCATACTAGAGTCTATTACTTAGTAGTTAGGAGCCCGCCCGGGCAGGACCCCTTTGCGTAGTGTTCTGGAATCGTAGTTTGTGGCTATCATACTAATAAACTGTTTGCCTAGCTAGTTTGTGACGAGAGGCAACATTTATAATCGTATTAGTCCAATGGACTCATGTAATAAACGGGTATTGGCTAAGGTTATCAGATAATTTGTCTCATATGGACCGGGTTAAATATCCCTTATTAGTAGTATTGGCTAAGTAATCTCAATTTTTGCCGGAAGGTGAACAAAGTTAATCTCAATTATTTCTATCACATATAAAATGAAAAACCCGGTCCTACGCTCAAAAGCAAGGACAATGCGTCAAATTTTAAATTGATAGTGTAATTTATACGATTGTAATGTTGACAATCTAATGAGACATAATTTAATGGGAATATATCATATACTAGTATATTTTAATTTGGCCCGGTTATCAATGATATGTGTTAACGTTTATATATCTTAGAGGAGATAACTAGTTTTTCGGTAGAATAATTGAGGTGTTCGTAGAGATTCTAATATACTACTATATTATATTTCATTTTCATTATAAACCCAGGAGATGAATATACTAATTTCTTGGTTTTGTCAACATGAATGATTTCCACGGCATTGGCACCGTGTAGGACAATGCCTCAAGCACGATTAAATATCCTTAGACAAATTGTGTGGAGAACACTATCAGAGATTATTTCGAAGTAACAACCCTCCGGTAAAGGGAGTCAATATTTATCATTTTTTCAATCACTATGAATTTGATCTGCACATATTTCAGCACGGGATTGACAGTTATATGATAATACATGTTATCTATAACATTACTGTTAGGCGACGTGTATTATCAAAATTAACACTGTTAAGGAAAAACAAGAGGGAGAAGAAATAGAATATATAATTCCGAGTTCACAATTTGCTTGTGTGTCCTTAAGGAATTTTAACACCCTCACAGTTGACAAGGTAATGGATTAAATCCTCCCATGATAAAACGGACTAACCTTCCTGCGACAGTGGCAATACAAGAAGCAGGATACCAACGAACTCAAAGAGCGGAGCGAATCACACTTACGGTTTTCAAGGAACGAGAAAGCTCAAGAATTTTTGGATTAATGAACTTGCAGAGAGAGGGAAAGAATTTCTAAATTTTTAGAATGGAAGCCATGCCTAAATTTATAGGCAATTGTTGGCTATGTGAAAAGGTATGGTGCCTCTTCATGGTGTCTGTTCATTGTGAATAGACACATGATAGGAAGATACGTTCTTTCAACGTTATTTATTAAACTGGGTCAACTAGTTTAACCAAATAAACCGGGCCAAATTTTGAAGCCCAATCCAGTCCATATAATTTCCCACCATTACCCAATTCACACTACTCATCTTTAAAGCTCAATGGCTTAAAAGTCCAACAATCTCCCACATGAATGGGGAATGGCTATATAGAAAAAAAACATGGAAATTGTGTGATTCACAAGAAAAGATCGATCGCATCCGGATAAGTAGGTTTCCCTTTGAACTTTCCATAGTGAACATATGTCGGATATACTCGGTCAATCGGTAGATTTGATATCTTTGAACCGTCGAACTTTGGTGTATACCTAGACAACCATATGTCACACAATCGACCCTTAACCGTCTTTTGGTTCTCATTATTGTGTTCGTTTCAGCCATGAACATCGCCTGGTCTCATAAGTGCGTAGAGAATTGGCCTTACAGAATTCTCCTTGAAGCGGCTTACACTTCACACTTACATAGGTGATTCCTAAACATGTACTCCTTTAGATTAACATTATTTGATAGATACCTCATCAAATTTAGGTAATCATTAAAGAACGTGTAAAGTTCTATCCTTGTTACTGAACATTGTCTTCATCACGAGAACGGACCAAAGATTTTATTTTGACAATGTTGAACCGGTCAATCACAACTTTGTTTGAGCTCCTTGAACCTAGATCTCTGAACATCCAAAATTCTAGGTAGAGTTACCGCCATGTTGACTTGTCCTCGGCCATAGTCCTATTCCCTTAGATGATTTCTCAACTCCCTCTCTAGTTAAGCCTTTTGTAAGCGGATCCGCAACACTATCTTTTGATCTTACATAATCAATAGTGATAATTCCACTAGAAAGTAGTTGTCTAACGGTATTATGTCTTCACCGTATATGACAAGACTTTCCGTTATACATAACGCTCCCTGCACGTCCTATTGCAGCCTCACTATCGCAATGTATGCAAATAGGAGCCAAAGGTTTTGGCCAGAACGGAATGTCTTCTAAAAAATTTCGAAGCCATTCAGCTTCTTCACCGGCTTTATCCAATGCTATAAACTATGATTCCATTGTAGAGCGAGCAATACACGTCTGTTTAGAAGACTTCCAAGATACTGCTCCTCCACCAACCGTAAACACAAATCCACTTGTGGACTTTGTTTCTATTGAGCCGGTTATCCAATTTGCATCACTATATCCTTCGATCTGCAGGATATTTATTGTAGTGCAAAGCGTAGTCTTGAGTATACTCCAAGTATCCCAGAACTTGTTTCATTGCCACCTAGTGATGTTTGTTGGGATTACTTGTGAATCGACTAAGTTTACTTATCGCACAAGCTATATCAGGTCGTGTACAGTTCATGATGTACATTAAGCTTCCTAACACACGAGCATACTCAAATTGAGATGTACTTTCACCTTTATTCTTCATAAGATGACGGTTTAAGTCAATTGGAGTCCTTGCACTTCTAAATTCCAAATGTTTGAATTTTTCAAGTACCATTTTCACGTAATGTGATTGAGACAAAGCTAGACCTTGAGGAGTCCTTTTGATTTTAATTCCTAGAATTATATCGGCAACTCCTAAGTCTTTCATATCAAACTTACTAGCAAGCATGCGCTTAGTAGTTTGAATGTCGACAACGTCTTTGCTCATTATTAGCATATCATCAACATATAAGCAAACAATGACTATATGATTTGGAACGTTTTTAATGTAAACACATTTATCACATTCATTAATCTTAAATCCATTTGACAACATTGTTTGGTCAAATTTCGCATGCCATTGCTTGGGTGCTTGTTTTAGTCCATAAAAGGACTTAACAAGTCGACACACCTTCTTTTCTTTTTCCGGAACCACAAACCCCTCGGGTTGGTCCATGTAGATTTCTTCCTCTAAATCACCATTTAAGAAGTCTGTTTTCACATCCATTTGAAGGATTTGAAGATCATACAAGGTGGCTAACGCGATTAGCATCCGAATGGATGTAATTCTTGTTACCGATGAGTATGTGTCAAAATAGTCAAGACCTTCTCGTTGTCTAAATCCTTTGACGACAACTCTTGCCTTGTATTTGTCAATAGTACCATCGTCTTTCATTTTCTTCTTGAAAATCCATTTAGAACCCAACGTTTTATTACCTGGAGGAAGATCAACCAATTCCCAAGTATGGTTGCTCAATATGGATTCTATTTCACTATTGACAACTTCTTTCCAATATTGTGCCTCTGAGGAAGACATTGCTTCCTTGAAGGTACGAGGCTCATTTTCTAACAGAAAAGTCAAAAAATCTGGACCGAATGAAGTAGATGTCCTTTGACGTTTACTTCTTCTCGGATTTTCTTCATTAGGCATACCATCTGTTATTTCCTCCCGAGGTCGTTTTGACTTTTGGCAGGTCACTTCACTTTCCTATTTATACGGATAAATAGTTTCAAAGAATTCAGCATTATCTGATTCTATTATCGTATTAATGTGAATCTCGGGATTTCTGATTTATGAACCAGAAAATGATATGCCTTGCTATTGGTTACATATCCAATAAATACACAATCAACCGTTTTTGGACCTATCTTAACCCTTTTAGGTTTAGGAACTTGTACCTTAGCTAAACACCCCCACACTTTGAAGTATTTCAAGTTAGGCTTCCTTCCTTTCCACTTTTCATGAGGAATGGATTGTGTTTTACTATAAGGTACACGGTTGATTATCCGGTTAGCTGTAAGTATAGCTTCCCCCCACAAGTTCTGTGGTAAGCCAGAACTTATTAGCAATGCGTTCATCATCTCCTTCAACGTTCGATTCTTCCTCTCCGCAATTCCATTAGATTGTGGAGAGTAAGGGGAAGTTGTTTGGTGAATAATGCCATTTTTCAAACATATTTCTTCAAAAGGAGATTCATATTCGCCACCCCTATCACTTCTTATCATTTTGATCTTTTTATTTAGTTGCGTTTCAACTTCACTCTTGTATTGCTTGAAAGCATCAATTGCCTCATCTTTACTATTAAGTAAATAAACATAGCAGTATCTCGTGCTATCGTCAATAAAAGTAATAAAATACTTTTTTCCACCGCGAGATGGTGTTGACTTCATGTCGCAAATATCTGTGTGAATTAAGTCTAAAGGACTTGAATTCCTTTCAACGGACTTATAAGGATGCTTAGCATACTTTGATTCCACACATATTTGACATTTAGAATTAATGCAATCAAATTTTGGCAATACTTCTAGATTTATCATCTTTCGCAATGTTTTGAAGTTTACGTGACCAAAACGTGCATGCCATAAAGTGTTTGACACAAGCAAGTAAGAAGAAGCATTCACTTTATTGATTGGAACTGCTATTACATTTAGCTTGAAAAGGCCCTCACTTAGGTAACATTTTCCAACATACAAATCGTTCTTACTAATTACAACACTATTAGAAACAAAAATACATTTGAATCCATTCTTGACAAGAAGTGAGGTAGACACAAGATTCTTGCGAATTTCTGGAACATGGAGGACTTGGTTTAGAGTCACTATTTTTCCAGACGTCATCTTCAACGCAATCTTGCCAACTCCTTCAATTTTGGCCGTAGATGAATTTCCCATGAAGATAGTCTCATCGGGACCTGCGGGGACATAAGAAGAAAATAATTCCTTGTTAGCACAAACATGGCGGGTGGCTCCAGAATCTATCCATCATTCTTTCGGATTTCCTACCAAGTTGCATTCAGACAACATGGCACACAAGTCTTCCATTTCATCTTCAACCATGTTGGCTTGATTCTTTTTCTTCTTATCATTCTTTGGCGCACGACAATCTGCCGCCTTATGCCCAATTTTCCCACAGTTGTGGCAATTACCCTTGAACTTCTTCTTGCTTGGGTAATTCTTTGGTCTAGAAGCTTTCTTCCTCTTCTTATTTTGTGGTGCCTCCTCAACAATGTTTTCCCCCACAATCGTCGAGTTTCCACGTGACTTCTTTTCAGCATTTTTGTTGTCTTCTTCTATCCTCAAACGAACAATCAAGTCTTCTAGAGTCATCTCCTTCCGTTTGTGTTTAAGATAATTCTTAAAATCCTTCCACAACGGAGGTAGCTTCTCAATGAAAGCACCAACTTGAAAGGCCCCATTAATGACCATACCTTCAATAACAAATTCAGAGTTAATAATAAGATAAATCTTATTAATAGAATTATTGATTTGGGTCATACCTTCAGCAAGGAGGTCATATACAATGACTTGTAGTTCTTGGACTTGAGTTATGACCGACCAAGTGTCAATCATCTTGAAATCCAGGAACCTTGCAGCCACGAACTTCTTAAGTCCTGCATCCTCGGTCTTGTACTTTTTCTCAAGCGCATTCCATAACGCTTTTTGAAGTTTCCATGACACTATAGACATTGTACAAACCATCTTCCAAACAACTCAAAATGTAATTTTTGCATAAGAAATCAGAATGTTTCCGTGCTTCAGTTACAACAAGTCGTTCATTGTCCGGAGTATCCTCAGCCATGGCCGGAGGATCCTCCTTGATAAAACGTTGCAAACTCAATGTAGTAAGATAGAAAAGCATCTTCATTTGCCAGCGTTTGAAGTCAATACCGGAAAATTTTCTGGGTTTTTCTGTCGGTGCCATAGCATGGGCTGGAGTAGAACGGCTTGACGATGCAGCCACACTCGTCATAGTAGCACCCGTTCCTGCAATATTTCCATTAGTTTGGTTTTCATTCGTCATATTTCTGTAAACACAAAAACAATACAGAACTTTATTAAATCAGTGAAGTTTTTATATCTTCAAACTGAATACCAAACCAAACATACAACACGTAACAATGGTGAAGTTTTTATATACTTCAAACCCATACGTTTATTATTCCGGAAAATTTTTTATGTACTTTAAACCGGAGAGAATAAATTAATGGAGTAGAAAGCAACAAGGCTTTAGTCTCCAAATTAATGCAAAAACAATGCCGAAAAAAAATAGATTTAACTTGCGGTAGAAATTAACACTATAAAATTAAATTAAATTGCTACTGCTATCCAAAATAACATAGCACACTGAAACGTTGTGAACTGAAGCTAACACTAATACCAAAAGTGTCTCTTAAACAATTGTAAAGTTTTAACCAATCAGAATTAAGAAACAATTGAAACAGCAGTAAGTGATTTTTGTTCCTTTTCCTTTACTCTTAAACAAAACAAATTTCAAGGAACAATAAAATATAAAAGGGGCAGTAAACGATGTTTCTCTTTGCGGCAGTACTATTCTTTTACAATTGACGTTAACTTTGAGAAGACGCAACGATCAACCGCATCGTTTGGTTCAAACTTTTGTTTATCCTTTTGTTCTCAAGTTCTAGCAAATACACGTTAAGACAAACATAATAAACAGTAAAATTTCTTAAGATTTTAGGCGACGTGTATTATCAAAATTAACACTGTTAAGGAAAAACAAGAGGGAGAAGAAATAGAATATATAATTCCGAGTTCACCATTTGCTTGTGTGTCCTTAAGGAATTTTAACCCCCTCACAGTTGCCAAGGTAATGGATTAAATCCTCCCAGGATAAAACGGAATAACCTTCCTGCGATAGTGGCAATACAAGAAGCAGGATACTAACGAACTCAAAGAGCGGAGCGAATCACACTTACGGTTTTCAAGGAACGAGAAAGCTCAAGAATTTTTGGATTAATGAACTTGCAGAGAGAGGGAAAGAATTTCTGAATTTCTAAATTTTTAGAATGGAAGCCATGCCTGAATTTATAGGCAATTGTTGGCTTTGTGAAAAGGTATGGTGCCTCTTCATGGTGTCTGTTCATTGTGAATAGACACCTGATAGGAAGATACGTTCTTTCAACGTTATTTATTAAATTGGGTCAACTAGTTTAACCAAATAAACCGGGCCAAATTTTGAAACCCAATCCAGTCCATTTAATTTCCCACCATTACCCAATTCACACTACTCATCTTTAAAGCCCAATGGCTTAAAAGTCCAACAATTACTCCCAATCTGTTATGATTACAATCGTATTAGGACCTTAATTTGTGTGGGAGCTTTCAACTTATGTCATACGTTCATAGTAGGACGCATCGGCTTACGACAACCACGTGAATGAATAATACACGTTCCCTCTAGTCAAATTCCTACAAGTATAATATCATGGACCTTTTATAACACACAATCAACAAATCGTACCAAATCGGGGAAGGTCAAAGTATGTATAATTACACGATCAAATGGTCTAATTGACCAATTTCTAAGACATATTACTTATAAATTACATTACGTACATTCATATTCGTGACGATTATTCCAAGGTCAATTACATTTATCCCTTGATACAAATGGGATATTCGTGACGATTATTCCAAGGTCAAATGGGATAAATTTACCAATATAACACTAAATTTATCCTGTTTGTGATACAATCGTTCACTTATTTCTTAAGTAATATTATACAAATGGGATAAATTGTTCACTTGCAATATCCGATCATATACTAGGACCATATCAAATAAGAGGATTGAAGGGTTATCAATATGTACAAACCACATATTACTTAAGTTTTTAATTGTATAGGAAAGCACATGCGTACAGTTAAAGATAATTGCTCTTGTACCAATTATCACAAATTCAACCTTAGCCTCACTAATCGTATTTCAGGATGTGTCAGCACATGGCCAAATTCTAGTATTATCAGATGGCTTAAATTTAATAACAATATTCCTTTAATCTTTCTCGTATAAATACCCTTCCGTTCGATTGTAGTTATCCAGTAAGTATCACTATATTGACGTGATAATTCCATATATCATGCATGATGCACGAAATCCGCCTTAACAACGATTGTAGTCAGCATCCTTTCGTTTCTTTCATAAATTACAAGTCAAATCTTTTTCTTCAAATTTTTCACAGATTGATACTCCTTAACGGTTAGTAATTAAGTTTATAACCAAGGGTTACAAATTTTGTCAAACTTATCATATTCATAGACGGTCAATCCTTATAAATTTCATGAGATTTATCATGAAAAATAAGCCAAAATCTGTTAAGTATGGTCAGCGTTTATATGATTCCTTTAAGATGGTTATGCGCCTGATACAAATGATTCATAAGGGAGGACAACCTATGTACTTCTGGCTGTGACTGTGCTATTAATGTTAATATAGGTACCAATGCGTTTTATGTCCTATAGACACACTCCAAATTGATAGTAATTTTATACGCCAGTCATTTTATACTATCATACTATTGATATAAAGAGTCATCTCCCTTTACGGGTATTGTTGATAATGGTAAATTACTATCTTCCATTGATAATTGTGATAGTCCACCTGTTATATGGTATCATCTCCCTTATGAAGTAGTTGTATTAACGATTTTTTAGTAATACAATTGTAGTCACGGTTGTTGGCTGATCCGTCCACCATATTTTTTTTAATACAGTGAAATTGATATAAGTGTGAAATTGATGAGTAGAATACATATCATCCCTTATGCCTACAATAAGATGGGTTGAAACTACAATCGTACATTAGTCCCCTTCTGTCTGAGTCGTGGGCCTACAATCGTATTACTGTCAAAAAAGATATTATATTACTAAAAAAATAATAATCTCCAAAGATTAAAATTATCTAACATTTATAATCTTCTAGGCTTTAATTATATATACAGTGAACATACCTATTGACTACAATAAATAGTATAACCACCTAATTGGTACAATTACAAGAGGATATACTTAAATTGTCCTATGATCAAGTTTGGCTTAAATATCAAATGGAATTTTCTTTTTTAATAACGAAAAAAGAAAGGCTACGACATATCATGAAATTTTAAGAATATCAAATCAATAGGATATTAAACGCCTATTGGATTACTTAGCAATTATGAAGGATTGAACCAATTTACGGATTATTTCATCTTGAAGAAAGAAAATTATCGCATGTTTTAAATAAAGAAGGATTGAATTACTTAGCAATTTTGTTCTTCAAAGGCTACGACACCTGAAGATATTATTAACAATATTGCCTTAAATCGTTATATGACAACCACCTAGTCAAAATACTATTTTTTGACAAAATTTGATTATTTCATTAGAAGCTAGGTCCACGAATATATTTGAATTATCACACAATTGTATGAAAGTTTGAGCCATATAGTGAAAAATATAATCGTATATTATCTCACTTAGTCCCTAAACATTATTTGACGTCAATCAAAAAATTTCCCGATTAACTTGCCCTCAACATTAAATATTTCATGATGTACATATAATTATTATCAATCCTTGTCCATAAAGATTAATAATTTTATGGATCATATATGAAGTTATCTTGCGCGTATATTATTTAGTCATAACAATCGTCCTCAAGGGACAATGCCCATGATGAGCATAAACATTCATAATTTGTATATAATATATATATATAAATTACCCATCATTTGTCAAAGAGGTGGTTTACCATTCACCCTCTCTCTAACACGTCCTGACCCGTGCAATGCCTATGTCCTGCCATGTGCTGTGACATCCTGACACGCCTTGTGGCCATGTTCTACAATATCCTAACACGTCCTAACGTGTGGCATAGACACGCGTTAGCCATTGAAGGTGAATAAATAACATTAGAAATTGTCATTAAGCTATCCATATCAAAAGATATTCCGTTTATTTTGATATTGAGGTTACAATTTAGTATAAATTATAGTAAATTGCCCCATATTAATGATAAGGGTTAACCCAAAGAGGTTGATAAAATTTATCAAGCTACTCAATTTTCATCTACAATTATGAGACTAGGTCATACGTTCATCTTGCCTCGATTATTTTAATAAAATGATGAATTAAACTTCATCTTGCCTCGATTATACTAACTGAGTTATCCCTCAAAATGAATGATAATCTAGAGTACTATCAGTTAGTACAACTCCAATTCCAACTCCTTTATCCATACGATTGATAAAGTCAGTCTAGGAGTAAAAATTTCACAACTAGAATATGTCTACTAATTGCACATTTGTTTTGGAGACTAAATATGATGACATGGTATCTCCTTGATATGAAAAATATCATATTAAAAAAGATATGATATTCTGCTTATAAACTTGAGGTACGTAACGTTGACTTAAAAAAGATATACATCCACGATTTTTGAGTCATACGTTAGGTAACCAATTTATGATTTGCAGAAAACTTTTGCCGGAGTGTTGTTACCTATATTATTGGTTCTTGGAAATAATATTAATAATATATCGTGGTTTTTAGAGGATTCTGAAAATGTCATACTCTAAGTTGATATCGGTAATGGACAATACTATAATCGTATTAAGGTGAACGGAAATGGACTAACAATATTCCATGATGGAGGATTCACTTACCATAAACTAGAAAAGCAAGATATAATATTTCGAACGGGAGTAATACGATTTGAATCATAAATTGGTTATACGTATTACGATTAGGACCTTATATAATTTATATATAATTTAAATAAGAACTCCCATTTTAAGAAAAATAGGCATTAGCTTCCGATAAGTTAATCTTAGGTTTTGCTATATTCATAAGGTCCATTTGTGTATATTAATGTAGACACGTAATTTTTGACCATCCCCGAAATTTCACCCGTTTTAGCGTAGAATAATTAATTTAGGTCTCATATAGTTATTTACACTAATTTTAACTCTTTTACATTATTTTTATCATAAAATTAAAAAAATACAAAAATAGTTTCATATTATATATATATAATTTAGTTTAATTAATTAAATTATTTTTTGCATTACGTAATATATTTATCTTATATTAAAAGTAATTTAATTAAGGTTTGGATATTTATTTTTAACCCAATATTACGGCCCAAATCTGAGGCCTAAACACCTTATCCATGCCCACAAGTCAGATTTTTAACCTAAAACCCTACCCTTCTTCTGGATATAATAACAACAAGACACACAATAGAAAAAACCTTAGCATAAAAAACTAAGACAGCCGCCAGCCCCTCCATCTTCTCCAAGCCGCCGTCCACCCCTCATCCCCAAGCCCTCCGGCCGACCACCACCTGAAGCCACCCAAATCACCACCCTAAGGCCGCTGACTCCTTTCTTCTTCTTCAATCAAAATACCAGCAGCCTCCATTAGCGCCGCCGACCAAGCAAAACCATAAGAAGGAGCTACATTTAGACAACAATGGAGAAAATCTGAATCCTAACCTACTGCCGCCGTCACACTTCGCCAGCAATCGCCACAACCAACGTCCAGCCGTGACCTGCTTTCTCACCTCACGAAAACGACTGTGACTGCCATCTCCGCTAGACTCCAGTGACAAAACCCACCCCAAACCAACGAGAATGTAACAGTAATAGAGAAATAGAGGTAAGCTTTAAAGTCCAAGAAGTGTCCTTCATTCTTATTTTTATTTTAGATTCAAGTCTTTGTTTCTGCTTAAGATCTCAGAATATGTAAAGAGCAAAAATGATATCTTTGATTCTTCATTACAATTTTTGGATTTTGACTTGAAACATGAAGTTCGAATGAGTATTTAGAGGCCATGTTCGATTTCGAGTCCTCCGGTGCCGTGCGGTCTGTTAGTTTGGTGGATTCGAATTCGTGGATTCTCGTTGAATGCCGTCAAGGTTCGAAGTGCACGTATCGGTTCTCGTTTGGCAGATTTCACCTCTGTCGTCGAGCTTGGTTATTGCCTTCAGGTGTATTATTTTCAAACACCAAATTGGTTGAAACTTTATCTTCCAGGTCCGATTCTTCAGTTCTATGTTCAATTTATCTCCGTCAAAACTTATGTGTTATTTGTGGTGAAATGTTTCTTTGATCCATGTTAATCATATATTGTTGGCTAATTCTGCTCATATCAATTGGTTTGGATTCATATGAACTAGCTGATGCTGAAATTTGTCGTGAAATTTAGGATCGAGTTATGCTAAAAAGGGAGATAGATTTAGTTCTCTTTTAATATTTGAAACTAGAAAATCTCACTCGATGAATCTGTTATTATATATAGCTCCAATGGCTAGAATGATTTTGTTTTCTTTACATTTTACACTGTACATAGAGGGAAATGTAGCAGCATTTACATTGGGGAAAGCTAAGGGTTACATATGAACCTCCCGAATGTTCTGAGATTAGGTTTGATATAATTTTGTCGTTCTTTATACTTACTCTCGTTAATTGGATCGCTAGGAGCATGACTAGGCCAACCACACTTGGGTAGGCAAGCTTTAGGATTTTGTTTGTTCCGAGGCGAGAGGTCGTTCCATTAGTCAAATTTATCCGGGGAATGCCCCGAGGGATTTGTACATATTATTATCCGGGGTATGCCCCGAAGTATTTGTATTTGGACGCCTTGACGAGCATGGTGGAAAAGTACGTAATAGCTTAGGATTTTTCTTTTCTTTTTCTTTTCATTTTCTTTTATTAGGTGGGGACGACCTCGAGCCTCTTGTATGTTTATTCTATTTTTTGTGTGTTTTACCTCAATTTGAATGTTTTGAAAGCCAACCTGATCAAGTACGCAACCGTACTAGTTACGGGATTTGGGGAGTGCCTAACACCTTCTCCCCAAGTCAAATGAACCCCCTTACCCGAATCTCTGGTGCGAACTTATGTTTTGGTGTCCAAAGTGTTTTAAAAGGAAAATCATTTTAAAAACGGTGGCCTAGCACACCGAAACCAATGTCAGGTGGCGACTCTGAGTTAATCCTTTTGAACATAATTTTTTGGTGACTTTCAAAATTGAAAAACCCTTTTCAAGCTTTTTACTAAATCTTTTTATTAATTTAAGAGGGTTTAGTGGAAGATTTGATAAAAAAAGGGGTGTGACATCTCTAGCGACTCTACTGGGGACATTGCGGGTTCGAGCTAGTACTTGATTTTATTGGCTTTTAGAATATTTGGTTGAGGTTTTTATGCTTTTTCGTTAGCTTTACTTGATGTTATTATATTTTTATATTTTGTTATTTGCTAGTTGCGTACTTGTTTATAGTTTTTTCTTTATGTGTTTACTGCTTCATAACTGTCATCATGTGCATAACCCCGAGTCTTCTTTCTGCAACAAGTCTTCCGGAGTACGTTTGAGCGTACACGACCCTTTTGTGAGTCACTCGTGTCTTTAGGGGGCTAGCGTGGGAGCGTGGAGTGGGCGGATAGCTAGAGCAACCGCCATCGACCACGTGCCGCCCCGAATTGCCTTGTTAGTGAACCTCAACCGTAGGTCAGCCTTTAGGTCATTTTTATTTGCATCATGTCATTTAGACCTACCAGGGTCCGTTCCTAGGCACCGTGTCCCATTGTAGGAGGCCTATCCAAATTATGTCAAAATGGGCTTATGGCCCAAAAAGGCATTCAATCATCCCAATATGTTATATGTTGCATCTTTGAGGGCAAAAAGGTCATTTGGCGGACAGATGCTTAGGAAAGAGTATTTGGAAAGAATGGGGTCATATTTGCAAAAGTGGTTCAATAAACCCATGTCTTAGGATTTTGAGTCCACAATTAGGTATCTTATCAATTTAAGGTCGTTCCTTTTCGAGTTTGCATGTTCAGCCACTTTTGGCCACATCGGCCATTCTTGCAAAATGGGGTCATTTTTGTGAAAGTGGCTCAATAAACCTATGTCTTAGGATTTTGAGTCCACAATTAGGTATCATATCAATTTAAGGTCTTTCCTTTTCGAGTTTGCATGTTTAGCCGCTTTTGGCCACATCGGCCATTCTTGCAAAATGGGGTCATTTTTGCAAAAGTGGTTCAATTACTCATATATTAGAATTTTGAGTCTGTAACTAGGAGCCATATTAATTTAAGGTCATTCCTTTTTGAGTTTGCATCTTTAGCCACTTCTAGCCATATCGGCTGTTTTTTTGCAAAATGGGTCATTTTTGTCGTTTGGTCTTGGGCCATGATTATTGAGAGTTTGAATCCATATAAACCTTAATGAGGTGTATTCCCATGTCTTAGAGGTCACCTTTGTTGAGTTTGCATTAATAGCCACTCTTGGCCATGTGGTTAATTTTCAAAAATAACCCAATTTTTTCTTGCATGTGTCTTGAGTCACTAACTCTATTTAATCTTGTTTTTCCCATTCAGGTATGAAGCGATTTGCTAGAGTTTGAGCATGATAAATACCCCAGGACCATTCTAGTCAAAGACCGTTGCATGCACGAGCTGCTTGAAGAAACTTTTTAATTTTTTAGTCTATTTTATAATTGTCTTTTAATTTTTAGTCTTGTACAGTCGTATCAAGTCTGTCAGTCTAGTTAAGATTGTCGAGTCTTTTTTTATAGTGCTTCCTGTTTTGTATTTGAAAAACCAAAAAAAATTATAAATGAAAAATTCCAAAAAAGATTTTTGTTTCTTAGTTTATTTTATCCATTACTTTTCAAGAACTACGCTTGATCTAATTCATGAAGGGCATGATACGTAGGCAACCTACATAGGGTTTGATAGAGTCATTTTTTCTAACAACTAAAAAAAGAAAAAAAAGAAAAAAAAAAGAAAAAGAAAGAAGAGAATGAATTGTGGATGCGAGAAATGAGAGGAAAGAAAAGAGTGACAAATTAAAAAGAAAATGAGGGGAAGGAAAACGGGAAAACCAAGAAGTGCTAGAAATGAAAGAAAGAGAAGGTTGAAATGAACAAAGTGGGGATGATGCCAAATGACCTTCTAACACTCGAAGTCATTCTAGAACCGTTAATTGTTGCTAGGGGCATTGCACGTAATGTGATATTTCTATCTCATAAATGTCCTAACGCTAACGTGTTGGCTTTGTTTTGCTCATTACTGTTACTTTCATTATAACAGAGGGTGGTTAGTTTGTGGTACTTGGTGATTTGTTCACACAACACAAGGTCAAAAGAGCCGGGTACCCATGGCTAGCAAAGACTTGGACAGGAGAGTTGTTAACCCATCGAGGGAGGTTGAGATGTCGGAGTCTGAATTGAAAGAAGAGGTCCAGAGGTTGAAGCAACAAATGGCAGAAATGTATCAGTCTTGGATCAAGGGGCATCCTCCACCTTTATTCCCCACTAACCACACTGAAAACCTTACAACTATCCCATCACTATCACAGGCCCAAGTTCCCACTACCGTTGATCTTTCTCCTCAACATGCACCGGGCTTTACCCCTTACCACAATTACCCTGGAGCTTCCTCCCAAACTTTCCATGCTCCACCAGTCAAAACAACCGCATTCCCAGCTCTAGACACCCAAGACACTGCACAGAATCCTTTACTTGCACATGATGATGCAAGTTTTGTGGGAAAGATGCATGGTGACATGGAGTATGAGAATCCTCTTGGGAAGTTGCTGGCTAATGTTCATGATGTTGAAATTGGTGAAGGTCTTGGTAATTTTGATGTGAAATCTAGTGGTTAATATGTTGAGCTTGGTAATTGGAAAGACACTCCTTTCTTGGTTGCCCGGGAGGAGTTTTGGTGGTTTATTTTACTGCCGTTTCTGCTTGTCCGGGTTATTTCAGGGTTATAATCTAGATATTATCTTGTGGCTCAAACTCTTCTTCTTCTCATTTTGTCTTGTTTGTTTAGTTGTAGTAACTCGTCTAATGTTCTTTAGGATTGTTCCAGGGTTGCAACCCATGTCTGTTTTTCTTGTACTGTTCAAACCCTTTTCACCATCTATCTATTGCAATCTCATATTTTCTATTAGTTTTGGTCAGTTTTTGTTTAGGTTTCTTTTTCTCTTATAGTTCTCTTCATCCCAACTCAAGTGATATGACATGCACGCATAATTCTCAGCCTGATCTTGAAAACTAGTCTGATCGTAAAGCAATGGTACATTTTTAAACATGACAAAAGAGGCGTTTGAGAAAATAAGTAAAGATTCACGCATTCTGAGATAAACTTAAGCTTAAATTGAGTGAAACTAAGGCAGTAAGTCTGGAAATCAAGAGGTTGATAAGAGCATACAACAAGGAAATGTTTCTCAAGCAGTTTGAGGTAAATGGGTCACTGCTAAAATGCATTCTTCCACATCAAGGTAAGGTTGAATCAAGTTTGCTCTGAGTTGGCAAGGATCATTCATTGGGACAAAGGTATTGCCTGTCGGCACTTTCTATTTGTGATGATGCCATCAATAGATATTGTGCATGATTTCTTTGTTTATCTTCAATTGCACGCTTGTACTTGGCATTCTCAAAGTTTGGTATGACGAAGGCTTTTTATTCTGCTACCCAAACACTTTTATCTTTTGCTACCCATTTTGAGCCCTAATTTTTTGTTTCGTTCCCCTCTTTTGGAATCAGAAATAGAGTTAGGACCTAGAAAATAAAAAGAAAAAGAGAAATAGAAGAAAAAAAAAAGGAAATGAGAAAAAGAAAAAAAAGACAAAGAAAAAAGAGAAAAAGAAATAGTAACAAAAAGTTGTCTTTTGAACTACGTTCGACCAGATTCTTGTCACCACAAGATATGTAGGCAGCCTTACGGTTCCGTCACACTAAATAAAATATTTCATAATCCCCGAAATCAATACTGGGCAAATTTTCTAAGAAATCCCATTAAAAAAAAATTCCCCAAACTTCATGAAACCTGGCAGAAGTTTTAATTTTGCCAAAAGACCTGATTCCAAAAGTTGTAATTTTGAACCCTTTCATCCTGAATTATTTTGAGCCATCATGCTACCCTTTCTTTATAACCCTCTCCAAAAGCCTACATTATGGTCTAAAGAAAGACTGTCACGACCCGGATTTTTCCCCCAACATCGGGATCGTGATGGCGCCTACTCGTAATAGCTAGGCAAGCCACTTTATTCACACTATCTTGTTTTTAGCACTATTTCATATTCAATTTAACAACCAAACCATAACCTTAATTAAACAAGTGCGGAAGACTTTATAAAAATCGCAATAAGCAGTTTCAAGGTAAAATAATACTGAAATCCTCTACCCAAGACGTGGAGTCACCAACTCACGAACTACTATATGAATACTACACATAAAGGTCTGAAAGAAATATAACATAATCTGTTTGTCCCGGAACAAGGAGACTACAACTAATAACATAAATAAAAGGAAGAGACGTCGGGCCTGCGGATGCCTGCAAGCTACCTCGGTCTCAACTATGGTCAACTCCCACGCAAAAGATCTACTGCTGCTGCTCCTGATTGAATCCTGGACCTGTGCAAAAATGCACAGAAGTGCAGTATCAGCACAACCGACCCCATGTGCTGGTAAGTGCCTGGCCTATCCTTGCGAAGTAGTGACAAGCCTAGCACCAGACACCCACATAAACCTATGCAGTTCTATATATATGTATACCACAAGATAACGAGAAATAACCAAGTAACAACGCAACAAGGAATGTCACAGAAGAACTCAACAGTTAACAACAATCATTAAGTCAAAAAGGAAAACAAGTATAATGAGAAACAAGTAATATTAAGTCAATGAAATAGCAAATGAAGTGCACGGCATCACCCTTCGTGATTTTACTCTCATCCTCACCAAATAAGCAAATAAAGTGCACGGCATCACCCTTCGTGCTTTTCCTCTCATCCTCACATCCATGGTACGGCATGATCCTTCGTACATGGTTCAATAACAAGGCACGGCATGATCCTTCGTGCATAATCAATAACATGGAACGGCATTAACCTTAGTGCATAATCAATAACAAGGCACGGCATTAACCTTCGTGCATAAACAATAAATCAAGGCACGGCATCACCCTTCGTGCATTATCACTCTTCCTCACCCAAATAACAATCACAGTTAAGGGCAGAGAATGAAAATAGTAAATCATGAACCATCCCGGAAAGGGACACAATAATCATCACAACAAAGTCCCGGCAAGGGCAATCAATATCTCACTTCACAACAAGTCCCGGCAAGGGAGAACAATAGAAATTCTACAACCCGGCAAGGGTTCAACAAGTTATCTTCAAATATGTCTTACAACAAGTATTAACAACGACTCACGGTCATGCTAGATGCCAGTGTATGGATTCTCGTCACCAAAACCCATACACCGCACTCGATCACATAGCACATAGCACATAATCCTATTCCCTCAAGCTAGGATAGAACAAACACTTACCTCTAGCCCTGAAGTCCAAATTATGCTTCAATTATAGCTTTTTCCCCGAATTTCCGCTTTCAACTAGCTAGAATCTAATAATAATTGATTCCATTATATTAATAATCACTAATTAACTTGATTTGAATGCTTAAAATGGTTTTCTCAAAGTTTACACAAAATTTCCCAAAATGCCCCTGGCCCTACGTGGTTGGAACTCGAGGTTCGGACCAAAATCCGGTTACCCATTCCCCCACGAGTTCAAATATACGATTTGTTTCAAAATCGTACCTCAATTCGAGGTCCAATTGCCCAATTCATGAAAAACATAGGTTCTACCCAAAAACATGGATTTCTACCATGAAAATCTTTGATTCTTATTGATAAACATGTTTAATGTTGTTAGGAATTTAAAGAATTAAGTAAAAAGTGACTTACAATTTCTTTGGAGTGAATTTGGCCTTGAGAGCTCGTGTGTGGTGTGAGTTTTTTTTTAAAAAGCGTAGAATGAACTGAAAAATTCGTTTAAGTATAGAATTACACAGCTGCGGATATCGCAATTGCGAACATTTGTTCATAACTTGGGCTCTAGGCCTCAGAATTCGACTCCGGACGCATGTCCAAGTCCCATATTTTCCTACGGATCTTCCGGGACCGTCCGATCTCGGGTCCGGGTCCGTTTACCAAAAATGTTGACCGAAGTCAACTATATCAGTATTAATATTATTTTTCTCCAAATCTTTCATAGAATTAATATTTTCTATCACAAAATCTTTCCGGCTACATGGCCGGATCATGCACATAAATCGAGGCAATATAGAATGAGGTTTTCAAGGCCTCGAAAGTGTAGAACAAATGAGGAAAGCAGGTGAAGACCCTTTGGGTAGTCACAAAGACCTTCCGACCAATCATTGAGGATGCCATATCAAGTGTTGGTGGAAGTATGATCTCTCTGCATCATGGGTAATACCTTCGTTCTCAGAAACAATGAGAGAAAATAATAAGATGAGAGAGTCTTATCGGTGAAAACCCTCAGGGGCACCGTAAGGCGACCATGAGTTGAGAAAACGAGCAAAATGAGAGAGGCTTTATGGTGAAACCCCTTCAGGGCACTACAAGTCGACTGTGGATTTTGGATCAAATGGGACAATTGAAGAGTTGAAGCCCAGTTTTACAACGAAGAGGTACAACAAGAGTCGAATATTAGACTTTCTTGAGAGATTAGGCCACTTAGTCGAAAGGTGCATGTCATGGTCATTAGAGTTGGTATCCACATCTGATAAGTTTCTACTTCGTAATTTTCTTGTTAAGTATCATCTCTTTCCCTTGTCCCTTATTTGTTCCTCTCGTTTTGTTCAAGTTCCTTCTTGAGTCTATTTGGTCAGAACAAGTTAGAAATGACTTTAAAATTTGCCACCAACTTTCCAATTGCACAAAGCGGAGTTCGGCCATGCACATCACTATTGACATGATTTAGAATAAGAAGTATGTTGATAACTGAGGTTCAGGCAGTTGAGTGGATCTTGAATTTTGAGAAAATACAAAGATTCATCAACTCTCAAAATAAAAACACAATGTAACAAGTGAACGTGAGAGACTCAAGTCAGAGGTTTTGTGGTGTAATTCCAATCAAAAGGTCAAAAAACTCTTTGCTAGCCTGATGCACCTAATCAAGATGAAGCATGGCAGTAGCGGAAGAAGACGCTCAGCAATGATGCCACAAACTAACCATTAAATTTTCAAACTAACCATATTTTATTTGTCTGAAGCAGGGGCAAGAAAATTTTAAGTCCACAGGGACCTCCCATGAAAAAGCATGGCTCGATGAGCAAAATTCTATTCATAATCCTCCAAGATGGGAGCGTAGCTCAGGTAAGTTTATTCTCAGTTCTGAAGACCCTCCTGGATAATGGAATTTTAGTTTAAAGTTCTGAGGACCCTCCTGGATAATGAGATTTAATTTAAGAGTTCTCAGGACCCTCCTAGATAATGGGATTTAATTTTAGAATTTTCAAGACCCTCACAGATAATGGGATTTTATTTTAGAATTTTTAGGACCCTCCTGGATAATCGGATTTAGTTTAGAGTTCTCAGGACCCTCCAGGATAATGGGATTTAATTTTAGAATTCTCAGGACCCTCCTGGATAATGGGATTTAATTTAAAGTTCTGAGGACCCTCCTGAATAATGGGATCTAGTTTAAAGTTCTCAGGACCCTCCTAGATGATGGGATTTAATTTTAGAGTTCTCAGGACCCTCCTGGATAATGGGATTTAATTTTAGAATTCTCAGGACCCTCTTGGATAATGGGATTTAATTTTAGAATTCTCAGGACCCTCCTGGATAATGGGATTTAGTTTAGAGTTCTCAGGACCCTCTTGGATAATGGGATTTAGTTTAAAGTTCTCAGGACCCTCCTGGATAATGAGATTTAATTTTAAAGTTCTTAGGACCCTCCTGGATAATGGGATTTAATTTTAGAGTTCTCAGGACCCCCCTGATAATGGGATTTAATTTTAGAATTTTCAGGACCTTCCTGGATAATGGGATTAATTTTAAGTTCTCAGGACCCTCCTGGATAATGGGATTTAATTTAGAGTTCTCAGGAGCCTCCTGGATAATGGGATTTAATTTTAGAATTTTCAGGACTCTCTTGGATAATGGGATTTAGTTTTAGAATTCTCAGGACCCTCCTGGATAATGGGATTTAATTTTAGAATTTTCAGGACCCTCCTGGATAATGTGATTTAGTTTTAGAATTCTCAGGACCCTCCTGGATAATGGGATTTAGTTTTAGAATTTTTAGGACCCTCCTGGATAATGGGATTTAATTTTAGAATTTCCAGGACACTCCTAGATAATGGAATTAACTTTAAAAGTTTTCAGGACCCTCCTGGATAATGAGATTTAATTTTAGAGTTCTCAAGACCCTCTTGGATATTGGGATTTAGTTTTAGAATTCTCAGGACCCTCCTGGATAATTTGATTTAGTCTTAAAATTCTCAGGACCCTCCTGGATAATGGGATTTAATTTTAGAATGTTCAGGACCCTCCTGGATAATGGAATTTAGTTTTAAAATTTTCAGGACCCTCTTGTATAATGGGATTTAGTTTTAGAATGCTCAGGACCCTCTTGGATAATAGGATTTAATTTTAGAATTTTCAGGACCCTCCTGGATAATGGGATTTAGTTTTAGAATTCTCAGGACCCTCCTGGATAATGGGATTTAATTTTAGAATTTTCAGGACCCTCCTAGATAATGGGATTTAATTTTAGAATTCTCAGGACCCTCCTGGATAATGGGATTTAGTTTTAGAATTTTCAGGACTCTCCTCGATAATGGGATTTAATTTTAGATTTTTCAGGACCCTCATGGATAATGGGATTTAATTTTAGAATTTTCAGGACCCTCCTAGATAATGGGATATAATTTATAGTACTCAGGACCCTCCAGGATAATGAGATTTAGTTTAGAGTTTTCAGGACCCTCCTGGATAATGCGATTTAATTTTAGAATTCTCAGGACCCTCCTGGATAATGGGATCTAACTTTCAAACTCTGAGAGCTCCGTAGGTAGCATGATCCAATTAACACTCACATTTATGCCCGAATCCTAAACTGGTGCAGAAAAATTTCTTTTGTTTTGTTTGTTTTGTTGTAATGTCAGGCGCCCACCTGGATAGCGAGGGAAATCATTTTAGAAATCAGTTCATGCTAGAATTAGCAGAAGCTCGCGGCAAGAATGCGAGTCAACAATCCGAGGTGATCAACATAAGTAATTTTAATCCATAATAGAAAAGAAAAACAATAAAAGAGAAAAAAAGAGAAGGGAGGTGAGTCCAAAATGCAAAGGTCGAGTCAAGAGGTGGATCGCTCAAGACATGACTAAAGTAACAAGCATTGTTGTCCGGTTTTGATCCGAAAAGCAGAAGAGAATGATCTAACACCTGTATCTAGCGAGCGTCAAGGTTCAGATCTGAAGTCTACACGAAGAACCATTCAAGACTCATGATCAAGCTTCAGAAGACTTAGAGATAGGAACCTTGTAACTCATAATTAACAGGTTTAGTTAGTCTTTTTCATTTTCTGATTTTGATGTAATAACAGGACCGTGAACCGGAGCCTCGACGGTACTCGACTCGACTCTCCACTTCGGTACACTCCATCATCTCATTCGCTTTTGAACTACACGTGGCTTGATTCCTCTATAGCCGAGGATATGTAGGCAGCTCAGATACCAGAGCTCGGTCACATTCTCTTTTCTTCTAGTTGGTCTTTTAAATAAGGGTCAGGTCAAAAATCATGTCTAGTCGTTCTTTGTCTGAAAATACTTTGTATTTTCAGTCGAAGAGGGGCAGCTGTAGACACATAATTTTTTACCATCCCCGAAATTTTACCCGTTTTAGCGTAGAATAATTAATTTAGGTCTCATATAGTTATTTACACTAATTTTAACTATTTTACATTATTTTTATCATAAAATTGAAAAAAATACAAACATAGTTTCATATTATATATATATATTTTAGTTTAATTAATTAAATTAATTTTTGCATTACGTAATATATTTATCTTATATTAAAAGTAATTTAATTAAGGTTTGGATATTTGTTTTTAACCCAATGTTAAGGCCCAAATCTGAGGCCCAAACACCTTATCCATGCCCACAAGTCAGATTTTTAACTTAAAACCCTACCATTCTTCTGGATATAATAACAACAAGACACACAATAGAAAATACCCTAGCACAAAAAACTAAGATAGCCGCCAGCCCCTCCATCTTCTCCAAGCCGCCGCCCACCCCTCATCCCCAAGCCCTACGGCCGACCACCACCTGAAGCCACCCAAATCACCACCCTAAGGCCGCTGACTCCTTTCTTCTTCTTCAATCAAAATACTAGAAACCTCCATTAGCGCCGCTGGCCAAGCAAAACCATAAGAAGGAGCTACCTTTAGACAACAATGGAGAAAATCTGAACCCTAACTTACTGCCGCCGTCGCACGTCGCCAGCAATCGCCATAACCAATGTCCAGCTGTGACCTGCTTCCTCACCTCACAAACACGACTGTGACTGCCATCTCCGCTAGACTCCAGTGACAAAACCTACCCCAAACCAATGAGAATGTAACAGTAACAGAGAAATAGAGGAAAGCTTTAAAGTCCAAGGAGTGTCCTTCATTCTTATTTTTATTTTTGATTCAAGTCTTTGTTTCTGCTTAAGATCTCAGAATAAGTGAAAAGAAAAAATGATATCTTTGATTCTTTATTACAATTTTTGGATTTTGACTTGAAACATGGAGTTCGAGTGAGTATTTAGAGGTCGTGTTCGATTTCGAGTCCTCCGGTGCCGTGCGGTCTGTTAGTTTGGTGGATTTGAATTTGTGGATTCTCGTTGAATGCCGTCGAGGTTCGAAGTGCACGTATCGGTTCTCGTTTGTGCAGATTTCGCCTCTGTCGTCGAGCTTGGTTATTGCCTTCAGGTATATTATTTTCAAACACCAAAATGGTTGAAACTTTATATTCCAGGTCCGATTCTTCAGTTCTATGTTCAATTTATCTCCTTCAAAACTTATGGGTTGTTTGTGGTGAAATGTTTGTTTGATCCATGTTAATCATATATTGATCGGATAATTCTGCTCATATCAATTGGGTAGGATTCATATGAACTAGCTGATGCTGAAATTTGTCGTGAAATTTGGGATCGGGCTATGCTAAAAAAGGAGATAGATTTAGTTCTCTTTTAATAGTTGAAATTAGGAAATCTCACTAGATGAATCTGTTATTATATATAGCTCCAATGGCTACAATAATATTGTTTTCTTTACATTTTACATTGTACATAGAGGGAAATGTAGCAGCATTTACATTGGGGAAAGCTAAGGGTTACATATGAACCTACCGAATGTTTTGAGATTAGGTTTGATATAATTTTGTCGTTCTTTATACTTACTCTCGTTAATTGGATCGCTAAGAGCATGACTAGGCCGACCACACTTGGGTAGGCAAGCTTTATGATTTTGTTTGTTCCGAGGCGAGAGGTCATTCCCTTAGTCAAATTTATCCGGGGAATGCCCCGAGGGATTTGTACATATTATTATCCGGGGTATGCCCCAAAGTATTTGTATTTGGAGGCCTTGACGAGCATGGTGGAAAAGTACGTAAAAGCTTAGGATTTTTCTTTTCTTTTCCTTTTCATTTTCTTTTATTAGGTGGGGGACCACCTCGAGCCTCTTGTATGTTTATTCTATTTTTTGTGTGTTTTACCTCAATTTGAATGTTTTGAAAGTCAACCTGATGAAGTAGGCAACTGTACTAGTTACGGGATTTGGGGAGTGCCTAACACCTTCTCCCCGAGTCAAATGAACCCCTTTACCCGAATCTCTGGTGCGAACTTATGTTTTGGAGTCCAAAATGTTTTAAAAGGATAATCATTTTTAAAACGGTGGCCTGGCACACCGAAACCAATGTCAGGTGGTGACTCTGAGTTAATCCTTTTGAACATAATTTTTTGGTCACTTTCAAAATTGAAAAACCCTTTTCAAGCTTTTTACTAAATCTTTTTATTAATTTAAGAGGGTTTAGTGAAAGGTTTGGTGAAAAAGGGGTGTGACAATTAACATTTATAGGCTCGCGTTCCCCTCTCTCTTTTTGAGTGGAGAGTTAGTATAAATATGTTCGAAGATAAAATCACTCGCTTCAAGATAAGTGCTCCCTATTGATTCCCATTTAATTTTTGGGCCTACAAACCAGATATCTCACTTGTAAAACTACAGACATTTATGAGATCTAATTTTATGAAATCGTCGTTTTTATTAGAGTCTAATGCGTCTCACTACAATAGTATTATGTATATATATATATATATATATATATAAATCGTATTAGTATATGAATGAATTATATAGTTAGGAGTCATTGATGAAATAATTGAGGTACCTGATTTTACCTCTTACCTCTGAGAAGTAAAATCGTACATAATTACTTAAGTTTACTCTTAAGTAATTGCTATATTAATTATAGAACCTTATTAGTCAATGCATTTTGACTAATACGATCATTATAGATAGTAGGATAATCGTAGGGTATAATATCTAAGTTTAGTCCATTTTATCTGTTATGAGATTCTTACTAAATATTAGTATCATGTTGGATTTGTCATAATCGTATAAAAGCTGAATTTTTTTATAGTAATTACTTTTATGGTAATGTACTCCTAGCTGATATTAAAAAAATCTTTACCCTAGGTCTGTATCCTCATAATCTTTCGTATCAATCGGAATATTAATACGATCATATACAATAATTTTAATACCCGTCATCGTATTAAAAGAGGTAAAGATTCTAAAGTATTTAATCTTACTAATAGTATGATAACGAACATTTAAAGATAATCTTCTTTATCAGATCACTTTAATCGTTGATGATATTATTTTACTGACCTATTAACCTGATGGACGTGTATTTAGTGACGGAAATTACCACATGATTATATTTGATATCGTGTGGATATTATAAATAACCGTATTAACCTTATTGTTCACTTATATAACGGTCCACTATATATAGGCTTCATATACTAAATATATATTACTATATATTTTTCCTCAATGTAATATAGTAATGTCAAAATAGTTGTCAAGTTTATCTTGATTAGTCATACAATTATCACTCTAGGTGACATTGGCCACTCTCATTTCTACAAAATTATGTCACAAAAATCCTTGTGGACCAGATTTTGTGACATCTTGGGGATTTACTTCATAATTTGACTCCATTTATGACATGTTCATGTCAATTTTAAGTGAGCTCATGGAAAAGAGATCCGAAATTCGTTGACGATGATATAATACTATCATAGGCATGATATACGTTCATCGTAGGACCTCAAGTAAATTTATGAAGTTCTCCAAGTCTTATGGTGTGTAATGTAATTCACGTTCCAAGAATTTCTCCAAGTCTTATTAATATAATAACAGAAAAAATCAGATAAATACACACCATAAAACTTGGAAAACTTACGTATTCCCTTATAAGAATATGAAATACAATTAAATATTTGATCATTCTAGTTATAAATAATTATAGTTGGACTAATATCAAGATTTGTAAATAATCAGTTTCTTACAAGGGTATTGAATAGATTTCCATTAATATAATCAATCAATTTTAATAGAAATAATCAGTTTCTTACAAGGGAATAACCACTTATAATCGTAGACTGGTGGGATTTTTGACCCAAATATAATTTTCTTTGCTAGGTTATATTAGTTAACCCAAATCGTATAAGTGCATTGGTTACATAAATTAACGTGGTAAGAATAATCGTAGCTAAACGTCTTCTTAGACAAATCTTTCATTTTCTCCCTATAAGAATGATCATTGTGGTAATTATCACTAACGTGTCTATATTTTAAACCATGATTAGCCTAGGTTTTTATAACGTAGCTAAAGGGGGGATTTCCTGGACTGTGTAGTATTAGACAACTACGGATATGAAATCTCCGTGATATGTTTTTGAGTATGCAATCTTTTTTCTCCTTGTTTTTTCAGTCCATATATGGTTATCGATATATAAACGGAAGTTCCTATGACTACAATTGTATTAGTCCAAGAAATAGGGCGCATTTGCCACTTCGATGCTTGTCCATTGGGAAAAGAAGATCCTTACACATCCTTAGGAATTCCAGATAATCAAATAAAAGTGCTAACTTGGTGCTATTCACCACAATTGACTATACAATCATATTCATAGTGAATTTTCTATATAAGCACACACTTCCATTAGTGACTAGGACCCTATATTCTATATAAGCACACACTTCCATTAGTGACTAGGACCCTATATTAAGTCAATCAGGTATTAATATATTAAAGTATTTAAGTATGACTATATTACAATTAGTGGACGCATATAATAGGTATGTCCATACGATTATTAATATACTAGAATCATGGATTTGTACACTTAATCGTAATATTAACCATTTGACTCGGAGCGTTATGTAATCTCTAAAAGAAGTCAAAATAATACTTAGTTTAAAGGAATTTGATTCAGTATGAAATTTGAATAACCGTATTATGTGTCCATACAAATATATCGAGAACACTCTCACGGATAAAGACTTATTGAAAAAAAAATACCATATGAACGTAAGAACATAAGTCTACCGACTTAGAGTATCATGACTACATTTAAATAATTATTTAAGCAAAGGTGAGCGAAATATACTTCTTTCATTACTCTTGTCCTGGAACAAGAGTAAAATAATACGATTGTTGTAATTACTATCAAAGAATTAATAATACTTTTAAAAATCGTTTATAATTTACTTACCCTCACCTTTGCTTAAATAATTATTTAAATGGAGATACCATGCTTGATATTATCATCTTTTCCTTCTAGTAAAAGTCCAATAAAATGATATATACTTATTATACTGATGACTACAATACTATTTTTAAAATTATTTACGTCATGTCCACTATTGACTAATAATTCAAATGAGTATTCTTTGAACGAATATTAATTCCACATAACTCATTATAGTAAACGTTTGTATTTTTAAGTTTATCTACCTTCATACGATTGTTGCGAGTTATATTCTTAACGGATTGGGCAAGTTGCCTATTGTCACCACCCCAAACCCGGTCGTGATGACGCCCAGCACACTGCTAGGCCAACCTGACCAATCAATAACAATAACGGAGCTAGGAGCTCGCCTTATCCCAATTAACATATCAAAACATGTAACAACAGTGATATATATATCGAAAACTGGGAACCAAGTCCCAACACATACCAACTCCCATAGACCGAAGGGTCAAGAGTCAAGAGCCTCTAAAAGAACATAAGTGTAATAATGGTTTACAAGATACCAAGTGCGGAAAGAAATAGCAATACGGAATCAAAAGATAGTTGGAAGGAATATCGGGTCCTGCAGATTCTGCAGCTACCTCGAATATCCTACAGATGTCGCCTCGAACAGCTACCGGATCACTGCTGAGAGATACCTGGATCTGCACACAAGGTGCAGGGAGTAAAATGAGTACTGCCGGACTCAGTGGTAATAAACAGGGGTAAGACAGCGCAGATAAGAAATCCGCAATAAAACACTATGTAAAGCTGTAATCAAATACCCTGTCACATAATCAATATCAACTGTACATGTACCAACAAGTACCAACAAACAGCATAACAGCTATCAGATGTAGCTAAATGCAATGCAATGCATGATATGACCGCTACGACGCGTAGCCCAATCCAATTTAGGTACCCGTGCTCACTGTGGGGGTTCAGACTCCGGAGGGGCTCCTACAGCCCAAGCACAATATTACTGCGGCGTGCAGTCCGATCCTACATATATACCGCTGCGGCGCGCAGCTCGAACCACTACTAGTCAGCTAATATGCAAATACAGCCTCGCAGGCTCAAAAGTAGTTTTGAAAACTCTTTTATCATTTTTAGTTGAAAACAGTAATATCAAGTTCCAGAGGTTGGAAATATCATGATAACAGAAATAGCTACGGACCGGTAGTAAACTAGCATGTCAATATCACAAGACAATGATAACGATCCTCGCGGGATCCAATAACTAGCTCACAGCCCACAAGTATACTCAACCGTCAAAAAAGGAGGTTCAACGACTCAAGAGTAGCCAATATCACAATATAGTATGCAACCATCCGAGAAGGAGGTTCGACGGCTCAAGATAACCAATATCATAACACAGTAACAACAAGTCGGACTAAGCTATAGTCCCCAAATCACAATCGACCCCGCACTCACAAGAGAGTACGTGTCTCGCCGCTATACATCGTCCCAAAGTGGTATACTGGGATTTCGAACCCGCTGGTCATCACCCACATCTATTACTCACCTCAATACAGCTCGACGACTACTCTGCAATGCCCTTGCCACGAGAATCAAGCTCCGCACGCAAAACTAGCACAAATCAGCACAAATATATCACATTAGACCAATGGAATGATACCCAGTCAAAACAACTCAATTTACACCGAAATTCACAAAGTTGCCAAAACCCGACTTTCGGTACGCTTCTCGAAAAATTACAAAAGTCACATATTCGGAATTCTCATCTCAATACGAGTCTAAGCATATAAAATTTACCAAAATCGGACTCCATTTGCCCACTCAAATCAGTATTGTTCTTCAATTTTAAGCCTAGGACTCAAACCCATCTTTAATCTTCCATTTACAGGGAATTAACCAAGGATTTCATGTTAAAATGATGTAATTAAGCCACAAAACTTACCTCCGATGATATCCCAGCAATCTCCCGTGAGTCTCTCTCTCTAGAACTCAAAAATGGTGATTTGGAGTGTTAAACCCGCGACTGGTTCTGTTCTGGTTTTAATTTCACTGCCAGACCATTCCTTCTATGCGATCGCAATGCACCTCTGCGATCGCATAGAGTTAATTTTTCCTGCCAATTTCCCCTTCTATGCGATCGCATAGCACAATCTTCCGGGCATCCCCTTTTCTTCTCTGCGATCGCAGCACTGGTTATGCGATCGCAATGTGCAGTCTGATAAGCCTATGCGATCGCACCCCTTGCTATGAGATCGCATAGCACATTTTCCTCACCCCTCCAAGCTCTTCTATGCGATCGCAATGACTGTATGCGATCGCATAGAGCAATCACAGTCTGCAATTTTTTCTGCAGGAACTTGATAATCAAAACTTGCCCGTTAGGCATCCGAAATGATCCCGAAACCCCCAGGACCTCAACCAAAGCCACCAATACATCACATTACCTCATTCAAACTTGTTCGAAACATAAGAACAACATCCTAAACATCAAAATCACCAATTACACACGGATTCAAGCCTAAGTTTCTTCAAAACATCTTGTCACGACCCCAAATCTGGTCGTGATGGCGCCCAACACATTGCTAAGCCAGCCTGACCAATCAATAACAATAACGGAGCTAGAAGCTCTCTTTAGCCTATTTAAGCATATCAAATCACGAAGCAACAACGATACATATATCGAAAACGGGGAACCAAGTCTCAAAATATACCAACTCCCATAGACCGCAGGGTCAAGAGTCATGAGCCTCTACTGAACATGAGTGTATAAAGGTTTACAAGATACCAAGTGCAGAAAGAAAAGTCAATACAAAATCAAGAGACAGTAAGAAGGAATATCGGGTCATGCGGACTCTGCAGCTACCTTAAATGTCCTACAGATGTCGCCTTGCACAGCTACTAGATCACTGCTGAGAGGTACCTGGATCTGCACACAAGGTGCAAGGAGTAAAATGAGTACTGCCAGACTCAGTGGTAATAAACAGGGGTAAGACAGCGCAGATAAGAAATCCGCAATAAAGCACTATGTAAAGTTGTAATCAAATACCCTGTCACAGAATCAATATCGACTGTACATGTACCAACAAGTACCAGCAAAACAGTATAACAGCTAGCAGATGTAGCTAAATGCAATGCAATGCATGATATGACCGCTACGGCGCGTAGCCCGATCCAATTTGGGTACCCGTGCTCACTGTGGGGGTTCAGACTCCGGAGGGGCTCGTACAACCCAAGCATAATATAACTGCAGCGTGCAGTCCGATCCAACATATGTACCGCTGCGGCGCGCAGCCCGATCCACTACCAGTCAGCTAATATGCAAATACAGCCTCGCAGGCTCAAAAGTAGTTTTTGAAAACATCTTTTATCATTTTCAGTTGAAAACAGTAATATCAAGTTTAGAGATTGGAAGTAGCATGATAACAGAGATAGCTACGGACTAGTAGTAACTAACATGTCAATATGATAAGACAATGATAACGATCCTCGCGGGATCCAATAACTGGCTCACGGCCCACAAGTATACTCAACCGCCCAAGAAGGGGGTTCAACGGCTCAAGAGTGGCCAATATCACAATATATAGTATGCAACCATCCGAGAAGGAGGTTCGACGGCTCAAGAATAGCCTAATATCATAACACAGTATCAACAAGTCGGATTAAGCCATAGTCCCCAATCACATTCGACCCCGCACTCACATGAGAGTACGTGTCTCACCGCTATACAGCGTCACAAAGTGGTATACCGGGGTTTCGAACCCGCTGGTCATCACCCACATCTATTACTCACCTCAATACAGCGCGATGACTACTCCACAATGCCCTTGCAACGAGAATCAAGCTCCGCACGCATAGAATCTGATTAAATACAGTAGAAACACAACAAATTAGGCCAATGGGACAACACCCAATCAATACAACTCAATTTACATCAAAATTCCCAAAGTTGTCAACACCCGGCTTTCGGTACGCTTCTCGAAAAATTACAAAAGTCACATATTCGGAACCCTCATCTCAATACGAGTCTAAGCATATCAATTTTACCAAATTCGGACTCCATTTGCCCATTCAAAACCTTGAGTTTCTAAAGTTCAAGCCTAGGGTTAAATCTTCCATGAATCACCCCAAATTCCTCCATTTGCATGATATAATTGCATAATATTATCAATACTAATCATAGTTTAAGTCCATAGTTGATTACCTGATGATTTCCCTTGAGTTTCTCTTCAAAATCGCCCAAATCGCCTCTAAAGCCGAGACCCAAATGTGTGAAATGTTTCTGAAATTTTCTAACTTCCGATACACTTAACTCACTACGATTTTCGCTTCTGCGATACAAGGACCGCTCCTGCGGGTCCGCTTCTGTGGAAAGTCTTCTGCTCCTGCGGAATGATCCGCTTTTGCGACCAAGAGTCCGCTCCTACGGACTCGCCTATGTGATCAATCACCCGCTTCTGCGGACTCCCCATTTCGCCTCTTGACCGCTTCTGCGGTCTACCTTTCGCTCCTGCGACGCCGCCTCAGCGGACATTTTTCCGCTTCTGCGAAGACAAGCGCTCCTGCGCCCCACGTCCGCTTCTGCGGACTCGCTCCTGCGCCCCCATTTCCGCAGGAGCGAAAATAACAAAACCAGAACACTCCCCTACAATTTTCCACATTTTCTCCCGTTTAGCCATCCGAAAATACCCCGAGGCCCCCGGGACCCCATCCAAACACACCAACACATCCTAATACCTTATTCGAACTTGCTCCAATCCTCAAAACACGTCTAACAACATCAAAACCCAAAATTCACATCGAATTCAAGCCTAAATTCCTTAAAACATTCTGAATTACACAATCAATCAAAAACCCGACCAAATGACATCCGAATGACCTGAAGATTTGCGGACATATCCAAAATCACAAAACGAAGCTACAGGAATTGTCGGAATTCCATTCCGACCCCCGGATCAAAATTTCACCTACCGTTCGGATTTCGCCAAAATTCAACCTTAGCCAAATCAAGCCTATTTCTACACCGGGCCTCCAAATTCAATTCCGATCGCTCCCCTACGTCATAAATGACCTCCCGGAACTAACCGAATCATCAGAATTCAATTCCGAGCCCTCTAACCAAATAGTCAACTATAGGTTGACTTTCCTCATTCAAGTTTCCTTCTAAAAGGCTATATGCCTCATTTTCAATCCAAATCACTCCTAACTCACCAGATAGACTCTAACACTGATATAAAAGCATAAAGAATGTAATTACAACATAACGGGGTGGTAATTCCCGTGACGACGGGCCGGGTCGTCACATTCTCCCCTCTTAAGCAAACGCTCGTCCTCGAGCGGGTCAAGAAACATACCTGAAGTCTCAAACAAGTGAGGATATAATATCTGCTCCGCATCTCCCGCTCGATCTCCCAAGTGGCCTCCTCCACGGGCCGACCTCTCCACGGGCCGACCTCTCCACTGAACCTTAACTGATGCAATCTCCTTAGACCTCAATTTTCTCACCTGGCGACCCAAAATGGCAATAGGCTCCACATCATAGGATAGATCACCATCAAGCTGAATGGTACTGAAGTCTAATACATGAGATGGATCTCCAATGTACTTCCGGAGCATAGACACATAGAATACTGGATGAACGCTGGATAAGCTGGGCGGCAAGGCCAACTCATATGCCACCTCTCCAACTCTCCTGAGTATCTCAAAAGGACCAATGCACCTGGGACTCAACTTCCCTTTCTTCCCGAACATCATGACACCCTTCATGGGAGAAACCTTCAACAATACTCTGTCACCAACCATGAAAGACAACTCTCGAACTCTGCAGTCCGCATAACTCTTCTGGCGAGACTGTGCTATGCGAAGCCTCTCCTGGATCAACTTCGCTCTATCCAGAGCATCCTGAACTAATTCAGTCCCTATCAATCTATCCTCACCAGGCTCAAACCATCCCACAGGGGATCTACACCGTCTGCCATACAATGCCTCATACGGGGCCATCTTAATACTCGACTGATAATTATTGTTGTAGGCAAACTCAGCAAGTGGTAAGAACTCATCCCACGAACCACCAAAGTCAATCACACATGCTCGCAAAATATCCTCCAGGATCTGAATAGTGCGCTCAGACTGCCCATCTGTCCGGGGGTGAAATGTTGTACTCAACTCAACCCGCGTACCCATCTCTCGCTGAAATGCTCTCCAAAACTGAGAAGTGAACTGAGTACCCCTGTCGGATATGATAGACACTGGGACTCCATGCAACCGGACAATCTCTCGAATAAAGATCGCCGCCAACCGCTCCGATGAGTAGGTAGTACTAACTGGAATGAAGTGAGCGGACTTGGTCAGTCTATCCACAATCACCCAAATAGAATCAAACTTCCTCGCTGTCCGAGGGAGTCCAGTAACAAAGTCCATGGTGATCCTCTCCCATTTCCACTCAGGAATATCAATGCGCTGAAATACACCACCGGGCCTCTGATGCTCGTACTTAACCTGCTGACAGTTGAGGCACCGTGATACATGTCCGACAATGTCCATTTTCATCTTTCTCCACCAATAGTGTTGTTTCAAATCTTGATACATCTTCGCGGCTCCTGGATGGATAGAATACCGCGAACTATGGGCCTCCTCCAGAATCAATTCACGAAGGCCATCAACATTGGGCACACATATCCGGCCCTGCATCCTCAATACGCCGTCACTATCCATGGTGACATCTCTAGCATCATCATGCTGAACTCTGTCCCTAAGGACAGCCAAATGTGGATCATCATACTGGCGCTCACGAATACGATCATATAGAGATGACCGAGATACAACACAAGCCAATACTCTGCTGGGCTCCGAAATATCTAATCTCACTAGCCGATTGGCTAGCACCTGAACATCATAAGCAAATGGCCTCTCCTCAGCTGGAATATATGCCAAGCTCCCTATACTAACCGCCTTCCGGCTCAAAGCATCGGCCACCACATTGGCGTTCCCCGGACGATATAAAATAGTAATGTCATAATCCTTAAGCAACTCAAGCCATCTCCGCTGTCTCAAATTAAGGTCTTTCTGTTTGAACAAGTGCTGGAGACTACGATGGTCGGTATACACCTCACAAGACACGCCGTACAAATAGTGCCTCCAAATCTTCAAGGCATGAACAATGGCGGCTAGCTCCAAATCATGAACAGGATAGTTCTTCTCATGTGGCTTCAACTGCCGTGAAGCATAAGCAATCACCTTACCTTCCTGCATCAACACACAACCTATCCCCACTCTCGAGGCATCACAATAAACGGTATATGAACCTGAAGCTGATGGCAATACTAACACTGGAGCTGTGGTCAAAGCTGTCTCGAGCTTCTGAAAGCTCTCCTCGCACTCATCCGACCACACGAATGGTGCACCCTTCTGGGTCAATTTAGTCAATGAAGAAGCAATGGATGAAAATCCCCGAACAAACCGGCGATAATACCCCGCCAAGCCAAGAAAACTCCTGATCTCTGCAGCTGAGGACGGTCTAGGCCAACTCTGCACCGCCTCTATCTTCTTAGGATCAACCTGAATACCATCACGAGACACCACATGTCCCAAAAATGCTATGGACTCGAGCCAAAACTCGCACTTGGAGAATTTAGCATATAGCTTCTCCTCCCTCAATCTCTGCAACACAATACTCAAATGCTGAGCATGCTCCTCCTGACTACGGGAGTAGACTAGAATGTCATCAATGAACACAATCACTAATGAATCCAAATAGGGCCTGAACACACTGTTCATCAGATGCATAAATGCTGCTGGGGCGTTGGTCAGCCCAAAAGACATCACAAGAAACTCATAATGACCATATCCGGTCCTGAATGCAGTCTTCATAATATCCGAGTCCCTGATCTTCAGCTGATGATAGCCTGAACGAAGATCGATCTTAGAAAACACCCTCGCACCCTGTAACTGATCAAACAAATCATCTATGCGTGGTAGAGGGTACTTGTTCTTCACTGTCACTTTGTTCAATTGCCTATAGTCAATACACATTCGCATGGAACCATCTATCTTTTTAATAAATAATACCGGTGCACCCCATGGGGACACACTAGGGCGGATAAAACCCTTATCCAGAAGCTCTTGAAGCTGCTCTTTCAGTTCTTTCAACTCAGATGGTGCCATCCGATAAGGAGGAATGGATATGGGTTGAGTGCCCGGCACCAAGTCAATGCCAAAATCAATATCCCTGTCCGGCGGCACGCCCGACAGGTCTGAGGGGAATACATTTGGGAAGTCCCTCACAACAGGTACAGAATCAATGCTAGGAGACTCAGCTCCCACATCTCTCACAAAAGCTAGGTACGATAAACACCCTTTTTCAACCATCTTCTGAGCTTTTAAGAACGAAATGACACGGCTAGGGACGAAATCGGTCGAACCCCGCCACTCGATCTGAGAAATGCCAGGAATGGCCAACGTAACTGTCTTATCATGACAGTCCAATATAGCGTGGTACGGAGAAAACCAGTCCATACCCAATATAACATCAAAGTCCACCATCCCCAACAATAGAAAATCTGTCTGGGTCTCCAGAACCCTAATAGATATAACACAGGATCTATAGACATGATCCACAACAATCGTATCACCCACGGGGGTGGATACATGAACAGGTAAATCAAGACCACTACGAGTCGCACCCAAATGATGTGCAAAATAAGAGGACACGTATGAATATGTGGAGCCTGGATCAAATAGAACAGAGGCATCTCTGTGACAGACAGAAATGATACCTGTAATCACCGCATCGGAGGCAACTCTATCACGCCTGTCAGGAAGTGCATAGAATCGTGCTTGACCTCCACCAGATCTCTCCTCGCCTCTGGGGCGACCACGAGAAGACTGACCTCCACCTCTACTAGCCTTAGATGGTTCTGAAGATGAGGGCCTGCCCATCTGCTGAGTCCTGTCCCTACGGAGTCGAGGGCACCGTCTCCTCATGTGGCCAAACTCACCACACTCATAACATGCACCTGGTGCTGGAGAAGGGGACTGAAGGGAACCCCTCGCCGCAGAAGAACCCTGGGCTGAAGAAGTAGGTGCTACACTCTGAGCTGGAAGGGCACTAAGTGATGACTGACCGTGTTGAAACCCCTGTCGACCACGACCATAAGAACCTCCGCTCTCCTCTGGGCGGCCTGAATGAGAAGGTCTAGGTGAGCGACCTCTGCTCTGCTGGGAATTCCCTCTAGGTGGAGCACCACTGAAACTGCCAGAACCACGAGGCCTCTTGGTCTCCCGCTCCTCTCTCTCTCGGCGATGATCCGCCTCAATGGAGCGTGCCATATCAACAACCTGCTCGAAAGATGATGACAAAACTCTCTCTCTCTGGTCATAAGAATGCGGATAGAGTAGTTGAGGCCATCAATGAACCTCCTGATCCTCTCTCTATCATTAGGGATCATCCATGTGGCATGCCTAGCTAACTGTGTGAATCTAAGCTCATACTGAGTCACAGACATATCGCCCTGAACCAACCACTCGAACTGGCGACGTAGCTCCTCACGACGAGACTGAGGTACATATTTCTCTAGAAAGAGAGTAGAGAACTGCTGCCATGTGAGAGGTGCTGCTCCTGCTGGCCTACGCCTCTCAAACTCTTCCCACCAATCAAATGCGGGACCAGTGAACTGAAAGGTAGTAAATGAAACCCCGCTGGACTCAAGAAAACCAGCCGTACGCAACATCCTCTGACACTTGTCCAAGAAACCTCGGGCATCCTCGCCCTCAACGCCACTGAAATGGGGTGGCTGAAGTCTACCAAATCTCTCAAGACGACGCTGCTTGTCATCGGGCATAACCTGAACCATATGCTCTGGAGCTGGAGCTGGTGCAGCTGGAGGAATAACCGGTGCAACTACCGGAGCGGGGACCGCCTCTGGCGTCTGAAGTCCCTGAACAACCGGGTCAGGTGTGCGAGCTGCAGGGGTCTGCTGACCACCCCCTGTCTGAGATGTCGCTGCAGTAGCAGTAGCTGAAACTACCTGAGCCAAACCGGAACACACCGATAATATCCGAGCAAGAGTCTCCTGAAGACCAGGAATAGCAATAGATACGGTCTGGCCCTGAACTGGGGCTGCTGGAGCATCAACCACTGGGGGCTGCTCCTGAACTGGTACAACGGGCGGGTCAGCTGGCACTGCCTCAGCCGCCCTACCTCTACCTCTAGCACGACCGCGCCCACGGCCTCTAACAGGTGGTAATGGAGGTCGTCCACCTCGTCCTGATGCTCGCGTTCTCGCCATCTGCGAGAGAATAGAATATAGAAGTTCAGTTCTCGGAACAACAAGATCGCACGACGGAGTTCAAGAAAAGTGAAGTGTTTCCTAAAGGTTCGCAGCCTCCCGAGGATAAGTACAGGCGTCCCCGTACCGATCCACAAGACTCTACTAACCGGCTCAAGACTCATGAGGCCTAGTAAACCTAGGCTCTCGATACCAACTTGTCACGACCCCAAATCTGGTCGTGATGGCGCCCAGCACATTGCTAAGCCAGCCTGACCAATCAATAACAATAACGGAGCTAGAAGCTCTCTTTAGCCTATTTAAGCATATCAAATCACGAAGCAACAACGATACATATATCGAAAATGGGGAACCAAGTCTCAAAATATACCAACTCCCATAGACCGCAGGGTCAAGAGTCATGAGCCTCTACTGAACATGAGTGTATAAAGGTTTACAAGATACCAAGTGCGGAAAGAAAAGTCAATACAAAATCAAGCGACAGTAAGAAGGAATATCGGGTCCTGCAGACTCTGCAGCTACCTCAAATGTCCTACAGATGTCGCCTCGCACAGCTACTGGATCACTGCTGAGAGGTACCTGGATCTGCACACAAGGTGCAGGGAGTAAAATGAGTACTGCCAGACTCAGTGGTAATAAACAAGGGTAAGACAACGTAGATAAGAAATCCGCAATAAAGCACTATGTAAAGCTGTAATCAAATACCCTGTCACAGAATCAATATCGACTGTACCTGTACCAACAAGTACCAGCAAAATAGTATAACAGCTAGCAGATGTAGCTAGATGCAATGCAATGCATGATATGACCGCTACGGCGCGTAACCCGATCCAATTTGGGTACCCGTGCTCACTGTGGGGGTTCAGACACCGGAGGGGCTCCTACAGCCCAAGCACAATATCACTGCGGCGTGCAGTCCGATCCAACATATATACCACTGCGGCGCGCAGCCCGATCCACTACCAGTCAGCTAATATGCAAATACAGCCTCGCAGGCTCAAAAGTAGTTTTGAAAACATCTTTTATCATTTTCAGTTGAAAACAGTAATATCAAGTTCCAGAGATTGGAAATAGCATGATAACAGAAATAGCTACGGACTGGTAGTAACTAACATGTCAATATGATAAGACAATGATAACGATCCTCGCGGGATCCAATAACCGGCTCACGGCCCACAAGTATACTCAACCGCCCAAGAAGGGGTTCAACGGCTCAAGAGTGGCCAATATCACAATATATAGTATGCAACCATCCGAGAAGGTTCGACGGCTCAAGAATAGCCTAATATCATAACACAGTATCAGCAGTCGGATTAAGCCATAGTCCCCAATCATAATCGACCCCTCACTCACATGAGAGTACGTGTCTCGCCACTATACAGCGTCACAAAGTGGTATACCGGGGTTTCGAACCCGCTGGTCATCACCCACATCTATTACTCACCTCAATACGGCGCGACGACTACTCCGCAATGCCCTTGCCACGAGAATCAAGCTCCGAACGCGTAGAATCTGATCAAATACAGTAGAAACACAACAAATTAGGCCAATGGGACAACACCCAATCAATACAACTCAATTTACATCAAAATTCCCAAAGTTGTCAACACCCGGCTTTCGGTACGCTTCTCGAAAAATTACAAAAGTCACATATTCGGAACCCTCATCTCAATGCGAGTGTAAGCATATTAATTTTACCAAATTCGGACTCTATTTGCCCATTCAAAACCTTGATTTTCTAAAGTTCAAGCCTAAGGTTAAATCTTCCATGAATCACCCTAAATTCCTCCATTTTCATGATATAATTGCATAATATTATCAATACTAATCATAGTTTAAGTCCATAGTTGATTACCTGATGATTTCCCTTGAGTTTCTCTTCAAAATCGCCCAAATCGCCTCTAAAGCCGAGACCCAAATGTGTGAAATGTTTCTGAAATTTTCTAACTTCTGATACACTCAACTCACTGCGATTTTCGCTTCTGCGATACACGGACCGCTCCTCCGGGTCCGCTTCTGCGGAAAGTCTTCCGCTCCTGCGGAATGATCCGCTTTTGCGACCAATAGTCCGCTCCTGCGGACTCGCCTATGTGATCAATCACCCGCTTCTGTGGACTCCCCATTTCGCCTCTTAACCGCTTCTGCGGTCTACTTTTCGCTCCTGCGACGCCGCCTCAGCGGACATTTTTCCGCTTCTGCGAAGACAAGCACTCCTGCGCCCCCTCGTCCGCTTCTGCGGACTCGTTCCTGCGCCCCCATTTCCGCAGGAGCGAAAATAACAGAACCAGAACACCCCCCTACAATTTTCCACATTTTCTCCCGTTTAGCCATCCGAAAACACCCCGAGGCCCCCGGGACCCCATCCAAACACACCAACACATCCTAATACCTTATTCGAACTTGCTCCAATCCTCAAAACACGTCTAAGAACATCAAAACCCATAATTCACATCGAATTCAAGCCTAAATTCCTTAAAACATTCCGAATTACACAATCAATCAAAAAGCCGACCAAACGACGTCCGAATGACCTGAAGATTTGCGGACATATCCAAAATCACATAACGAAGCTACAGGAATTGTCGGAATTCCATTCCGACCCCCGGATCAAAATTTCACCTACCGTTCGGATTTTCCCAAAATTCAACCTTAGCCAATTCAAGCCTATTTCTACACCGGGCCTCCAAATTCAATTCCGATCGCTCCCCTAAGTCATAAATGACCTCCCGGAACTAACCGAATCATCAGAATTCAATTTTGAGCCCTCTATCCAAATAGTCAACTCCAGGTTGACTTTCCTCATTCAAGTTTCCTTCTAAAAGGCTATATACCTCATTTTCAATCCAAATCACTCCTAACCCACCAGATAGACTCTAACACTGATATAAAAGCATAAAACATGTAATTACAACATAACGGGGTGGTAATTCCCGTGACGACGGGCCGGGTCGTCACACTTCTGAAACTAACATTCGATCAAAAACCCGAACAAACGACGTCCGAATGACCTGAAATTTTGCGGACATATCCAAAATCACATAACGAAGCTACAGGAATTGTCGGAATTCCATTCCGACCACCGGATCAAAATCTCACCTACCGTTCGGATTTTGCCAAAAATTCAACCTTAGCCAATTTAAGCCTATTTCTACACCGGACCTCCAAATTCAATTCCGATTGCTCCCCTAAGTCACAAATCACCTCCCGGAACTAATTGAATCATCAGAATCCGATTCTGAGCCCTCTAACTAAATAGTCAACTCCAGGTTGACTTTTCACATTCAAGCTTCCTTCAAAAAGGCTATATGCCTCATTTTCAATCCAATTCACTCCTAACTCACCCGATAGACTCTAACACTGATATAAAAGCATAAAACATGTAGTTACAACATAATGTGGCGGTAATTCCCGTGACGACGGGCCGGGTCGTCACATTCTCCCCAACTTAAACAAACGCTGTCCTCGAGCGGACCCAGAGTTGTACTAGAAGCAACCCAATAGCTAAATGACCTTACCAAGCATATAATCGGGCGATCACACGTCACCCTATCTCTCATAATTCCGAAAACACCATATAGCTGAAATCTCACAGACCACCTGAACCATAAACCACATTGCACTTTCCGAAGTCATATACCAATTGCTAATCCCATGCCTATACTCAGAGTACACACGATCCATCTATAATAGCCATACTCGCCACTTCGGGTGAGATCACATGATGTATCAAACAACCCAATCACTCGAGGCGATAGTCTCTAGCCACAAGAACTGGCTACAATAACCACACACTAGCAGTAAGAACCTTTCTCATTAGATAGAGTCTTATTCCAACACCTTCATATCCTGCCAACGGCAACCGCACACGCGATATATCGAACCCATCTCTCAGGTCAACCATTCATGAATTCTCTCAGGTCAACCATTTATGAATCCATTTCCCTTTTAATTGATACTACAATAGAATTCGGAGTCAAATCTCGATATTACCTTTCTAACCAACTGAAATCACATATACTCACACTCATTATTGGCTCCAACGATCATTTTGATTTTAACACACCGCACTGGTGATATGACACCTCAACACCGGCCTAAGCCACGACGAGCATAACACAGGCTCCAATAAGAAACGTCTGAACATACTCAAATCATGACAACTGACTCAAACAAAAGAGTTACAATTCAACATAGAACTGAGATCTCGTCTCACATCATAGAGTACCTGAGAGGTCATAACATCACGTTGCCTTGCCACGATTCGTGATTCTATCCAAACACTATTACTCATGAAGCACCTCAAGTTACCAAGCTCAAAACGGTCAGCCACGCACAGATCTAGGTCTGAACCCAAGCAATTAACCTCACCCACGGTGAAACAATTAATGTATGCTATCAAATCCTGAAAGGACACAACCGATGTGCCATTTGCCAAGCGATACTCAATACGAACTTTTCCTCAGAAGCCAAGGAGTATTGTATACCAGGTAACATATAACCAACTCTATTTTTGCATTACACTATTGCGGCGTGCAACCCGCTCCAATGACATACCCGTGGCGGCGTGCCACCCAATCCAAATACCATACCTGTGGTGGTGTGCCACGCGATCCAAATAACCCTCGCCAAAGAAATGTGCGTCAAGTCAAGTTGCTCATTATAGTAAACATATATAGCCTCAAGCTAGGCCACAAGAAACGCATCCGACAAAGTTCCTCAATACCAGAACTAAATCAATGGTAGAAACCTCTACGCTGAAATCCGCCACAAAGGCCCAACTGACAAAGCAATACCCACCAACCATCCGCTTGTCCTGAGGTACAACTACCCCGCTGGAGCATACTCTGATGCACTCTACTACACAATTTGTGCTATTCCATCATAGTCCATATCACATTAGTCTAGACAACCTGACCCATGACAACCAGTCAGCAATCAAGTATCAAAATCCGAATTCGTCATATCAAGTTGAGAGAGAGCCACTAAGGCTTCCAATTTCCAATAACCGCTAAACGGTGCCGATACACACGACAAACCACCGCTGCGTAGGCAGGTTACGAGAACTTCTAGTCTCCAACACATATATAACACATGAATCACCATGCCCGATTTCGTACATACAAATACATAACGCACATCATGCGTCCATTCATACCACAAAAGCCATTCAGAAATTTCCTTATGCCATTTACAACTCAATCATCAATGTCAATCTAACAAGAGGATACCACCACACCACTAAATATTATCCGTTTATATTACCTGGCCCTTTTTGGACCATATTCCCTACCAATTCACTAGAATAGCTGTACAATTTTCCTTAATCACCAGAAAGATCGATTCTTAAATCACCTGCAGCTGCCCGCGCTGCTCAATAATTTTAATGACTTCCCATATATTATGAACTGATCTCAAAACCTTGAATATGCCATTATCAACTTTCCATATCACATCGCATATGCCATATCACACCAGGATAACATGGAAATTCATATCCCCTCTCCTACGACGCAAACATCGGCGCACTCAACTAGTCAAGACCTTTCATGATCCCATATAGAGAAAACTCATTACACATTCCAAGCTTTACATACCAATAGGAAATACACTCATTTTCAAACCACGGTAAAACACATCATAAACTCTTTCCCCCAATTACATTGCATAAATTAAACTGCCAGGATCGAGTCCTTATTCCCATATCGAGTTACACAACTGCCAACACTCAAAAGCTTTATTGCACAATATCTGCGAGACTCATTACTTCAAACATATACCAGGGATTAATCGTATTCTTTCTCATACCGCTTCGGTTTATTAACAAGTTGTTCCATTTACCCAGTTTCCTTTCTAATTCATCTTTAATTTAATATTAGCCTTTACTGTAGCACCATAATACATCAACTCATGTTACCACACGAGACTCGTACATAATACCACACCGTCTAAGACCCATAGGCCACTGAATACTCTCTCAATGTCTCCTAGAAAGACCACATTCTACAATATTTTATTTTGAAGAACTTCTTGCGATTTGAATTCGTTATCATCACCTTCCAATACGGTTACATAAAATCCCATCATTCATATAATATAACACAAGTCTTGATCTCTTCTAACGAAACCACCGTCTTGAGCCACATGTACCATCTTAAGACACCTGACTGTTACAAGCAAAATCTTGAACACCGTCAAACAATTCTCGGGCGTCATTCACCCTTATTCAGATGTAATTCAACTGTCTTATTGAACAAAAATACTCGTGCCTTGCTAGATCTCTGACACCGCAGAACATGATTACATACAGATAGAATTAGCTATCTTTCTTTTCTATACACCGAACATTCTTTACCAACATCAGTTCCAAACAACCTAGTATTTCTTCACATCTACGAAGCACCATAACCTTTATCAAAATTTCCCAACATACCTAGAGACAGAACCAACACAACACACAACAGTGCAATCAGTTACTCAACAACAACCTCCCCGACTTGGCTCGGAGCCATACATCTGTAAGGCCCCAGAAAATTTTGCTAAGTAATATAGGATTCTGTGGTGCCACGTAGGCTAATTATTATATTTTATGTGCTATGAACATGATGGACATCAATTAGACTTGATAAATATGAGTATGAGTCTTATGGTAAGTGATATGAGGTCCAAATGGAAGCCCAAGTGTAAGCCAAATGGGAAAATTTTCGAAATACGCCAAAATTCCAAATGGATTCGCACATAGCTCCACTTCAAAGGATCATATATAATTATTTATAAGGTTTTATGTGGTGAATAGCATATCAAATGAAAGCTCTTGGAGTCTAGTTTCCAACGCTTCAAACCGTTCGTCATTTGGACATTCCTACAAAAAGTTATGATCACATTACCAAAGGATGGAAAATGCTGTCTTGTGTCAAATGTGCGACCGCATTTCCTGTCGCATTGTTAACAATGCGGTCGCATTCCTGTCGCAAACTGAACCCGAGAAGCCCAGTTAATTCTTCTAATTTTTATAACCCGACCCCATTTCAATATATAGGCTTTGGGGTTCATTTTGGGGTCATTTCTTACTGATTTTAGAGAGAGGTGAGAGTATTTTAGAGAGAGAAGGAGGAACCCAACATCTAAATCATCAAAATCTTGCATCAATCTTCAAGAATCAAGAACCCAATAGCAAGTTCTTCATCTAAGAGGTAAGATTCTATACCCTAGGGTTTAATTTCGAGTTTGGTGTATAAGATGAGTTATTGAGATATGATTTTTGGGTTTATTAGTATTGTGTATACATGCATGTACAACTTAGGTTTATGGGAAGATTGTTTAACTTAAATAACTAAAGATTGGGTTAGGGAATGAAGGAAGTCTTAAAAAGGGGATTCGAAATCAACATGCTCAACTAGTGTTTGATAAATTGTTCAAATGAGCTAGTTTCATGAATATCTTTCTAATATGTGTTTAATTTTGTTATGTTTCATAGTAGATTGGAATTGCTAGAGTTTTTGGAGTGATGTAGTAACTTAAGGAAAGCTCAATCGAGGTATGTATGGCTAATTTTGATTCTTGTAAAATCGCCCATATGTGTGAAATTGTTTGGCATGTGTTAATTTGAGAAATTGTATGTGATTCTTTGATGTCATTGTTGGGTATTCAATTGATGATTGAACTACATGTGGTATCGTATGAAATATGAATTGAAAGATGACAAGGGAATTGGAATTGGTAAAGAACTGAGAACAATTGTTGTGGTGGCATATATGGTTTCTTGTTGAAAGAGATGAAACACTTGAATTGTGGTAAATTATTGAACATACTTGTGTGTGTATTATTGATTATGGAAACATTGTAATTTGGTTGTGATATTGGCTTGAGAAATAATTGTGAACATGAACCAACTTGTAAGTTGCTTATTTCAACTTGTTGAAATTGTGTGTAGTGCCTTATCTGCTATTTGAAATTGTTGTGTTCTAAACTGTAAGGTGGGATCGGGTTGCGCGCCGCAACATGGGGAAATAAGGTGTGGGTTGGGGTGATAAGGGTGGCCGAGGTAATAAGGGTGGTCAGGGGTAATAAGGATGGAAAGCGATCGAAATCGCTATTGAAATATGATATAAAATCATTGATGTGAAATTGTGAAAGGAGACAACAGGAGAGTTTGCAACCCGTGGGGCACTGATTGCCCCTTTGTTTGACTACTTGTGTTTTACGTTATTGATTTGTGGTTGTTCTACTTGTTGATCTTAAACGTGCTTTGTGTTGAGAATTATCTGAAATGAGGAAAAATGTGGAAAACATGGTTGGTTGGCTTAATTGATTCTTGATGTAATTCATTGGCTGTATTATCATCGTGATTTCTTGTTAATGGCTTGAATTTACTTGGGACAAAGTTTGTCCATACATACCAGTACAATTCCAGTGTACTGACGTCCCTTTTGCCGGGGACGCTACATTCGTATTATGATTGTAGGTGAATCAATAGCAGGTACTTTAGCTCATCGGCAGTAGCATCATTCATTCTGCCCGTTTTGGTCAGCCCCTTTCCTTTCAGGGCCCTACGTGGCTCATGCCACTCTTGTTTAGACTTTATTTTGATTTGTGTAAGGTATAGCCGGAGCCTTGTTACCGGCAAATATTGTATCCTCCTTTGTAATCCTAGAGGCTCCGTAGACATTAAACTGTGGGACTATGGCCTATGTATGTATATGTATATGTCGGGCGTTGTAAATTGTAACTTGTTAGTAATGTTAATAATGTGGTTATGTTTGTACAATGTGAATTCAGTTATAATTGGTAAGATCTTTGGCTTATGAGTAATAAACAACACAGGGGTATCGCGTGGGATAGAAAGGCACCTAGGTCCGCTTGACTGGGGCTACCTAGACAGGCGCCGGTCATGTCCCTCGATTTTGGGCGTGACAAACTTGGTATCAGAGCCTAAGGTTTTTAAGTGTCCTAGGATGTCTCGGAGCCGTGTCTAGTAGGGCCCTTCTTATCGGTGTGTTGTCGACCACATCATATAAGTTGGGGGCTGCACGGGCATTTAGGAATTTACCCATTTCTTTGATATTCTAGATCGTGCGATATGGCTCAAGATATGGAGCTAATTTCCTCTCTAAGTATTACCCTCAATATTGGTAATTTTGATACCATAATATGTGAATTTGAAGTATGTAAGGTGAGATTTATCTCACCATTGAGTCCAAGTGGATCACCCAAGGACTTGTTAGAAGAACGTGTTGAGCCATAGAGTGATTGGTAGAACTTGTTGTTTAGGAGAGTACCCTTGTTCCCACTAATGTCACTGCACCACCAGATCATGTAGTATATCATCAATATGTACGGCTAAAACCCCGTCTCTTAGAAATTAAGCTTTCATGGTGTCCGCGTAAATGTTGTAGTTTTAAAATATAATTTATGCAGTACCCGTTTTTTTATGTTAAGCGAATTATTGCTGTGAAAATATATGTAGGAGGCACTTCTTCATTTGTTTAATATATTATTCTTAGTAGATGAGGATATGTATAGAATGTCAACTATGTGCTAAAATGACTAGACTTCAAGTCAAGTTTAAATAGATATTTTGATGCCAAATTTTGTGAGAAAACTTGTTATGGTTGATTCTTCCAAATTGTTCTTATGTGTACCAAAAGAATTTGATTGATTGTGACTAGTTGATGGTAATATACAAAGATATTTGGAAGCAAAGAAAGTGAATGTGTAAATGTGGTAAGATTGAACTTTGGATTCTTGTTGTGATTGATACTTTACATGAATTGGTGTTGTGACCCGATGTTTGTGAAAGATGCATTCCAATATGATCAATGTGCTATTATTGACAACATAAAATGGGTGCAAGGGGTATGAATCATGCATTGAAATGTGAAGGCCTTAAATTGAAATTGAAGCAGCATATATTAAATAAAACTGTGTGAAGTTCTCTGTGCATAGAGATGTTGAAATAAGTCAAATGCTTTTGAGAAACAAAATGTAGACAATGTGTCGAGAACTCGAAATGAAATTGTACCTGGTGATTCTTTTGACATGAGGGAATATGAAACAGATTATGATGTTGATGTGAAATATGAGAAAATGATGTGAAATGCGAGGAAGAAGAGATTGTGTTATGGAATGTGGCCTAGTGCCAAGTCTGATGTGATAATTATGGCCCTAAAAGTCGATGGACAAATATACGTGAAAATGGCATGATTATTTTATTCGATAATGTGGTGATCATTTAAAGTGTTTGATTCGTAATTGTGATTTCCTTATTATTGTATGAAGCACATAGGTGTATAATCTGATATGTGAACCCTACGGAAGGGCTATGATATGCATCCTATAGGTATGGACTTATGTGAAAACTATGTGATCCATTTTATTTGGTAATGTGGTGATTGCTTAAAGCTTTTGTTAAACCCTTATAATTTCCTTGTCCTTGCATAGATATGTTCTTAAAAAGAATCTAAATTACAAAACAGTTCATGCACATGCACCTGCTCTTTGAATGAGACGTATTATTTACAAAGTCTCCCGAACACAGTTCTAGTATTTACAACCTCCTATGGAATTGAGCTCTATAATTATGTTCCAGAATTGAGTTATAGCACTTGATACTTCCCACTTGTTTTTCCTAAATTCTCAACAGATGACTATTCCAGATGAATTTCTTACAGAAACTTTTTATTTAAATGGACAACATCTGCTCACTCGTGCCTACACATGCACCATCATAAAATTTTTACATGTGGTGTCAAGTTCCATGCAAAGTATCCAAGATTTGTGATCCTTCTCGAGTCACTCTTTTACTTAGTTGTGTGTGGCTTATATGGCTTAATCAACCAATCTACTCTCTTACGAGTAACATCATGAAAACCTTCTTACTATCAAGAAACGTGAAAGCATGCATCTACACTTATCCTACAAGTACATGTCAATTGAAATGGTCACTGTGTGCATAAAGTTTTTCTGAAAATTGAGATCCTCATATCCCATCATAGGAAGACCTTGTGTCGCCATAATTTTTGTTTCCACTTGAGATATCCCGTAGTAAGTAGCTCACTTGGTTTCTAATATTGTGGTTGCCCGTGATGTAGAATTGTATTGCAGTTTGGAAGATAGTATAACATAGGCATGCCCAACACATAACGAATGATTATTCTCTCTTCATGTCTCCTCAATGTGTTAATTGTACTCCTTATTTGGTGAAGTCGTTGTGCTAGTACCCAACACTTGTACGATAACCATGAGAGAACGTTCCTTCTATGTATCACTATGACACTTCCTTTTTCAAGTCAAAACATATGGAGATCTCATCATGAACATCTGCAAACCTTCAGTGATTATTGTGCAATGTCTCATTGAGTTTGGTTTTCTTTACACCCTCAACTTCTAGAATCTTAAACTATGTCGTTGTCATGTGTGTAGAGTTTTACTACTCTTGGTATATCACCTTCTTGGCTAGATATGAGTGTTATTTGCCTTCTCTCTGGAGCGTCGTGTTAACTATTAGAACCATCTAACCAATTCATGCTTTTGTCCCAATATCAAGATTTCCTAGCTATTGAGTTTCACTCGTGAAAGGTTGAGATTAGATGACTTCGGATTTTTGTACATATCATGAACATGTTGATTTGAATGAAAAACAATGGTCGTAGTTTTTAGTTTCCTCGTATATGATCAATTACCAAGAAGTGTTAAGTTGTCTAGAATAAGCGTTCAATTCTTTTCATCCTTATAGGCTTGTGGCATAGAATCTGTGTGTCAAGTAATGTTAAGAGTGTAATTCAACTTCGTGTATTTTGAATCCCATATCACATTCAAGGTGCTAGAGTATTCCTATTCGGGGTCGACGGATTTTTCCTACACTTTAGGAAATGAGTGGTTCACGTGCTTGAGTATTCCTCCTTAATGATTCCTATTTCCCATGTACTACTTACTCCTATTCCTCATTTATGTATTAATTGAGGTAGTCACAATGATTAACCAAGTCAGTATTGTTAGTAGTAACATTTTGTGTCTCTTAGTATACGATCTCATATAGTACTCTACCCAGTGCATTATTGGATTCTTGAAGAACTCCAGTCTGATCTTGAACTCTGTTGTTCCTTGTTGTATTAGATCCATTGGGTATTGTAAGTTCAGACAAGTCAAATATAAAGCTTCATAGTGTGATCACATATATATTGGATAGATAAAGTTATGGTCAGTTTATGGTATCACATCTTAGGGTAACTATTAAGGGTCATCAAGGGTTTAATGTGAGTGTACCCCTGAAAATGTTATGTGAGTTGATAGTAAAGGTAACATGACTGTATTACACATTAGGTTACAATAGGTGTATGATATTCCCCGTAACTGTTCCTCATGTACTTTGTGTTTCCATATGCTTATGTATAAGAAGATAGTGATGAAAAAAACAATTGTGGGTATGAATTGACTTGATTGAACTATATGATCATGGTAATATCCTATATTATGCACTAATAGCAAGACTCATGATGGCTTGACTTCACATGGACTGTAGATTGAAATGAAATTATATTCTTGTTGATGAACACCTTTGCGATTACATTAATGGCTGGTAAGGACTATTATGAACACATGATTGTTTGTTTACTATGAACTGACATCCTTGATGGTATGATGCCAAGTTATGGAGTTGTGGGTTATTGTTGTTATCATGAATTACAATATCCAGTTGAGTGTAAATTGTACAGTGGAAGTTATCAAAAGGTAAAGTCAATGGATAGTTATCTCATGCAAGATGTTTATCTGTCATCCTTGTTATGTATTTTTGGGAGTTGATATTACTTATGAGAAGGTATTATGACAATGCTTGTAAGTCAATAATGTCGTGTGGAAGGATAAATGTGTTGTGGAAGGAAAGTACTTTCGTTTGATTGAATACCAGTTAGTTTTGACTTGGAATGTACCATATAGGTGTTTTGATCTAAATTGTGCAGTTCATGTTCTAGTATCCTTATGATAATGTAGTGCTTGTAATACAGGGATTAGGATTGTGGATGTGTTGTTGAGACGAATTTGGTGATTCTCTGGCAGGTGGATAGGCCTAGTTACAAAGGAAACTCTGCCAAAATATTTGAAAAATTTATGAGTTAGTAAAAATTTTGGGACTAGAGGTAGGTTAGAAAAGAGATGTGTGATGTTAAAGTGTTTGGGAAGACTATACTCCTCATTCGAGGACGAATGATCCTAAGGGGGGGAGAATGTAAGGCCCCGGAAAATTTCGCTAAGTAATATAGGATTCTGTGGTGCCACGTAGGCTAATTATTATATTTTATTTGCTATGAACATGATGGACATCAATTAGACTTGATAAATATGAGTATGAGTCTTATGGTAAGTGATATGAGGTCCAAATGGAAGCCCAAGTGTAAGCCAAATGGGAAAAGTTTCGAAATACGCCAAAATTCCAAATGGATTCGCACATATCTCCACTTCAAAGGATCATATATAATTATGTATAAGGTTTTATGTGGTGAATAGCATATCAAATGAAATCTCTTTGAGTCTAGTTTCCAACGCTTCAAACCGTTCGTCATTTGGACATTCCTACACAAAGTTATGATCAAATTACCAAAGGCTGGAAAATGCTGTCTTGTGTCAAATGTGCGACCGCATTTCCTGTCGCATTGTTAACAATGCGGTCGCATTCCTGTCGCAAACTGAACCCGAGAAGCCCAGTTAATTCTTCTAATTTTAATAACCCGACCCCATTTCAATATATAGGCTTTGGGGTTCATTTTGGGGTCATTTCTTATTGATTTTAGAGAGAGGTGAGAGTATTTTATAGAGAGAAGGAGGAACCCAACATCTAAATCATCCAAATCTTGCATCAATCTTCAAGAATCAAGAACCCAATAGCAAGTTCTTCATCTAAGAGGTAAGATTCTATACCCTAGGGTTTAATTTCGAGTTTGGTGTATAAGATGCGTTATTGAGGTATGATTCTTGGGTTTATTAGTATTGTGTATACATGCATGTACAACTTAGGTTTATGGGAATATTGTTTAACTTAAATAACTAAAGATTGGGTTAGGGAATGAAGGAAGTCTTAAAAAGGGGATTCGAAATCAAGATGCTCAACTAGTGTTTGATAAATTGTTCAAATGAGCTAGTTTCATGAATATCTTTCTAATATGTGTTTGATTTTGTAATGTTTCATAGTAGATTGGAATTGTTAGAGTTTTTGGAGTGTTGTAGTAACTTAAGGAAAGCTCAATCGAGGTATTTATGGCTAATTTTGATTCTTGTAAAATCGCCCATATGTGTGAAATTGTTTGACATGTGTTAATTTGAGAAATTGTATCTGATTCTTTGATGTCATTATTGGGTATTCAATTGATGATTGAACTACATGTGGTATGGTATGAAATATGAATTGAAAGATGACAAGGGAATTGGAATTGGTAAAGAATTGAGAACAATTGTTGTGGTGGCATATATGGTTTCTTGTTGAAAGAGATGAAACACTTGAATTGTGGTAAATTATTGAACATACTTGTGTGTGTATTCTTGATTATGGAAACATTGTAATTTGGTTGTGATGTTGGCTTGAGAAATAATTGTGAACATGAACCAACTTGTAAGTTGCTTATTTGAACTTGTTGAAATTGTGTGTAGTGCCTTATCTGCTGTTTGAAATTGTTGTGTTCTAAACTGTAAGGTGAGATCAGGTTGCGCGCCGCAACATGGGGAAATACGGTGTGGGTTGGGGTGATAAGGGTGGACGAGGTAATAAGGGTGGTCAGGGGTAATAAGGATGGAAAGCGATCGAAATCGCTATTGAAATATGATATAAAATCATTGATGTGAAATTGTGAAAGGAGACAACAGGAGAGTTTGCAACCTGTGGGGCACTGATTGCCCCTTTGTTTGACTACTTGTGTTTTACGTTATTGATTTGTGGTTGTTCTACTTGTTGATCTTAAACGTGCTTTGTGTTGAGAATTATCCGAAATGAGGAAAAATGTGGAAAACATGGTTGGCTGGCTTAATTGATTCTTGATGTAATTCATTGGCCGTATTATCATCGTGATTTCTTGTTAATGGCTTGAGTTTACTTGGGACAAAGTTTGTCCATACATACCAGTACAATTCCAGTGTACCGACGTCCCTTTTGCCGGGGACGCTACATTCGTATTATGATTGTAGGTGAATCAATAGCAGGTACTTCAGCTCATCGGCAGTAGCATCCTTCATTCTGCCCGTTTTGGTGAACCCCTTTCCTTTCAGGGCCCTACGTGGCTCATGCCACTCTTGTTTAGACTTTATTTTGATTTGTGTAAGGTATAGCCGGAGCCTTGTTACCGACAAATATTGTATCCTCCTTTGTAATCCTAGAGGCTCCGTAGACAGTAAACTGTGGGACTATGGCCTATGTATGTATATGTATATGTCGGGCGTTGTAAATTGTAACTTGTTAGTAATGTTAATAATGTGGTTATGTTTGTACAATGTGAATTCAGTTATAATTGGTAAGATCTTTGGCTTATGAGTAATAAACAACACAGGGGTATCGCGTGGGATAGAAAGGCACCTAGGTCCGCTTGACCGGGGCTACCTAGTCAGGCGCCGGTCATGTCCCTCGATTTGGGGCGTGACAACATCAAAGAACTTTTAGCCACTCATAGCATCCTTACTCAAATGATGCCACAATGTTCTAGTTAGATTAAACTCAAGTCATTTACAAGCTTCGGCGGAGATTCGAATCATCAGAAATATTAACTCTTTTGCAATTCTTGTATTCATTCACACACAACAGTTAAGCCCACTCTTTAGGTGACAAAAATCTTTCTAAGTCCCAAACTTTCCAAAAATTTTGATAGAGTTTACTTTGTAATTTGGCGTATCCACCTGCCAGAGAATCACCAACCATCCCAGCAATACATTCACAACTCGACAAGACGTCACAATGCATATCGACTACATTAGTCTCAATACTACACAAATCATATTATCATAATTGTTACCTGAACATGCGTTGTACCTGCTCAAATCATAACATATATCAAATATATTTCAATTACACATGAGAATCAACCCACGTACTTCTTCTCAATTTAGCATTTCAGCGCAATACCTTCCACGAGGATACACATAGCATAATCAATTTAGTCTTCCTGAGTCTGAACTCGTTCCACTACACATAAGGCACTTTACCTTTCAATTAAGAGATATGATAAATATTCACCACGCCCATAGCTCAGGGCTACACAACATATTAGATAAGAGTCGAACAATTAACAGCTCATCCATTAGTAAGCCTCCCTAATACTCTACAGATCGGCACAAGGCCCCAAACATGGCTACTAGCCCAAGTACATAGATATAAGCCCGAGTCTCAGTCACTTTACACAGTAATTTATCAATTGGGAAGGATCAAGTCCAATCCCCAGTCACAATACCACCACGCTCGTCACATGACGCGTGTATCGTCTCAGCATAACACTGTATAGTGCAAATACGGGGTTTCAAACCCTTAGTACCTTATCTATTGCCATCACTCACAAAATTAGCACCTCCATGCTCAAGTCATAGACAAAGTCCAGCCTCAAGTCTTTCCGACTGGCCTAACATGAACTCACAGAGATTATATCTTGCCCCTCAATCAGGAAATCACAAGCCATAAGGCAATTTATATTACTGACCGCTCGATGCGTACACAGACGTGTGGAAGGAATTTCAAAAATTGTATCTCAAGCTGAATCAAGTACGCACGATTAGAATTCCAAGAAATGTGGAGTGTTTCCTAAAGGTTCGCAGCCTCCCGAGGATAAGTACAGGCGTCCCCGTACCGATCCATAAGACTCTACTAACCGGCTCAAGACTCATGTGCCTAGTAAACCTAGGCTCTGATACCAACTTGTCATGACCCCAAACCCGGTCGTGATGGCGCCAGCACATTGCTAGGCCAGCCCGACCAATTAACAACATTCATGGAGCTGAGAGCTCACTTTATCCAATTTAAGCATACCAGAAATAAGCCAAGGTGATAGAATACCAACACAGGGATCAAGCCCAAAACAGTACAACTCCCCATAGACCGAGGGGTCAAGAATTAAGAGCCTCTAAAGATAATATAAGTGCAATAACGTTTACAAGATACTCAGTGCAGAAAGAAGTAGTAATACGAAACCAAAAGACAACAGGAAGGGATGTAAGGTCCTGCAGACTCTGTAGCTACCTCGACTATCATGCTGAAAATGCCTCTGAACAGCTACTGGATCAGGACTGCTGAGAGGTACCTGGATCTGCACACAAGGTGCAGGGAGTAAAATGAGTACTTCCAGACTCAGTGGTAATGAACATGGGTAAGACAGCGTAGATAAGAAATCACAATATAGCACTATGTAAAGCTGTAGTCAATACCCTATAACAGTTGTAATATCAACGGTAATGTACCAACAAGTATTAACAACACAGTATAACAGCTAGCAGATGTAGCCAAATGCAATACAATGCATGATATGACCGCTACGGCGCGTAGCCCAATCCAATTTGGGTACCCGTGCTCACTGTGGGGGTTCAGACTCCGGAGGGGCTCCTACAGCCCAAGCACAATATTACTGCGGCGTGCAGTCCGTTCCAACATATATACCGCTGCGGCGCACAGCCCGATCCACTACAAGTCAGCTAATATGCAAATACAGCCTCACAGGCTCAAAAGTAGTTTTGAAAACTCTTTTATCATTTTTTAGTTGGAAACAGTAAAATCAAGTTCCAGAGGTTGGAAATAGCATGATAACAGAAATAGCTACGGACTGGTAGTAAACTAGCATGTCAATATCACAAGACAATGATAACGATCCTCGCGGGATCCAATAACTGGCTCACAGCCCACAAGTATACTCAACCGTCCAAGAAGGAGGTTCAACGGCTCAAGAGTAGCCAATATCACAATATAGTATGCAACCATCCGAGAAGGAGGTTCGACGGCTCAAGAATAGACAATATCATAACACAGTAACAACAGGTCGGACTAAGCTATAGTCCCCAATTCACAATCTACCCCGCACTCACAAGAGAGTATGTGTCTCGCCGCTATACAGCATCCCAAAGTGGTATACCGGGGTTTCGAACCCGCTGGTCATCTCCCACATCTATTACTCACCTCAATACAGCACGACGACTACTCCACAATGCCCTCGCCACGAGAATAAAGATCCGCACGCGTAGAATCTGATGAAATACAGTAAATACACATCAGATTAGACCAATGAAACTATACCCAGTCAAAACAACTCAATTTACACCGAAATTCACAAAGTTGCCAAAACCCGACTTTCGGTACGCTTTTTGAAAAATTACAAAAGTCACATATTCATAATCCTCATCTCAATACGAGTCTAAGCATATAAAATTTACCAAAATCGGACTCCATTTGCACACTCAAATTAGTATTTTTCTTCAATTTTAAGCCTAGGGCTCAAACCCACCTTTAATCTTCCATTTACAGGGAATTAACCAAGGATTTCATGTTAAAATGATGTAATTAAGCCACAAAACTTACCTCCGATGAAACCCCGATGATATCCCAGCAATCTCCCGTGAGTCTCTCTCTCTAGAACTCAAAAATGGTGATTTGGGGTGTTAAACCCGCGACTGGTTCTGTTCTGGTTTTAATTTCACTGCCAGACCATTCCTTCTATGCGATCGCAATGGCCCTATGCGATCGTATAGAGTTAAATTTTCCTGCCAATTTCCCCTTCGCGATCGCATAGCACAATTTTCCGGGCATCCCCTTTTCTTCTCTGCGATCGCAGCACTGGTTATGCGATCGCAATGTGCAGTCTGATACGCCTATGCGATCGTACCCCTTGCTATGAGATCGCATAGCACATTTTCCTCACCCCTCCAGGCTCTTCTATGCGATCGCAATGACTCTATGCGATCGCATAGAGCAATCACAGTCTGCAATTTTTTTGCAGCAACTTCATAATCAAAACTTGCCCGTTAGGCATCCGAAATGATCCCGAGACCCCCGGGACCTCAACCAAAGCCACCAATACATTTTACCTCATTCAAACTTGCTCGAAACATAAAAACACCATCCTAAACATCAAAATCACCAATTACACACGGATTCAAGCCTAAGTTTCTTTAAAACTTCCGAAACTAACATTCGATCAAAAACCCGATCAAACGACGTCCGAATGACCTGAAATTTTGCGGACATATCCAAAATCACATAACGAAGCTACAGGAATTGTCGGAATTCCATTCCGACCCCCAGATCAAAATCTCACCTACCGTTCGGGTTTCGCCAAAAATTCAACCTTAGCCAATTCAAGCCTATTTCTACACCGGACCTCCAAATTCAATTCCGATTGCTCCCCTAAGTCACAAATCACCTCCCGGAACTAACCGAATCATCAGAATCTGATTCCGATCCCTCTAACTAAATAGTAAACTCCATATTGACTTTCCACATTCAAGCTTCCTTCAAAAAGGTTATATGCCTCATTTTCAATCCAATTCACTCTTAACTCACCCGATAGACTCTAACACTGATATAAAAGCATAAAACATGTAATTACAACATAACGGGGTGGAAATTCCCGTGACGACGGGCCGGGTCGTCACACCTATGATAAAAACTATAGTAACTTAAATCTTTACGAGAACATCACGGAATACAATTAAATAATAAATTATAGTTACATCCACGATTTTATATTTGGCGTTTACACTATTAAATATTTCACTCAAAATGAATGATAATCTAAAGTACTATCAGTGAGTACAACTCCAATTATTTATAGTGAACTCTAAGCTAATGAGGATTGAACCAAAATACACTATTTCTCATACTTTTACAGATTGTGAAATAATAATATACAATTGTATTAGCCTATTGATGAATCAAGTTTAACCTATTGATGAATCAAGTTTAGCCTACAGTAATAGGCTAATACAATCGTAGCCCCTCGAGGCTACAATTAAAACTGAATTTCTTCCAATCTTTACCTATCTAATACCTCTTTTATAATTAATATATCGCTGCCAAATAATTTACCTCGTGCAATACTCATATTCAATCGGACCAGGTCTATTGTCATAGGTGCAGCAGACGTTTGTTGAAAGTGATATTACTCCTGATTTGAACGTGAATTACATTACTAAATCAGTTAGCCTAGGTTGTTTTATCGTGGAATTAAGGTTCACGATAAAACCAATGCACAGGGAGAAAATGATTCCCTTGTAAGAACTATCTTCAAATAATCGTAGCGTCATAGTTACAATGGGTTACCCTTCATATCGAAAATTGTTGTAGATTTCAATGGGTCATCTCCAGATTATTGGATTAGTAAAACATAGTTACAATTGGTCATCCTTAATACATCTTTGAATAGAAGGATAATTCTTTATCATATTTCCGTTTATGTCGGGTGAATTCAGTGATAATTCTTTAGCTACGATAATTTTTAGGAATATCGTATATCACGTTCTTCATTACTCTTAGTTTTTATCATAAGCCATGAATGCTAATTAAATTTCTTTACAATTTATCATATAAATATACAATTTCTAACCAATTTATACTAAATATCAATTTCCTGAACAGGAAGATGGTGCATGCAATACGAATCATATATTCAATCAATGACCCTCTTATGCTCGGATATTGCCAGTCATTTCGCAATACCTTATGTGGTTGTCGTAGGCCGATGCGTCCCATATTCCATTCCGTTTATGTATCGTGGTTGTTATTTAGTAATTGACCGTCTATGAATATGATTTCATTCATATACTAGGACCCATCGATCTTTGAGATAAACTAATAATCTACTATTATTAGTTTTGGACTAAGTCCACGATTTAACTAATATATAATCGTATACATTATAAATCCCATACCAGTCATCTCCTGTACTTATATATAAATTTATATTATATACATTAGCTTTACGATTGAATTTATGTGTATGAATATGATAAGTTTATATAATAAATTTACTATAAACAATCGACTATGAATCTAACGTAAATTAGGTACAATTGGCATGACTGCGGAAATTCAGCTATATGGACCTGTTACAGATGACTAACTTTACCCAACACAAAACATGGCCAATCATTAGATACAAAAAGTATTCCTTTGTTATACAGGTGGGCGCATGAACAGAAATTAAAATGCTGAAAAGTATTCCCTTGTTATACAGGAGGGCGCCTGAACACGCTTAACTTGAGGGAACCAATATAATGAAATCATATTCGATTAATAGGAGAGTGTAATTATACATATCCTATGAATAAACGGAAGTATTAAAACAATATAGTGGCTCTTAATATTAAGAAGTTTATTTACTACAATCGTATTTATCAAATGGACTTATGTGGTTGTCGTAGGCCGATGTGTCCTTCAGGGTGGACGTTGTCCGGCCACTTGGGTAAATATGTGGACTTACTTAAACAAACGTCCCTGAACAGCGATTAGGAAAAAATATTATTTGTGGAACCCGATAAACCAGAATGTGGACACCTCAATATTATATTGAACCTGTATCGGGCTCCGGAACTAAAATACTGACCCGATACCAACAAGATCAAACATTAACGATTCTTAAAAACCATTAAATTTTCAGACTTACAATTTTTGAGTAAAATTCATAACTCGGGCCAAGACCCGCGACACCTTTGCCCCTTAAATTGGCCTCTACGCGCGTCGAAAATAGCCAAAATGATAGCAAATATATCACACTATGCAAATGGGAATACCCAATCGAAAACAATCAAATTGTAGCAAAAACCTCAATACTAGAAAAACACGAGCCCCAGGCCTTTGTCTAATAGGATTATGAACTACAATAGTAATCTTTCGTACTTGTTAAAGTCAAAATTATAGTTTTTCAGAATGGTTTCTATATATAGATTTCTGAATTAGTCAATGTCCTAGACAGGTACTAATTAATTAGTCCAGCCGATCCACGATGGATGTAACTCAGGCTATTCTTTCTACGACAATCACATAAGTCCATTTGACTAATATGATTGTGGTAATAGGAACTTTCGTTTATATATCGTGGTAGGCCGATGCGTCCTATTATATGAATGAAATCATATTCATAGACGGTCAATTACTAAATAGGACCTTCCGTTTAGTACAATCGTATGTGGCCTACGATCGGAGTTAGTATATAAGTCCATTGGACTAATACGATTGTAGTCATCGGCCGATGCGTCCAATGGAAGGTCCAATTACTACAACCGTATTAGTCAAATGGATTATGTGGTTGTCGTAGGTCGATGCGTCCTAGTGTGAACGTATGACATTACTCCCAATACGATATATAAACGGAAGGTCCTATGACTACAATCGTATTAGTCAAATGGACTTATGTGGCTATTGTAGGCCGATGCGTTCGTATTAGTCAAATGGACTTATATGATTGTCGCACGCCGTTGCCTCCTAGTATATGAATGAAATCATATTCATTCACGGTCAATTACTAAATAACAACCATGAAATATAAACGAAAGTTCCTATGACTACAATCGTATTAGTCCAATGGACTTATGTGGTTGTCGTACGCCGATGCGTCCTAGTATGAACGTATGACATTACTCCCCTAACGTTTGATAGCGAAGACACTTAGCATGAGTCCCAGTTCGATTGAGGCTGAATCTGATGTATTTGATGGAGAGGGCACTTAGCCTGAGTCCCAGTTCTGGTTTGAGATAGCCCTATGCCGGTTTTCAGCCTGGCACCGCTTAGGGGTGAAGGAAATGCCTCATACTTTCATTGTGAGGGATAGGGGGAAACTTCTTCTTCTTCTTGTATGATTGTTTTTGGATCTTAGTTTCCTTTGATGCATTCGCGTATTATGCCTCGATATGCTTCATTTGGTCCATTTGAGTTGGATTACTTTCTCTTCTTTTTTTTACGTTCCTTTGGCCTCGATTCCAGGGAGAAACTATGTGATTTCGCTAGGAAATACCCACAGATGGTGCCAAATTTGTTTGTTGGAAAATTATTGAAAAATTTCCAAGAAAATCAATCGAAATAATTCAAGGGGTAAATCATAGCCAGTCATATTTAATCACTGAATTAGAAGACAAACTTGAGACATAGAAGTAATCCATTATGGAGCAATATAAATGGGGTTTTATTCATTATGGTAGCTTGACCTTCCTCTCCTTGAAGAGGTTCAGGATCTTACATTGATCTTTGTTTACCGCCCATTTATGGATCATATCTTTCTATTTTTGTGTATTCAGAGTTGTGTAGAAGAAGAATCCCCACTTGGGAGGTTCTCTCTCTTTGTATTTATAGCTTCAAGCTTTTTTTAGCTGGTCACGAGTGTGCCTCTCTTTTGGTCGTGGAGACGCCCCCTTATTCACCTTAAGGACAGCTGTCATAAGTCAAAAGTCAATAACGTTGACCATTTACTATAAATTGATCTTGATGGGGTTGACCCCTGGTCATAGAATGGTCGAATTTCTACTAATACAGTTTTAAGAAAAACTTGATAGTAATAAATAATTTATTCACTCAGGAAACACTACTGAATAAGTTACAAAATTAGGACATAATTGTTAATTAGTCAGTATTATTGTAAATTAAATAGTAATCTTTCTGAAAACAAAAATAGAAAGTTAGTAGAAATTAAATTTCGAAAATAGTAAACTTCTTCAAAATAAATTATGGGAAAATGTTATAGCAACAAATCGAGCCCACTAAATACACTATGTGTCCTTAAGGATTTTATTCTCTCAAGTACTCGAGGTTTTGGAATATATTCTCCAAGGATAGAATGATTTAACTCTCTAGTGTATCGGTACCTAAAACTCTGGTGATCGTCGAACCACTCGATGGTCGTAAAACTGTCATGACCCGGATTTTTCCCCCAACATCGGGATCGTGATGGCGCCTAGTCGTGGTAGCTAGGCAAGCCACTTTATTCACTCTATCCTATTTTTAGCAATATTCATATTCAATTTAATAACCAAAATCATAACCTTAATTAAACAAGTGCGGAAGACTTTATAAAAATTGGAATAAGCAGTTTCAAGGTAAAATGATACTGAAATCCTCTACCCAAGAAGTGGAGTCACCAACTCACGAACTACTACATGAATACTACACATAAAGGTCCGGAAGAAATATAACATAATCTGTTTGTCTCGGAACAAGGAGACTACAGCTAGTAATATAATAAAAGGAAGAGACGTCGGGCCTGCGGACGTCTGCAAGCTACCTCTGTCTCAAGATGCTCAACTCCCACACAAAAGATCTACTGCTGCTCCTGATCGAAACCTGGACCTGTGCAAAAATGCACAGAAGTGTAATATCAGCACAACCGACCCCATGTGCTGGTAAGTACCTGGCCTATCCCGGCGAAGTAGTGACAAGCCTAGGACCAGACACCCACATAAACCTGTGCAGTTCTATATATATATATATATATACACCACAAGATAAAGAGAAAATAATTAAGTAACAACTCAACAAGGAACATCTCATAAGAACTCAACAATTAACAACAGTTAATAAGTCCACAAGGAAAACAAAGTATAATGGAAAACAGGTAATATCAAACAAAGGAAAGGCAAATAATTGCACGGCATCACCCTTCGTGCTTTTACTCTCATCCTCACCAAATAAGCAAATAAAGTGCACGACATCACCCTTCGTGCTTTTACTCTCATCCTCACATCCATGGTACGGCATGATCCTTCGTACATGGTTCAATAACAAGGCACGACATGATCCTTCGTGCATAATCAATAACATGGCACGACATTAACCTTCGTGCATAATCAATAACATGGTACGTCATTAACCTTCGTGCATAATCAATAAATCAAAGCACGGCATCACCCTTCGTGTATTATCACTTTTCCTCACCCAAATAACAATCACAGTCAAGGGCAGAGAAAGAAAATAATAAATCATAAACTGTCCCGGCAAGGGCAATCAATAACAATTCTACAACCCAGCAAGGGTTAAACAATTTATCTTTCAATATGTCTCACAACAAGTATTAACAATGACTCACGGTCATTCAAGATGCTAATGTATGGATGCTCGTGACCACAGCCCATACACCGCACTCGATCACATAGCACATAGCACATAATCCTATTCCCTCAAGCTAGGATAGAAGAAACACTTACCTCGAATGTTTACGAACAATTCAATCCGTGGAAATTCCTTTTCCTTTCAAATTTGGCTCCAATCCAATCGTATCTATACACAATTGATTTAATATCATCAATACTACTCAACAAACAAATTCATATGGCCAATTATAATTTTTACAACATTCTGCCCAGAATAGTAAAAATCGACCCCGGGCCCACATAATCGAAATTCAAGTTTCGAGCAATAAATAAATTCACCCAATCATCCACGAGTTCAAATATACAATTTGTTCTTAAGTTCGACCTCAAAACGAGGTCTAGATCGCAAATTCTTTGAAACCCTTATTAAAATCAATTCTCTAATTTTTCTACCCATTTACACATGTTTAGGCTTAGGAATTCAAATAATATTGATGGAAAATGAAGAAAAAGAGTCAAGAATCACTTACCCAAGAAGTATGAAGAAGGATTGCTCAAGAATCGCCCAAGAAGCTATGGAGAAGAGAGAGTTTTGTGAAAATATAAGTGTTCTGTTTTGGGATTAAATTCACTGGGTAATAATTTGTTCATTGCGTTCGCGACACCCCGGTAGGGCCTCTGATAGGGCTTGTCGCGAACGCGAAGAGAAAATTCTGAGGGCTTACAATTTAGTCTACGTGAACGCGGGAACAGCCACGCGAACGCGTAAAGGAAAGGGTTGGGTTCAAATTTAAAACTACGCGATCGCGAGGAGCTGTACGCGAACGCGTTGAAGGAAATATTTGGCCATCGCGAACGCAAGGAACTGTACGTGAACGCGATGAAGAAAATGGTTGGCCATCGCCAACGCAACCACCTGGACGCGAACGCGTTGAAGGAAATAAGTTGGCCATCGCGAACGCGACCACCTAGACGCGAACGCGATGAAGGATTGCCTGCTGCAGATTTTCTGCAGTTTTTCTTAAGTTCAAAAACACCCCGAACCACCTCCGAAACACTCCCGAGCCCTCGGGGCTCGAAACCAAATATGCACACTAACGTAAAAACATCATACGATCTTGCTCGCACGATCAAATTGCTCAAATAACATCAAAATCAATGAATTGAGCCTTAAAACTCAAGAATTCTTTCAAATTTCATAATTTCCAAAATTTCCAATTTAAGGTCGAAACACGTCAAACGACGTCCGTTTTCAACCAAACTTTACAGGAAGCGCTTAACCAATATATATGACTTGTACCGGGCGTCGGAACCAAAATACGAGCCCGATACCATTGCTTTTTAATCAAATTTCAGTTTCATTTCCCTTAAACATTTTCAAAAACAATTTAACAGAAAAATTCTTTTATCGGGGTTCTAGACCTCGGAATTCAATTCCGGGCATACGCCCAAGTTCCATATTTTTCTGCGAATTTTCTAAGACCGTCAAATCACGGGTCCGGGTCCGTTTACCAAACTTGACCAAAGTTAACTATATCAATATTAATATCAAAATTCTTCAAATTTCTCACATTTTTCATATATTTCAACATAAAAAAATTTCAGCTTCGCGCCCGAACTGCGCACGCAAATCGAGGCAACTATAAATGAGGTTTTCAGGACCTCAAAAGCTCGAAATGATTAATAAAACAAGTGATGACCCTTTGGGTCATCACAAAAACACACTGGAATATTTTGTGCAGAAAAAGAGGAAGAAGATTCAGAAAATTTCGTAAATAAATATTCTGAGATTTGAAGGTCTATTTATAGCCAACATGGTGATGTTTCTGAAGAGGTTTGCAACCTTTCAGAATAGTCATGGCTGTCGGAACAGGTGTGTCCCTCTGAAGAGGCTTGCGACATTTCAGAACAGTCATGGCTATTGGAACAGGTGTAACCCTCTGAAGAGGTTTGCGGCCTTTCAGAACAGTCATGGTTGTTGGAACAGGTGTGACCCTCTAAAGAGGTTTGCAACCTTTCAGAACAGTCATGGCTGTTGGAAATATTTGCGAGAAATTTAAAACGAATTTAAACTAATCCGAAAAAGAAAAATCAAGCTAGACCGGACCGGGCGTGGGTCGTCCCTCCATTTATTTTCCCACCATTTTCTATTCACACCTATTTTGTTATTATTTATTAAATAACAAATCCAACAATCCCCCACATGAATGGGGAATGGCTATAAACTTAAAGGAATGCACGGACGTGCATGTGTTTAACAAACAAGAATTGATTGCATCTGGATAAGTAGGTTTTCCTTTGAACTTTCCATAGTGAAATTATATCGGATATACTCGATCAATAGGTACATTTGATATTTTTAAACTGTCGAGCTTTGTTGTATACCTACACAATAAATCAAATAATCAATCCTTAACCATCTATGGTTCTCACGGTTGGGTTTGTTTCAGCCATGAACACCACTTGGTTTCATGATTGCTTAGAGAATTGGCCCTTACTTTCACTCTCCTTGAAGCGGCTTACACTCCACACTCACATAGGTGATTCCTAAATGGGTAATCCTAAATACACACTATCTGGTGAATTCATAGACGAAATTATGCGAATATGGAGTAATGTAATCATATTCATTCACGATTTATAGGGCCGGACAACTATTTTGCTTACTATTTTGAGAGAGAGATAAGTATATCTTCAGATTATCTTTGACTTCCAAGTAATTACACTTATTATATTATTAGTTTAGTTTGAGCTTTCAATATATTGCCTTACATACTCGGTAAATTATTTCGTACTGACGTCCCTTTCTAGGGGCGCTGTATTTTATGCGTGCAAGTTCAGATAGACAGACGGGAAGACTTCTTCATTAAGTGTTGCCCTAATTCAGCTAGATCGTAAGCTCCATGCCTTTTGGATTCGCCGGGTCTAGATCTTTATGTATATCTTATTTTATGTGTGTATATATGTTATGAGTAAGTTGGGGAGATGTTCAGATCATAAGTCCATTGGACTAATACGATTGTAGTCATAGGAACTTCCGTTTATATATCGTGGTTGTTATTTAGTAATTGACCGTGAATGAATATGATTTCATTCATATACTAGGACGCATCGGCTTACGACAAGAACATAAGTCCACTGGACTAATACGATTGTAGTCATAAGAACTTCCGTTTATATATCGTGGTTGTTATTTAGTAATTGACCGTCTATGAATATTATTTCATTCATATACTAGGACGCATCGGCCTACGACAACCACATAAGTCCATTGGACTAATACGATTGTAGTCATAGGAACTTCCTAGTATGAACGTATCGGAAGATCCTAGTATATGAATGAAATCATATTCATTCATGGTCAATTACTAAATAACAACCATGATATATAAACGGAAGTTCCTATGACTACAATCGTATTAGTCCAATGGACTTATGTGGTTGTCGTAGGCTGATGCGTCCTAGTATATGAATGAATTCATGAATTCATATTCATACTAGGACGCATCGGCCTACGACAACCACATAAGTCCATTGGACTAATACGATTGTAGTCATAACAAATTGGGAGTAATGTAATACGATTGTAGTAGAACGCATCGGCCTATGACAACCACAAAAGTCCATTTGACTAATACGATTGTAGTCATAACAGATTGGGAGTAATGTAATACGATTGTAGTCATAGGACCTTCCGTTTATATATATGTCACGACCCCAAATCTGGTCGTGATGGCGCCCATCACATTGCTAGGCCAGCCTGACTAATCAATAACAACGACGGAGCTAGAAGCTCGCTTCATCCCATTTAAACATATCAAAACATAAAGCAACGGTGAACATATATCAAAAACGGGGACCAAGTCCCAAAACATACAAACTCCCAAAGACCGAAGGGTCAAGAGTCATGAGCCTCTACTGAACATAAGTGTATAATGGTTTACAAGATACCAAGTACGGAAAGAAAACATCAATACAGAATCAAAAGACAGTAAGAAGGAATATCGGGTCCTGCGGACTCTGCAGCTACCTAGAATATCCCATAGATGCCGCCTTGCACAACTACTGGATCACTGCTGAGAGGTACCTGGATCTGCACACAAGGTGCAGGGGAGTAAAATGAGTACTGCCAGACTCAGTGGTAATAAACAGGGGTAAGACAGCGCATATAAGAAATCCGCAATAAAGCACTATGTAAAGTTGTAATCAAATACCCTGTCACAGAATCAATATCAACTGTACCTGTACCAACAAGTAACAGCTAGCAGATGTAGCTAAAATGCAATGCAATGCATGATATGATCGCTACGGCGCGTAGCTCGATCCAATTTGGGTACCCGTGCTCACTGTGGGGGTTCAGACTCCGGAGGGGCTCCTACAGCCCAAGCACAATATTACTGCGGCGTGCAGTCCAATCCAACATATATACCGCTGCGGTGTGCAGCCCGATCCACTACCAGTCAGCTAATATGCAAATACAGCCTCGCAGGCTCAAAAGTAGTTTTGAAAACATCCTTTATCATTTTTAGGTTGAAACATTACTATCAAGTTCCAGAGGTTGGAAATAGCATGATAACAGAACTAGCTACGAACTGGTAGTAACTAACATGTCAATATGATAAGACAATGATAACGATCCTCGCGGGATCCAATAACCGGCTCACGGCCCACAAGTATACTCAACCGCCCAAGAAGGGGTTTAACGACTTAAGAGTAGCCAATATCAAAATATAGTATGCAACCATCCGAGAAGGAGGTTCGACGGCTCAAGAATAGCCTAATATCGTTACACAGTGCCAACAAGTCGGACTAAGCCATAGTCCCTAATCACAATCGACCCCGCACTCTCATGAGAGTACGTGTCTCGCCGCTATATAGCATCACAAAGTGGTATACCGGGGTTTCGAACCCGCTGGTCATCACCCACATCTATTAATCACCTCAATACAGCTTGACGACGAGTCCGCGATGCCCTTGCCACGAGAATCAAGCTCCGCACGCGTAGAATCTGATCAAATAGAGTAGAAATACAATAAATTAGGCCAATGGGATGACACCCAATCAATACAACTCGATTTACACCAAAAATGACAAAGTTGCCAAAACCCGACTTTCGATACGCTTCTCGAAAAATTACAAAAGTCACATATTCGGAACCCTCATCTCAATACGAGTCTAAGCATATCAATTTTACCAAATTCGGACTCCATTTGCCCATTCAAAACCTTGATTTTCTAAAGTTCAAGCCTAGGGTTAAATCTTCCATGAATCACCCCAAATTCCTCCATTTTCATGATATAATTGCATAATATTATCAATACTAATCATAGTTTGAGTCCATAGTTGATTACTTGATGATTTTCCTTGAGTTTCTCTTCAAAATCGCCTCTAAAGCCCAGACCCAAATGTGTGAAATGTTTCCGCAATTTTCTAACTTCTGATACACTTAACTCACTGCGATTTTCGCTTCTGCGATACACGGACCGCTCCTGCGGGTCCGCTTCTGCGGAAAGTCTTCCGCTCCTACGGAATGTTCCGCTTCTGCGACCAAGAGTCCGCTCCTGCGGACTCGCCTATGCGACCAACCACCCGCTTCTGCGGACTTCTCCAATTCGCCTCTTGTCTCGCACCAGCGAAGCCGCCCCTGCGGACCAGGCTCCTCTTCAGCGGTCGACTCCGCTTCTGCGCCTCATTGTCCGCTCCTGCGGAGTCGCTCCTGCGCTCCCATTTCCGCAGGAGCGAAAACAACAAAACCAGTGCACCAGGTCTGCAATTTTCCATATTTTCTCTCGTTTGGCCATCCGAAAACACCCCGAGGCCCCCGGGACCTCATCCAAACACACCAACACATCCTAGTACCTTATTCGAACTTGTTCCAATCCTCAAAACACGTCTAACAACATCAAAACCCATAATTCACATCGAGTTCAAGCCTAAATTCCTTAAAACATTCCGAATTACACAATCAATCAAAAACCCGACCAAACGATGTCCGAATGACCTGAAATTTTGCAGGCACACCCAAAATCACCTAACGGAGCTACTGCAACTCTAGGAATTCCATTCCGACCACCGGATCAAAATCTCACCTACCGTTCGGATTTCGCCAAAATTCAACCTTAGCCAATTCAAGCCTATTTCTACACCGGACCTCCGAATTCAATTCCGATTGCTTCCCTAATTCACAAATCACGTCCCGGAACTAACCGAATCATCAGAATTCAATTCTGAGCCCTCTAACCAAATAGTCAACTTCGAGTTGACTTTCCTTATTCAAGTTTCCTTCAAAAAGGCTATATGCCTCATTTTCATTCCAAATCACTCCTAACTCACCCGATAAACTCTAACACTGATATAAAATCATAAAACATGTAATTAAAACATAACGGGGTGGTAATTCCCGTGACGACGGGCCGGGTCGTCACATTCTCCCCAACTTAAGCAAACGCTCGTCCTCGAGCGGACCCAGAGTTGTACTAGAGCAACCCAATAGCTAAATGACCTTACCAAACATGAATTCGGGGTGATACCACGTCACCCTATCTATCATAAGTCCGCTATCACGATATATCCGAAATTTCACAAACCATCTGAACCTTAAACTACATTGCACTTTCCGAAATCATATACCAATTGCTAATCCCATGCCTATACTCAGGATACACTAGAATCCACTGCAATAAGCCATACTCACCACTCCGGGCGAGATCAAATGATGTATCAAACAACCCAATCACTCGAGATGATAGTCTCTAATCACAACAATTTCCCACGGTAACCAAATACCAACTGAAAAACCTTTTTCATTAGCTAAAGTCTTATTCCAACACTTTCATATCATGCCCACGGCAACCAAACATGCGATATATCGAACCCATCTCTCAGGTCAACCATTCATGAATCCATTTCACTTTTAACTGATACCACAACAGGTTTCGGACCCAAATCTCGGTATTACCTTTCTAACTAGCTGAAATCACATATACTCACACTCACTATTGGCTCCAACAATCATTTCTATTATAACACACCGCACTGGTGATTTGACACCTCAACACCGGCTTAAGCCACGACGAGCACAACATAGGCTCCAATAGAAATGTCTGAACACACTCGAATCATGACAACTGTCTCCAGCAAAAGAGCTGCAATTCAATTCCTCTGTGCCATCATAACATAGAACTGAGATCGCGTCTCGTATTATAGAAATAGAGTACCTGAATCCTCCTCGAGAGGTCATAACATCACGTGGCCTTGCCACGATTCGTGATTCTATCCAAACACTATTACTCATGAAGCACCTCAATTTACCTAGCTCAAAACGATCAGCCACACACATATTTAGGTCTGAACCCAAGCAATCAACCTCACCCACGGTGAAACAATTAACGTATGCTATCAAATCCTGAAAGAACACAACCGATGTGCCATTCGCCAAGCGATACTCAATACAGACTCTTCCTCAGAAACTAGGAAGTATTGTATGCCAGGTAATATATAACTAACTCTATTTTCACATTACACTGTTGCGGCGTGCAACCCGCTCCAATGACATACTCGTGGCGGCGTGCCACCCGATCCAGATACTATACGCATGGCGGCGTGCCACCCGATCCAAATAACAGTACCTGTGGCGGCGCGCCACCCGACCCATATAGAACCCTCGCCAAAGAAATGCGCGTCGAGTCAAGTTGCTCATTATGGTAAACATATATATATATATATATATATAGCCTCAAGTTCGGCCACCAGAAACGCATCCGACAAAGTTCCTCAATACCAGAACTAAATCAATGGTAGAAACCTCTGCACTGATATCCGCCACGAAGGCCCAACTAACAAAGCAATACCCACCAGCCGTCCGCTGGTCTTGAGGTACAACTACCCCGCTGGAGCATACTCTGATGCACTCTGCTATGCAATTTGTGCCACACCATTATAGTCCATATCACCTTAGTCTAGACAACCTGACCCATGACAACCAGTCAGCAATCAAGTATCATAATCCGAATTCGTCATATCAAGTTGAGAGAGAAAGCGACTAGAGCTTCCGATTTTTAATAATCACCAAACGGTGTCGATACACATGATATACAACCACTGCATAGGTGTACTAACGAGAACTTCAAGTCTCCAACACATCTATAACACATTAATCACAATGCCTGATCCCGTACTCCACTGTACAGATACATAACGCACATCAAGCGTCCATTCATACCACAAAAGCCATTCAGAAATTTCATTGTGCCATTAGCGACTCAATTATTACAGTCGATTCAACAAGAGAGTGCTACCATACAACTAGATATTATTACATTACCTTTTCCTTTTAGACCACATTCCTTGCCAATTTACTAGAATAGCTGTACCATTTTCCTTAATCACCAAAAAGATCGATTCTTAAATCACCTGCAGCTGCCCCGCGCTGCTTAATAATTTAATGACTTCCCATATATTATGAACTGATCTCAAAACCTTGAATATGTCATTATCAACTTTTCCATAAAACATCGCATATACAATACCATACTAAGATAACATGGAAATTCTTATCCCATTCCTACGCCGCAAACATCGACACACTCAACTAGTCAAGGACGTTCATGATCCCATATAGAGAAAACTCATTACACCTTCCAAGCTTTGCATACCAACAGGAAATACACTCATTTTCAAACTGCGGTAAAGCACTTCACTAACTCTTTCTCCCAATTACATTGCATAAATTAAACTGCCAGGACTGAGTCCTTATTCCCATATCGAGTTACACAACTGCCAGCACTCAAAAGCTTTATTGCAAAATATCTGCGAGACTCATTACTCCAAACATATACCAGGAATTAATCGTATTCCTTCTCATACCATTTCGGTTTATTAACAAGTTGATCCATTTACCCAGTTTCCTTTCTGATTCATCCTTAATTTAATATTAGCCATTACTGTAGCACCATAATACATCAACTCATGTTACCACACAAGACTCGTACATAAGGCCACACGGTCTAAGACACAAAGGCCACTTAATACTCTCTCAATGTTTCCCAGAAGTACCACATTCTATAATACATTATTTTGGAGAACTTTCTGCGATTTGAATTCGTTATCATTACCTTCCCATACGATTACATAGAATCCTCATCATTCACATAATATAACACAAGTCTTGATCCCTTCTAATGAAACCAACATCTTTATCCACATGCACAATCTTAAGACACCTGACTGTTACAAGTAAAATATTAAACACCGTAAAACAAATTCTCAGGCGTCATTCACCCTCATTCAACTGTAATTCAACTGTCTTATTTTACAGAACCACTCGTGCCTTGCTAGAACTCTGACATCGCATAATATGATCACATACAGCTACAATTAGCTATCTTTCTTTTCTATACACCGAACATTCTTTACCAACAAAAGTTCACAACATCCTGGTATTTCTTCAAATCTACGAAGCACCATAAGCTTTTATCAAAATTTCCCAACATACCTAGAGACAGAGCCAACACAACACACGACACTGCAATCAGTTAATCAATAACAACCTCCCCAACTTAGCTCGGAGTCATACATCAAAGCACTTTTAGCCACTCATAGCCTTCTTACTCAAATGATGCAACAACGTTCTAGTTAGATTAAACTCAAGTCATTTACAGGATTCGGCGGAGGTTCGAATCATCAGAAATATTAATTCTTTTGCAATTCTTGCATTCAATCACACACAACAATTACGCCTACTCTTTAGGTGACAAAAATCTTTTCTAAGTCCCAAATTTTCCAAAAGTTTTGGCAGAGTTTCCTTTGTACATTGGCCTATCCACCTGCCAGAGAATCACCAAACCATTCTAACAATACATCCACAACTCAACAAGATATCACAATGCATATCGACAACATTAGTCTCAATACTACACAAATCATATTATCATAATTGTTACATGAACATGCGTTGTACCTACTCGAATCCTAACACATATCAAATACATTTCAATTACACATGAGGATCAACCCTCCTACTTCTTCTCAATTTAGCATTTCATCACAATACCTTCCACCAGGATACACATAGCATAATCACTTTAGTCTTCCTGAGTTTAAACTCGTTCCACTACATATAAGGCGCTTTACCTTCCAATTACGAGATATGATAATTATTCACCACGCCCATAGCTCGGGGCTACACAACGGATTAGACAAGAGTCGAAAATTTAACAGCTCATCCATTAGTAAGCCTCCCTAATACTCTACAGATCGGCACAAGGCCCCAAATATGGCTACTAGCCCAAGTACATATATATAAGCCCAGTCTCAGTCACTTTACACAGTAATTTTTCAATTGGGAAGGATCAAGTCCAAATCCCCAGTCACAAAATCAGCACCTCGATGCTCAAGTCATAAACAAGGTCCAGCCTCAAGTCTTTCCGACTGGCCCAACATGATCTCACAGAGATTATATCTTGCCTCTCGTTTGGGGAAATCACAAGCCATAAGGAAATTATATTACTGAGCGCTCGATGCGTACACAGACGTGCGGAAGGAATTTCAAAAAGTATATCTCAAGCTGAATCAAGTGCGCACGATAAGAACTCCAAGAAATGTGAAGTGTTTCCTAAAGGTTCGCAGCCTCCCGAGGATAAGTACAGGCGTCCCCGTACCGATCCACAAGACTCTATTGACCGGCTCAAGACTCATGAGGCCTAGTAAACCTAGGCTCTGATACCAACTTGTCACGACCCCAAATCTGGTCGTGATGGCGCCCAGCACATTGCTAGGCCAGCCTGACCAATCAATAACAACGACGGAGCTAGAAGCTCGCTTCATCCCATTTAAACATATCAAAACATAAAGCAACGGTGATACATATATCAAAAACGGGGACCAAGTCCCAAAACATACAAACTCCCATAGACCGAAGGGTCAAGAGTCATGAGCCTCTACTGAACATAAGTGTATAATGGTTTACAAGATACCAAGTACGGAAAGAAAACATCAATACAGAATCAAAAGACAGTAAGAAGGAATATCGGGTCCTGCGGACTCGCCAGCTACCTCGAATATTGTCACGACCCGGATTTTCCCCCAACATCGGGATTGTGATGGCGCCTACTCGTGGTAGCTAGGCAAGCCACTGTATTCATACTATCCTGTTTTTAACACAATTTCAATTAAATAAAGACATCATAGATAAGAAATCCACAGTAAAGCACAATGTAAAGCTATAACCAAAACCCTGTAGCAGTTCAATATCAACAGTAGATAGCCAACAATATCAACAACAAGTATAACAGCTAGCAGGTGTAGCTAAATGCAATGCAATGCATGAAATGACAGCTACGGCGCGTAGCCCGATCCAATTTGGGTACCCGTGCTCACCGTGGGGTTTCAGACTCCACAGGGGCTCCTACAGCCCAAGCACAATATCATGAATATATGCTGCGGTGTCCGATCCAACATATATACCGCTACGGCGCGCAGCCTGATCCACTACCAGTCAACTAATATGAAAATAGAGCCTCGCAGGCTCAAAAGTAGTTTTGAAAACATCCTTTATCATTTTTAGATTGAAACATTAATATCAAGTTCCAGAGGTTGGAAATAGCATGATAACAGAAATAGCTATGAACTGGTAGTAACTAACATGTCAATATGATAAGACAATAATAACGATCCTCGCGGGATCCAATAACTGGCTCACGGCCCACAAGTATACTCAACCGCCCAAGAAGGGGGTTCAACGGCTTAAGAGTAGCCAATATCAAAATATAGTATGCAACCATCCGAGAAGGAGGTTCGACGGCTCAAGAATAGCCTAATATTGTTACACAGTGACAACAAGTCGGACTAAGCCATAGTCCCTAATCACAATCGACCCCGCACTCTCATGAGAGTACGTGTCTCGCCGCTATACAGCATCACAAAGTGGTATACCGGGGTTTTGAACCCGCTGGTCATCACCCACATCTATTAATCACCTCAATACAGCTTAACGACTAGTCCGCGATGCCCTTGCCACGAGAATCAAGCTCCGCACACGTAGAATCTGATCAAATAGAGTAAAAATACACTAAATTAGGCCAATGGGACGACACCCAATCAATACAACTCGATTTACACCAAAAATGACAAAGTTGCCAAAACCCGACTTTCGGTACGCTTCTCGAAAAATTACAAAAGTCACATATTCGGAACTCTCATCTCAATACGAGTCTAAGCATATCAATTTTACCAAATTCGAACTCCATTTGCCCATTCAAAACCTTGATTTTCTAAAGTTCAAGCCTAGGGTTAAATCTTCCATGAATCACCCCAAATTCCTCCATTTTCATGATATAATTGCATAATATTATCAATACTAATCATAGTTTGAGTCCATAGTTGATTACCTAATGATTTTCCTTGAGTTTCTCTTCAAAATCGCCCAAATCGCCTCTAAAGCCCAGACCCAAATGTGTGAAATGTTTCCGAAATTTTCTAACATCTGATACACTTAACTCACTGCGATTTTCGCTTCTGCGATACACGGACCGCTCCTGCAGGTCCGCTTCTGCGGAAAGTCTTCCGCCCCTGCAGTCCTTCCCGCTTCTGCGGACAAGAGTCCGCTCCCGCGGACTCGCCTATGCGATCAACTATCCGCTTCTGCGGACTCCTACATCACGCCTCTTTCCCGCTTCTGCGATCGTCCTCTCGCACCAGCGAAGCCGCCCCTGCGGGCCAGGCTCCGCTTCAGTGATCACCTCCACTTCTACGCCTTCTTGTCCGCTCCTGCCCGCAGGAGCGAAAACAACAAAACCAGTGCACCAGGTCTGCAATTTTCCATATTTCTCTCGTTTATCCATCCGAAAACACCCCGAGGCCCCCGGGACCTCATCCAAACACACCAACACATCCTAGTACCTTATTCGAACTTGTTCCAATCCTCAAAACACGTCTAACAACATCCAAACCCATAATTCACATCGAGTTCAAGCCTAAATTCCTTAAAACATTCCGAATTACACAATCAATCAAAAACCCGACCAAACGACGTCCGAATGACCTGAAATTTTGCAGCCACACCCAAAATCACCTAACGGAGCTGCTGCAACTGTCGGAATTCCATTCCGACCACAGATCAAAATCTCACCTACCGTTCGGATTTCGCCAAAATTCAACCTTAGCCAATTCAAGCCTATTTCTACACCTGACCTCCGAATTCAATTCCGATTGCTCCCCTAATTCACAAATCACCTCCCGGAACTAACCGAATCATCAGAATTCAATTCCGAGCCCTCTAACCAAATAGTCAACTCCGGATTGACTTTCCTTATTCAAGTTTCCTTCAAAAAGGCTATATGCCTCATTTTCAATCCAAATCACTCCTAACTTACCCGATAGACTCTAACACTGATATAAAATCATAAAACATGTAATTAAAACATAACGGGGTGGTAATTCCCATGACGACGGGCCGGGTCGTCACAATATAGTTTTGGGAGTAATATCATACGTCCATACTAGGGCCATACGCATCAGCCTACGACAACCACATAAGTCCATTTGACTAATACGGTTGTAGTCATAGGACCTTTCATTTTCATTTGACTAATACGATTCCAATGGACTTATGTGATTGTCGTAGGCCGATGCGTCCTAATATATTAAATTGTTTCATTATTTTAGTATGGGATTCATCGATGAAATTTTGAGATAATGTTCATTCCTACTTTGTTGAAAGTATACATCACCTTATTGATGTCTTTTCTCAAACACATCACCTTGACTAGTACTACCACTGCTGTTGGTAGTATCTAAAATGTGAACCTGCTGCTTGACCCCAAATTCTTCCACCTTCTTGATGAGGATGCTCATTTGTGTCAATAAAGTAGCCATGTTCTCCTCCAAATTATCGGCCATAGGAATTTACTCAAGTAATGGATTTCATATGCTGTTAAACGGTGCTGATACAAATCGATGAAGTTCCTATGACTACAATCGTATTAGTCCAATTTATATATAGTTATTAAGGTATAGTTGATTTTATGAATTCTCCATCATGGAATATTGTTAGTCCAACTATCTCTCTAATTGACAATTGTGCCAAACATTATGTCACGGAGATGAACCACGATATGTCCCCAATGGCTCAATTTTGTACTTTTCAAATTCCACTTTTTCCTATACATTAATATGCATCCTAGCTAAATTCAATGGTACCAAATCTCATTCGTCCTCAAATTGGATTTTTAGCCATTTATGATAATTTAAGCGACCATGCAAGTCATAATTGCGAAAAGTAGTATGTCATATTTACTTGATACAATTGTATTTCATACAATCTTTGTCTATAATACATATCTTTCCACTCATTGATCAACTTCTTGTGGGCTTCCTGTATTTCTCGGTGCTTATTTTCACATTCTCGCATCCTTTTGCACATTTGATTGTATTTGACTTGCGCTACAACTTTCTCATCAATAAGCCTATGACCATGGACAAATAATAAAATAATGAGACATGAAATTGGGTTGCTGTCATAATAAGCTTCGAATGAAAGGACCAAAAATCGTATTAGTCGAGAATGTGAAAATAAGCACCGGGAAATACAGGAAGCCCACAAGAAGACGAGTGGAAAGATATGGTTGTCAACAGTACATTCATAAATATCATTATTATGCACCAAGTGAGGATGTTACTATTTTTAGCTTACTCGTAATGAATAAGCCTATCATTGCCAATGTAATGACCGTTAAATAATCATCTAGCATCAATGGTAGATTCTCGTGAGCACTTACAGAGTTCCTAAATTTATACAGACTCTGCATGCAGTTTATGTTGGGATACATATTTGAGCAGGTGTGAGGATTTGACATATAAGCCCAATTTTCTAAAAGTTTCAAATATATATGAAAGATTCGTATTGATATATAAACGGAACCACATAAGAATTAGTCAATCAAAGAACCACTTGATACTGAGTTGAAATTCGATATAGGCCATACAACATTATCTTTTGTATCAATGAAATCGAAAATCCAAAAAGTTGTCATTATTTTTCACTTACATGCAATTGCTTGTGCGATAGGCAAACGTATAGGATCGAAAAAAAATGAAAAAAGAGAAAAAAAGAAAACAAAAACAATGATAACAATGAAAAACGATGGGTGGAAAGAAAAGAAAAAGAATAGCCAAAAAAAGAGAATTGGCGAGTCAAATGAAAGTAAATAATGCCGGGATGACGCATAATCGCTAGGAAAAAGTTTCCAATACGCATCGGTCTACGACAACCACATAAGTCCATTGGACTAATACGATTGTGTCACGACCCGGATTTTCCCCCAACATCGGGATCGTGATGGCGCCTACTCGTAGTAGCTAGGCAAGCCACTGTATTCATACTATCCTGTTTTTAACACAATTTTAATTAAATAAATGCGGAATACTTTATCGAAATAGAAATAACTAATTACTAGATGAAAATCATAATGAAATCCTCTACCCAAGACGTGGAGTCACCAACTCACGAAATACTACTGAACTACACATAAAGTCTGAAAGAAATATAACATAATCTGTTCGTCTCAGAACAAAGAGACTACAGCTAGTAACATAAGTAAAGAGAGAGACGTCGGGCCTGCCGATGCCTGCAAGCTACCTCCGTCTCAAATATGATCAACTTCCACGCGAAAGATCTACTGCTGCTGCTCCTGATCGAAACCTGGACCTGTGCAAAAATGCACAGAAGTGCAGTATCAGCACAACCGACCCCATGTGCTGGTAAGTGCCCGGCCTATCCCGGCGAAGTAGTGACAAGCCTAGGACCAGACACCCACATAAACCTGTGCAGTTCTATATATATATATATATATGTACACCACAAGATAACGAGAAATAATGTGCAGTTGCAATATATATATATATATGTGTGTACATAAACATTTATAAGGAAATACTCTGCTCTGCAATAACAACCAATAACTCATAATATCCAAATTAATCTAATCCACAGAATTAAATCTTACTTTCGTGTCTCAATTCTTTATTTTTCTTTTCTTATCTCGTGGTAGGCGTACCACCCGCTCCCAACTGTAACAATCAATTATATCTTGTGGTAGGCGTACCACCCGCTCCTAAATATATCAATAGGCTACCGACAACTATGGCCAATGCCAAGATTCAAATCACTTTGTGGTCGACTTGCCACACGATTCCATTTCTTTAATATATATATTACCACAATTAACAAGAAATAACCAAGTAATAACACAATAAGGAATATCTCAAAAGAACTCAACAATTAACAACGGTTAATAAGTTCACAAGGAAAACAAAGTATAATGGAAACACAAGTAATATCAAGTCAAGGAATGGCAAATAGTTGCACGGCATCACCCAAATAAAATATAATGGAAAAACAAGTAATATCAAGTCAAGGAATGGCAAATAGTTGCACGGCATCAACCTTCGTGCTTTTACTCTCATCCTCACATCCATAGTACGGCATGATCCTTCGTACATGGTTCAATAACAAGGCACGACATGATCCTTCGTGCATAATCAATAAAACATGGCACGGCATTAACCTTCGTGCATAAATAATAAAACATGGCACGGCATCACCCTTCGTGCATTATCACTCTTCCTCACCCAAATAACAATCACGGTTAAGGGCAGAGAAAGAAAACAACAAATCATGAACCGTCCCGGCAAGGGACACAATAATCATTTCAACAAAGTCCCTGCAAGGGCAATCAATATCTCACTTCACAACAAGTCCCGACAAGGGAGAACAATAACAATTATACAACCCGGCAAGGGTTCAACAATTTATCTTCAAAATATCTCACAACAAATATCAACAACGACTCACGGTCATGCTAGACGCCGGTGTATGGATGCTCGTCACCACAGCCCATACACCGCACTCGATCACATAGCACATAATCCTATTCCCTCAAGCTAGGATAGAACAAACACTTACCTCGAATGTTTATGAACAATTCAATCCGTGGCAATGCCTTTTCCTTTCAAATTTGGCTCCAATCCAATCATATCTATACACAATTGATTTAATATCATCAATACTACTCAACAAACTAATTCATAAGGCTAATTACAACTTTTGCAACATTCTTCCCGGAATAGTGAATTTCGACCACGGGCCCACATGGTCGGAACTCGGGGTTCGGACCAAAATCCGGTTACCCATCCCCCCACGAGTTCATGTATATGATTTGTTTCAAAATCGGACCGCAATTCGAGGTCCAATTTCCCAATTTATGAAAAACCCTATATTCTAACAAAAACAAGAAATTCTACCATGAAAACCTTTGATTTCTATTGAAAAACATGTTTAATGATGTTAGGAATTGAAAGAATTAAGTAAAAAGTGACTTACAATTGTTTTGAAGAAGAAGGAATCCGTGAAGAATCGCAAATGGGTGTTTTTGGTTTGTAAAAAGTGAAGAAATGAACTGAAAATCGTGTTTTACAGGTCTCTGTGTTCACATTTGCGAACATGGGTTCGCAATTGCGAACCCCGACCAATTTCTGGAGTTTGAAAAATAAGCTAAGGATGGGAAGTTCACATTTGCGAACATTTATTCGCATTTGCGAAGTTTAGGCAGTTACTGGGGATTTCGCATTTGCGAAATAAGGTTCGCATTTGCGAACCAGCAGGCTTCGGGGCTTCTTCGCAATTGCGACACATTCTTCGCAATTGCGAAGACAGGCAATTACTGAAGGCCTCGCATTTGCGAGGTTAAGTTCGCAATTGCGAACTATGGTCCAGGTGTGCCAGTGTCGCATTTGCGACACTTTGTTCGCATTTGCGAACTTGGTTGGTTATGGCAAGCATCGCATTTGCGATAATGGGTTCGCATTTGCGAACCCAGCCTTGAACTGCCTTCTTCGCATTTGCGAGAAATTCTTCGCAAATGCGAAGCCAACAGCTGGGTGAAAAACCAGCAGTACATAAACTTAGAAATTGATCCTACGACCTATCAAATCTTTACCCGAGCCCCCGGGCTCCAAACCAAACATGTACAAAACCTCAAAAACACATTATGAACTTGTTCGTGCGATCACATCGCCAATATCACATCGTTTTCATCAAATCAAGCCTCAAATTCATGAATTTCATACTTTTGGTTTTCAAAACCTTCAAACTTGGAACTCAAGGTCCAAAATATCTCAAACGACATCCGAATGTCACCAAACTTTACATAAATCACATATATAATATTTAAGACTTGTACCGGGCGTCGGAACCAAAATACGAGCCCGATACCAAGGTCAATTAATTCATTTCCTTTAACAATTACATCGAAAACAATTTTATAGAAAAATTCGTAACTTGGGCTCTAGGCCTCGAATTCGACTCCGGACGCATGTCCAAGTCCCATATTTTCCTACGGACCTCTCGGGACCATCCAATCTCGGGTCCGGATCCGTTTACCAAAAATGTTGACCAAAGTCAACCATATCAATATTAATATCATTTTTATCCAAATTTCTCATAAAATTCATATTTTCTATCACAAAAATCTTTCCGGCTACAAGCTCGGATCGTGCACGTAAATCGAGGCAACATGGCATGAGGTTTTCAAGGCCTCAGAAGCTCGAAATGATTAATAAAATAAGTGATGACCCTTTGGGTCGTCACAATCTCTACCTCTAAAACAACCGTTCATCCTCGAACGGACAAAAGAAAGAAGTACCTGAGTCAGGAAACAAGTGTGGGTAGCGGCTCCGCATATCAGACTCGGACTCCCAGGCCGATGCCTCAGGAGGCTGACCTCTCCACTGAACACGCATAGAAGGATAACTCTTCGACCTCAAATGTCGAACCTGCAGGTCTAGAATGGCCACCGGCTCCTCCTCGTAAGATAGATCATTGTCCAATTGGACAGTACTGAAGTCTAACACATGTGTGGGATCGCCGTGGTATCTCCGAAGCATAGATACGTGAAAAGCTGGGTGCACGGCTGATAAGCTAGGCGGCAAAGCTAATATGTAAGCGACCCCTCCCACTCGTCTAGAATCTCAAATGGACCAATATACCTAGGGCTGAGCTTGCCCTTCTTCCCGAACCTCATCACGCCCTTCATAGGTGACACTCGGAGCAATACTCGCTCCCCAATAATGAAAGTTATATCTCGAACCTTGCAATCTGCATAGCTCTTTTGTCTAGACTGAGCTGTGCGAAGCCTATCTTGAATAATCTTGACCTTATCTAAGGCCTCCTGAAATAAATCTGTACCGAATAACCGAGTTTCTCCCGGTTCAAACCATCCAACCGGAGAACGACACCGCCTACCATAAAACGCTTCATAAGGAGCCATCTGGATGCTCGATTGATAACTATTATTATAAGCAAACTCTGCCAAAGGCAGGAATTGATCCCATCAGCATCTAAGGTGACCTGATTAGCACCTCCTCGCTGAACCGTGTCTCTAAGGTCACATAAATAGGAATCATTATATTGTTGATCGCGGATACGCTCCAATAATGAAGAGCGAGCGATCGCACAAGCTAGTGCTCGACTAGGCTCAGAAATATCCAACCTCACAAATCGATTGGCCAAGGACTAAACATCCAAAGCAATTGGCCTCTAATTGACTGGAATATAAACAAGATTGCCCATACTGGCTGACTTCCTACTCAAAGCGTCAGCCACCACATTTGCTTTTTCCCTGATGATATAAAAAGGTGACATCATAATCTTTCCGCAATACCAGCCACCTTCTCTGCCTCAAATTCAACTCTTTTGTTTAAATAAATACTAAAGACTCTTATGATCGGTGTATACTTCACATACTACACCATACAAATAATGCCTCCGGATCTTCAATGCGTGAATAATCGCCGCAAATTCTAGATCATGCACTGGGTAATTCTTTTCATCCATCTTCAACTGCCTCGAAGCATAGGCAATAACCTTGCCATCCCGCATTAACACTACACCAAGCCCAATACGGGAAGCGTCACAATAAACAGTATAAGGTCCCGTACCTGTGGGTAAAACCAATACCGGTGCTGTGGTCAAGGTTGTCTTGAGCTTTTGAAAGCTCGCCTCACATTCATCTGACAATTCAAATTGAACACCTTTCTGTGTCAATCTGGTCAGCGGGGTTGCAATAGATGAAAACCCCTCCACGAATCGCCGATAATAACCCGCTAATCCCAAGAAACTCCAAATCTCCGTGGCTGATGTCAGTCTAGGTCAGTCCTTGACTGCCTCAATCTTCTTCGGATCAACCTGAATACCTGCTGCCGTCACAATATGACCCAGGAATGCAACTGAACTTAGCCAAAATTCACACTTCGAAATTTTTGCATATAGTTGGCTATCTTTCAGAGTCTGCAAAGTCACTCTGAGATATTGCGCATGCTCCTCATGACTGCAGGAGTATGTCAATATGGAAACAATGAAGACTACAACGAACAAGTCTAAATAAGGCACGAACACACTCATGCGTATGCACATATCCATGACTCTGAAGTCTGGCCATAAGAGTTATTCTTAAATTACAACATTGTCAATTAACCCTGTTATCAAATACCTTATTCTACAAATCCCACTTTACTCAGAATGAGGTATGGTGACCTCGTGATTATTTCCCGAATTAATGCGTCATATTTATCCTCACCTGGTGCTCGTCTCAAAGGCTAAGCTCAACGGTTTCAAAATAGAAATGGCTAAATATGAATAGAAACTATACAAGAATTGTCAAATAGTCCTAACGGACATGACTCTTATTTACGAATGCGATACGAAAGTATTAATTCATAAAAGAAGAATTTTAAACACATAAACTCTTACTACCAGGACCCAGTCCTCATATGATATCCACCGCAGCTTGAAGCTCGGCTTAGAAATATTTCACATTATGCCAAAAATTGGAGGATCTCATCCTCAACTCTGAATCACAGTGCTTGCACATCATATAATCTGAAATTTTTTATTTCCTTTCTTTCTTCCTTTCAATAATTGTCCGTCAAAGATAATCACGACATAAAATGAACCCTCACACTGATAGGGCACACAATTAACGATTAAAATTAGTGATTCCGAGAATTATATCAAAACATACTGTAATAAGTAATATAATGTCACTCTTAGTCTCATGGATATTTAGTGACTAACACCTAATAATAGGGATGTCTATCCTCATGTAATATCTCAACGGAAGTATTTCCCTAAGTAGTATGATTACGATGCTCGCTCATGAATGGAGCATGTTAAACAGACTCGCCTAAATTTTCTTTCAAAAACCAAATCAAATTAAGGGAAAATTATTCTGTTTATAACAATCTGAATTATACACGTGATGACACCATCTGTTGTAATGACCTCCCTCATACCATAAAAAGTATATCAATGGTTGGGTCTCCACCTCTAGGATTTTCACCTCCACCTCTAACATCCCGACCTATACATCTGGCTGGCCATGTAGGATAAATATTAACTGCAATGGAGCGTGTAGCCTGAGTGCTTTCCTAAAATTATATTTCTCCAAAAATTCCACATTCACAGCAATTCCTTTAAGGCTCGGTTAACTTGTTGTTCATGACAATATATATTCGAACACAGTCATTGTGACCTGGTACAACCGTTCAGATCGCATATACTACATATTGCAGAGAATCTCGAGGTGACGTCTTCATAACATTTTCTAAAAATAGAGTTTAGTAGATAGCGTTGCATTGGCCGGCTTGCCCTCTTGGTAATCTTGTCACAAACATTGATGGCCAATTTCCTCTTTTGCTATGTTGGCTTAACACTACTGAGCTACCCCGTTTACTCACAAACTCTTCGTTATTCTCTGGGGCGATTTCTTACCCCATGAAAGGAACCAACCTTAAATATGTATAAATTATTTAGAGGACCTTTCTATACCATATATATACAGTCCAATAACTCACCATATTTGTCCTTCACAACTCCAACACATCGACCGGACATCAAGGTCCGTTGAAACCCAACACGATTTATTAGGTGATATCCTGATATAATTGCACCTTCCGTTGGGACCATAACTGGTGTGGTAAATACATTATCTTCCCACTATTTCTGTGTGCCTTCTTGTAGCACAGTAAAATGAACTCCTCGCATTCGACTATTCCCACGTTCTGTAATTCCTCATAAGAACTGTCAAGCACAATCTCGTGGGTTCTCAAAAGATGCACCGCTGAAGGTGGTAGCGAAGACTTTGGTGAAACCTATCCGTCCTCCGTAAAACTTTTGAAGGCATAGTTGATCTATCACCAGCCTGTGCCATTGTTCGGCTGGATAAGCGATACGTGACTACGCCATTCGTGGGAAGACAAGAGTGGAAATTTAACTTAACACTTTGAAGAACAAATTCGCACGATAAGAAAGAACAAATGAGAGACTCTTTCCTAACTCAATAGACTCTGGAGGACAAGTACAGACGTCTCCGTACCTACCTCTCAAACTCTACTAAGCTTGTTCGTGAATGGTGAGACCTATGTAACCTAGAGCTTTGATACCAACTTGTCACGACCCGGATTTTCCCCCAACATCGGGATCGTGATGGCGCCTACTCGTAGTAGCTAGGCAAGCCACTGTATTCATACAATCCTATTTTTAACACAATTTTAACTAAATAAATGCGGAATACTTTATCGAAATAGAAATAACTAATTACAAGATGAAAATCATAATGAAATCCTCTACCCAAGACGTGGAGTCACCAACTCACGAAATACTACTGAATACTACACATAAAAGTTTGAAAGAAATATAACATAATTCTGTTTGTCTCGGAACAAAGAGACTACGACTAGTAACATAAGTAAAGAGAGAGACGTCGGGCTTGCGGACGTCTGCAAGCTACCTCGGTCTCAAATATGATCAACTCCCATGCAAAAGATCTACTGCTGCTGCTTCTGATCGAAACTTGGACCTGTGCAAAAACTCACAGAAGTGCAGTATCAGCACAACCGACCCCATGTGCTGGTAAGTGCCTGGCCTATCCCGGCGAAGTAGTGACAAGCCTAGGACCGGACACCCACATAAACCTGTGCAGTTCTATATATATATGTATACCACAAGATAACGAGAAATAATCAAGTAACAACTCAACAAAGAAATATCTCAAAAGATATATATATATGTGTGTACATAAACATTTATAAGGAAATACTCTGCTCTGCAATAACAACCAATAACTCATAATATCCAAATTAATCTAATCCACAGAATTAAATCTTACTTTCGTGTCTCAATTCTTTATTTTTCTTTTCTTATCTCGTGGTAGGCGTACCACCCGCTCCCAACTGTAACAATAAATTATATCTTGTGGTAGGCGTACCACCCGCTCCCAAATATATCAATAGGCTACCGGCAACTATGGCCAATGCCAAGATTCAAATCACTTTGTGGTCGACTTGCCATACGATTCCATTTCTTTAATATATATATTACCACAATTAATAAGAAATAACCAAGTAATAACACAATAAGGAATATCTCAAAAGAACTCAACAATTAACAACGGTTAATAAGTTCACAAGGAAAACAAAGCATAATGGAAACACAAGTAATATCAAGTCAAGAAATGGCAAATAGTTGCACGGCATCACCCAAATAAAATATAATGGAAAAACAAGTAATATCAAGTCAAGGAATGGTAAATAGTTGCACGGCATCACCCTTCGTGCTTTTACTCTCGTCCTCACCAAATAAGCAAATAAAGTGCACGGCATCACCCTTCGTGCTTTTACTCTCATCCTCACATCCATAGTACGGCATGATCCTTCGTACATGGTTCAATAACAAGGCACGACATGATCCTTCGTGCATAATCAATAAAACATGGCACGACATTAACCTTCGTGCATAAATAATAAAACATGGCACGGCATCACCCTTCGTGCATTATCACTCTTCCTCACCCAAATAACAATCACGGTTAAGGGCAGAGAAAGAAAACAACAAATCATGAACCGTCCCGGCAAGGGACACAATAATCATTTCAACAAAGTCCCTGCAAGGGCAATCAATATCTCACTTCACAACAAGTCCCGACAAGGGAGAACAATAACAATTATACAACCCGGCAAGGGTTCAACAATTTATCTTCAAAATATCACACAACAAATATCAACAACGACTCACGGTCATGCTAGACGCCAGTGTATGGATGCTCGTCACAACAGCCCATACACCGCACTCAATCACATAGCACATAATCCTATTCCCTCAAGCTAGGATAGAACAAACACTTACCTCGAATGTTTATGAACAATTCAATCCGTGGCAATGCCTTTTCCTTTCAAATTTGGCTCCAATCCAATCGTATCTATACACAATTGATTTAATATCATCAATACTACTCAACAAACTAATTCATAAGGCTTATTACAACTTTTACAACATTCTGCCCGGAATAGTGAATTTCGACCCCGGGCCCACATGGTCGGAACTCGGGGTTCGGACCAAAATCCGGTTACCCATCCCCCACGAGTTCATGTATATGATTTGTTTCAAAATCGGACCTCAATTCGAGGTCCAATTTCCCAATTTATGAAAAACCCTATATTCTAACAAAAACAAGAAATTCTACCATGAAAACCTTTGATTTCTATTGAAAAACATGTTTAATGATGTTAGGAATTGAAAGAATTAAGTAAAAAGTGACTTACAATTGTTTTGAAGAAGAAGGAATCCGTGAAGAATCGCAAATGGGTGTTTTTGGTTTGTAAAAAGTGAAGAAATGAACTGAAAATCGTGTTTTACAGGTCTCCGTGTTCGCATTTGCGAACATGGGTTCGCAATTGCGAACCCCGACCAATTTCTGGAGTTTGAAAAATAAGCTAAGGCTGGGAAGTTCGCATTTGCGAACATTTATTCGCATTTGCGAAGTTTAGGCGGTTACTGGGGATTTCGCATATGCGAAATAAGGTTCGCATTTGCGAACCAGCAGGCTTCTGGGCTTCTTCGCAATTGCGACACATTCTTCGCAATTGCGAAGACAGGCAATTACTGAAGGCCTCGCATTTTCGAGGTTAAGTTCGCAATTGCGAACTATGGTCCAGTGTGCCAGTGTCGCATTTGCGACACTTTGTTCGCATTTGCGAACTTGGTTGGTTCTGGCAAGCATCGCATTTGCGATAATGGGTTCGCATTTGCGAACCCAGCCTTGAATTGCCTTCTTCGCATTTGCGAGAAATTCTTCGCAAATGCGAAGCCAACAACTGGGTGAAAAACCAGCAGTGCATAAACTCAGAAATTGATCCTACGGCCTATCAAATCTTTACCCGAGCCCCCCGGGTTCTAAACCAAACATGTACACAACCTCAAAAATACATTATGAACTTGTTCGTGCGATCACATCGCCAATATCACATCGTTTTCATCAAATCAAGCCTCAAATTCATGAATTTCATACTTTTGGTTTTCAAAACCTTCAAACTTGGAACTCAAGGTCCAAAACATCTCAAACGACATCCGAATGTCACCAAACTTTACATAAATCACATATATAATATTTAAGACTTGTACCGGGCGTCGGAACCAAAATACGAGCCCGATACCAAGGTCAATTAATTCATTTCCTTTAACAATTACATCAAAAACAATTTTATAGAAAAATTCATAACTTGGGCTCTAGGCCTCAGAATTCAACTCCAGACGCATGTCCAAGTCCCATATTTTCCTACGGACCTCTCGGGACCATCCAATCTCGGGTCCGGATCCGTTTACCAAAAATGTTGGCCGAAGTCAACCGTATCAATATTAATATCATTTTTATCCAAATTTCTCATAAAATTCATATTTTCTATCACAAAAATCTTTCCGGCTACAAGCTCGGATCGTGCATGTAAATCGAGGCAACATGGAATGAGGTTTTCAAGGCCTCAGAAGCTCGAAATGATTAATAAAATAAGTGATAACCCTTTGGGTCATCACAGATTGTGGGCATGTTAATACAAATTCTGAACAAAAGTTTACTAACTACTTTTCTGTTTATAGAGTCTTGGTTTCATAGATGCGGAATGCTATATTCTCAGTGATTTCATATAAACTCTAATTGTCTCTCATGTAAAATCCCATATTATAATTTCAATATAACTAGAGGCGAACTCACCCAAAGGGTAAGAGGTCACCGGCCCAATAATAACTATTGCAGAATAATTCTTGTTTTTAGAGGATTCTGAAAATGTCATACTCTAAGTTGATATCGGTAATGGACAATACTATAATGTCATACCCTAGGCTAATACTCGGCTACCAAAGATGATTTTGATGTATTATGTACAGTAACAACTTTGTTATTAGAGTCTAACAATCTGATTCTTATATTGGCTAGCTGATGAAGCTCTTTCATAAACTGACTCAAATGGAACCAAATAGGACTGATTGAATATGGACCGAGAGGTTCATATAACGAATACTTTTATATAGAAATTTTACGAAAATCGTTGCATCAATGCTTTTGTGTTCATGTAGTTTCAAAAGAAATTGTAACAGAAATTCATTATATTGTCGATATATATAACTTAATTCATATATAAAAGAATAAAATTAAAATTAAAGAATGAATAAAATATATTGATTAATGATAGAAGACAATTATCATCTCTGATCAAAAAAAGATGAAGACAATCATCATAATTTATGAATTTATTGATATAAATTAATCTCAATCAAATAACAAAAAAATAATATGCTGAAATACTATTCTTTATACTAATTATTTATAGAAATTATATAAATATGTGGTTTTCCCAAGCCATCTGCCCCATCATATTCACATAAATATAATCGTATTTAGTAATTGATCATCTATGTTCACATTTGACCTTGCACATTGGCTCCTAATCCATTTGACTATAAGGAGTCGTCTGATATGATTGATAAGCATATATATTTCCGGGATTAAAATTTTATATCGTCTTATCTCTTGTTTGGTTAGTAATTCGTAGTAAAAATAACATCAGAATAAGTTATACTTGGTAGATGGCTATAGTAATCCTAGGATAAAACGGTAAAATTGATAATCTCAGAATAAGTACAGGAGGGTAACTAACTAATCCCAACATAAAAAAAATACTTTTTTCCTAAATATTCGATTATACGCCTTTTACTAAGGGTGATCCTATAGGCCTTCTCGGCGTAAGTCGTTAGAATACGACATATTTTCCATGTGTAGGGAGTAAGTGGATTAGAGGCTTGTAATAAGTCATAGTATATCATCTGCTGCAATTATTCAGTCAAGATTTATGAGGGGGACGATGCTACAATTGAAGAACCGTGGGACTAAGGGCTTGGTCGTTGAGATGGACGACAAGCCCAATCGCTAGGTTTGGTTGAAGTTTTTCTTCATTCGAACCTCGGACTTGGTGTCGAACCCCGCTAGATTCCCTGAAGCATGGAATTCCGAATGTAGGTGTCGTTTCTGGTACTTAGTTATTTATGCTTGCTTGACTTTCGTCACCTTTTTATATTTTTATATCTGCAGCAAGGGCGCACACCCCCCAGTCCGTCAAGTCAAATGTATCCAAACCTTGTTACCTTTCAAAAGTTTAATGAAATGCAAATTTCTTTGTTCCTCTATTTTTTGCTTTATTTTATTTTTCTTCTTCTTTTTACAGTTCAATATTTGCTGATTCCAATGATATGTCATGAATGAAGGATCCCCGGTCCAGTCTTGATAATCGGATAGATACACAAGAAATTGAAAATGAATATAAAGTGCAATATGAGGATGAGGGAGTATTGGAGGAAATTAGTAAAGATTTGAGCCATTATGAAGAGAAACCCAAACCAAACCTAAATGAGACAGAGTCTATTAATTTGGGAAATGAAGAGAATATTCGAGAAACAAAGATTAGTGTACACTTAGAGACTTCGCTCAGAGAAGATTAATCAAGTTGTTACATGAATACAATGACATATTTGCTTGGTCTTATGATGACATGCCCAGGATCAGTACTGATTTGGTGGTACATAAGTTGCCCATTTATCAAGAATGCCGGCCAGTTAAGCAAAAGTTAAGAAAGTTCAAAACGGATATCAGTGTGAAAATAAAAGAAGAGGTCAATACGCAATTTGAGGCAAAGATTATACGGGTCACTAAATATCCCACATGGTTAGCCAATGTCGTGCCTGCTCCAAAGAAAACGGAAAAACTAGAGTGTGTGTTGATTATCGAGACCTCAATAAAGCCAGTCTAAAGGATGGTTTTCCATTGCCAAATATCCATATATTAACTGGGAATTGTGCCAAACATGAGATTGGTTCTTTTGTGGATTATCATGCGGGTTATCATCAGATCATGATGGACGAAGAAGATGCAGAAAAGATAGCCTTTATCATACCTTGGGGGACATATTGATACAGAGTAAAGCCGTTTGGATTGAAAAATGCCGGAGCTACATATATGAGGGCAATGACACTATGTTTCATTACATGATACATTGAGAGATTGAGGTGTATATGGATGATGTTATTATCAAGTCGAAAAAGCAGTGTGATCATGTCAAAGACCTGAGAAAGTTTTTTCAGAGGCTTCGAAGATATAATCTCAAGCTCAATCCAGCAAAATATGCTTTTGGGGTTCCATTAGGAAAGCTATTGGGATTCATAGTAAGCCGCCGTGGTATTGAATTAGACCCGTCAAAGATAAAAGCAATTCATAATTTGCCTCCGCCAATGAACAAGAAAGAGGTGATAAGTTTGTTGGGCAGGTTGAATTATGTTAGCAGATTTATTGCTCAGTTGACATCAACATGTGAGCCCATTTTCAAATTATTAAAGAAAGATGCTACGGTGAATTGGACTGAGGAATGTCAAGATGCATTTGACAAAATCAAGGAATATCTGGCCAATCCTCCTATGTTGGTTCCTCCAGAACCTGGAAGGCCCTTGATCCTTTATCTGACTGTATTGGATAATTCTTTTGGCTGTGTACTGGGGCACCATGATGAAACAGGGAAGAAAGAGTAAGCAATATACTATCTTAGTAAGAAATTTACATCTTACGAGGTAAAATACACTCGGCTGGAAAGAACATGTTGTGCTTTAACATGGGTTGCACAGAAGTTGAAACATTACTTGTCGGCTTATACTAGTTATCTGATATCTTGATTGGATCCACTGAAGTACATCTTCCAGAAGCCTATGCCCACAGGAAGGCTCGCTAAATGGAAAATTCCACTCACAAAGTTTGATGTTATTTATATAACCTGTACTGCAATGAAGGCACAAGCAGTCGCTGACCATTTGGCAGAAAATCCGGTCGATGATGAGTATGAACCATTAAAGATATATTTTCCTGGTGAGGAGACAATGTATATTGAGGAATTAGAACAAGAGGACAAGCCAGGCTGGAAACTATACTTTGATGGGGCCGTCAATAGCGAAGGGGTCGGATTTGGAGCGGTGCTCATTTCAGAAACGGGTCAGCATTATCCTGTTACCGCTCAACTCCGATTTTTTGTACTAATAATATGGCCCAGTATGAAGCATGTATATTGATATTAAGAATGTCAATAGACATAGTTGTTCAAAAGATTTTGGTCATGGGTGACTCAGATCTCTTGATACATCAAGTTCAAGATGAATGGGAGACAAGGGATTTTGAAACTTATACCATATCGACAGTGTCTACATGAACTATCTCAGAGGTTTCAGTCCATAGAGTTCAAGCATATCCCAAGATTGCACAACGAAGTTGCAGATGCCCTGGCCACATTATCGTCCATGTTGCACCATCCAGACAAAGCCTGTATAGATCCACTACAGATACAAGTTCGTAATCAAAATGCTTATCATTTCACAGTAGAAGAGGAACTTGATGGTGAGCCATGGTTCCATGATATTAAAGAATATTTGAGGATGGGGGTGTACCCAGCACAAGCCACGGGAGATCAGAAAAGGGCTATAAGGCGACTAGCAAATGGATTTTTCTTCAGTGGAGGAGTTGTATACAAGAGAACCCCAGATTTGGGTCTACTGAGATGTATAGATGCACAACAGGCCACTACAATCATGGCTAAAATACATGCAGGAGCTTGCGGACCTCTTATGAGTGGATATATTTTGGCCAAGAAAATACTAAGAGTTGGATACTATTTGCTCACCATGGAGCGTGATTGCATTACGTATGTGAGGAAATGCCACCAATGTCAGATACACATAGATTTGATCCATTCCCCACCTTATGAGTTGCATACAATGTCAGCAATGTGGCCATTCGTCGCCTGGGGCATGGATGTCATTAGCCCAATAGAACCCACATCATCTAATGGGCACAGGTTCATCTTGGTAGCAATTGATTATTTCACTAAATGGGTGGAGGCGAAGACATTTAAAGCAGTAACAAAGAAGGCGGTAGTGGATTTCGTACATACAAATATCATTTGTCGTTTTGGAATTCCTAAAGTGATTATCACGGACAATGGAGCAAATCTTAACGGTCACCTCATGGCAGAGGCATGTCAAATGTTCTGAATTATTTGACATTTCTTTCGCCGCTATAACTGTATGTTTTGATATATCAACTATAACTGTATTAGTATATAAGATAATATCAAATTTAATATAAAGATCACTTTGTGCATCTTGATGGCCCTGGTCCCTGGAAGTGAGAGAGGCTAGGACATGGAGGAACATGATTAGGAAATCTCAAAAGCAAAAAAAATCGAATCAACTAAAAGTCAGAAAATCAAAGACCTTCTCTTTGACTTGGCGACTTATGGTGATTGATGGGCTTGACTTTGAAGGAGCACTGGTATAGGTAATTGATGAAATTTTCTGTGTATGATTATCATAGGAGACTGTACTATGAGACAGTACTATATGAAGTCATTTGTATTCCGACAATTTATATATAGTTATTAAGGTATAGTCGATTTTTGTCACGACCATGGTTAAGCAATCGTGAACCTGTCATGACGGCACCCAGCCTTCGCGACTAGGTAAGCCTAACACGATGTGGAATGGACAATTTCATGAAATAAAAGATAAGGTAACAACAGAATAATGTAAATGAAATGTAATAGGTGCCGCTCGGCACATACACTTCGCCAAAACACACTAAGCAACATACTACCAAGACCCGGAAACCCACGGGCAACAAAGACTAAGAAAGAGTACAACTGTGGCTTTATACATCAGGAAATGTCTATACAACGAGAGTAAGGCAACTAACTACTATCACTAGTGAGAATAGAAGGGGACTCCCCGGATCTGCGGATGTAGAAGATCATACCTCGAGTCTCCTGAAGAGCTGCTAGATCACCTGAAATGTGCCTGATCTGATATACCTGGATCTGCACAACAAAAGTGTGCAGAAGAGTAGCATGAGTATACCACGGCAGTACTCAATAAGTGCCAAGCCTAACCTCGATGGAGTACAGACGAGGAAGGCCAGGACCTTACCGAGAGATAATAACATAATGATAATAACAATAATAAGCAATTTTTCAATAAGGATGAGTCTGAAATAGCAATAAATAAGTAATTACTGCAACCGTCTACAACTAATCTAACAACAAGTAACTAACATAACGTAAACACAATCAACAAGTCCAGGACCTGTGGAAATTGAACCCACAGTCCCTCTCAATATCTAACAACTCCTCAGCTACGGAATTTAACCCGCAGTCCCAATATCACTGTCTCTGGGTCTCCGGGAATCGAACCCGCAGCCCATATCTCCATATCTCAAGATGTGTTTCAATATCTCAGGATCTACGGGAATCGAACCCGCAGTCCACATCTCAATAAGTATATCAATAAACTCCGGGTCACCGGGAATCGAACCCGCAGCCCTTGGATCTCCGGGAATCGAACCTGCAGTCCACATCTCAATAATTATATCAATAAACTCCGGGTCTCCGAGAATCGAACCCACAGCCCTTGGATCTCCGAGAATCGAACCCACAGTCCACAAACAATAGTACTCCAGGTCTTTGGGAATCGAACCCACAATCCTGGATCTCCGGGAATCGAACCCGCAGTACACCAATACAGACAACAAAGGAACGCACAGATAAAAAGGAAATGCATAACTACAACTTCACCAAAACAGTACTAACAATTCATCAAAAAGTTCAAGTAAGACAATTAGGCAATTAGACAGATAATTCCTATCTAATCATGCTTTTCTAACGAATAACAGGTAAATTTCACAATCTAAGCAGCTAAGAACAAAAAATATCACGAATTGGACAATTCAAGTAAAATGAGTTCTAACAATCTGCGCATGTACACGGCCGTCACCTCGCGTACAAGGCATTTAAATTACCACATAATATCCTAGGGGTGAAGGTTCCCCCATACGAGGTTAGACAAGCCATTTACCTCGACTCCGGTACGAAACCGCTAAGAGACAATTCTCTTGCCATGAATATCGACCTCCACAAGTGTAGTATCTGATAAAAATCAATAGAATTACATCAAAATAGGCCAATTGGGCATTACCCAATCGAAACAATTCAAAATACAACAAAATCCACAAGTTGCCAAAACCCGACTTTCGGTACGCTTCTCAACAAATTACGAATGTTATATATTCGGGTTCCTTATCTCAACACGAGTCCGTGCATATAAAATTTATCAAAATCGGACTCCGTTTGCCCATTCAAATCAATGATTTTCTATAATTTAGGCCTAGGGCTAAAACCCTCCATTAATCCTCCATTAACAGTGAATTAATCACGGATTTTACGATAAACTAACGAATTTAGGCCAAGAAACTTACCCCCGATGATTTTCCGATGATATCTCAGCGATTCCCCGTCAATTTCTGGCCAAAAGCTCTCAAGTTGCTAAAAAACAATGGAGGAAAATGACCCAAAAATCGCGGATATACTGCCCAGAATTTTCGTCGGTACTGTTCACCCGCGGACATTGTTCATGTGCGGGGACACTGTCCACTGTTCACCCGCGCGGTTACTGTTCACGTGCGGGGTACTGTTCACTATTCATAAAATGCAGCAGCTTTTTCAAAAAAATTGCAGCACAGCTATTTTGCACCAAAATGGTTCTAACTCCATCATACGAACTTGAAAATTGACGATTCTTTTTCCTATGGCTCCGTAATTTCGATACGGATCCAGTGGTTAAAAAAAACTCAATTTGTATCTCATTTGCTCAGTCTAACGTCAATTTCGCTCGTGAAACAATTAACTCACATTTCGCGTCAAAAACCCAATCGCGACTCTATGAAATTAAACCAAAATTTCCAGATCAGTCCTATAATTCATGATTTAAATTCTCGAAGTCTCGAAATCAAATTTGGATCTCTAGAACTAAAAATAGACCTTTGGATCATTACCTTTATGCTCAAAAAGGCAAAAAGTTTCCAAAAATGACCTGTTGGGCATCCGACACACATCCGAAACCCCCGAGATCCCGACCAATAACACCAACCATTCCCAAAACACATTACGGACTCGCTCGAGGCCTCAAATCACATCAAACAATGCAAAAATTATGAATTAACCTCCAATCCAATCTTGATGAACTTTGAAGTTTCCAACTTCTATTTTCGATGCCGAAACCTATCAAATCAAGTCCGATTGACTTAAAATTTTGCACACAAGTCCAAAATGACATAACAGAGCTACATAAATTTTTGGAATTCCATTCCGACCGTCGGATCAAAATTTCATCTATCAACCGGAATTCGCCAAAATTCTAACTTTGCCAATTCAAGCTTAATTCTACACCGGTCATCACAAAAATATTCCGGACACACTCCTAAGTCCCAAATCACCTAACGCAGCTATTCAAACCATAAGATTTGCATTTTGAGTCCGATATCAAAATTTCCACTTTCGGTCAAATTTTCTCAAAAACCTTCAATTTTCTATCTTTAGCCAAACGACTCCAAAATGACCTACGGACCTCCGAATTCACTTCAGATCGCGCTCCCAAATCCCTAATAACCATACGGAGCTACTCCCAGTCTCGGAATCCAAAACGGACATCAATAACACTAAAACGCATTTTAAGCAAAACTGATGCAATTTCTTCTAAAATGCTATCTTTCATAATATGCGCCAAAACGCTCCCGTTTTATCCAAAACCCGATCCGGGCATACGCCCAAGTCCAAAATCATCATATGAACCTGTTGGAACCTTCAGATCCCAATTCCGAGGTCGTATACTCAAAATTCCAATCCTAGTTCATTTCTTCAATTTTAAGCTTCGGAAATGAGAATTTTCATTTAAATTTGACTCCAAACTTCTTGAATTTTAATTCTGACCATACACACAAGTCAATATAACTGAGATGAAGCTACTCATGGCCTCAAACTGCTGAATGACGCGCCGTAGCTCAAAATGACCGGTTGGGTCGTTACAATCTCCCCACTTAAACATACGTTCGTCCTCGAACGTGCTGAGAACTACACTGAAGTAGTCTGAAATCCCTGGTTTAACATCTCATGCAATTTCCTGTGCTTCCACAACTCATTTGAGCACATTAGCTCGATAACTCTATATATATTCTCCTTTATTCGAGCAAATAAGCCATTAGACCCAATTCCAACATCCGGAATTTCCTGCCTAGCATGTTTCCATCATACGACCACCATATCAATCTTCACACGTTGGACCCATACATGACTGCATAACTTTGCTGAAGTCACACTTTGCATCACTTTACTCATGGGACCACAATAATATTCTTTAAATATAATAGTCGAAATTCCACAAATCCGATGCTCTCATTGCATCTCATGACCTACATAGGTCTTGCTCTAGCTTTTACAACACCGATACGACGGAAGAGATGTGCCGGAATTCATATTTAGTTGCCAAGTCAACAAATCATTCAGTCTATACTTTTTACAAGAACCATTACCTCATTCTGAACTAAACAATGGTCTTAGCCCCTTAATTCATTTCATATGCTCAGATTACACTGATCTCGAATTCAATGATCTCACCTCACCCATTACGAACTGCTCAGGCGATAAGCACCTCAGACATAATCAAAAGTCCTACAAGATGACACAATGTGTCATTAGGCCACTAATTCGTACGTGACACAAAAGGAAGGCGAACACTAGAGAGAACTATTCAACTCTCACACTAACATGGACTTCCTCAGAAAATAGGAAATAGAACACATAAAAGCAATTATGGACACTGAAATAAACATCACACTATTGCGGCATGCAACCCGATCCCAACAATATAACCATGGCGGCGTGCCACCCGATCCCAACAATATAACCATGGCGGCGTGCCACCCGATCCAAACAATATAACCATGGCGGCGTGCCACACGATCCAAACAATATAACCATGGCGGCGTGCCTGGTCGTGCCAAGCTAAGTCAATAATATTTCACAGGTCTATAACCCAATAAGCAGAGTGCCCTCCAGGCATAAATTCTCAAATGGATGATATCAGCAAAATCCTCATACTTGGTTTAAATTTCTAACCAATCAAGTGACTGGATGTCACACCTATACAATCTTCTCGTGGGACAAGCTCCCACCATCTTCCGAATAATTAAACGGGCCTGCACATTCCATCCACCGGCTACACTAACACTAAAAAGAGATCAGGAGTCCCTAACCGTGATGCAAAGCCTTTCCCATAGAACATTGATCTTAAGTGATACTGACGTTAATACCCATCTTACTCAAACACTGAAACTCCTTTCCTGCTCATCCGAGCTCTTTATATTACATTCATTGACCAAACAAAGACCTTGGTCCTTACTTCAAATTCCATACCACTCATTGTACCTCACGTGCCGATATACGATAGACACGATTTCCATCACAACTCTAGAACCGACGATAGGCTAATACTTCATCACATAAGACTTTCCATTTAACTCATTTCAGGAGAACTATAGCAACACACAGGCGAGTTCTCATAACCGTTGAATATGCCAATCTCTAAGTAGTGGTCCAAGCCCACATAACCTTTTCCGAGGTCCGCCTACTCATAACATGCTCTTACAGAAGAATACTTCAGAATACCATCAATCACTGCGGCCGACAAGCCTCAAATGCACCGCCACAAATCCCATGCATACCTCGATCACGTTACATGAACCGATCATTGACACCAATATGCCAACTCAACTGGCTAATCAATCTACTTCCTTCCAGTTTATCCTTGATTGCCTTAGAAGTGTTAATATCTTCCTTCAATACCTAACTTATTCCAACCACACTCACGCCAAGTGGCCTTAAATCATGAGGCCATGCTGTCTCAAAAATGACTACCATTTCATGTCTCACAACTACTATCGTTTTTGTGCTTTTCTTCATACGTTGCTTCAAAGGTTTGAGCCTCAACTGTACTTATTGACTCAGAATTATCAAACGCCACACTTTACCTCTTGAATTCACTAGGACCGCTATTGAGAGCCATCCGGTCCTGACTTGCCCTGACTTGCCCCAGTACGCAACCAACACTACTGAATTTTATCATATGAATACCCTCTCGATAAAGCCCCCAGTGGAACCACTTCCTTCGCAACCTGCACCTATACGAGGCGTAAATCATGAATCTTCCCTCAAGTTTTAACATGAGCCAGTAAGGCTAAAACATGCATTTAACAATACATATACTCAAATTACCACACATGGTCCTTTCCCGTGGCTGCAATAACCCATTAATAGAATTCACGCAGGTAATTGACCATGCGACCCAATCGAAAGCGGTGGGACTCCCCCACTTAGCTCAAAGCCACTATTACACGACTCTCGAACATATTAGAAACATTCGCTCAAGTCATCTACTCTTATTCAACTGCAATTCACTTGATCCAACGAAAATAATCACCTGTGCCCTACTAGCATTCTGACACCATAGGGTATGACCTCATTCCAATACAACCAAACATCATCCCGCTCCATGCACCGAGCATTCTCTACCAACGACATCTTAAAACATACTGTGATTCTCACACGCCTACGAAGCACCATGTAGCCTTTGTCGGAGCTTTTCCTTCCTGATAATGAAATGTAGAATTTATTAGGGACACAGGAACATCAAAAGTCCCAACATCATACCATACGAGCCTCAACTCTTGCCCATCCGCAAGTTTTCAAGAACTTTTTGAATAGCACCTAAATACATCACAGGCCAAATCTGATATGACACATGACCCATAATTTGATCGTTGATAGTGAAATCCTTTCACTTGGCACGAAGCCTTAAGGTACATCTTGCTAATCCATGATACTAGCTTTTAACATTCATACGTCTTCATCATAAGACAAGCCCAAGACATTCGTTTGGTACATGTCCTTCTTAAGACATTTAAACTCATTGCCCCCAGTATCTCTGCTGGCTGAATCCTTCGCTAAATAGAAATCTCATATGAACCATATAGTATTTATTACCACCAACTATCTTTAGAACTGTGACGAATATGCAGTTAAGTAAACATTCTCAAGACCGTACTTATCAACCGAATGTCAGAACCTAGTGCACCCCCCATGTGCACAATTGAAGATCTCTCAATTCTCTTGCATTATCAATATGGACGACACGCGATAACAATGGTTGAGTAAATTCTTTACTACCTTGAAATCCCTCTGCAGCGTCACGAACCGCCGGCGCATACTTGATACCGAGCGCGCAATTTCAATACACGAGTGGATGCAAAAGAACATATGACATAGGCTCCAACTGAATAAATGGCGCACGATAATGAATTCAAAGAATTGAAGAGTTTCCAAAACATTTACATAGCCTCTCGTAGATAAATATAGACGTCTCCGTATCGATCATCGAGACTCTACGTAACCGGTCTGTGTCCCGTGACTCCTATGAACCTAGAGCTCTGATACCAACTTGTCACGACCCTCGTTCACCAATCGCGAACCTGTCATGATGGCACCTAGCCTTCGCGACTAGGTAAGCCTAACACGATGCAGAATGTATAATTTCATAAAATAAAAGATGAGGTAACAAAAGAATAATGTAAATGAAATGTAATAGGTGCCGTTCGGCACATACACTTTTCCAAAACACACTAAGCAACATACTACCAAGACCCGGAAACCCACGGGCAACAAAGACTAAGAAAGAGTACGACTGTGGCTTTATACATCAGAAAATGTCTATACAACGAGAGTAAGGGAAATAACTACTATCTAGTGAGAATAGAAGGGGACTCCCCGGATCCGTGGATGTAGCAGATCATACCTCGAGTCTCCTGAAGAGCTGCTAGATCACCTGAAATGTGCCTGATATGATATACCAAGATCTGCACAACAAAAGTGTGCAGAAGAGTAGCACGAGTATACCACGGCGGTACTCAGTAAGTGCCAAGCCTAACCTCGATGGAGTAGTGACGAGGAAGGTCAGGACCTTACCGAGAGATAATAACATAATGATAATAACAATAATAAGCAATTTTTAAATAAGGATGAGTCTGAAATAGCAATAAATAAGTAATTACTGCAACCGTCTACAACTAATCTAATAACAAGTAACTAACACAACGTAAACTCAATCATCAAGTCCAGGACCTGTGGGAATTGAACCCACAGTCCTTCTCTATATCTAACAACTTAGGAGCTACGGGAATTTAACCCGCAGTCCCAATATCAGTATATCTGGGTCTCCGGGAATCGAACCCGCAACCCATATCTCCATAGCTCAGGATGTGTCTCAATATCTCAGGATCTACGGGAATCGAACCCGCAACCCATATCTCTATATCTCAGGATGTGTCTCAATATCTTAGGATCTACGGGAATCGAACCCGCAGTCCACATCTTAATAAGTATATCAATAAACTTCGAGTCTCCGGGAATCGAACCCGCAGCCCTTGGATCTCCGGGAATCGAAACCGCAACCCTTGGATCTCCGGGAATCGAACCCACAGTCCACATCTCAATAATTATATCAATAAACTCCGGGTCTCCGGGAATCGAACCCGCAGCCCTTGGATCTCCGGGAATCGAACCCGCAGTCCACAAACAATAGCACTCTGTGTCTCTGGGAATCGAACCCACAGCTCTGGGATCTCCGAGAATCGAACCCGCAGTCTACCAATACAGACAACAAAGGAACGCACAGAGAAAAAAGAAATGCATAACTACAACTTCACCAAAACAGTACTAACAATTCATCAAGAAGTTCAAGTAAGACAATTAGGCAATTAGACAAATAATTCCTATCTAATCATGCTTTTCTAACGAATAACAGGTAAATGTCACAATCTAAGCAGCTAAGAACAGAAATATCACGAATTGGACAATTCAAGTAAAATGAGTTCCAACAATCTGCGCATGTACACGCCCGTCACCTCGCGTACAAGGCATTTAAATTACCACATAATATCCTAGGGGTGAAGGTTCCCCCACACGAGGTTAGACAAGCCACTTACCTCGACTCCGGTACAAAACCGCTAAGAAACAACTCTCTTGCCACGGATATCGACCTCCACAGGTGTAGTATCTGATAAAAATCAATAGAATTACATCAAAATAGGCCAATTGGGCATTACCCAATCGAAACAATTCAAAATACACCAAAACCACAAGTTGCCAAAACCCGACTTTCGGTACGCTTCTCGACAAATTGCAAAAGTTATACATTCGGGTTCCTTATCTCAACACGAGTTTGTGCATATAAAGTTTATCAAAATCGGACTCCGTTTGCCCATTCAAATAAATGATTTTCTATAATTTAGGCCTAAGGCTAAAACCCTCCGTTAATCCTCCATTAACAGTGAAATAATTACGGATTTCACGATAAACTAACGAATTTAGGCCAAAAAAACTTACCCCCAATGATTTCCCGATGATATCCCAGCCATTCCCCGTCAATTTCTGGCCAAAAGCTCTCAAGTTGCTCGAGAAAAATGGAGGAAAATGACCCAAAAATCGCGGATATACTGCCCAGAATTTTCGTCGGTACTGTTCACGCGCGGACACTGTTCATGCGCGGGGACACTGTTCAGTGTTCACCCACGCGGTTGCTGTTCACGTGCGGGTACTGTTCACTATTCATAAAATGCAGCAGCTTTTTCAAAAAAAATTGCAGCACAGCCATTTTGCACCAAAATGGTTCTAACTCCATCATACGAAATCGAAATTCGATGATTCTTTTTTCCTATGGCTCCGTAATTTCGATACGGATCCAGTGGTCAAAACTGCAAAAATCTTCCAAAAATGACCCGTTGGGCATCCGAAACACATTTGAAACCCCCGAGATCCCAACCAATAACACCAACCAGTCCCAAAACACATTACGAACTCGCTCGAGGCCTCAAATCACATCAAACAATGCAAAAATTATGAATTAACCTCCAATCCAAGCTTGATGAACTTTGAAGTTTCCAACTTCTATTTCCGATGCCAAAACCTATCAAATCAAGTCCGATTGACTTCAAATTTTGCACACAAGTCCAAAATGACATAACAGAGCTACAGAAATTTTCGGAATTCCATTCCGACCGTCGGATCAAAATTTCACCTATCAACGGAATTCGCCAAAATACTAATTTTGCGAATTCAAGCTTAATTCTACACCGGGCATCACAAAAATATTCCGGACACACTCCTAAGTCCCAAATCACCTAACGCAGCTATTCGAACCATAAGATTTGCATTTTGAGTTCCGATATCAAAATTTCCACTTCCGGTCAAATTTTCTCAAAAACCTTCAATTTTCTATCTTTAGCCAAACGACTCCAAAATGACCCACGGACCTCCGAATTCACTTCCGATCGCGCTCCCAAATCCAGAATAACCATACGGAGCTAGTCCTAGTCTCGGAATCCCAAACGGACATCAATAACACTAAAACACATTTTAAGCCAAGCTGATGCAATTTATTCTAAAATGCTATCTTCCATAATATGCGCCAAAACGCTCCCGGCTTATCCAAAACCCGATCCGGGCATACGCCCAAGTCTGAAATCATCATATGAACTCATGAGAATTTTCATTTAAATTTGACTCCAAACTTCTTGAATTTTAATTCTGACCATACACACAAGTCAATATACCTGAGATGAATCTGCTCATGGCCTCAAACTGCTGAATGACGCGCCGTAACTCAAAACAACCGGTTGGGTCGTTACAATTTTATGAATCCTCCATGATGGAATATAATAGGCCTACTAATTATACATCTCCTATGAACAATTCTTTACTATAAACAATCGACTATGAATCTAACCCAAATTAGGTACAATTGGCGTGAATGTGGAAATTCAGCTATATGGACCCGTTACAGATGATTAAATTTACCCAACACAATACGTGGCTAATCATTAGATACAGAAAGTATTCCCTTGTTATACAGGTGAGCACCTGAACAGAAATTAAAATGCTGAAAAGTATTCCATTGTTATACAGGTGGGCGCCTGAACACGCTTAACTTGATGGAACCAATATAATGAATCATATTCGCTTAATAGGAGAGTGTAATTATACATCTCCAATTACATCCAATTCCATGAGTTTTCAGTCTCAACTGTTTGAATTTATAAGTTATTCCAAAGAAATAAATTCAAGATTGAGAATATATACCCTAATACCCTAAGAAGCCTCCTATAGACAGCGTCTTTTTCTACATATAATTATATGATATTTGAGGGGAACGATTTGGGGAAATACCACATATTCTGAGGGGATGATTTAAGGTCATATGGACCGGGAGTATGAGAGTCACTTTAAAAATAGTGACTAATTAAACGGGAGTAACACAACTACATGTGAGATAATCACCCGTAGACTAATACGAGCGGCCTAGACGGCCATGTTCACTTATCGTATTTAAGATAATCTGAAGATATACTTACCTCTCTCTCAAAATAGTAAGCAAAATAGTTGTCCGGCCCTATAAGGCTCGGTTTGTGTGTGTGTGTGACATTACTCACACTCGAACCCTTCACAGAAGATCAAGGTCACATGGACCATCGTATAGGCAAGGAAGAAAACCATTGAATCAAGCAGTTAACTCCGATTGTAGTTTTGGTTTGCAGACTCCAATTGGGAATAATGTCACACACACACAGACCAAGCGTTATATTGTCAATTAATAAGAGTAGTGGGCTGCATAAGCAAAAAAATTCAAATCGTGGTCATATGAGTAATTTTGTGACGCTTGATAAGACGCATGTCTCCTTTTTATACCACGAACATGTGTTACTCCACGATTTAGCAATATTTTGGCGGATTCTCGAGATAATCATGACCACAATTTTAACCGCCTATTGCTTTACTTATACGTCTCATTTTTCTTCTTTCACTTCTAACAGTTTCATAAACTCTCTCACTGACCTGATTCCCAATTGCTTCATGATTCAATAATGTATAAATCCATGTTAAAGTTAGTGTAGATTGGGTTCCATTCTGTTCCTATGACTACAATCGTATTACATTACTCCCAATCTGTTATGACTACAATCATATTAGTCAAATAGACTTATGTGGTTGTCGTAGGCCGATGCGTCCTTCCGTTTAGAAATCATGGTTGTTATTTCCATTTGACTAATACGATTGTAGTCATAGTAAAAGATTAGTCCAATGGACTAATACGATTGTAGTAAACGGAAGTCAAATACGATTGTAGTCATTCCATTTATATACCATGATATACAATCGTTTATATATGCGTCCTACTTCCTTCTATGACTATTATGATTGTAGTAATACGTTCATGCGTCTTAGTAATGAAATCATATTCATATACTAGGCCGATGGTTATTAGACTATTATATGAATGAAATCGTATTCAATGGACTAGTACGATTATAGTTAGTAATATGATATATTACAATCGTATGGATTTGACTACACATATACTAGTAATTGACTACACATCGGCCTACGACAAGCACAAAAGTCCATTGGACTAATACAATTGTAGTCATAGGAACTTCCGTTTATATATCGTGGTTGTTATTTATTAATTGAGCGTCTATGAATATGATTTCATTCATATACTAGGACGCATCGTCCTACGACAAGCACATAAGTCCATTGGACTAATACGATTGTAGTCATAGGAACTTCCTAGTATGAACGTATCAGAAGGTCCTAGTATATGAATAAAATCATATTCATTCACGGTCAATTACTAAATAACAACCACGATGTATAAACGGAAGTTCCTATGACTATAATTGTATGAGTCCAATGGACTTATGTGGTTGTCGTAGGCCGATGCGTCCTAGTATATGAATGAAATCATATTCATACTAGGACGCATCGGCCTACGATAACCACATAAGTCCATTAGAATAATACGATTGTAGTCATAACAGATTGTGAGTAATGTAATACGATTGTAGTAGGACGCATCGGCCTACGACAACCACATAAGTCCATTTGACTAATAAGATTGTAGTCATAACAGATTGGGAGTAATGTAATACAAATGTAGTCATAGGACCTTCCGTTTATATATCGTGCTGGGAGTAATGTCATACGTCCATACTAGGGCCATACGCATCAGCCTACGACAACCACATAAGTCCATTTGACACTACGACAACCACATAAGTCCATTGGAATCGTATTAGTCAAATGGAAACGGTAGGTCCACCGTTCTAGTTGAAGGGCCTTTATCTTCTAGAAATAAATTCATCGAAAATCCATTTAAGTTCATTCCTTCATCATAATTGCAATTACATCTTCAGGAAGCAGAAGTGTACCTGATTCAAAATAATTTGATGAGTCTAGAGTTTTGGAGAAGAAGAATAGTCAGCAACTAATAGCAGCAATACGACAACAGCAACGAGATATTTCTTAATTGGAATTCAGGATCTTCATTAATATGATGATCATTTTCTTAGTCAATTTATCCAACTTAAAGATTTCAAAATGATAATTGTCTTTCCAAATTAATTCCAAACATCCTGAAATTCAATTTCGACCATGCATACAAGTCATAGTGCCTGAACTGAAGCTTATCATGGCCTCGAACTACCGAACAATGTGCTGGATCTCTAAAGAACCTAGGGCTTGGTTTTGGAATGTATAAAAATTGAATTTGAAGGGGCATCTGAACTCTGATTTTGATAAATATTATATGTACGGACTCGTGGCGAGACGAGGATTCCAAAAATATAAGTTAATCTTCAAGAATGCCATTTACTCTTCCTTTTTACCCCTTGTATTTATTCCGTATTAACCCAACCTGCCCAAGGTTTGGTAGAACTAGGGTAAAGAGTTATTTAACAAGTAAGCCCCTAATTAGCAGTGTTTTAAGGCTTAGCCAGTTTTAGACCCAACACCTTTTATTATTAACCACCATTTATCAGAACCCAATGATTTATCAAAACATGACCACTATTTAGATCATAGCCCCTTATTAAAAACATAACCACTTAATAGCAAGTACAACTAATTAATCAACCTAGACACTTAACAAACAGATTTAACTTTTAGAATTAGCCACAAGACCTTTACAGCCATGACCCAAATCACAAAAGACATCCAAAGGTTCAGAATGAACTCTCATTCGAATCAAGTTACAAATATAGCCAATTTTATGTTATTTTGCACATGTAGGCTTAATCCCAAATTAATTTTCAATTAATCAGAACTCATAGGAGAAGTTTGATAATGGTTGAATTCCAACTAGCCAAAACTCAATCTAGATAGAGCATAATGAACAAACACATAAACAGACTTATTAACACATGATTCATGCGTGGTTAACACCAAAAACTTTAAGAACACTTAGAAAACTTAGGCATGTGTAAGATTCGAGACTTATATTAACAAACACAGATAGATTCCTATTTTTAAGCATGCAGAAGAGATAGGTTCATATAAACATAAAAGACATGCCAAGAAAACATTTTACAGAACAACAAACAAGAAAGAATTGACCGTGATATTTAATAATCGGGGGTACATGATGAACGTTCAATTTGTTGGACCCCACACTATGCTAAATAACTGGGAAGCTACTCCTCTTCCAATCATGAGGGAGTTGTGGTAGTTAGCTTTTAATATTCCATTCCAAAAACTGTCTTGTTTTAAAATTGTAATCCCATGTTCCGACAAGTCAAATGTATCCAAACCTTGTTACCGTTAAAAAGTTTAATGAAATTCAAATTTCTTTCTTCCTCTATTTTTGCCTTATTTTATTATTCTTCTTCTTTTTACAATTCAATATTTGCTGATTCCAATGATATGTCATGCATGAAGGATCCCCGGTCCAAATGCGATGGGCTTGCATTACTCGAATTCATCGAAAGAAACATATGGACCTAGTAATGCCACAATTGATATCTAGAACTGGTAGACAATGAAATTGATAGGTGTATTTGAATTTGAAATAAAGGAAATTTTCTGGTAGCTAAGTAGCTAAAACTAATTAGAATTCAAACTAAGATTGTGGTACTCTGTAAATGAATTGGAAAATGTCTTAATTTGGGCATGTTAATGGTTAGTTGAATAAAGGCCCCAACGAATGGCCCAAATTCAGTATGTTTGCTAGTATACACATGGGCCTGGTCCACGCCTGATGCAGAAATGAAAATGCAGAAAAATATTCCCTCATTATCCAGGTGGGCGCCTGATGCAGAAATGAAAATGCAGAAAAATATTCCCTCGTTATACAGGTGGGCACTTGATGCAGAGAAATAATTTCATATTCCCAAAAATATATTAGCTCCCTCGACCCGCACGGGCTCACTCGAAGCGTGGTCCCCCGAACTCGTCGAGGAGCGTACAGGGCGAGTACATGTTGCAGCGTGACCGTCCTGCCGACCAACTCCACATACCGTATATAAATATTCATGGCATGACCCAATTGCAGGAGCGGGGGTTTGTGCCTACCCACACCGATATTGTTCTTGCTCGTCATGAAGAGAGGGTTCATACTGACCATGCATGATACTGTATTTTTTACACGTACCCCTTCAGACTGGGGTTCACGATCCTGCTTCCCAATTTGGTGGTGGAATTCTGCCGTTACTACAAGGTTGTGACGACCTGACCCGTCGTCATGGGAATTACCACCTCGATATGTTGTAATTTCATATTTTATGCTTTTATATCAGTGTTAGAGTCTATCGGGTGAATTAGGAGTGATTTGGATTGAAAATGGGGCATATAGCATTTTTGAAGGAAACTTCAATATGGAAAGTCAACCCGGAGTTGACTATTTGGTTAGAGGGCTCGGAATCTTATTCTGATGATTCAGTTAGTTCCGGGAGGTGATTTGTGACTTAGGGGAGCAATCGGAATTGAATTTGGACGGTGTAGAAATAGGCTTGAATTGGCTAAGGTTGAATTTTGGCAAAATCCGATCGGTAGGTGAGATTTTAATCCGGGGGTCGGAATGGAATTCCGATAATTCTTGTAGCTTCGTTATGTAATTTTGGTTATGTCCGCAAAATTTCAGGTCATTCGGACGTCGTTTGGTCAGGTTTTTGATTGAATGTGTAATTCGGAAAGTTTTAAGGAATTTAGGCTTGAATTCGATGTGAACTATGGATTTTGATGTTGTTAGATGTGTTTTGAGGATTTGAAACAAGTTCGAATAAGGTATTAGGGTGTGTTGGTGTGTTTGGATGAGGTCCCAGGGGCCTCGGGGTGTTTTCGGGTGGTTAAACGGAAGAAAAACATGGAAATTTCAGGTTGGAGTATTCCGGTTCTGTCATTTTCGCCCCTGCAGAAATGTGGGCGCAGAGGCGAGTCCGCAGGAGCGGACTGAGGAGCGTATAAGCACTTATGTTCTCTGAAGCGGATCTTGTTCTGCTGAGGCGATGCCGCTGGTGCGAGCCGTGTGCCGCAGAAGCGGTATAGAGGCGGATTAGGGAGATCCGCAGGAGCGGAGGAGCGATCGCCTAGGCGAGTCCGCAAAAGCGGACTCTGGTGCGAAAAAGTGGAAGTTTTTGCAGGAGCGAGGTGTTCAATCGCGGAAGCGGACGCGCGAAAACGGTTCTTTTCTCGCAGAAGCGGGATTGGCCAGCCAGGACTGGAATCGCAGGAGCGACCAGTTGGTCGCGGATACGGGCTCGTAGGAGCGGAATTTTATCCGCAGAAGCGAAAATCGCAGTGAGTTAAGTGAATCAGAAGTTAGAAAATTTCAGAAATATTTCACACATTTGGGTCTCGGCTTAAGGAGGCGATTTGGGCGATTTTGAGGAGAAACTCAAGGGAAATCATCTGGTAATCAACTATGGACTTAAACTATGATTAGTAATGATAATATTATGCAATTATATCATGAAAATGGAGGAATTTGGGGTGATTCGTGGAAGATTTAACCCTAGGCTTGAACTTTAGATAATCAAGGTTTTGAAAGGGCAAATGGAGTCCGATTTTGGTAAATTTTATATGCCTAGACTCGTATCGAGATGAGGATTCCGAATATGTAACTTTGGTAATTTTCTGAGAAGCGTACCGAAATTCGGGTTTTGGCAACTTTGCCATTTTTGGTGTAAATCGAATTGTATTGATTGGGTGTCGTCCCATTGGCCTAATTTGTTGTATTTCTACTGTATTTGATCGGATTCTACGCGTGCGGAGCTGGATTGTCATGGCAAAGGCATTACGGAGTAGTCGTCGCGCTGTATTGAGGTGAGTAATAGATGTGGGTGATGACCAGCGGGTTCGAAACCCCGGTATACCACTTTGTGACGCTGTATAGCGGCGAGACACGTACTCTCTTGTGATTGCGTGGTCGATTGTGACTTGGGGACTATGACTTAGTCCGACCTGTTGATACTGTGTTATGATATAGGCTATTCTTGAGCCGTCGAACCTCCTTCTCGGATGGTTGCACACTATATATTGTGATATTGGCCACTCTTGAGCCGTGGAACCCCTTTCTTGGGTGGTTGAGTATACTTGTGGGCCGTGAGCCAGTTATTGGATCCCGCGAGGATCGTTATCATTGTCTTATGATATTGACATGTTAGTTACTACCAGTCCGTAGCTATTTCTGTTATCATGCTATTTCCAATCTCCGGAACTTGGTATTACTGTTTTCCAACTGAAAAATGATAAAGAGGTTTTCAAAACTACTTTTGAGCCTGCGAGGCTGTATATGCATATTAGCTGACTGGTAGTGGATCGGGCTGCGCGCCACAGCGGTATATATGTTGGATCGGACTGCACGCCGCGGTGATATTATGCTTGGGCTGTAGGAGCCCCTCCGAAGTCTGAACCCCCACAGTGAGCACGGGTACCCAAATTGGATCGGGCTATGCGCCGTAGCGGTCATATCATGCATAGCATTTGAAATGACCCAACCGGTCGTTTTGAGATACGACGCGTCATTCAGCAGTTTGAGGCCATGAGCAACTTCATCTCAAGTATATTGACTTGTGTGTATGGTCAGAATTAAAATTCAAGAAGTTTGGAGTCAAATTTAAATGAAATTTTCTCATTTCCAAAGCTTAAAATTGAAGAAATGAACTAGGATTGGAATTTTGAGTATACGACCTCGGAATTGAGATTTGAAGGTTCCAACAGGTTCATATGATGATTTCGGACTTGGGCGTATGCCTGTATCGGGTTTTGGATAACCCGGGAGCGTTTTAGCGCATATTATGGAAGATAGCATTTTAAAAGAAATTGCATCAATTTGGCTTAAAATGCATTTTAGTGTTATTGATGTTCGTTTGGGATTCCGAGACTGGGAGTAGCTCCGTATGGTTATTCTGGATTTGAGAGCGGGATCGGAAGTAAATTCAGAGGTCCGTGGGTCATTTTGGAATCGTTTGGCTAAAGATAGAAAATTGAAGGTTTTTGAGAAAATTTTACCGGAAGTGGAAATTTTGATATCGGACTCAAAATGCAAATCTTATGGTTCGGATAGCTTCGTTAGGTGATTTGGGACTTAGGAGTGTGTCCGGAAGTTTCTGTAGCTTCGATATATCATTTTGGACGTGTGTGCAAAATTTGAAGTCAATCGGATGCGATTTGATAGGTTTCGAAATCGGAAATAGAAGTTGGAAACTTCAAAGTTCATAAAGTTTGAATCGGGGTGTAATTCATGGTTTTAGAGTTGTTTGATGTGGTTTGAGGTCTCGAGCAAGTCCGTAATGTGTTTTAGGGTTGGTTGGTATGATTGATTGGTGTCCCGGGGGCCTCGGTGTGTTTCGGGTTGTGATCACGCTCTTATTTGATGTTTCAACCTTTGCTTCTTTGAACATAAAGGGGTACCATATTAGGTAAATGATCTCCAAATTTAGATTTGTTTGAACCATTAGATTCGTATCGTAATTTCGGAACTATAGCAAAACGAATCGTCGAATTTGGACATTGTATGAGGAAGTTATGCTCATTTCCTTGCCGAGAAAAGTGCTGGTGTCTGTCAGAACAGCAGAAGCGGAATTTGACCGCGGATGCGGAACCGCAAAAGCGGAAATAGAACTGCAAAAGCGGTCCCGCCTATGCGAAAATTATCCGCAAAAGCGAAAAAAATGGCCTGGCAGTGACTTTAAGTCCAAAAACATTTCAGACGCGGCCTATCACACAAAAATGCCATTTTTGAGCTCCAAGAGAGGATATTGAAGGGGAAACGCCGGGTTATCATCGGGAAATCATCGGGGGTAAGTTTCTTGACCTTAATTCGTTAGTTTATCATGAAATTCGTGATTATTTCACTGTTAATGGAGGATTAATGGACGGTTTGAGCCCTAGGCCTAAATTTTAGAAAACATTCGATTTGAATGGGCAAATGAAGTCCGATTTCGATAAATTCAATATGCACGGACTCGTGTTGAGATAAGGAACCTGAATATATAACTTCTATAATTTTTCGAGAAGCGTACCGGAAGTCGGGTTTTGGCAACTTGTGGGTTTTGGTGTATTTTGAGTTGTTTTGATTGGATAATGCCCAATTGGCCTATTTTGATGTGATTCTATTGATTTTTATCAGATACTACACCTATCGAGGCCGACATTCACGGCAAGGGAGTTGTCTCTTAGCGGTTTTGTACCGGAGTCGAGGTAAGTGGCTTGTCTAACCTCGTGTGGGGGAACTTTCACCCCTAGGATATTATGTGATAATTTAAATGCCTTGTACGCGAGGTGACGGGCGTGTACATGCGCTGGTTGTTGTGACACACACTTACTTGAATTATCCGATTAGTGATACTCCTGCTCTTAGCTGATAAAAGTGTTACTTTTACCCGGTATTAGTTAGAAAAGCATAATTAGCTAGGATTCAACATGTCTATTTGCCTAGTTGACTTACCTGAAGTTCTTGATAAATTTTTGGCACTAGTTTTGGTGAAGTTGTAGTTAAACATATTATATTCTCTCTGTGTGTTTTCTTTATTTGATGTGTTAGTGGACTGCGGGTTCAATTCCCGGAGATCCCAGGACGGTGGGTTCGATTCCCAGAGACCCGAAGTGATATTTGTAGGGACTGCGGGTTCGATTCCCGAGATCCTGAGCTATTTGTAGGGACTACGGGTTCGATTCCCTAGATCCTAAGTTATTTATAGGGACTGCGGGTTCGATTCCCGAGATCCTGAGTTATTTGTAGGGACTGCAGGTTCGATTCCCGGAGATCCTCAGATCTATTGAGACATGGGCTGCGGGTTCGATTCCCGGAGACCCAGGGGTACTGTTAATGGGAATGTGGGTTCAATTCCCATAGGTCCTGGACTTATTCATTGAGTTTGTTATTTGTTGTTAGTTAATTGTAGATAGTTGCAGTAATTATTTTATTGTTGTCATTCGGAATTATTATCGTTTAAACTGCTTATTATTGTTATTATCATTTTTGTAATTGTTTTCTCTCAGTAGGGCCCTGACCTTCCTCGTCACTACTCCATAGAGGTTAGGCTTGGCACTTACTGAGTACCGCCATGGTGTACTCGTGCTACTCTTCTGCACACTTTTGTTGTGCAGATCCAGGTACATCAGGACAGGCTCATACTAGGTGATTCAGCAGCACCTTGGGAGACCTCGAGGTATGATCCGCTACGTCCGCGGATCCGGAGGCCATCCTTCTATTCTGATAGTTCTAGTAGATGTTTTTCCTTCATCTCGTTGTTTAGATACTCTTTACACATAGAGCCACATTTGTATTTCTCTTATTCTGTGTTACCCGTGGGATTCCTGGTCTTGGTGGTGTTTATACAATGTGTTTGACTGGTGTATGTGCCAAGCGGCAAAAATTACATTCTTATTTATATCGTTTTCCGCTATTTCTTATTTAATGTTCATAAACTTGTATATTCCGCAATGTGTTAGGCTTACCTAGTCGTGGGGACTGGGTGCCGTCATGACATGTTCACGATTGTTGAACTAGGGTCGTGACAAGTTGGTATCAGAGCTCTAGGTTTATAGGAGTCACGGGACACAGACCGATTACTTAGATTCTCGTTGATCGATTCGGAGACATCTGTATTTATTTACGAGGGGCTATGTAACTGTTTAAGAAACTCTTCAATTCTTTGAATTCCTTATTGCGCCATTTATTCAGTTGGAGCCTATGTCATACGTTCTTTTGCATCCACTCGTGTGTTGAAATTGTGCGCTCGATATCAAGTATGCGCCGACGGTTCGTGATGCTGCAGAGGGATTTCAAGGGAGTCAAGAATTTACTCAACCATTGTTACCGCGTGTCATCCATATCGATAATGCAAGAGAATTGAGAAATCTTCAATTGTGCACATGGGGGTGCACTAGGTTCAGACATTCGGTTGATAAGTACGGTCTTGAAAAGGTTTACTTAATTGCCTAATCATCACGGTAATGGTAGAATCACAAGGTGGATGTGGAACTAAAGATAGTTGGTGGTAATGATGACTATATGGTTCATATGAGATATCTATTTGGCGAAGGATTCAGCCAGCAGAGATACTGGGGAAAATGAGTTTAACTATCTTAAGAAGGACATGTACCAAACGAATGTCTTGGACTGTCTTATGATGAAGATGTACAAATGATAAAGGCCATTGTCATGGATTAACAAGATGTATCTTAAGGCTTCGTGTCAAGTGAAAGGATTTCACTATCAACGATCTAATTATGGGTCATGTGTCATATCAAATTTGGCATGCGATGTATTTTGGTTCTATTCAAAAGTTCTTGAAAACTTGCGGATGGGCAAGAGTTGAGGCTCGTATGGCATGATGTTGGGACTTTGGATGTTCCTATGTCCCTAATAAACTCTACATTTTTTTTTATCAGCAGGGAAATATTCGACAAGGGCTACATGGTGCTTCGTAGGTGTGTGAGAGTCATATTATGTTTTAAGGTGTCGTTGGTAGAGAATGCTCGGTGCATGGAGCGAGGTAATGTTTGGTTGTATCGGCTTGAGGTCATACCCTATGGGGTCAGAGTGCTAATAGGGCACAAGTGATTATGTTCGTAGGTTCAAGTGAATTGCAGTTGAATAAGAGTAGATGACTTGAGTGAATGTTTCTAATGTTCTCGAGAGTCGTGTAATAGTGGCTTTGAGCTAGTGGGAGAGTCTCACCGCTTATGATTTGGGTCGCATGGCTAATTACCTGCGTGAATTCTGGGTATTAGCGTATTAATGGGTTATTGCAGCTACGGAAAAGGACCATGAGTGGTAATTTGAGTATATGAATTGTTGAATGCATGTTATGGTTAGCCTTACTGGCTCATGTTCAAACTTGAGGGAAGATTCATGATTTATGCCTCGTATAGGTGCAGGATTCGCGGGAAGTGATTCTACTGGGTGCTTTATCGAGAGGGTATTCATATGTTATAAAAGAAATTCAGTAGAGTTGGTTGCGTACTGGGGCAAGTTAGAACCGGATGGTTCTCAATAGCGGTCCTAATGAATTCAAGAGGTAAAGTGTGGTGCCTGATAATTCTGAGTCTATAAGTACAGTTAAGGCCAAGCTTTTGAAGCAACTTATGAAGAAAGGCACAAAACGATCTATGATGTTTTGACTTGTGGTGTAGTATTTGAGAGAAATGAAATGGTCGTCGTTTTGGAGATAGCATGGCCTTATGATTTAAGGTCACTCGGGGTGAGTGCAGTTGGAATAAGTTAGGTATTGAAGGGAGATATTAACATTTCTATGGCAATCTAGGATAAACTGGAAGGAAGTAGATTGATTAGCCATAGCTGAGTTGGCATATTGATGTCAATGATCGGTTCATGCAACGTGATCGATTTATGCATGTGATTTGTGGCGGTGCATTTGAGATTTGTCGGCAGCAGTGATTGATGTTATTCTGAAGTATTCTTCTATTAAGGGCCTGTTACGAGTAGGCAGATCTCGGGAAGGGTTATGGTGGCTTGGACCACTACTTAGATATTGGCATATTCGATAGCTATGAGAATTCGCAGTATGTTGTTATAGCTCTCCTGTAGTAGTGAGTTAAATGGAAGGTCTTATGTGATGAAGTATTAGCCTATCGTCGGTTCTAGAGCTATGATGGAAATTGTGTCTATCGTATATTGGCACGTGATGTGCAGTGAGTAGTATGAAATTTGAAGTAAGGACCAAGGTCACAGTTTGGTCAATGAATGTGATATAAAGAGCTCAGATGAGCAGGAAAGGAGTTTCAGTGTTTTGAGTAATATGGGTATTAACATCAGTATCATTTGAGATCGGTGTTTTGTGAGAAAGGCTTTGCATCCTGGTTAGGGACTCCTGATCGCTTTTCAGTGTTAGTGCAGCCGGTAGGTTGAATGTGCATGCCCGTTTAATTATTCGGAAGATAGTGGGACCTTGACCCACAAGAAGATTGTATAGGTGTGACTTGTAGTCACTTGATTGGTTAGAAATTTAAACCAAGTATGAGGATTTTGGTGATATCATTCAATTGAGAATTTATGTTGGAGGGCACTCTGCTTATTGGGTTATAGACCTGTGAAATATTATTGACTTAGCTTAGCACGACCATGATAGACTTAAGGTCGGTGGATAGATTTAAATGTGGAAGTGTGCCTTGCATCAGGCCGGTTGTGTTTCTTCCAGCAATGCGCCCTTTGTGGAGGGATAGTCGCGGTCTTATTTCGTGGTTAGTTAATTCATATAAAGATATATTGCGCCGTATGAGTGTGAGACGGCTTGGTAAGTTCCTTATGTGTTGAGGTTCCGCTCAGCGGTGATGTTATATGAGCATGATGGCTCTTGAGACTCAGATCTTATATCACACCTCAGTTGTGCTTGAGTTTGTAGCCTATGGCGCTATATATTTCCTTGTGACTCATATCATGCACCTTAGTATGCTTATGATCGATATTCAGCATTTTGATGTGATGAGCTATCCAGCTCGACGTATGGCTCCTTGTGTGAGTTTTATACAGGGATCGGGTGGCACGCCGCCATGGTTATATTGTTTGGATCGTGTGGCACGCCGCCATGGTTATATTGTTTGGATCGGGTGGCACGCCGCCATGGTTATATTGTTGGGATCGGGTGGCACACCGCCATGGTTATATTGTTGGGATCGGGTTGCACGCCGCAACAGTGTGATGTTTATTTTAGTGTCTATAATTGCTTTTATGTGTTTTGTTTCCTATTTTCTTAGGAGGTCCATGTTAATGTGAGAGTTGAATAGTTCTCTCTAGTGTTCGCCTTCCTTTTGTATCACGTAAGAATTAGTAGCCTACTGGCACATTGTGTCATCTTGCAGGACTTTTGATTATGTCTGAGGTGGCTTTTCGCCTGAGCAGTTCGTACTGGGTGAGATGAGGTTATGGGATTTGGGGTCAGTGCAAACTGATTATATGAAGTATATTATAGAGGAAAATAACATTCTCTGGGTTTAGGACAAGGTAATGGATCTTGTTAGAAGTATAGACTGAATGATTTGTTGACTTGGCAACTAAATATGAATTTCTGCACATCTCTTCCGTCGTATCGGTGTTGTAAAAGCTAGAGCAAGACCCATGTAGGTCATGAGATGCAATGAGAGCATCAGATTTGTGGAATGTCGACTATTATATTTAAAGAATATTATTGTGGTCCCATGAGTAAAGTGATGCAAAGTGTGAATTCAACAAAGTTATGCAGTCATGTATGGGTACAGCGTGTGAAGAATGATATTGTGGTCGTATGATGGAAACATGCTAGGCAGGAAATTCCGGATGTTAGAATTGGGTCTAATGGCTTATTTACTCGAATAAAGGAGTATATCTATAGAGTTATCGAGCTAATGTGCTTAAATGAGTTGTGGAAGCACAGGAAGTTGCATGAGATGTTAAACCAGTGATTTCAGACTACTTCAGTGTAGTTCTCGGCACGTTCGAGGACGAACGTATGTTTAAGTGGGGGAAATTGTAACGACCCAACCGGTCGTTTTGAGATACTGCGCGTCATTCAGCAGTTTGAGGCCATGAGCAACTTCATCTCAAGTATATTGACTTGTGTGTATGGTCAGAATTAAAATTCAAGAAGTTTGGAGTCAAATTTAAATGAAATTTTCTCATTTCCAATGCTTAAAATTGAAGAAATGAACTAGGATTGGAATTTTGAGTATACGACCTCGGAATTGAGATTTGAAGGTTCCAACAGGTTCATATGATGATTTCGGACTTGGGCGTATGCCTGGATCGGGTTTTGGATAAACCGGGAGCGTTTTGGCGCATATTATGGAAGATAGCATTTTAGAAGAAATTGCATCAATTTGGCTTAAAATGCATTTTAGTGTTATTGATGTCCGTTTGGGATTCCGAGACTGGGAGTAGCTCCGTATGGTTATTCTGGATTTGGGAGCGCGATCGGAAGTGAATTCGGAGGTCCGTGGGTCATTTTGGAGTCGCTTGGCTACAGATTGAAAATTGAAGGTTTTTGAGAAAATTTTACCGGAAGTGGAAATTTTGATATCGGACTCAAAATGCAAATCTTATGGTTCGGATAGCTTCGTTAGGTGATTTGGGACTTAGGAGTGTGTCCGGAATACTTTTGTGATGACCGGTGTAGAATTAAGCTTGAATTGGCAAAGTTAGTATTTTGGCGAATTTCGGTTGATAGGTGAGATTTTGATCCGAGGGTCAGAATAGAATTCCGAAAGTTTCTGTAGCTTCGATATATCATTTTGGACGTGTGTGCAAAATTTGAAGTCAATCGGATGCGATTTGATAGGTTTCGGCATCAGAAATAGAAGTTGGAAACTTCAAAGTTCATAAAGTTTGAATCGGGGTGTAATTCATGGTTTTAGAGTTGTTTGATGTGGTTTGATCCTCGAGCAAGTCCGTAATGTGTTTTGGGGTTGGTTGGTATGATTGATTGGTGTCCCGGGGGCCTCGGTGTGTTTCGGGTTGTGATCACGCTTTTATTTGATGTTTCAACCTTTGCTTCTTCGAACATAAAGGGGTACCATATTAGGTAAATGATCTCCAAATTCCGTTTTGTTTGAACCATTAGATTCGTATCGTAATTTCGGAGCCATAGCAAAAAGAATCGTCGAATTTGGACATCGTATGAGGAAGTTATGCACATTTCCGTGCCGAGAAAAGTGCTGGTGTCTGTCAGAACCGCAGAAGCGGAATTTGACCGCGGATGCGGAACCGCAAAAGCGGAAATAGAACCGCAAAAGCGGTCCCGCCTATGCGAAAATTATCCGCGAAAGCGAAAAAAATGGCCTGGCAGTGACTTTAGTCCAAAAACATTTCAGACGCGGCCTATCACACAAAAACGCCATTTTTGAGCTCCAAGAGAGGATATTGAAGGGGAAACGCTGGGTTATCATCGGGAAATCATCGGGGGTAAGTTTCTTGACCTTAATTCGTTAGTTTATCATGAAATTCGTGATTATTTCACTGTTAATGGAGGATTAATGGACGGTTTGAGCCCTAGGCCTAAATTTTAGAAAACATTCGATTTGAATGGGCAAATGAAGTCCGATTTCGATAAATTCTATATGCACGGACTCGTGTTGAGATAAGGAACCTGAATATATAACTTCTATAATTTTTCGAGAAGCGTACCGAAAGTCGGGTTTTGGCAACTTGTGGGTTTTGGTGTATTTTGAGTTGTTTTGATTGGGTAAATGCCCAATTGGCCTATTTTGATGTGATTCTATTGATTTTTATCAGATACTACACCTGTCGAGGTCGACATTCACGGCAAGGGAGTTGTCTCTTAGCGGTTTTGTACCGGAGTCGAGGTAAGTGGCTTGTCTAACCTCGTGTGGGGGAACTTTCACCCCTAGGATATTATGTGATAGTTTAAATGCCTTGTACGCGAGGTGACGGGCGTGTACATGCGCTGGTTGTTGTGACACACACTTACTTGAATTATTTGATTAGTGATACTCCTGCTCTTAGCTGATAAAAGTGTTACTTTTACCCGGTATTAGTTAGAAAAGCATGATTAGCTAGGATTCAACATGTCTATTTGCCTAGTTGACTTACTTGAAGTTCTTGATAAATTTTTGGCACTAGATTTGGTGAAGTTGTAGTTAAACATATTATATTCTCTCTGTGTGTTTTCTTTATTTGATGTGTTAGTGGATTGCGGGTTCAATTCCCGGAGATCCCAGGACGGTGGGTTCGATTCCCAGAGACCCGAAGTGATATTTATAGGGACTGCGGGTTCGATTCTCGAGATCCTGAGTTATTTGTAGGGACTGCGGGTTCGATTCCCGAGATCCTAAGTTATTTGTAGGGACTGCGGGTTCGATTTCCGAGATCCTAAGTTATTTGTAGGGACTGCGGGTTCGATTCCCGGAGATCCTGAGCTATTGATGTATTATTGAGATGTGGACTACGGGTTCGATTCCCGGAGATCCTGAGATCTATTGAGACATGGGTTGCGGGTTCGATTCCCGGAGACCCAGGGGTACTGTTAATGGGACTGTGGGTTCAATTCCCACAGGTCCTGGACTTATTAATTGAGTTTGTTATTTGTTGTTAGTTAATTGTAGACAGTTGTAGTAATCATTTTATTGTTGTCATTCGGAATTATTATCGTTTAAACTGCTTATTATTGTTATTATCATTTTTGTTATTGTTTTCTCTCAATAGGGCCCTGACCTTCCTCATCACTACTCCATCGAGGTTAGGCTTGGCACTTACCGAGTACCGCCGTGGTGTACTCATGCTACTCTTCTGCACACTTTTGTTGTGCAGATCCAGGTACATCAGGACAGGCTCATACTAGGTGATTCAGCAGCACCTTGGGAGACCTCGAGGTATGATCCGCTACGTCCGCGGATCCGGAGGCCATCCTTCTATTCTGATAGTTCTAGTAGATGTTTTTCCTTCATCTCGTTGTTTAGATACTCTTTACACGTAGAGCCACAATTGTATTTCTCTTCGTCTGTGTTACCCGTGGGATTCCGGGTCTTGGTGGTGTTTATACAGTGTGTTTGACGGGTGTATGTGCCAAGCGGCACATATTACATTCTTATTAATATCGTTTTCCGCTATTTCTTATTTAATGTTCATAAACTTGTGTATTCCGCAATGTGTTAGGGTTTCCTAGTCGCGGAGACTGGGTGCCGTCATGACATGTTCACGATTGGTGAACTAGGGTCGTGACAGACAAGGCAATAACGGAAAGCTTTAGGATCTTCAAGCTATTTGCCATGCCTTAAATATTCTATAAACCCATTTCACCAATCCTAGATTAGTTGGTTGATTTAACTTCGCAATATCCATCCACGTCCAGTACCAAATGCAATAGCTGAATGACTGCACTGGAATCAACTCCTCTAATTTATGTGGACGGCCCTAAATTTTACTAATGTGTTGAGGTGACTTCTGTGGGATATACGAGGTAGCTGCAGAGTCCGCAGGACCCGATATTCCTTCTTACTGTCTTGTGATTCTGTATTGATATTTCTTTTCGCACTTGGTATCTTTATACACTTATGTTCATTATAGGCTCATGACTCTTGACCCTGCGGTCTATGGGAGTTGGTATAATTTGGGACTTGGTTCCCCATTTTCGATATATGTATCACTGTTGTTTCATATTTTGTTATTCTTAAATGGGATAAGGCGAGCTCATAACTCTATGATCGTTGTTGATTGGTCAGGCTGGCCTAGCAATGTGCTGGACGCCATCATGACCGGGTTTGGGGTCGTGACAAGTTGGTATCAGAGCCTAGGTTTACTAGGCCTCATGAGTCTTGAGCCGGTTAGTAGAGTCTTGTGGATCGGTACGGGGACGCCTGTACTTATCCTCGGGAGGCTGCAAACCTTTAGGAAACACTTCACACTTCTTGGAATTCTTATCGTGCGTACTTGATTCAGCTTGAGATATACTTTTGAAAATTCCTTCCGCACGTCTGTGTACGCATCGAGCGCTCAGTAATATAATTTCCTTATGGCTTGTGATTTCCCTCGATCGAGGGGCGAGATATAATCTTTGTGAGTTCATGTTGGGCCAGTCGGGATGTGACTTGAGGCTGGACCTTATCTATGACTTGAGCATCGAGGTGCTGATTTGGTGAGTGGTGGCAATAGATAATGTACTGAGGGTTTGAAACCCCGTATTTGCACTATATAGTGCTATGCTGAGATGATACACGTATCACGTGACGAGCGTGGTGGTATTGTGACTAGGGATTTGGACTTGATCCTTCCCGATTGGTAGATTACTGTGTATAATGACTGCGACTGAGCTTACATCTATGTATTTGGGCTAGTAGCCATATTTGGGGCATTGTGCCGATCTGTAGAGTATTAGGGAGGCTTACTAAAGGATGAGCTGTTAATTGTTCGACTCTTATCTAATCTGTTGTGTAGCCCCGAGCTATGTGCGTGGTGAATATTTACCATATCTCTTAATTGAAAGGTAAAGTGCCTTATGTCTAGTGGAACGAGTTCAAACTCAGGAAGACTAGTGATTATGCTATGTGTATCATGGTGGAAGGTATTGTGCTGAAATGCTAAATTGAGAAGAAGTATGTGGGTTGATCCTCATGTGTAATTGAAAGGTATTTGATATGTGTTATGATTCGAGCAGGTACAACGCATGTTCATGTACCAATTATGATAATATGATTTGTGTAGCAATGAGACTAATGTTGTCGATATGCATTGTGATGTCTTGTCGAGTTGTGAATGTATTGCTAGGATGGTTTTGGTGATTCTCTGGCAGGTGGATAGCCCAATTTACAAAGGAAACTTTGCTGAAATGTTTGGAAAATTTGGGACTTAGAAAAGATTTTTGTCACCTAAAGAGTGGGCTTAACTGTTGTGTGTGAATGAATACAAGAACTACAAAAGAGTTAATATTTCTGATAATTCGAATCTCCGCCGAAGCTTGTAAATGACTTGAGTTTAATCTAACTAGAGCATTGTGGCATCACTTGAGTAAGAATGTTATGAGTGGCTAAAAATGCTTAGATGTATGGCTCCAAGCCAAGTTGGGGAGGTTGTTATTGATTAACTGATGGCATTATTGTGTGCTATGTTGGTTCTGTCTCTAGGTATGATGGGAAATCTTGATAAAGGTTATGGTGCTTCGTAGATGTGAAGAAATAATAGGATGTTTTGAACTAATGTTGGTAAGGAATGTTGGGTGTATAGAAAAGAAAGATTGCTAATTGTATCTGTATGTAATCATGTTCTGCGGTGTCAGAGTTCTAGCGAAGGTCGAGTGGTTCTGTCCAATAAGACAGTTGAATTACAGCTGAATAAGCGTGAATGATGTCGAGAATTGTTTTATAGTGTTCAAGATTTTGCTTATAACAGTCAGGTGTCTTAAGATTGTGCATGTGGCTAAAGACGGTGGTTTCGTTAGAAGAGATCAAGATTTGAGTTATATTATTTGAATGATGGGATTCTATGTAACCGTATTGGAAGGTAATGATAATGAATTCAAATCGCAGGAAGTTCTTCAAAATAAAGTGTTGTAGAATGTGATATTTCTGAGAAATATTGAGAGATGATTAAGTGGCCTATGGGTCTTCTGTACGAGTCTCGTGTGGTAACATGAGTTGATGTATTATGGTGCTACAGTACAGGCTAATATTAAATTAAAGATGAATCAGAAAGAAAACTGGTAAATGGAACAACTTGTTAATAAACCGAAACGATATGATAAGGAATACGATTAATTCCTGGTATATGTTTGAAGTAATGAGTCTCGCAGATATTGTGCAATAAAGCTTTTGAGTGCTGGCAGTTGTGTAACTTGATAGGGGTATAAGGACTCAGTCCTGGCAGTTTAACTTATGCAAGGCTTGGAATGTGTAATGAGTTTTCTCTATATGGGATCATGAAAGCCCTTGACTAGTTGAGTGCGCCGATGTTTGTGGCGTAGTAAAGGAATATGAATTTCCATGTTATCTTAGTGTGGTATGGTATATGCAATGTGTTATGGAAAGTTGATAATGGCATATTCAAGGTTTTGTGATTAGTTCATAATATATGGGGAGTCATTAAAATTATTTAGCGGCGCGGGTAGCTGCATGTGATTTAAAGAATCGATCTTTATGGTGATTAAAGAAAATGGTACTGCTACTCTAGTAAATTTGGCAGGGTATATGGTCCAAAAGGACAAGGTAATGTAAACTGATAATATCCAGTGGTATGGTGGTATTCTCTTGTTGGATCGACTATAATAATTGAGTCGTTGATGGCAAGTGAAATTTCTGAATGGCTTTCGTGGTATGAATGGACGCTTGATGCGCGTCATGTATATGTACAGTGGAGTACGGGATCGGGCATTGTGATTTATGTGTTATATATGTGTTGGAGACTTGAAGCTCTCGTTAGTCCGCCTATTGCAGTGGTTGTATATCATGTGTATCGACACCGTTTTGTGATTATTAAAAATCAGAGGCCCTAGTGGCTTTCTCTCTCAACTTGATATGATGAATTTTAATTATGATACTTGATTGCTGACTGGTCATCATTGGGCCTGGTTGTCTAGACTAATGTGATATGGACTATGATGGTATGGCACAAATTGCGTAGCAGAGTGCATCAAAGTATGCTCTAGCGGGGTAGTTGCACCTCGGGACCAGCGGATGGCTGGTGGGTATTGCTTTGTCAGTTGGGGCTTCGTGGCGGATATCAGTGCAAAGGTTTCTACCATTGATTTAGTTCTGGTATTGAGGAACTTTGTCGGATGCGTTTCTGGTGGCCGAACTTGAGGGCTATATATATATGTTTACCATAATGAGCAACTTGACTCGGCGCGCATTTCTTTGGCGAGGGTTCTATATGGATCAGGTGGCACGCCGCCACAGGTATGGTTATTTGGATCGGGTGGCACGCCGCCACAGGTATGGTATCTGGATCGGGTGGCACGCCGCCACGGGTATGTCATTAGAGAAAGTTGCATGCCGCAACAGTGTAATGTGAAAATGGAGTTGGTTATATGTTACCTGGTATACAATACTCCTGTCTTCTGAGGAAAAGTCCGTATTGAGTATCGCTCGGCGAATGGTACATCGGTTGTGTCCTTTCAGGATTTGATAACATACATTAATTGTTTCACTGTGGGTGAGGTTGATTGCTTGGGTTCAAGACCTAGATCTGTGCGTGGCTAACCGTTTTGAGCTTGGTAGCTTGAAGTGCTTCATGAGTAATAGTGTTTGGATAGAATCACGAATCGTGGCAAGGCCACGTGATGTTATGACCTCTCGAGGAGGATTCAGGTACTCTATTTCTATAATGCGAGACGCGATCTCAGTTCTATGTTATGATGGCACAGAGGAATTGAATTGCAACTCTTTTGCTGGAGACAGTTGTCATGATTTGAGCTGTCATGATTCGAGTGTGTTCAGACGTTTCTATTGGAGCCTATGTTGTGCTCGTCGCGGCTTAGGCCGGTGTTTGAGGTGTCATGTCACCAGTGAGGTGTGTTATGATCGAAATGATTGTTGGAGTCCTTATTGAGAGCGAGCATATGTGATTTCAGTTGGTTAGAAAGGTAATATCGAGGTTTGGTTGAGAAATCTATTGTAGTATCAATTAAAAGGGAAAAAGGATCGTGAATGGGTAGCCTGAGAGATGGATTCGATATATCGCGTGTTCGTTACCGTGGGCAGTATATGAAGGCGTTGTACTAAGTCTTTAGCTAATGAGAAGGGTTCTTTCTGCTAGTGTTTGGTTGTTGTGGCCAGTTGTTGTGGCGAGAGACTATCGTCTCGAGTGATTGGGTTGTTTGATACATCATATGATCTCACCCGGAGTGGCGAGTATGGCTATTACAGATCGATCGTGTGTACTCTGAGTATAGATGGGGGATTCAGATTTGGTATATGATTTCAGAAAGTGCAATGTGGATTATGGTTCAGTTGGAGCGTAAAATTTCAGCTATATGGTGTTGTCGGACTTATGTGAGATAGGGTGACGTATGATCGCCCGAATATATGCTTGGTAAGGTCATTCAGCTATTGGGTTGCTTCTAGTACCACTCTGGTACGCTCGAGGACGAGCGTTTGTTTAAGTTGGGGAGAATGTGATGACCCGGCCCGTCGTCACGAGAATTACCACCCCGTTATGTTGTAATTTCATGTTTTATGCTTTTATATCAGTGTTAGAGTCTATCGGGTGAATTAGGAGTGATTTGGATTGAAAATGGGGCATATAGCCTTTTTGAAGGAAACTTGAATATAGAAAGTCAACCCGGAGTTGACTATTTGGTTAGAGGGCTCGGAATCACATTCTGATGATTCGATTAGTTCCGGGAGGTGATTTGTGACTTAGGGGAGCAATCGGAATTGAATTTGGAGGTCCGGTGTAGAAATAGGCTTGAATTGGCTAAGGTTGAATTTTCGCGAAATCCGATCGGTAGGTGAGATTTTGATCCGGGGGTCGGAATGGAATTCTGACAATTCCTGTAGCTTCGTTATGTAATTTTGGTTGTGTCCGCAAAATTTCAGGTCATTGGGACGTCGTTTGGTCGGGTTTTTGATTGAATGTGTAATTCGGAAAGTTTTAAGGAATTTAGGCTTGAATTCGATGTGAATTATGGATTTTGATGTTGTTAGACGTGTTTTGAGGATTTGAAACAAGTTCGAATAAGGTATTAGGGTGTATTGGTGTGTTTGGATGAGGTCCCGGGGGCCTCGGGGTGTTTTCGGGTGGTTAAACGGAAGAAAAACATGGAAATTTCAGGTTGGAGTATTCTGGTTCTGTCATTTTCGCCCCTGCAGAAATGTGGGCGCGGAGGCGGGTCCGCAGGAGCGGACTGAGGAGCGCAGAAGCGCTTATGTTCACTGAAGCGGGTCTTGTTCCGCTGAGGCGGTGTCGCTGGTGTGAACGGTGTGCCGCAGAAGCGGTCTAGAGGCGGATTAGGGAGATCCGCAGGAGCGGAGGAGTGATCGCCTAGGCGAGTCCGCAGAAGCGGACTCTGGTGCGCATAAGCGGGAGTTTTCGCAGAAGCGGGTGTTCAATCGCGGAAGCGGACGCGCGAAAACGGTCCTTTTCTCGCAGAAGCGGGATTGGCCAGCCAGGCCTGGAATCACAGGAGCGACCGGTTGGTCGCGAATACGGGCTCGTAGGAGCGGAATTTTATCCGCAGAAGCGAAAATCGCAGTGAGTTAAGTGCATCAGAAGTTAGAAAATTTCAGAAACATTTCACACATTTGGGTCTCGGCTTAAGGAGGCAATTTGGGCGATTTTGAGGAGAAACTCAAGGGAAATCATCAGGTAATCAACTATGGACTTAAACTATGATTAGTAATGATAATATTATGCAATTATATCATGAAAATGGAGGAATTTGGGGTGATTCATGGAAGATTTAACCCTAGGCTTGAACTTTAGAAAATCAAGGTTTTGAATGGGCAAATGGAGTCCGATTTTGGTAAATTTTATATGCCTAGACTCGTATCGAGATGAGGATTCCGAATATGTGACTTTTGTAATTTTTTGAGAAGCGTGCCAAAGGTCGGGTTTTGGCAACTTTGCCATTTTTGGTGTAAATCGAATTGTATTGATTGGGTGTCGTCCCATTGGCCTAATTTGTTGTATTTCTACTGTATTTGATCTGATTCTACGCGTGTGGAGCTTTATTCTCGTGGCAAGGGCATTGCGGAGTATTCGTCGCACTGTATTGAGATGAGTAATAGATGTGGGTGATGACCAGTGGGTTCGAAACCCCGGTATACCACTTTGTGAGGCTGTATAGCGGCGAGAAACGTACTCTCTTGTGAGTGCGGGGTCGATTGTGATTTGGGGACTATGGCTTAGTCCGACCTGTTGATACTGTGTTATGATATAGGCTATTCTTGAGCCGTCGAACCTCCTTCTCGGATGGTTGCACACTATATATTGTGATATTGGCCACTCTTGAGCCGTGGAACCCCTTTCTTGGGTGGTTGAGTATACTTGTGGGCCGTGAGCCAGTTATTGGATCCCGCGAGGATCGTTATCATTGTATTATGATATTGACATGTTAGTTACTACCAGTCCGTAGCTATTTCTGTTATCATGCTATTTCCAATCTCTAGAACTTGATATTAATGTTTTCCAACTGAAAAATGATAAAAGGGTTTTCAAAACTAATTTTGAGTCTGCGAGGCTGTATTTGCATATTAGCTGACTGGTAGTGGATCGGGCTGCACGCCGTAGCGGTATATATGTTGGATCGGACTGCACGCCGCAGTGATATTGTGCTTGGGCTGTAGGAGCCCCTCCGGAGTCTGAACCCCCACAATGAGCACGGGTACCCAAATTGGATCGGGCTACGCACCGTAGCGGTCATATCATGCATTGCATTGCATTTAGCTACATATGATAGCTGTTATACTATTTTGCTGGTACTTATTGGTACAGGTACAGTCGATATTGATTCTGTGACAGGGTATTTGATTACGACTTTACATAGTGCTTTATTGCGGATTTCTTATCTGCGCTGTCTTACCCTTGTTTATTACCACTGAGTCTGGCAGTACTCATTTTACTCCCTGCACCTTGTGTGCAGATCCAGTAGTGATCCGGTAGCTGTTCGAGGCAACTTCTGTGTGATATACGAGGTAGCTGCAGAGTGTGCAGGACCCGATATTCCTTCTTACTGTCTTGTGATTCTGTATTGATATTTCCTTCCGCACTTGGTATATTGTAAACCATTATACACTTATGTTCATTAGAGGCTCATGACTCTTGACCCTGCGGTCTATGGGAGTTGGTATAATTTGGGACTTGGTTCCCCGTTTTCGATATATGTATCACTGTTGTTTCATATTTTGTTATGCTTAAATGGGATAAGGCGAGCTCATAGCTCTATGATCGTTGTTGATTGGTTGGGCTGGCCTAGCAATGTGCTGGGCGCCATCACGACCGGGTTTGGGGTCGTGACAAAGGTGTGTCCGGGATAGCTCACCCTCTCTCTCTACAAACTCCTGGCGATGTTTTTGAAGTATGGGGAGTTGGCCGGCAGGACGGGCGCGCTTCAGCATGTACTTGCCCTGTACGCTCCTCGACGAGTGAGGGGGACCACGCTTCGAATGAGCCCGTGCGGGTCGAGGGGGGTTCATTATGCTATGTCTAGATTGAGATTTGGTTAGTTGGAATTCAACCATTATCAAACTTCTCCTCTGAGTTCTGATTCATTGAAAATTAATTTGTAATTAAGGCTATATGTGCAAAATAATATAAAACTGGCTATATTTGTAACTTGATTCGTATGTGAGTTCATTCTGAACCTTTGGATACTTTTTTGTGATTTGGGTCGTGAGTGTAAAGGTCTTGTGGCTACTTCTCAAAGTTAAGTCTGTTTGTTAAGTGGCTATGCTGATTAATTAGTTGTACTTGCTATTAAGTGATTATGTTTTTAATAAGGGGCTATGATCTAAATAGTGGTCATGTTTTGATAAGTGATTGGGTTCTGATAAATGGTGGTTAATAATAAAAGGGGTGGGGTCTAAAACTGGCTAAGGCTTAAAACACTGCTAATTAGGGGGTTACTTAAAAATAACTCTTTACCCTAGTTCTGCCAGACCTTAGGCAGGTCGGGTAATATGGAATAAATAAAAGGGGTAAAAAGGAATAGTAAATGGCATTCCTGAGGATTAAATGGTGCCTATAAGGCTAAAACTGACTTTAGTGCCTAGTATTTCTGCAATTACTTAAAAAATAAAGGGCATACTGGGCAGGATAAAAAGGCATTCGTGTAACAAATCTTACCAAGTGAAGGTAATTAGGTAAAACACACCTAATAGAACCGTATAGAATTGCCTAGAACCTTCTAGCAGGGGTTTGATGAATTTCGGGTTGTGACAATACTTCTTTGTAAAATTATTCAAAATTTAATATCACTAATGTAAAAATTTATAAAATGATTATTTTACCCCTTTTCTATTATAAACTTTTGTAATTTATTTGTTTATGACTATTAGAGGAATGTTATTAAAAAATAACCATATTGATGAATATGGATATTACTCACTTATACAAAGCCTCATATAAACAAATTAATAACAAATTTGTTATTAATTAGAGAACCCAATCATTTAGGCATACGAGTTATGCCTTTCAGCTTAGACTATGACATTTTCAGAATCCTCTAAAAACAAGAATGATTCTACAGTAGTTATTATTGGGCCGGTGACCTCTTACCCTTGGGGTGAGTTCGCCTCTAGTTATGTTGAAATTATAATATGGGATTTTACATGAGAGACAATTAGAGTTTATATGAAATCAGTGAGAATATAGCATTCCGCATCTATGAAACCAAGACTCTATAAACAGAAAAGTAGTTAGTAAACTCTTGTTCAGAATTTGTATTAACATGCCTACAATTGTATTAGTCTAATGGACTTATGTGGTTGTCGTAGGCCGATGCGTATTGGGAACTTTTACCTAGCAATTATGCGTCATCCCGGCATTATTTTCTTTCTTTTGACCCGCCAATTATCTCTTTTTTTTTTGGCTTTTCTTTTTCTTGTCTTTCCACCCATGCTTTTTCATTGTTTTCATTGTTTCTTTTTTTTTTCTTTTTTTTTCTTTTTGTCATTTTTTTTTCGATCCTATATGTTGGCCTATCACACAAGCAATTGCATGCAAGGGAAAAATAATGAAACTTTTTGAATTTTCAATTTCATTGATACAAAAGATAATGTTGTATAGCCTATATCAAATTTCAACTCAGTATCAAATTAAAATGTAACGGATATTTGAGCAGGTGTGAGGATTTGACATATAAGCCTAATTTTCTTAAAGTTTCAAATATATATGAAAGATTCGTATTGATATATAAACGGAACCACATAAGAATTAGTCAATCAAATAACCACTTGTCCCTGAAAACTAGTACTATGTCATATGTAGTAATGGACCTCCATTATCGGTAATGGACCTTTTCGGTATGTGGTTTCATCGATGACATTTTTTCAATTGCTTATAAAATTTTAAAATAGAATATATGTTCAAACACAATTTTAACATTTAAATATGTCTTTAATTGTTTTCAAAAATAATGTATGCCCAAACGCTAGTGTAATAAGCTTTGAATTTACCCTTATTAAAGGGTACAATTTGTGGCATGAGATGTTGTAGACAAGTGGTGTCAGTGAATATTTAAAAATCGATTAAGCCGACTAAATCGTACCGTATGAATCATTTTTTATTTTTGATGCTACAAATTGATATCGGCTTTATAAATATGTGATATATAAATGGAAGATCCTCTTACTACAATCGTATTAGTCAAATGGACTTATGTGGTTGTCGTAGGATGATGCGTCCTACTACAATCGTATTACATTACTCCCAATGTGTTATGACTACAATCGTATTTGTCAAATGGACTTATGTGATTGTCGTAGGCCAATGCGTCCTAGTATGATATAAGAATTCATATTTTATTAGAAAAAGACTGTAGTAGGACCTTAATACAATTGTAAGACACATGCAATCCGTGATTATAGGCTAAAAATTGTTTCTAATTTTTAGGCCTATAACTGAGTGACACAACCTGATCATGGATTAGCTTCAAATCGTATATTCATTGGACTGTAATTTTGCGAAAAAGCCTTATTTCGCAAAAAAAAGTATATCTTAAAATAACTTCCAATCAGATCTAGTAATATACTAGTCCATGATATTGTTCCTATTATCTGGTGAATCAGAAGTAATATACCTCGTGTCACTTAATATGTGAATTAATACCTTCCAGCCGACTAATATCTCTAGAGTATGGACAGCCTTCTGTACTCCTGAATTTTAACTTTCGCTATGCACACCTAACTACATGTCTAACAATGTCCATCTTCATTTTTCTTCACCTTTTTATGACTTCATTGAAAGATTTTCCAACCGATGTCACCAGGTGACCAATACGATTGTATTCAATATTAGTAACTTGTATTACGTGGACGCAGTCCTGATCATATCCATTACACTATTAATTCCTCATAACTCCATATTCCCCTCTTTAGGGAAGTACTAAGATTTAGTACTACGAGGAGCTACCTATACACATTTTACCTAATGTAGAGGCATCTAAACAAATAGTTGTCCTTTCATTATTACTATGACCCTCTTTATTTTATGCATTTGTTGATGAGCAAAAGAAATGTTAGGACCCGGTGGCACTAAACACTTGTGCACAGCGGAAAAATAAATGATCAACAAAAAATAAATGACACAAAGAATTTAACGTGGTTCACCTAAAACGTTTAGGCTACGTCTACAAACCTGGCACCAACTTCCACTAAAACTTTTAGTAGGCTTATAAAGAGAGACTTCTCCAATAGTTTGGATGTACAACAATTTTCCGAGCTCTACCCAAAATAGTGGCGCACACAAAAGTGTTTCCCGAAAATACCCGACTAGTATTTTACTCACTATTTTGTCACTACCCCTTTAGAGAAAACTTTCTAAAGAAAAACGAACTCTCTCTTTCTCTCTAACTCTTATACTTGAGTTATTGAATGTTTTTGGTGTGTTATACAATGAAATGGAAGGGGGTATTTATAGTTTTGAGATAGGGACCAAAAGTGCAAATCTCACCTACCAAGAAGGATCAATTTGCAATATTCCCATCTCACCTACCTCACCTACCATCCATTGCATCATTGCTTACAACATGGGAAAAGTGGGAGGAAACTTCCTAAAAATTCTCCCCCTTCCGACTACTTGGAGAATCCCCTATCCCTGCAGCTTTTCTGCAGAACTCAAATTTACACTTTGGTACAGTTTTGGTCAACATGTCTGATCCGTTTTCATCTGTATGGATCTTTTCTAGCCGCAACATCTTCTTCTCTAACACATCCCCGATCCAATTATATCTAACATCAATATGCTTGGATCTGGAATGGAATGAGGCATTCTTCGCAAGGTGGATAGCACTTTGACTATCACAAAATAGTTGATAACCGTCTTGCGAAAATCCAAGTTCAGTTAAGAACTTCTTCATCCACAGCAGTTCTTTGCAAGCTTCCGTTGCTGCAATGAATTCAGCTTCAGTAGTTGATAGAGCAACACATTTTTGCAACTTTGATTGCCATGACATAGCTCCCCCTGAAAAATTAATCAAGTATCCTGAAGTTGATTTTCTAGAATCAACATCTCCGGCCATATCTGCATCAGTATAGCCAACCAACACAAGGTTGTCTTCTCCAAAACACAAGCATAGTTTGGAGGTTCCTCGAAGATACCTGAGAATCCACTTAACATCATCCCAATGTTCCTTTCCTGGATTATAAAGAAATCTACTTACCACTCCTATAGCGTGAGCAATATCTGGCCGTGTACAAACCATGGCATACATCAAACTTCCTACTGCTGAAGCATATGGAATCCGCTCCATCTTTTTTCTCTCATCATCTGTTGACGGGCTTTGCTTGGTGCTTAATCTAAAGTGGTTAGCAAGAGGACAGCTAACTGCTTTAGTTTTCTCCATGTTGAACCGTTGAAGTACCTTCTCGATGTACTTTTCCTGAGACAACCATAACTTCTTGGCTTCTCGGTCTCGCATAATCCTCATCCCAAGGATCTGTTTTGCTGGCCCTAAGTCTTTCATGGCGAAGAACTTGCTTAGTTGCTCTTTCAAGCTATTAATTCTGGAAACATTTCGGCCAACAATCAACATATCATCCACATAGAGCAATAGGATGATAAAATCATCGTCAGAAAACTTCTGAACGAACACACAATGGTCCGAAGTTGTCTTCTTGTAGCCGTGTTGCCCCATCACCGACTCGAACTTCTTGTACCACTGCCTTGGTGCCTGTTTTAAGCCATAGAGGCTTTTCCTCAATCTACAAACGCAGTCCTCTTTCCCCTTTTGTTGGAAACCGTCTGGTTTCTCCATGTATATCTCCTCTTCCAAATCACCGTGTAGGAAGGCGGTTTTTACATCCATCTGCTCAACCTCCAGGTTGAGGCTTGCTGCTAATCCCAGCACCGTGCGTATTAAGGTCATTTTCACAACTGGTGAGAATATTTCATCAAAGTCAATACCTTTCCTTTGATTGAAACCTTTGACAACCAATCTTGCTTTGAATCTCGGACAGGATTTGTGTTCATCATGCTTGATCTTGAACACCCACTTATTCTTCAAAGCTCTCTTGCCTTTCGGCAACTTCACCAGCTCAAACGTCTTGTTCTCATGCAAGGATTTCATCTCATCTTGCATGGCTTTTATCCACTTCTCCTTATATTCATTATCAACAGCTTCTTCAAAACTGTCGGGTTCTCTCCCGTCAGTGAGTAACACATACTCATGTGGAGAATATCTGGTAGATTGTTGCTCAATTCTTCCAGATCTTGTGTGATAAGGAGGGTTGTTGAGGATTGCTGGTTGAGGTTGATCATCCTTGTCTGCATCATCATCACCATTATCCTCATTACCTTCAGCATCTGCTGGTTCATCTTCATTTGGAAGATCAGGGGCTTCAGGTTGATTATCCTGAACATCGTCTCCAACTTGTCTCGGCACCATTGTTGGAGGCAACTCAAACTCAGCAGAATCATCGGTGGACTTCTCTACTTTGTCAATGTCTTCAATTGTTTGGTCCTCAACGAACACAACATCTCGACTCTTGACGAGCTTCTTCTGCACCGGATCATAGAACTTATAGCCAAGCATGTCTTGACCATAGCCGATGAATACACACTCCCTTGTCTTGACATCAAGTTTGCTCCTTTCATCCTTCGGAACATGGACATAGGCTTTGCAGCCAAATACCCGCAATTGATCATAAGAGATATCTCTTCCTGACCAAATCTTTTCTGGAGCCTCGTACTGAAGAGGGACACGGGGTGAATGGTTTAGCACATAGGCTGCTGTAACTAGTGCTTCACCCCAGAAAGCCTTTGGTAACTTTGAATGAGAGAGTAAACATCCGGTTCTCTCGATCAAAGTTCTGTTCATCCTCTCAGCCAAGCCATTCAACTGTGGAGTTTTAGGAGGTGTGAACTGATGTCGAATACCATGCTCTTTACAATAAGCATCAAATTGACCCTGGTATTCACCGCCATTGTCTGTCCGGATGCACTTCAACTTCTTACCGGTCTCTCTTTCCACCAAGGTCAGAAATTGTTTGAAAACTTGAAACACTTGATCCTTGGTCTTCAGCGTGTATACCCATGTCTTTCTTGAATGATCATCAATAAAGGTCACGAAATATCGGGCACCACCGAGGGACTTCTTGAAAGGCCCACATACATCTGAGTGTACCAGATCCAACACGTCTTGCTTTCTGGAAGGAGGGAATCTTTTGAACGAAACTCTATTTTGTTTCCCAGCTAAACAGTCAGCACACTTCTTCAACTGGATCTGGTTTAGACCTGGTAAGGCTTTCTTCTTCACCATACGCGCCATTGACTTTTCACTCATGTTGCCAAGACGTCCATGCCACAACTTGATATTGCTATCATTCTCCGCAACATTTATAACTTGTTGGGAGATGCTCGCCTGGGTCACGTATAACTTTGACTGCTTCGTGCCCTGTGCCACCACCAATGAGCCTTTCGTGAGCTTCCATTGGCCATTATGGAAGGTATTGCAGTAACCTTCCTCATCAAGCTTATTTACGGAGATCAGATTCAGGCGCATATATGGAACATGCCTGACACCTCTTAAAAGTAGCTTCATCCCATTCATGGTCTCTAGGTAAACATCTCCTTTGCCTACAACTGTTGAGAAATTGGCATTTCCCATCTTTACACGACCGAAGTCTCCGGGTGTGTAAGATGAGAAGAGTTCTCTCCGTGGCGTTGCATGAATGGTAGCTCCACTATCAATCACCCATGTCGTCTCTTGGGTTGTCAGATTGATAATGTCGTTATCGTAGACAATGTTAAACTCACCAAAGGAGTTCGCTTCATCATCACTGCTTTCTTCGGGTTTCTCCTTTTTGCCTTTGTTCTTCTTCTGGTCATTCTGGAACTGTCGGCAAAATCTTTTGATATGGCCCTTCTTTTTGCAGTAATCGCACTCAACATGTGCAAATTTGTTGGATTTACCTCTGCTCTTATCTTTGTTACTCTGGCCCTTGTTTTGACTTCTCCCCCTGGTCGTAACAGCCAACACCTCTTATGAAGAAGATGATCCTTATGATCGGCGTCTCATTTCTTCATTTAGAATGCCACTATTGACTGCCTCCATGTTTACCACACCGTTGGGTGCAGAATTGGTGATTGAAACCTTCAAGGTTTCCCATGACTCTAGGAGTGTTGCCAGCACCATAAGAGCAAGTACCTCGTCATCGAACATTATGCCCATTCCCGAGAACTGGTCGACAATCCCTTGTATTTCATTAAGGTGATCTGCCACAGTTGTCCCTTCTGCATATTTTACTTGCATTAATTTTGTCAAGTAAAATAATTTGTTGTTACCTGTTTTAGAGGCATACAACTCCTCGAGCTTGTTCCATAACGACCTTGCATGTGTCACACCAGAAATGTGGTTGTACACATTATCTTCAACAAATTTCCGTATGTAGCCGCACACTTGGTTGTGCTCAAATTCCTAGTCCTCATCTGACTTGTCTTCAGGTTTCTGAACACTGAACACCGGCAGATGCATCTTCGTCACGAACAGGAGATCCTTAATCTTGTTTCTCCATAAGTGATAATTTGTGCCGTTTAGGTTGACCATCTTCCTTGTCCTTGCCTCCATATTTTCGACGGTGAATAGTAACCGTAGGTATGAATAGTGCACGTATGGATGAATAGTATCCGTACGTATGAATAGTACCGTATGTATGAATAATATTCAAAGCTCTGATACCACTTGTTAGGACCCCATGGCACTAAACACTTGTGCACATCGGAAAAATAAATGATCAACGAAAAATAAATGACACAAAGAATTTAACGTGGTTCACCTAAAACGTTTAGGCTACGTCCACAAACCCGGCACCAACTTCCACTAAAACTTTTAGTAGGCTTACAAAGAGAGACTTCTCCAATAGTTTGGATGTACAACAATTTCCCGAGCTCTACCCAAAATAGTGGCGCACACAAAAGTGTTTCCCGAAAATACCCGACTAGTATTTTACTCACTATTTTGTCACTCCCCCTTTTGAGAAAACTTCCTAAAGAAAAACAAACTCTCTTTCTCTCTAACTCTTATACTTGAGTTATTGAATGTTTTTGGTGTGTTATACAATGAAATGGAAGGGGGTATTTATAGTTTTGAGATAGGGACCAAAAGTGCAAATCTCACCTACCAAGAAGGATCAATTTGCAATATTCCCATCTCGCATACCTCACTTACCATCCATTGCATCATTGCTTACAACATGGGAAAAGTGGGAGGAAACTTCCTAACAAGAAAAACATCTAAAAGAAAACCCAAAAGGGAAGAAGGAAGGAAAGGAAAAGGAAAACCCCAAACGAGAATCAAATCATGGTAGTTTAGTTTTTTTCTTTTCAAAAATCCTCGCCCAGCTGATCTTTGATTATTCAAATTCCTTAACTGATTTGAACAAATTACAAAGAAAAAGAGATGTAATATAGCGATACTTACTGGTAACAAAATAAACATCTGATTATTGAACGGGGACTCAATATGGATATGGTATATTACTGTATATTCCATTATGGCAGGTCGAATTTCCTAGACGCATCGGGTCTAGAAAATATGAATTGAAGTCCATTAAACGGAAGGTATGACTATCAGAATATAAGAATCGTATTGGTCACTTGGTGACATCAGTTGGAAAATCTTTCAATGAAGTCATAAAAATGGGCGGAATATTTAATTGATTGTACAATATGATATATTAGTCATAGGCATATTTGTTGTAGAGCGGGTCCGAAATAAACGGAAGTTCCTATGACTACAATCGTATTAGTCCAATGGACTTATGTGATTGTCATAGGCCGATGCGTCCTAGTATGAATGTATAACATTACTCCAAATCTGTTATGACTACGATTGTATTAGTCCAGTGGACTTATGTGGTTGTCGTAAACCGATGCGTCCTAGTAAATGAATGAAATCATATTCATAGACGTTCATACTAAGGTCATACGCATCGGCCAACGATAACCACATAAATCCATTTGACTAATACGATTGTAGTCATAGGACCTTCCGTTTATACATTGTATTGAGAGTAATGTCATACATTCATACTAGGACGCATCGGCCTACGACAACCACATAAGTCCATTGGACTAATACGATTGTAGTCATAGGAACTTTCGTTTATATATCATGGTTGTTATTTAGTAATTGACCGTGAATGAATATGATTTCATTCATATACTAGGACGCATCGGCCTACGACAACCACATAAGTCCATTTGACTAATACGATTGTAGTCATAGGACCTTACGTTTATATATCGTATTGGGAGTAATGTCATAGTTCATACTAGGACGCATCGGCCTACGACAACCACATAAGTCCATTTCACTAATACAATTGTAGTAATAGGACCTTCCATTGGATGCATCGGCCGATGACTACAATCATATTAGTCCAATGAACTTATATACTAACTACTATCGTAGGCCATATAAGATTGTACTAAACTGAAGAATATGATTTCATTCATATACTAGGATGCATCGGCCTACCACGATATATAAACGGAAGTTCCTATTACTACAATCGTATTAGTCCAATGGACTTATGTGGTTGTCGTAGGCCGATGCGTCTTAGTATATGAGTGCAATTATATTCATTCACAGTCAATTACTAACTACAATCGTATTAGTCCAATGGACTTATATGGTTGTCGTAGGCCGATGCGTCATAATATTTGAATGAAATCATATTCATTCACGGTCAATTACTAAATAACAACCACGATATATAAATGGAAGGTCCTATGACTACAATCGTATTAGTCAAATGGACTTATGTGGTTGTCGTAGGCCGATGCGTCCTAGTATGAACGTATGACATTACTCCCAATACGAAATATAAACGGAAGTTCCTATGACTACAATCGTATTAGTCCAATGGACTTATGTGGTTGTCGTAGGCCGATGCGTCCTAGTATTAACATATGACATTACTCCCAATCTATTATGACTACAATCGTATTAGTCCAATGGACTTTTGTGGTTGTCGTGGGCCGATGCGTCCTAGTATATGAATGAAATCATATTCATTCACGGTCAATTACTAAATAACAAGCACGATATATAAACGCCCTAGTATATGTAGGTTTCATTGGACCAAAAACACATAAGTCCATGAATGTACATAAAGGGTTTTTGACAACATATATAACATCATTTGGTCATAATGAATGCAGTGCATGAGAAATACATAAATAAATCTTTCGGAATTTCATAAGACCATTATGCTTCTCATTAGTATCTTGAAATAAACTGTAACGACTCGGCCGGTCGTTTTTGAAATTTACATCCCAATCCCTAATTTAATTGTTCCCCTAAGTTTATTTCTGCTATTGTGGTTTGCCGGGAGGGTCGGTTCTAGAATTTGGAGTGTTTTGGGGCACTTAATCCCTAAATGGGAGCTTTAAGTTGAAAAATGGCCCCTAGTCGGAACAGTGTTAAGACGTCCTCGGGACAGAAATCTGATGGTTCCATTAGCTCTGTTAAGTGATTTTGGGGTTGGAAGCTCGTTCGGAATGTATTTTGGGGGTCTGTAGCTTAATTAGGCTTGAAATGCCGAAGTTTAAAATTTTGGTGAATCCGAATGTTAGGTGAGATTTTGATCCGGGGGTCGGAATGGAATTCCAATAATTTCTGTAGCTTTGTTATGTGATTTTGGATATGTCTGCAAATTTTCAGGTCATTCGGAGATTGTTTGGTCGGGTTTTTGATTGAATGTTGATTTCAGAAGTATAGAAGAAAACTTAGGCTTGAATCCGCTATAATTCGATATTTTCTGTGTTTAAGGACATGTTTTCATGATTGGAACAAGTTCATATTGTGTTTTGGAGTATGTTGGTTGTTTTCGTTGGGGTCCCGGGGGCCCCGGGATGAATTCGGGGGTCCAAACGGTTATCTTGAGCCAAAATGAACTGCTGGAATTTGCTGCAATAAATTGCAGACAGTTTGTTCTTCGCGATCGCGAAGATTTGCATGCGATCGCGTAAGGAAGCATTTGGGTGTATCGCGATCGCGTAGGCCAAGGTTGGAATGCAGTGAGATCGCGTCGGGGTTCACGCGATCGCGTGAGGTAAAATCCTGATGCAATGCGATCGCGGGGCTGATGTTGCCATCACGTAGAGATTTTTGGGTTGTTCACTGCGATCGTGTGCCAAAGGCTGCAATCGCGTAGAAGGAAAATCAGGCCCCAGGAATTCGTGCATTGCGATCGTGAGCCCACTGCTGCGATCGCGTTCGGTAAATAGGCCTGGCAGTGACTTTAAGTCCAGAAACATTTCAGACGCGGCCTATCACTCAAAACCTCCATTTTTGAGTTCCAAGAGAAGGTATTGACGGGAAATCGCTGGTATATCATCGGGAAATCATCGGGGGTAAGTTTCTTTGCCTAAATTCGTTACTTTATCATGAAATCCTTGAGTATTTCACTGTTAATGGAGGATTAAAGGGGGGTTTTAGCCCTAGGCATAAATTATAGAAAATCATTGATTTGAATGGGAAAACCGAGTCCGATTTTGATAAATTTTATGTGCACGGACTCATGTTGAGATAAGGAACCCGAATATATAACTTTCGTAATTTTTCGAGAAGCGTACCAAAAGTCGGGTTTTGGCAACTTGTGGGTTTTGGTGTATTTTGAATTGTTTCGATTGGGTAATGCCCAATTGGCCTATTTTGATGTAATTCTATTGATTTTTATCAGATACTACACCTGTGGAGGCCGACATTCGCGGCAAGAGAGTTGTCTCTTAGCGGTTTTGTACCGGAGTCGAGGTAAGTGGCTTGTCTAACCTCGTGTGGGGGAACCTTCACCCATAGGATATTATGTGATAGTTGAAAGCCTTGTACACGAGGTGACGGGCGGGTACATGCTCTGGTTGTTGTAACTCACTGTTGTTGAATTGTCCGATTAGTGATATTCCTGTTCTCAGTTGATTAAATTGTTACATTTACCTGGTATTCACTAGAAAAGCATGACTAGATAGGATTTATCTGTCTAATTGCCTAATTGTCTTATTTGAACTTCTTGATATTTGTTGGTACTAGTTTTGGTGAAGTTGTAGTTAAGCATATTATATTTCCTCTGTGCGTTTCTTTATTTGTTGTGTTGGTGGACTGCGGGTTCGATTCCCGGAGATCCCAGGACTGTGGGTTCGATTCCCAGAGACCCGGAGTGGTATTGTTTGTGGACTGCGGGTTCGATTCTCAGAGATCCAAGAGCTGCGGGTTCGATTCCCGGAGACCCGGAGTTTATTGATATATTATTGAGATACGGACTGCGGGTTCGATTCCCGGAGATCCCGAGATCATTGAGATACACCCTGAGGTATTGAGACACGGGCTGCGGGTTCGATTCCTGGAGACCCAGAGATACCGTTATTGGGACTGCGGGTTAAAATTCCTGTAGCTCCTGGATTGTTGATTATAGAGTGGGACTGTGCGTTCAATTCCCACAGGTCCTGGACTTGCTGGTTGAGTTTTGTTGAGTTGGTTACTTGAAGTTAGTTATTCGTAGTCTGTTGTAGTACTTACCTTACTGATGTTATTTCAGATTTATTCTCACATATTCCTGCTTATTACTATTGATTATTATGTTGTTGTTTCTCTCAGTAGGGCCCTGACCTTCCTCGTCACTACTCCATCGAGGTTAGGCTTGGCACTTACCGAGTACCGTTGTGGTGTACTCATGCTAGTCTTCTGCACAGTTTTGTTGTGGAGATCCAGGTACATCAGGACAGGCTCATATCAGGTGATTCAGCAGCGCTTTGGAGACCTTGAGGTATGATCTGCTACGTCCGCGGATCCGGAGGCCCTCCTTCCATTCTTATAGTATTAGTAGATGTTTTTCCCTCATTTTGTTGTTTTAGATACTCTTGATATATATAGCCACAATTGTATTTTCCCTTTTAGTCTGTGTTACCCGTGGGATTCCGGGTCTTGGTGGTATGTTATACAGTGTGTCTGACGAGTGTATGTGCCAAGCGGCATGGATTACATTCCTATTTATATCGTTTTTCCGCTATTTCTTGTTTAATGTTCATAAACTTGTATATTCCGCAACGTGTTAGGCTTACCTAGTCGCAGGGACTGGGTGCCGTCACACCAGGTTCACGATTGGTGAACTAGGGTCGTGACAAGTTGGTATCAGAGCTCTAGGTTCATAGGAGTCACGGGACATAGACCGATTACTTAGAGTCTCGATGATCGATACAGAGACATCTGTATTTATCTACGAGAGGCTAAGTAACTGTTTAGGAAACTCTTCAATTCTTTGAATTCCTTATCGTGCACCATTTATTCAGTTGGAGCCTATTTCATATGTTCTTTTGCATCCACTCATTATTGAAATTGCGCACTCGGTATCAAGTATGCGCCGATGATTCATGACGCTGTAGAGAGATCTCAAGGGAGTCAAGAATTTACTCAACCATTGTTACCGCGTGTCATCCATATCGATAATGCAAGAGCATTGAGAGATCTTCAATTGTGAACATGGGGGTACACTAGGTTCTGACATTCGGTTGATAAGTACGGTCGTGAGAAGGTTTACTTAATTGCCTAATCGTCACAATAATGGTAGAATCGTAAGGTCGATGTAGATCTAAAGATAGTTGGTGGTAATAAAGACCATATGGTTCATATGAGATATCTCTTTAGCGAAGGATTCAGCTAGCAGAGATACTGGGGGAAATGAGTTTAACTGTCTTAAGAAGGACATGTACCAAATGAATGTCTTGGGATGTCTTATGATGAAGACGTACAAATGATAAAGGCTATTGTCATGGATTAGCAAGATGTATCTTATGGCTTCGTGCCAAGTGAAAGGATTTCACTATCAACGATCAAATTTTGGGTCATGTGTCATATCAAATTTGGCCTGCGATGTATCTAGGCGCTATTCAAAAGGTTCTTTGAAACTTGCGGATGGGCAAGAGTTGAGGCTCGTATGGTATGATGTTGGGACTTTTGATGTTCCTGTATCCCTAATAAATTCTACCTTTCATTATCAGCAGGGAAGATTTCGGCGAAGGCTACATGGTGCTTCGTAGGTGTGAGAGTCACAGTATGTCTTAAGCTATCGCGGTAAATAATGCTCGATGCATGGAGCGAGAAGATGTTTGGTTGTATTAGGATGAGGTCATACCCTATGGTGTTAGAGTGCTAATAGAGCACAGGTGGTTATATTCGTTGGATCAAGTGAGTTGCAGTTGAATAATAGTAAATGACTTGAGAGAATGGTTCTAATGTATTCGAGAGTCGTGAAATAGTGGCTTTGGGCTAAGTGGGAGAGTCCCACCGCTTACGATTGGGTCCCATGGTTAATTATCGGCATGAATTCTGGATACTAGCATATTAATGTGTTATTGCAGCCACGGGAAAGGACCATGTGTGGTAATTTGAGTATATGTATTGTTGAATGCATGTTATGGTTAGCCTTACTAGCCCATGTTCAAACTTGAGGGAAGATTCATGATTTACGCCTCGTATAGGTGCAGGTTGCGAGGGAAGTGCTTCCGCTGGGGGGCTTTATCGATAGGGTATTCATATGTTATAAAATTCAGTAGAGTTGGTTGCGTACTGGGGCAAGTCAGGGCCGGATGTCTCTCAATAGCGGTCCTACTGAATTTAAGAGGTAAAGTGTGGTGCCTGAAAATTCTGAGTCTATAAGTATAGTTGTGGCTCAAGCTTTTGAAGCAACTTATGAAGAAAGACACAAAATGTTCTATGATGTTATGACTTGTGGTGTAGCATTTGAGAGACATAAAATGGTCGTCGTTCTTGAGATAGCATGGCCTCACGATTTCAGGTCACTCGGGGTGAGTGCGGTTGAAATAAGTTAGGTATTGAAGGGAGAATTAACATTTCTAAGGCCTCATTTGTTTTTTTTAAGATTAAGACGTCTGAATCTGAATACACATGTGAATATCAATATGTGTACTAAGATTGAGACATCTTAATCTGAATACACATCTGAATTTATTAAGATGTGTATTAAGATCTGAATAGAAATAATTAAGACTATTTGATTTTTAACATCTGAATGTATAAAATTTATCTTTATTTGAAAATTAATAAACATAAAATTCAAATGAAATACTAACTAATTTAATATTCTATCAATAAAATATATAATTTTTTAAAATATGATAGTTGTTGGAGGTGATGGCTAATGGGTAATGCCGACTAGAGGCGGTAGTTGGTAGTAGTTTTGGTTGATGATGGTGGTTCATGCTAGTAGTTAGTAATGATTAGTTGTGGTGACGAGTATGATTGAGGATGGCGGTGGTGAGTGGTGATAGTTAATAATGTCGGGTGGTGGTAGTAGTTGTGATTGAGGAATGTGGTAGGTGGGTGGTGGTAGGTTATAATGATGGGCAGTGCCAGATGTGCTTGTTGATGGTGATGGGGTGGTCAATTGTGATAGTTGATGCAAATGAGTGTTAATTGTGGGTGAGAACGATGGTGGGGATAGTAGGTGGTGATGGTCGATAATGGAGGCTATGATTAAGGATGATGGTGGCGTTGTGGCTGTGGAGGTGGTGGTTGGGGGATGTGTGTGGTGGTGGTGGTTGAGTATGGTGGTGGTGGTGACATGGTGGTAGTTGATAATGGTAAGTGGTGACAGCAGTTAATAATGAATTTGTGATAACATCTTAATGAAATTAAGTCTCTGTTATAGATCTTAATTATACAGACCTATTCAGACCCATTAAGTGGTTGTGAAGTAAAAAAAACAACAAACTTAATGATTAAGATTTGAATAATTAAGATTCAGACTTTCGAAACAAACGCACTTAATGTCTGAGATCTGACTGGTTAAGATTCAGACCTCCATTAAGTGAAAACAAATGAGGCCTAAGGCAATCAAGGATAAACTGGAATGAAGTAGATTGGTTAGCCATAGTTGAGTTGGCATATTGGTGTCAATGATCGGTTCATGTAACGTGATCGAGTTATGCATGAGATTTGTGACGGTGCATTTGAGGCTTGTCGGCCGCAGTGATTGATGTTATTCTGAAGTATTCTTCTGTTAGGGGCCTGTTACAAGTCGGCAGATCTCGGGAAGGGTTATGGTGGCTTGGACCACTACTTAGAGATTGGCATATTCGATGGTTATGAGAATTCGCCTGTATGTTGCTATAGTTCTCCTGAAGTGAGTTAAATAGAAAGTCTTATGTGATGAAGTATTAGCCTATCATCAGTTCTAAAGTTGTGATGGAAGTCGTGTTTATCGTATATCGGCACGTGAGGTGCAGTGAGTGGTATGGAATTTGTAGTAAGGACCAAGGTCGCTGTTTGGTCAATGAATGTGATATAAAGAGCTCGGTTGAGCAGGAAAGGAGTTACAATGTTTTGAGTTAGATGGGTATTAACGTCAGTATCACTTGATATCTATGAAAAAGACTTTACATCCCGGTTAGGGACTCCTGATCGCTTTTCAGCATTATTGCAACCGGTGGTTTGAATGTGCAGGCCCGTTAATTATTCGGAAGATGGTGGGAGCTTGTCCCACAAGAATATTGTGTAGGTGTGACATGTAGTCACTTGATTAATTAGAAATTTAAACCAAGTATGAGGATCTTGGTAATATCATCCATTTGAGAATTTATGCCTGAAGGGCACACTGCTTATTGGGTTATAGACCTGTGAAATATTATTGGCTTAGCTTGGCACGATCAGGATAGACCTAAGATCGGTGGATTGATTTAAATGTGGAAGTCAGCCTTACATCAGGCCAGCTGTGTTAATCTAAACAATGCGCTCCTTATGGAGGGATAGTCGCGGTTTGATTTTGTGGTTAGTTAATTCATGTAAAGATATATTACACCGTACGAGTTGTGAGACGGCTTGGTAAATTCCTTATGTGTTGAGGTTCTTCTCAGCGGTGATGTTATATGAGCATGATGGCTCTTGAGACTTAGATTATGTATCGCACCTCAGTTGTGCTTGAGTTTGTAGCCTATAGCGCTATATGTTTCTTTATGAATGAAATCATACACCTTAGTGTGCTTATGATCGATATTCAGTATCTTGATGTGATGAGCTATTCAACTCGACGTATGGCTCCTTGTGTGAGTTTTATATTTGGATCGGGTGGCACGCCGCCATGGTTATATTGTTTGGATCGGGTGGCACGCCGCCATGGTTATATTATTTGGATCAGGTGGCACGCCGCCATAGGTATACTGTTTGGATCGGGTGGCACGCCGCCATGGGTATATTGTTGGGATTGGGTTGCACGTCGCAACAGTGTGATGTTTATTTCAGTGTCCATATTTGCTTTTATGTGATCTGTTTCCTATTTTTCTGAGGAAGTCCATGTTAGTGTGAGAGTTAAATAGTTCTCTCTAGTGTTTGCCTTCCTTTTGTATCACGTACGAATTAGTAGCCTACTGGCACATTGTGTCATCTTGCAGGACTTTTGATTATGTCTGAGGTGGCTATTCACCTGAGCAGTTCGTACTGGGTGAGATGAGGTTATGGGATTTGGGGTCAGTGCAAACTGATTATATGAAGTATATTGTAGAAAAAAAAATCATTCTCTAGGTTAGGACAAGGTAATGGATCTTGTCAGGAGTATAGACCCAATGAATTGTTGATTCAGTAGTTGGTCATGAATATTGGCACATCTCCTCCGTCGTGTCAGTATTGTAAAAGTTAGAACAAGGCCTATGTAGATCATGAGGTGCAATGCGAGCATCTAATTCATTGAATTTTTGGCTAATTTGGTCATAAAGTATTATCGTGGTCATGTGGATTTTGTGTTGCAAGGTAAGAATCCAGCAAAGTTATGCGTTCATGTTTGAGGATGGCGTGTGAGGAATAATTGAGTGATCTCTTGATGAAAAGAGGCCTGTCATAGAATTCCGGATGTTGGAATTCGGCTCTAAGACTTATTTGTTTGAACAAAAGGGAATATCTTTTGATTATATCAGGCTAATGTGCTTAGCTGACTCCGAGATTTATTGGCCCCTTTTTAGATTTTGAGGCGTGTTGGGTAGGTTGCTTATGAGCTGGCCTTACCCCTAGCCTAGCCGGGGTCCATCCCGTATTTCATGTCTCTATGCTCCGGAGATGCCATGGTAACCCGTCGCACGTGTTGGATTTTAGTTCAGTCCAGCTGGACAAGGACCTATCCTATGTTGAGGAGCCAGTTGCCATTTTGGACAAGCATATCAGAAAACTAATGTCGAAGGACATAGCTTCAGTGAGGGTCCAGTGGGGGGTTAGCCGGCCGAAGAGGCAACATGGGAGACCGAGCAAGATATGCGCAGTCAGTACCGTCATCTCTTCACCACTCCAGATATGTTTTCTATGCTCGTTCGAGGACGAACGAATCTTTTAAGTGTGGGAAGATGAAATGACCCGGCCGGTTGTTTTTGAAATTTATGCCCCGATCCCCAATTTAACTGTTCCCCTAAGTTCATTTCTGCTATTGTGGTTTGTCGGGAGGGTCGGTTCTAGAATTTGGAGTGTTTTGAGGCATTTAGTCCCTAAATGGGAACTTTATAGTTGAAAAATGGCCCGTAGTCTGAACAGTGTTAAGACGACCTCGGAACGGACATCAGATGGTTCAATTAACTCCGTTAGGTGATTTCGGGGTTGGGAGCGCATTTGGAATGTATTTTGGAGGTCTGTAGCTCGATTAGGCTTGAAATGCCGAAGTTTGAATTTTGGCAAAACCTGATGGGAGGTGAGATTTCGATCCAGGGGTCGGAATGGAATTCCGACAATTTTTGTAGCTTCGTTATGTAATTTTGGATATGTCCGCAAATTTTTAGGTCATTCGGACGTCGTTTGATCGGGTTTTGGATTGAATGTTAGTTTTCTGAAGTTTAGAAGAAAACTTAGGCTTGAATCAGCTATAATTCGATGTTTTCTGTGTTTAAGGACATGTTTTCTTGATTGGAACAAGTTCGTATCGTGTTTTTGAGTATGTTGGTGGTTTTCGTTGGGGTCCTGGGGGCCCGGGGATGAATTCGGGGGTCCAAACGGACCATCCTAAGCCAAAATGAACTGCTGGAATTTGCTGCAATAAATTGCAGGCAGTGTTTTCTTCACGATCGCGAAGATTTGCATGCTATCGCGTAAGGCAGCATTTGGGTGTATCGCGATTGCGTGGTGATGTCTGCGATCGCGTAGGCCAAGGTTGGAATGCAGTGCGATCGCGTCGGGGTTCACGCGATCGCGTGAGGTCAAATCCAGATGCAATGCGATCGCGGGGCTGATGTTGCGACCGCGTAGGGATTTTTGGGCTGTTCACTGCGATCGCGTGCCAAAGGCTACGACCGCGTAGAAGGAAAATCACGCCCTAGGAATTTGTGCATCACGATCGCGAGCCTAGTGCGGCGATCGCATAGGATAAATAGGCCTGGCAGACTTTAAGTCCAGAAACATTTCAGACGCGGCCTATCACTCAAAACCTCCATTTTTGAGTTCCAAGAGAAGGTATTGACGGGAAATTGCTGGTATATCATCGAGAAATCATCGGGGGTAAGTTTCTTGGCCAAAATTCGTTACTTTATCATGAAATCCTTGAGTATTTCACTGTTAATGGAGGATTAATGGGGGGTTTTAGCCCTAGGCCTAAATTATAGAAAATCATTGATTTGAATGGGCAAACGGAGTCCGATTTTGATAAATTTTATATGCACGGACTCGTGTTGAGATAAGGAAATCAAATATATAACTTTTGTAATATTTGAGAAGCGTACCAAAAGTCTGGTTTTGGCAACTTGTGGGTTTTGGTGTATTTTGAATTGTTTCGATTGGGTAATGCCCAATTGACCTATTTTGATGTAATTCTATTGACTTTTATCAGATATTACACGTGTGGAGGCCGACATTCGTGGCAAGAGAGTTGTATCTTAGCGGTTTTGTACCGGAGTCGAGGTAAGTGGCTTGTCTAACCTCGTGTGGGGGAACCTTCACCCCTAGGATATTATGTGATAGTTGAAAAGCCTTGTACGCGAGGTGACGGGCGGGTACATGCGCAGGTTGTTGTAACTCACTGTACTTGAATTGTCCGATTAGTGATATTCCTGTTCTCAGTTGATTAAATTGTTACATTTTCCTGGTATTCGCTAGAAAAGCATGACTAGATAGGATTTATCTGTCTAATTGCCTAATTGTCTTATTTGAACTTCTTGATAATTGTTGGTACTAGTTTTGGTGAAGTTGTAGTTAAGCATATTATATTTCCTCTGTGCGTTTCTTTATTTGTTGTGTTGGTGGACTGCGGGTTCGATTCCTGGAGATCCCAGGGTTGTGGGTTCGATTTCCAGAGACCCGGAGTGGTATTCTTTGTGGACTGCGGGTTCTATTCCCGGAGACCTAAGGGATGCGGGTTCGATTCCCGAAGACCCGAAGTTTATTGATATATTATTGAGATATGAACTGCGGGTTCGATTCCCGGAGATCCTGAGATCATTGAGACACATCCTGGGGTATTGACACATGGGTTGCGAGTTCGATTCCCGGAGACCCAGAGATACTGTTATTGGGACTGCGGGTTAAATTCCCGTAGCTTCGGGATTGTTGATTATTGAGTGGGACTGTGGGTTCAATTCCCATAGGTCCTGGACTTGCTGGTTGAGTTTTGTTGAGTTGGTCACTTAGGTTGTTATTCGTAGTCTATCATAGTAATTACCCTATTGATGTTACTTCGGATTTATTCTCACATATTCCTGCTTATTATTGTTGATTATTATGTTGTTGTTTCTCTCAGTAGGGCCCTGACCTTCCTCGTTACTACTCCATCGAGGTTAGGCTTGGCACTTACTGAGTACCGCCGTGATGTACTCATGCTACTCTTCTGCACACTTTTGTTGTGCAGATCCAGGTACATCAGGACAAGCTCATACTAGGAGATTCAGCAGTACATTTGGAGACCTCGAGGTACGATCTGCTACGTCCGCGGATCCGGAGGCCCTCCTTCTATTCCGATAGTATTAGTAGATGTTTTTCCCTCATTTCGTTGTTTTAGATACTCTTGATATATAGAGCCACAGTTGTATTTCCCCTTTTAGTCTGTGTTACCCGTGGGATTCCGGGTCTTGGTGGTATGTTATGCAGTGTGTCTGACGAGTGTATGTGCCAAGCAGCACGGATTACATTCCTATTTATATCGTTTTTCCGCTATTTCTTGTTTAATGTTCATAAACTTGTATATTCCACAACTTGTTAGGCTTACCTAGTCACGGGGACTGGGTGCCGTCATGCCAGGTTCATGATTGGTGAACTAGGATCGTTACATAAACTTTATCAAATTACATATTTTTTTAGGCACATGAATATATAATAGATTAATAGGACACATGAGGAAAAGTACCAACATAGTTATTATTAAATATCGAGGAGTCCTTAATGGCATACAAATACAAGCACAGACGTTAATAGAGCAGTGGATTACTATTTTCCTTCAAGGTGTCTGGTACGAAGGTCTTAACGTGCCTACTTCTCTGCAATCTTTTTAGTTTTAGATTTATTGGAAACCTCAAAAAGAAGAATACGGAAGTCACCAAGGATTTAAGTATTTAAAGTAGGCATTGAAAGCCTATATATTAAACCCCTTGGTAAGTCCGTTATATAAGTGACCTATATATTAAACCCCTTGGTAAGTTCCGGACAAAGCCTATATTTACACAATATTTCTGTTTCCCCCAGTATAAATGTTTTTAACATAAATGTATATGTTGACTTCACCCGCAACATCATCCTCGTGACAATCATGGTCTGATATGGATTGGGTATAATTAGGATTATTTTACTCATAATATTATTATAAACTTTCAGGATTGAATCCTTCTATCCAAACCAAGCTAAGTAAACTGCCAACACTCAAGATCATAACTGACCCTGCATTGTACGGAATAAGTTTGGACATTCTAAGGCCTCATTTGTTTGCACTTAATGGAGGTCTGAATCTTAATCATTCAGATCTCAGATATTAAGTGCGTTTGTTTTGAAAGTCTGAATCTTAATTATTCAGATCTTAATCATTAAGTGTATTTGTTTTTTTTACTTCACAACCACTTAATGGGTCTGAATAGGTCTGTATGATTAAGATCTATAACAGAGACTTAATTTTATTAAGATGCTATCACATATTCATTATTAACTGATGTCACCTCCTACCATTATCAACTACCACCATGTCACCACCACCACCATACTCAACCACCACCACCACCCACACACCCCCCACCACCACATCCACCACCACCATGCCACCATCATCCTTAATCATAGCCTCCATTATCGACCATCATCACCTACTATCCCCACCACTCCGACCACCATCGTTCTCACCCGCAATTAACACTCATCCGCATCAACTATCACAACACCATCCTATCACCATCAACAAGCACAACTGGCACTACCCATCGTTATAACATACCACCACCCACCTACCACCTTCCTCAATCACAACTACTACCACCACCCGACATTATTAACTATCACCACACACCACCACCATCCTCAATCATAATCGCCACCACTACTAATCACTACTAACTACTAGCATAAACCACCATCATCAACCAAAACTACCACCAATCACCGCCTCTAGTCGGCATTACCCATTAGCCATCACCACCAACAACTATCATATTTTCAAAAATTATATATTTTATTGATAGAATATTAGATTAGTTAGTATTTTATTTGAATTTTATGTTTATTAATTTTCAAATAAAGATAAATTTTATACATTCGGATGTTAAAAATCAAACAGTCTTAATTATTTCTATTCAGATCTTAATACACATCTTAATATATTCAGATATGTATTCAGATTCAGGTGTCTCAATCTTAATACACATATTAATATTCAGATGTGTATTCAGATTCAGACGTCTTAATCTTAAAAAAAACAAATGAGGCCTAAGTCATCTTTCTTCCTAAAAACTTTCCTAGAATCATGTGGTAACTCCCGTCACTAAATACCAGTCCATATATTAATATGCGTGTGAATATATTAATAGGACACATCAGGTTATGTCAGAGTACAGAACGTCTCCCAATATATTCATAACAATCGTCAATACATAAGAAATATATACTAATGTCGGAGGTAAACAATTACTCCATAGTTAATATAGGCTAGATATTTGTAATTAACAATATATAACGTCTGTGAAGCGGCTACAATCGTATTACTGTCATCGGATATTTGAGGATGAATGAGTAATTGTTTGAAACCAATGAATATGATCAGGACTGTTCAAAAATGGGTCACTGGATTTGATGTAACACTCCTTAAATTTATTAAAGTTTCAAGACACGCTAAATATTAAATTTAATCTTTATAATCATAAATTATACTTCTATTACGGATTTAAACCCTTATGATTAATTTTGAGTTACTTTTTTATTTATAAGTAATTGGACATACAGTTAGGGAAATATTAATAATTTTAATATTATTAATGGTTAAAAGTAAGTATAATAGGATATTAGTTAAGTTATCAGTTTAAAAAAGAAAAGGGGAAAACAAAAAGAATAAGAAAGCACGTGACTAGGCCTTAACCCTTTCAAGGCAAAAGAATTAAAAATGGTCTTTGAGGATTAAAGAGAACAGAAGGCAAAAGAATAAAAAAAGGTCTCTTCACGCAAAGAACGCAAACGTTGGGAAATAAGAAACAGAAGCAGCAAGCGAGTCACACAGTCAACGGAAATTCTATGGTTCTTTACAAATCATTTATGCTTGAATTCAGGTATATAAAATTCCCTATTGGCAATTATCCTAAAGTAGTAATATGAAAGAATTGAATAGTTAAGTCCCTTCTTCCTCTATATCAACAATAAATTTTATATTTAGGTGTAGTACTTTAAAATTAATTAAAATTCACTGATTGTTGTAGAATCGATTTTTTGACTGGTGTCAATTGGATTGGAGCCTACGTATTGGCTCGAGAATTTTTTAGGTGAGTTGATATAATCCTTTACTAAAGTGGTTTAACTCACAAAAGCACACATACAAGGTATTTGATGAATTGCTTAAAAGAGTTTAACTTTATTTAATTAGAGCAAGTGAGTACCCATTAATTTAGAATTGTTCTAGCAAACGTTTAGATGATCTATTATGCTATATGTACTTAAATTTTAGATTTTTGTGTTGTTTTTATATGCTATTTTCATGTTGAGAATTATTAAGAAGGAAGAATCTTTAGAAATATTATTGTAGGTTTATTTCATTCTTATGTCATGCTTTACATTTAAGGAAACCAATAAGAGCATGTACATAATGTTCAATAAAGAAAATATTTAGACTTGAAAAGTCACAAGAAGAAGTTTTAGAAGGGGTCATCGTCCAGGCCGAGGGTCCTAATCAAGGCGTTGACTTCATGAAACTACTTGTGCCAAAGTATGGAGCACACGAGCCGAGGGTCTCCCTGCTGAGAATTTACTTAGCCATGCTAAGGTATGATACAAGAGCGCTGAGAACCATGAAGCGAGTGGCACCTCGTGGATTGGGCCTATTCGATCAGGTTGGGATCGAACCCGTGCCGATCACACGGTGACTGAGACAGAATTAATGTTTACATGCATTTAGAACCTTTGCTCGCAATGTATATATATCATTAAATTTTCTCCCCCTGTTATTGAGACTAACTGAGTACAATGGATGGTACTGACGTTCACTTTTGGGAACCTACGTTGGTCTGTGGTATATCGTAGGAACCGAATTTGCAGGCGAGCAGGCTACGAGTTAGGACTTCCTTCCCTTCCAGTTCTATTCGTGAGCTCCGCTTTTGTTCATGGAGTATTCCTTAGAGTCATTTTCATTTAGCTATTTCTTTGTTTATTTAGAGAACTGACTAGGAAATCTCATGTCCTGAGCAGTGCGTCAGTTTATCTGTAGAGGCTTCATAGACATAGTCATTGGGTTGAGAGTCATAAGTTACTTTATAATAACTTAGCAGAAATTTCAGTAGTTACTATGAATAAAGCTTTGGAGTTTATTTATTTAAATATTTGAATTAATCACAAGTATTTGTTTAGAGTATTGCTTTGTTGCATATAATGTTTGGAGTTATAAGAGGCTGGATAAGCAGAGATGGTTCGCTCGGTCATGTTTAGTGATCGAGTGCCGGTCTCGGCTTGTGCAGAAAATGGGTCGTGACAAACTTGGTATCAGAGCCTCAGGTTTATAGAGTCCTGGGGGTCTATGAAGCCGTGTTAGTAGAGTCTTGTTTATAGGTATGAAGCGCGCCATACTTATAAACAGGAGGCTACAAGCATTTAGGAAATATCTCATTTTTTGTCATACTTTAGATCGTGCAGTAGATCCTACCTCTAAGGAATTATCTAATGTATTCGTTTTTCCAAAATTCGCAAAAATGGCTTGTACTCGCAACTCTGACAACGACACTCACGATGCTGCTCAAGTAACTCTTGCTACTATTATGGCCCAAGGCAGAACTAAAAAGGCTTCAACCCAGAAAAGGAAGAGTAAATCCACGGAGGGGGTTCAAGTACCCCGGGGTGAACATGAGGAAGGGGTGGGGCATAATGATCTAGTACCCCAGGATCCAATACTGTCCCCAATAGTAGCTCCGGCTCAGGCAACTATATCTCCCGATATAGGTCAGATGTTTAATGTTGTCAATAGTGCTATGGAGATGTTTAAAGCCTTCATGGCCAACCAGAACTAGAGAAGAGATGAGATTCCGCCTCCATCAAATAGACAGAACAATTCCGAGTCCTCAAGAGTTAATGAATTTTTAAAGTTGAGTCCTCCAGTGTTCCATGGTTCTATAGTTGATGAAGATCCGATGTTGTGGCTGAAGGGTGTCAAAAAATCCCTCCGAGTGATGAAAGCATTTGATGATGAAGTTGTGGAGTTGGCTGCTTACCGGTTTAGATATGTGGTCGGCGCTTGGTTTGAGACATGGGAAAATGAAAGAGGTGAATATGATGGTCCGCCTACTTGGGGAGAATTTGAAGAGGCATTCGTGGCTAATTTTATCGCAGAAGAGGATAGGAAAGCTAAGGCTACAGAGTTCGAACAGTTCAAGCAAGGGAATAAAAGTGTGCAAGAGTACTACATGGAATTCATAAGGTTGGCTAAGCATGCTCCTCACATGGTTAAGACAGAAAGAGCAATGATTCGCAGGTTTGTTGGCGGTTTGGCTTACCACATTAAGGATACGACATCAGCTGCAGCGGTAGGAATGACAACTTTCTTGTCTGTTGTGGGGTTCGCCAAGCACTTAGAAAAAGACAAACAACATAGAAGAGAAGAGAAAGAGCATAACAAGAAATCCCGGACAGCGTGCATGTTTAATGGTACATCCAGCGGAGGTGGAAGGGATTCCTCTAATAAGGAGTCATTAGCACCATCTCAGTCCAGTCATCAGTCAGGTGGTGGGTCTTCCTTCATGCGTACTCAGAAATATGGAAATTAGTCTCGCTAGAGTTAGAATTTTGGGACATCATCCTCACATAGCCAAAGTCATGCTGAGCAACATTCACACTAGCAAGGTATTTGTAGAACATATAAGCGACAACATTCAGGTCAGTGCAAGCTCGGGTTTCATGGTTGCTACCATTGTGGAGACATTGGTCATATAAAGGCCAATTGCCCAAAGTTGCAACGTAATTTCAAGGGTTGATCAACTCGTCCTTCTAGTTCCTCAGCTACTGCAGTTGCACCATCTCAGGCTCGTAATTCTCATAATCAGATCGGGCATGGAGTAGGCAGAGGTGTAGATCGAGTTACTCAGGGAGGGGGACAGCCCCGTTTGTTTGCTACACTTGATCGTCAGAGTGCAGAGGCATCTGCAGAAGTTATTACAGGCATACTTTTAGTCTGCTCACATAATGCTTATGCCATAATGGACCCAGGTTCAATGTTTTCATATGTTACTCCATACTTTGCAATTAACCTCGACCTAGAACCTGAACAACTTAGTGAGCCATTCCTAGTATCTACTCTAGTTGGCGAGTCAGTGGAAGTTACCAGAGTCTATAGAGGTTGTATAGTTTCAGTCCAAGGTCGCAACACCAATGCCGATCTCATAGAGTTAGAAATGGTGGATTTTGATGTGATCATGGGTATGGATTGGTTGTCTTCCTGCTATGCCATGTTAGATTGTCATGCCAAGATAGTCAGGTTCTAATTTCCAAATGAAGAAGTATTAGAGTGGAAGGGTAGTTCAGCATCGCTTGTAGTTAAGTTTATTTCTTACCTTAAGGCACAACGAATGATCAGTAAGGGGTGTCTCGCCTATTTGGCTCACATCATTAATCCAGAATCAGAACCGCCAGCTCTTCAGTCAGTGCCAATTGTCAGGGAATTTCCAGAAGTTTTCCCAGATGACCTTCCCGGACTTCCTCCCGAAAGAATCATAGACTTCGGCATTGATCTCATGCCAGGCACTCAGCCCATATCTATACCTCCTTATAGGATGGCTCCAGCAGAACTTAATGAGTTAAGAGAACAGTTGAAAGACCTTCTTGACAAGGGCTTTATCAAGCCGAGTGTTTAACCGTGGGGTGCCCCGGTCCTGTTTATCATGAAGAAAGATGGGTCTCTCAGAATGTGTGTCAACTATCGGCAGTTCAATAAAGTTACAATTAAGAACAAGTACCCACTGCCAAGAATTGATGATTTATTTGATCAACTTCAGGGTGCAAAGTACTTTTCAAAAATAGACTTGAGGTCGGGATACCATCAGTTGAGAATCAGAAAAGAGGATATATCTAAAGCAGCCTTTAGAACTCGTTACGGACACTATGAATTTTTAGTGATGTCCTTCGGGTTGACAAATGATCCAGCTGCATTCATGGACCTCACGAACAAAGTTTTCAATCCATTCCTGGATACCTTTATTATTGTGTTTATAGACGATATTTTGGTTTACTCTAAAAGCAAGTAAGATCATGCAGAATACCTCAGAATAGCCTTGCAGACCTTAAAGGAGAATGAGCTTTATGCCAAGCCTTCAAAGTGTGAGTTCTTGTTGCAGTCCGTGGCATTCATAGGTCACGTGATATCTAGTAAAGGAATAAAAGTAGACCCTCAGAAGGCAAAAGTAGTCAAGAACTGGCCTAGGCCGACAACGCCAACCGAAATTAGGAGTTTCTTGGGGCTAAATGGCTACTATAGAAGGTTTGTGGAGGGGTTTCCTCACTTTCAACTCCATTAATGAAGTTGACTCAGAAAGCATTTAAGTTCCAATGGTCAGACGCTTGTGAGCAGAGTTTTCAAGAGTTAAAGAAGAGGTTGACCATTGTACATGTGTTAACCTTGCCGACAGGTTTGGGTGGGTTCACAGTATATTGTATGTCTCCAGAGTGGGCCTTGGCTGTGTTCAGATGCAAAATGGAAAGGTTATTGCTTAAGCTTCCAGGCTGTTAAAGAATCATGAAAAGAACTACCCAACACACGACTTAGAGCTTGCAGCAGTGGTGTTTGCATTAAAGATATGGCGACACTACTTTTATGGCGAGCATTCTAAAGCGTTTACAGACCACAAAAGCCTCAAGTACATTTTCAAGCAAAAAGAACTAAATTTGAGACAGAGAAGGTGGCTCGAGCTATTGAAATCTTATGACATCAATATCCTTTATCACCCGGGCAAAGCTAATGTGGTTGCAGATGCACTTAGTAGGAAGTCAATGGGTGTCTTGGCCCATCTTGCAGTACAAAGGCGATCTTTTGGTCGAGAAATTCAAAAACTAGCAAATGATGGAATTAGATTGGATGAGATCGAAGAAGGAGATATAACTGCTTATGCCTTAGCGCAATCCTCCCTTGTTGCGCATGTTAAGGCTAAACAAGACGAAGATCCGTACTTAGTGAAATTAAAAGAAGGAGTCAGAAGCAAAGAAATAACCGTTTTCACTCTAGGAAGAGACAGAGTTTTGAAGTTGAATGATCGGTTATGTGTGCCTGATGTAGATTGTCTTAGGAAGGCCATAATGGAGGAAGCTCAGAGTTCGAGGTACTCTATCCACCCAGGTGCAACCAAAATGTATCTTGATTTAAAAGAATTGTATTGGAAGAAAGGCATGAAGAAACAAGTAGCAGATCATGTGGCTAAATGTTTGATTTGCCAGCAAGTCAAAGCCGAGCATCAGAGGCCTGGTGGCCTAGCTCAAGACATAGAATACCATAGTGGAAGTGGGAGATGATTAATATGGATTTTGTAGTAGGTATACCTCGCACATACCGTAAACATGATTCAATTTGGGTTATTGTAGACCGACTGACAAAGTCCGCGCATTTACTACCATTAAAGATGACGGATTCCGCAGAGCAGTATGCACAGTTGTACATCAAAGAAATAGTCTGATTGCATGGTACTCCAATTTCAATCATATCTGATAGAGGTCCTCAGTTCACGGTGCATTTTTGGCAGGCATTTCAGAAAAGATTAGGTACCAAGGTCAATTTAAGCACTGCTTTCCATCCACAGACCGATGGCCAGGCAGAAAGGACCATTCAGACTCTCGAAGATATGTTGCGTTCATATGTTATAGATTTTGGTGGTAATTGGGATGATCACGTGCCGCTTATATAATTTGCTTATAATAATAGCTATCAGGCTAGCATTGGTATGGTTTGAGCCAGCAGAGGTGTCGTTGATTGGTCCAGAGTTTGTTTGTGAGGCCTTGGAGAAAGTTCAGCTAATTAGAGAAAGACTTAAAGCGACGCAGAGTCGTCAAAACTCTTATTCCGACAAGAGGCATCGTGAGTTAGAGTTCATGGTTGGTGATAAGGTATTTTTGAAAGTTTCACCGATGAAAGGAGTTATGAGGTTTGGTAAGAAAGAAAAACTTAGCACTAGATTTATCGGAACTTATGAAATTCTAGAATAGAAAGAAAATGTGTCTTATAAGCTAGCGTTGTGATGACCCAAAGGGGTCATCACTTGTCTTAGTAATCATTTCAAGCTTTTGAGGTCCTAAAAACCTCATTTATAGCTGTCTCGATTTGCGTGCGCAGTTTAGGCGCGAAGCTGAAATTTTTTATGTTGAAATATATGAAATATGTGAGAAATATGAAGAATTTTCATATTAATATTGATATAGTTGACTTTGGTCAACATTTTTGGTAAACGGACCCGGACCCGTAATTTGACGGTCTCAGAAAATACGTAGAAAAATATGAAACTTGGGCGTATGCCCGGAATTGAAATTCGAGGTATAGAACCCCGGTAAAAGAATTTTTCTGTTAAATTGTTTTCTGAAAATGTTTAAGGAAAATGAAACTGAAATTTAATTAAAAAGCAATGGTATCGGACTCGTATTTTAGTTCCGATGCCCGGTTCAAGTCATATATATTGGTTAAGCGCTTCCTGTAAAGTTTGGTTGAAAACGGACGTCGTTTGACGTGTTTCGGCCTTAAATTGAAAATTTTGGAAATTATAAAATTTGAAAGAATTCTTGAGTTTTAAGGATCAATTCATTGATTTTGAAGTTATTTTGGCGATTTAATCGCTCGAGCAAGTTCATATGATGTTATTGAGTTAGTGTGCATATTTGGTTTGGAGCCCCGAGGGCTCAGGTGAGTTTCGGATAGGTATCGGGGTGGGTTTTGGACTTAGAAAAATTGCAGAAAATCTACAGCAGGTATTCCTTCTTCGCGTACGCGTCCATCTGGTCACGTTCGCGAAGGCTTCTCCTCCCCCTTCTTCGCGTTCGAGCCATTCCTCACGTTTGCATACAACAAACCTGGACCCCAGCCTTTTTCCTCTACGCGTTCGCGTGAAGGCTCCCGCGTTTGTGGAGCCTGGCCTGCCTCTTCTACGCGTTCGCGTAAGGCACCACGCGTTCGCGTAGGCCAACTTTGAAGCCCCCTAATTTTCTTCTACGCGTTCGCGATTGTGTCCACGCGAACGCGATGCCCATTCTGTCCAACCCTTCGCGAACGCGACACTGTGCACACGAACGCGAAGGAAAAATTTTCGCCCAGTGATTTAATACCCAAAACAGAACAGAATCGGGATTTTATCCCATTCCTCAGACACTCTCTTCTCCAACAGCCCTTAGGCGATCATTGGAGCATTTTTTTCACCAAAGTTCATTGGGTATGTATTGTTTAACTTGTCTTCTTCATTTTTCATCAACATCAATCAAATTCTTAGGCCTTAACATGTGTAAATGGGTAGAAAAATTAGAGAATTGAGTTTAATAAGGGTTTCAAAGAATTTGCGATCTAGACCTCGTTTTGGGGTCGATTTTAAGAACGAATTGTATATTTGAACTCGTGAATGATTGGGCGAATTTATTTTTGGCTCGAAACTTGAGTTTCGATTATGTGGGCCAGGGGTCGATTTTTACTATTTCGGGCAGAATGTTGTAAAAATCATATTTAGCTAATGAACTAGTTTGTTAAGTAGAATTGATGATATTAAATCAATGTGTATAGACACGGATGGATTGGAGCCAAATTTGAAAGGAAAAGGCAGTGCCACAGATTGAATTGTTCGTAAACATTCGAGGTAAGTGTTTGTTCTATCCTAGCTTGAAGGAATAGGAATTTAGTTATGTATGAATTATTGATTAACAGTTATTAGTGTCACATCGGTAACGGAGATAAATTATTGATTTATTATAAATTATTGGTTCAAAACCGGTAATTATAAATATTGTTGAAGTACAAATTATTGGTTTAAAATCGGTAATAATTTTATACATTTACTATGAATCAGAGATTATTGGCTTAATGCCTGTAATACATATATTAATGAATTGGATCGTGTGGCGCGCCGACCACTTATATATATTTAATGAATTGGGATCGTGTGGCGCGCCGACCACTTATATATTAATGAATTGGGATCGTGTGGCGCGCCGACCACTTATATGATAAGAAATGGGATCGTGTGGCATGCCGACCACAAAGTGATTTGAATCTTGACATTGGCCATAGTTATCGGTAGCCTATTGGTACAATTGGGAGCGGGTGGTACGCCTACCACAAGATATAACTTATTGTTACATTTGGGAGCGGGTGATACGCCTACCACGAGATATGAAATGAAAAAGGAATTAAGACATAAAAGTAAGATTTGTTCCGTTGACCAGATTACTCTGGATATTGTGAGTTATTCACTGTTATTTCAGAGCAGATTCTTTCTTTACAAAAGTTCGATAACATTTTCTGCTGTTGTATATGTATATATATTTCAACTGTACAAGTTTATGTGGGTGACTGGCCTTAGTCTCGTCACTACTTCGCCGGGATAGGCCAGGCAATTACCAGCACATGGGATCGGTTGTGCTGATACTACACTCTGCGCTCTTTTTGCGCAGATACAGGTTACGGACAGCAGCAGCGGCAGTAGCGACTTGTGGATTTTTTGACTACTGAGACTACGAGGTAGCCTTGCAGGCGTCCGCAGGACCCGTTGTCTCTTCTATCTATGTATTTCATTCCGTTATCTCATGTATTCGAGATAAACAACTTATATTTCTTTCAGACAATTGTGTGTATTATTCTTAGAAGTTCGTGAGTATTGTGACACCAGTCTTGGGTAGTGTATCATGTTTAGGTTTCTTTATCATATTTGATAAAATTGACTAAGTCTTCCGCTAAGTTTAATTATTCCGCTGTAATTATATGTTTTTAATTTAAAGTCTTAAGAAGAGTTTAGTAACTAATGGAAATGTATGTAACATTTGGCTTGCCTAGCTTCCACTAGTAGGCGCCATCATGACTCCCGATGGTGGGAAATCCGGGTCGTGGCAAGTTCTACCCATTGAGTTGTCCTCTATTCATCCCGTCTTTCATGTGTCTAAGCTTAGAAAGTACATTCATGATGAGTCGCATATAATACCTGCCGATACTATAGAAATTAAAGAATGCTTGAGTTATGAAGAGGTACCGATAGAAATTCTCGATAGGCAAGTAAGAAAGTTGAGAACAAAAGATTTAGCATCAGTAAAAATTGGTGGAGTAATCATGATTCAAAAGAGGCTACATGGGAGGTCGAGGAAGATATGAGGAAGAAATATCCATTTTTATTTGAGGAAAAAGGTATGTGAAACTAAGTTTGGTTTGACATTTATATTTCATTTATTAAATACAAGTTAGAAAATATTTTTGTCCTTCCTAGATTATGCTTAGCTGTTTTAGTAAATTAGTTATGCAGTAGTATATTAAATTCATTAAAGTGATTTACTTGTGCTAAAATTGTTGTGCTTTAGTTCTTGTTAGTTATTGTGGTACCTCCTTGCCGGAGTGTGAGTAATCAATTTATGAGCTGCATATGGTGCCTATTAATGGCCTGTTATGGTATATTTGGTGGTTGATGATGTGGTTGTGGTATTTGTGACAGGGATATTTTTTTTGGATAGTCCAATTTACAAGGGAAACTCTACCGAAATTTTAAAAATTTAGGGAGTTAGCCAAAATTTTGAGTGCCTTTGTAGAGTTAGTAGTGCTAAGAAAGTTTAAGAGGTTCAATGACCTAAGGAATGATTGTTAGCTTAAGAATAAGGTCCTAGTAACATTCAAGGACGAATGTTTTTAAGGAGGGAAGATTGTAACACTCCTCAAATTTATAAAAGTTTCAAGACATGCAAAATATAGAATTTAATCTTTATAATCATAAATTATACTTCTATTACGGATTTAAACCCTTGTGATTAATTTTGAGTTACTTTTCTATTTATATGTAATTGGACACACAGTTAGGGAAATATTAATAATTTTAATATTATTAATGGTTATATGTAAGTATAATAGGATATTAGTTAAGTTATTTGTTTAAAAAAAAAAGAAGGGGAAATCAAAAAGAATAAGAAAGCACGTGACTAAGCCTTAACCCTTTCAAGGCAAAAGAATTAAAAAAAAAGGGTCTTTGAGGATTAAAGAGAACAGAAGGCAAAAGAATTAAAAAACTCTTCACGCAAGGAACGCAAACGCTGGGAAATAAGAAATAGAAGCAGCAAGCGAGTCACGCAGTCAACATAAATTCTAGGGTTCTTTACAAATCACTTATTCTTGAATTCAGGTATATAAAATTCCCTATTGTCAATTATCCTAAAGTAGTAATATGAAAGAATTGAATAGTTAAGTCTCTTCTTCCTCTATATCAACAATAAATTTCATATTTAGGTGTAGTACTTTAAAATTGATTAAAATTCACTGGTTGTTGTAGAATCGATTATTTGACTTGTGTCAATTGGTTTGGGGCCTGCGTATTGGCTCGAGAATTTTTTAGGTGAGTTGATTTAACCCTTTACTAAAGTGGTTTAACTCACAAAAGCACACATACAAGGTGTTTGATGAATTTCTTAAAAGAGTTTATCTTTATTTAATTAGAGCAAGTGATTATCCATTAATTTAGAAATGTTCTAGCAAAAGTTTAGATGATCTATTATGCTATATGTACTTAAATTTTAGATTTTGTGTTGTTCTTATATGCTATTTTCATGTTGAGAATTATGAAGAAGGAAGAATCTTTAGAAATATTATTATATGTTTATATCATTCTTATGTCATGCTTTACATTTAAGGACACCAATTAGAGCATGTACATAATGTTCTATAAAGAAAAGATTTAGACTTGAAAAGTCACAAGAAGAAGTTTTATAAAGAAAAGATTTTTGGGGACTATCATTTATTCTGAGAAGGGGTCATCGTCCAGGCCGAGGGTCCTGACCAAGGCATTGACTTTCTGAAACTACTTGTGCCAAAGTAGGAAGCACACGAGTCGAGGGTCTCGTTGCTGAGAATTTACTTAGCCATGCTAAGGTATGATACATGAGCGTTGAGAACCATGAAGCGAGTGGCACCTCGTGGATTGGGCCTATTCGATCAGGTTGGGATCGAACCCGTGCCGATCACACGGTGATTGAGACAGAATTAAGTCAGGATAGTTGGAACTCCCAAAGTATAAAGTGAAGTATTTTTATCAAGAAAGAAAAAAGAAAAAAAATTTCTATTATGCAATTATTTGGAATTATTCTTATAGGCTTTATGTTTTACATGCATTTAGAACATTTGCTCGCAATGTATATATATTATTAAATTTTCTCCCCTGTTGTTGAGACTCACTGAGTACAATGGATGGTAATGACGTTCTCTTTTGGGAACCTATGTTGGTCTGCGGTACAACGTAGGAACCGGATTTGCAGGCGAGCAGGCTACGAGTTAGGACTTCCTCCCCTTTCAATGCTATTGGTGAGCTCCGCCTTTGTTCGTGGAGTATTCCTTAGAGTCATTTTCATTTAGCTATTTCTTTGTTTATTTAGAGAACTGGCTAGGAAGTCTCATGTCCTGAGCAGTGCGTCAGTTTATCAGTAGAGGCTTCATAGACATAGTCATTGGGTTGAGAGTCATAAGTTACTTTATAATAACTTAGCAGAAATTTCAGTAGTTACTACGAATAAAGCTTTGGAGCTGATTTATTTAAATATTTGAATTAATCAAAAGTATTTTTTTAGAGTATTGCTTTGTTGCATATAATGTTTGGAGTTATAAGAGGCTTGATAAGCAGACATGGTTCGCTCGGTCATGTTTAGTGATCGAGTGCCGGTCTCGACTTGTGCCGAAAATGGATCGTGACATTTGAGGGGAACGAATCCACGTCATAACTTATAAGTTATTCCGTACATATAATTCAATATAATATTTTGTTCATTCCTACTCTAAAGGTGGAATGAATGACCTTAAAAATATCCATTTCTAAAGGGTATACGATGTCCTAAATGAACAGTATACAATTTTTTGGTTAAAATTTCATGGTATAGCCAGTTTTCACACTGATCAATGAAAAATAGTCATCGTTTACGAAGTCAATGAAAAATAGCTACTATTTTGCTGTAACAGGGACGGGTCTCGTATAATATACGGGAGTTCTAGTGCATTTGTGTACGAACTCCAGTATATTATGCTGGACCGGTATACTTTGCTAACTCCTGTAAAATTTGCGGGAGACTGGAGCACTAGTACTCTAAACTCCAGTATATTATACTGAACAATTATACTGCTGGAACTCCCGTAAAATGTGTGGGAGTTCCAGCATAATTATGCTTGAACTCCAGTAAAATTTGCGGGAGTTCTAGCATAGTTATCCTGGAACTCCCGTAAAATTTACGGGAGTTCAAACACATTTATGCTGGAACTCCAGTAAAATTTGCGGGCATAATTTTTCAGATTTTGAATAGTGTTTTCGCTCAGATTAAAGTGGCTAAATTTCGATGACTTTTGAAACTTGGCTATTTTTCAACGACCAGTGGTAAATCTGGCAATTTTTGAATTTTTCCCAGTTTTTTGCTCATCTGGACATATGGTCCGATTAATGATAGACGAGTAAAAAATTTTCACTTATATTGTTCCAAACATTATAATGTACAGATGAGAACCCTATATCCATAATATTACCCATTCGTCCTCAAAAAGTCAAGTGGCGATATTACTATACAATGATATCATTTTTGGGTTTTCGTATAAGGATATTATGCGTATTAATATAAATGCGAGTCCAAACATATGAATGTGAATAGCTAATATTCCATTAAGCTTCATTCAGGTTACAGTTTAGTATGACTGCTCTTGCTGCACAATGGAGTTTCTTTAGATTATGTCATATTATGAAAATTGGTGATTTATGGTGTTATTTTATGAATAGGCATTAGTTTCTTTGAAACATCTAATGCCTAATGAACCAATAATGTTCCGGGAGGGTCTTAATATACTAGATCTTAACGTTCTATATATACTTCTATCTAGGGGTGTACATGGACCGGGTTGGTTCGGTTTTTATCAAAATCAAACCAAATCAATTATATCGGTTTAGATTGGTTCGGTTTTATCGGGTTTTTCGGATTTTCGGATTTTTTTGTTATATGAATATTATTTCCATCTTACGTTATTAAAATTATAGATAAAACTTTGATAAGTGAATATATGTTTAGTAAATATAGAAAAAGTTGACAAACATATGATCTATTAAAATATTCTAATGGGAGAAATTTTTTAATAACACATGATAGTTATTTTCTTAGTCGTCTAACAATAATTTTTCATTCACTTATGCTTACAAGGTTAATCAATGAGAGAATCCCAAATATTTCTACATTTTATAAAAGAAAAATCACTCCAAAGTCTTAAAAATATAAATAAAATTTATATATTTATGTCGGTTTGGTGGGATTTTTTTACTTAATACCAAACCAAGTCAAACCAAACCTAGTCGGGTTTTTAATCGGTTTGGTTTGATTTTTCGGTTTGGTGCGGTTTTCCGGTTCGGTTTGAACACCCCTACTTCTATCCCTCCAATTGCCATAAATTTATCCGAAAAATTATGTGATATCAGATAGGTCCTTCTTCCGTATCGAAAGCAATAGTAGGTTATCGTATAGACAAACATGGCTGGTTGCTTGAATTATTTCTATCACATATAAAAGACACTGGACCGGACTAAAATGAAATAATTGAAATTAATTTGTCTCAGACGTATAACTACAACTGTAAGAGAAGAAACAGAAATATAGGAGTGAAAAGAAGAGAGTAATTAATTGACTAACTGTCAACATAAATGTGAGTGAGCAGATAGATAAATAACATTATTAATATATTTAATAATACGAAGATGTGAGAGAAGGATACATCCACTTCTCTCACGGATTATACTGGTCATAGTAATGAAATTGTCTTCATTATGCCAATTTTTAGTAATTTACTTTATAAATCGCATATTGTTGCGAGTAATATTCTCATCGGCCTACTACAATTTAGAAATTATCTCATTGTATCCTGATATTGCGGACCTGCTCAAGGCCTATAACTATTGAAAATACTAATCAACCAATTTTAACAAAAATAATCAGTTTCTTACAAGGGAATAACCAGTTTCTCACTGTAATAATCAATTTCTTACAAGGGAGTATCAGGTTATACCTTCTAAATAGTGTCGTGCATTGTATAGGGACTCATTATTCAACCTAATGAAATTGTATGATCATCGATATTACCATTGTCGTGGATAAAGTCCACGACAAAATAGGTGAATCATATCAAATGCCGATATATAAGAGTAGTCAACTACATCGTTTAGGGATATAATAATTAGAATAATGGTAATATCGATTGGTTCAATCCTTCATAATTGGGAGTAACTTAGCAATTTTCTTTCATAAACGTTATCGCATGGGTTGTTTAAAATTGCTGAATAATCTGTGACTCTTTATATAAACTTACTGGGGCTTAATGTGCATTGGTTCATTAAGGTCTTTCGTACATAACATTATGAAAAACATAAGTTTATTCATACAGGTTGTCTTCCGATTTAGTAAATCAGGTAACTGATTGAATCGTAATTCCAAAATATATAAGTTCAATAAATTGATTAATTATTAACATTATGAGAAATATTTATCTATTATATAATTGGTTAATTAACATTATGTATTATTTCTAACTTTGAGAAGAGTTGAAGTAATAAATTGTAGCCTTTGAAGCGTTTTGCTCCTTGTTGATACTTCCCCTAGTCTTAGAACTAATTTGGGTCAAATTGTCCCGATATTATTTTTATCGGGATTGAATAATAATGCTTTTTAAGTCCCATGATCATTGCGAACATATAGTAAGGAGACCTCAAACTATGTATATATTTCTTGGAGAAATTTATACATTTCTCATCATATATGCTTCAATGGTAGCGCAAGACTTCACGAGTTTCTATCAAAGCATAGTACTGATTGGGAGCATATAATTTTACCATTATATCAAAGCATATAATGATGAATATATATTTGTGAGGGAGGCTTAAGTGTCCTTGTACCATAGGTACTTTTATATGTGTACCTATGGTAGTAATTACTTTCATATAATGATGAATATATGACCGTGATGCAGTAGTCTTATATCATGTAATAGACATTAGAACGTGAATGATCCTTATTCGCATTTTCAGTCTCAACTGTGAAAGTTCTTGAAATCAGGGAGAGCTAAAATATGAGCTCACAATTATAGATTGTAGTCGTAACAAATATGGGAGCGCAGTCCACACAAGTTACTATTCAAGTGTTGGGGTTTGGCCTCTTCAGTATACCTTGAAGTAGACATCTTAGAATATACTTCAAGGTATACTTGCTCAATGTCTGCAGGCCTCGGAGTCACCTTCCATTATCTTTTCATTTTGTTGTTTCCTTATTCAGATAGTGTTGTAGTAGACATCTTAGAATATTCTATAGAGCCTATGACTATGTTCCACCATTTTTGGTAAACAGATATATATGAAATATTCGTATTGAGAATTATTGTGTAATTATTTGATTTAGTTGTTGGGTGTTCAATTGGTTGAACTATGTGTTGTGTGGTTTGAGATGTGAACCGGATGATGAAAAGGGAAATCATAAATTGGTAAAGAAATTGAGAACAATAGTAGTGATGGAATACTTGGCTTCTTGTGGGAAACTAATGAAACAACTCGGATTGTGATGAACTGTTGAACATAATGGTATAGATACTCTAGGATGTAGAAACATTGTAACTTTGTTGTGATACAGGTTTGAAAAATTTGGAAACATGAACCAATTTGTAATTTTCTTATTGCCCTTGTTTGTGATATTGTGTAGTGCTCTTGTTTGCTGTTTGTGATTGTTGTGATTTGAAACTGTACGGTGGGATTGGGTTGCGCGCTGCAATACGAAGTAATAAGGTGTGGGTTGGGGTGATAATGTGACGACCCAAAGGGTCATCAGCTATTTTTCTCACTTGTTTCAAACTTCCGAGGCCTTGAAAACCTCATTCTATGTTGCCTCGATTTACATGCACAATCCGGGCATGTAGCCGGAAAGTTTTTGTGATAGAATATATGAATTCTATGAGAAATTTGAAGAAAATGATATTAATATTGATATGGTTGACTTCGGTCAACATTTTTGATAAACGGACCCGGACCTGAGATCGGACGGTCCCAGAAGGTCCGTAGGAAAATATGGGACTCGGACATGCGTCCGGAGTCGAATTCTGAGGCCTAGAGCCTAAGTTATGAATTTTTCTGTGAAATTGTTTTTGCTGTAATTATTAAAGGAAAATGAATTAAATGACCTTAGTATCGGGCTTTTATTTTGGTTCTGACGCCCGGTACAAGTCTTAAATATTATATATGTGCTTTCTGCAAAGTTTGGTGACATTTGGATGTCGTTTGATATGTTTTGTACCTTGAGTTCCAAATTTGAAAGTTTTGAAAACTAAAAGAATGATAATCATGAACTTGAGGCTTGATTTGATGAAATCGATGTTATATTGGAGATGTGATCGCACGAGCAAGTTTGTAATATGTTTTTGATGTTGTGTACATGTTTGGTTTGGAATCCGGGGGGCTCGGGTAAAGTTTTGATAGGCCGTTGGTGCGAATTCTAAAATTTTACACAGCTGGTTTTTCACCCAGCTGGTGTCTTCGCAAATGCGAAGAAAAGTGTCGAAATTGTGAAGGGGCCTTGATCGCAATTGCGAAGAATGTCCAGAAACGCTTGGGTTCACAAATGCGAACCAAACCTCGCAAATGCGAGGTCTTCACTTATTCGCCTGGGTTCGCAAATGCGAACACTTTGTCGCAAATGCGAAGACCCAGTGTGCCAGCCCAGTTCGCAAATGCGAACTCAGTCTCGCAATTGCGAGAGCCTCAGACCCCAGACCTGTAGTGTTCGCAATTGCGAACAAATGTTCGCAAATGTGATACCCGCATCTGTGCAATTTTATACTTAAACGAATTTTTCAGCTCATTCTTCATTCTTTCAAAAAACCCACACACCACACACGAACCCTCAAGGGAAAATTCACTCCAAAGCAATTGTAAGTCACTTTTTACTTAATTCTTTCAATTCCTAACAACATTAAATATGTTTTTCAATAGAAATCAAAGGTTTTCATGGTAGAAATTCTTGTTTTGGGTGGAACCTAGGGTTTTCATGAATTGGGTAATTGGACCTCGAATTGAGGTCCGATTTTGAAACAATTCGTATATTTGAACTTGTGGGGGAATGGGTAACCGGATTTTGGTCCGAACCCCGAGTTCTGACCACGTGGGCTAGGGGTATTTTGGGAAATTTTTGGGGTAAACTTTGAGAAAACCATTTTTAAGCATTCAAACCAAGTTATTTAGTATTTATTAATGTAATGGAATCAATTGTAATTAGATTCGAGCTATTTGAAAGCAGAAATTCGGGGAAAAAACTATAATTGAAGAATAATTTGGACTTCAAGGCTAGAGGTAAGTGTTTGTTCTATCCTAGCTTGAGCGAATAGGATTATGTGCTATGTGCTATGTGATCGAGTGCGGTGTATGGGCTGTTGTGACGAGCATCCATATGCTGGCGTCTAGCATGACCGTGAGTCATTGTTGATACTTGCTGTGAGATATTTTAAAGATGAATTGTTGAACCCTTGCCGGGTTGTGAATTATACATTGTTTTCCCTTGCTGGGACTTATTGTGAAGTGAAATATTGTTTTCCCTTGCCAGGACTTGTTGTGATGATTATTGTGTCCCTTGCCGGGACGGTTCATGATTTATTGTTTTCATTCTCTGCCCTTAACTGTGATTGTTATTTGGGTGAGGGAGAGTGATAATGCACCAAGAGTGATGCCGTGCCTTGTTTTACTGTTATTGCACGAAGGTTAATGTCGTGCCTTGTTATTGACTATGCATGAAGGATCATGTCGTGCCTTGTGATATTGATTATGCACGAAGGGTAATGTTGTGCCTTGTTATTGAACCATGCACGAAGGATCATGCCGTGCCATGGATGTGAGGATGAGAGTAAAAGCACGAAAGGTGATGCCGTGCACTTTATTTGCTTATTTGGTGAGGATGAGAGTAAAAGCACGAAGGGTGATGCCATGCAACTATTTTCTATTCCTTGACTTGATATTACCTGTTTCCTTTGTTGATTTAATACATGTTATTAACTGTTGAGTTTCCCTCTTATGAGATTTCTTGTTGGTTTTGTTTACATGATATTTCTTGTTATCTTGTGGTGTACATATATATATAGAACTGCACAAGGTATATGTGGGTGTCTGGTCCTAGGCTTGTCACTACTTCGCCGGGATAGGCTAGGCACTTACCAGCACATGGGGTCGGATTGTGCTGATACTGCACTTCTTTGCATTTTCCAGGTTTTGATCAGGAGCAGCAATAGTAGAGCCTTGCGTGGGAGTTGAGCATATCGAGACCGAGGTAGATTGCAAGCATCCGCAGGCCCGACGTCTCTTCCACTTATTCATATTACTGGCTGTAGTCTCCTTGTTCCGAGACAAACAGATTTATGTTACTTTCTTTCAGACCTTTATGTGTAGTATTCAATAGTAGTTCGTGAGTTGGTGACTCCATGTCTTGGGTAGAGGATTTCAGTATTGTTTTACCTTGGTACTGCTTATTTCTATTTTGATAAAGTCTTCCGTATTTATTTAATTAAGGTTATGGTTCTTGTTGATAAATTTGAGTATGAAATATTGCTAAAAACAGGAAAGTGTGAATATAGTGGCTTGCCTAGCTACCACGAGTAGGCGCCATCACGATCCCGATGTTGGGGGAAAATCTGGGTCGTGACAAGTTGGTATCAGAGCTCTAGGTTACATAGGTCTCACCACTCACGAACAAGCTTAGTAGAGTTTGAGAGGTAGGTACGGAGACGTCTGTACTTGTCCTTTAGAGTCTATTGAGTTAGGAAAGAGTCTCTCATTTGTTCCTTATTGTCGTGCGACTTGTTCCTCAAATACTGATTGAACTCTACTCTGTCCTTTCGCAGATGGTGAGGACACGCGCTTCTTCGTCCGCTGACCAGCAGCCTGAGCCCTAGGCAGCTCCCATGAGGGGCAGGGGCCGAGGCCGTATCGTAGGCTGTGGTAGGGGCAGAGCTCAGCCCCCGGCAGCTATTCCAGAGGTGGAGCCTCATATTGAGACTGACGAGGAGGTTCCAGTCCCAGCAGCTCCAGTGGGCCCAGCTTAGGTCCCGGGAGAGGCTTTATTTACCCCGGATCTTCGGGAGGCTTTGGTCAGGATAGCGGGATTTATGGACAGCGTTGCCAGAGCAGGCTTATTACCAGTTGCACCAGCCGCTTCTCAGGCTAGAGGAGGGGCCCAGACTCATATTGCTCGTACTCCGAAGCTTCTGATTCTCTATGGAGACTTGATCGGTTCTCCAAGTTGTTTACCACTAGTTTTAGCGGTGCCACATCAGAGGATCCTCAGGATTTCTTATTCAGTTGCCACGAGATTCTCAAGACCATGGGGATAGTGGAATCCAACAGAGTTGACTTCTACACATTCAGGCTTTCAGGATCCGCCAAGACTTTGTGGAGAGATTACTGTTTGACCCGACCAGTAGGGTCCCCGGATTTATCACGGGATCACTTTGCAGAGCTATTTCTGGAGAAGTTTCTCCATGTCACTAAGCGAGAAGCACTTCGGAGGTAGTTTGAGCGCCTCCAGCAGGGTACTATGACTGTCACTCAGTGTGAGACAAGATTTGTTGATCTGGCACGTCATGCAGTGGTGATACTCCCCACGGAGTGGGAGAGGGTCCGCAGGTTTATAGATGGGCTAAATCAGCCGATTAGACTTCAGATGGCTATGGGAGTTGGGAGTGATATATCATTTCAGGAGGCAGCTAATGCAGCACGTAGAGTTGAGATGGCTCTTGCTCGGGGAGGTGGTTATTCTTCAGACAAGAGGCCTCGTCATTCAGGCAGGTTTAGTGGTTCTTCTTCTGGTGGCAGGGAATCTTTTGATAGGGGCCAGTCTTCCAAGCCTTTCCATTCCGCCCTTCAGGCTTCACAGGGTGGACCAGGTGATCGTGGGTTTCGTAAGCAGTATTCAGATCAGTCTCCTATTAGTGCCCAGCCTCTTCAGGGTATTCGTTGAGGCCATTCGGTTCGTCAGGGCCAGCGGCCCCATCAGCGTAAGAGTTGCTACGATTGTGGTGACCTAGGTCATCTTGTCAGGTTCTGCCCTCGAGCGACAGTCAACACTCAGCAGCGGGGCCCTCATCCCATGATTCAAGGCCCCAGCTGACCCTCAACCTGCCCAGCGACCCAGAGGCAGGGGTAGAGACCATAGAGGTGGAGGTCGAGACCGTAGAGGTGGAGACCGTCCAGCCAGACGTAGAGGGCAGCCTGTTGATGACCGTCCTAGGGATGTAGCTCAGAGGGGAGGTGCTGATCCTCGATTTTATGACTTACCAGCCAGGCCAGAGGCAGAGGCATCGGATGCCGTGTTTATAGGTACCATTCTTGTTTGTGGCAGAGGTGCTTCAGTATTATTTGACCCTGGGTCTACATATTCATATGTGTCTTCCTACTTTGCACCGTATTTGGCTGTACCTAGCTGTGCTCTGCACATTCCAGTTTATGTGTCTACACCAGTGGGTGACTCCATTGTAGTCGACCGGATGCATCATTTGTGCATAGTTATTTTTGGGGGTCTTGAGACCCGTGTTGATCTGTTGCTATTAGACATGGTGGATTTCGATGTCATATTGGGGATGGACTGGTTGTCCCCATACCATGCTATCCTAGATTATCATGCCAAGACTGTGACCTTCGCCTTGCCAGAATCACCCCGACTAGAGTGGAAAGGTACCTCAAGCCACTCCGTTCGCACTATTATTTCCTATGTTAAGGCTCGACGCATGGTCGAGAAGGGTTGTCTAGCTTATCTGGCTTATGTTCATGATTCCAGCGTAGAGGTTCCTTCCATTGAGTCAGTCCCTATTGTACGGGAGTTTCCTGAGGTTTTCCCTTCAGACCTGCCAGGCATGCCACCCGACAGGGATATTGATTTCTATATTGATCTGGCACCGGGCACTCAGCCAATCTCTATTCCACCTATCGTATTGCCTCGCCAGATTTAAAAGAGTTAAAAGATCAATTGCAAGACCTTCTAGAAAAGGGCTTTATTAGGCCCAGTATTTCCCCCTGGGGAGCACCTGTGTTGTTTGTGAAAAAGAAGGATGGCTCGATGCATATGTGTATTGATTACCGGCAATTGAACAATGTGACGATAAAGAATAAGTATCCGCTGCCGAGGATTGATGATTTGTTTGACCAGCTCCAGGGAGCGAGGGTGTTCTCAAAAATAGACTTGAGGTCAAGCTACCATCAGCTGAAGATCAGGGTGGCTGACATTCATAAGACAGCCTTTCACACTAGATATGGGCATTATGAGTTCTTGGTCATGTCCTTCGGGTTGACCAATACCCCAGCAGCATTCATGGAGTTGATGAATCGGGTATTCAGGCCTTACTTAGATCTGTTCGTGATAGTCTTTATTGATGACATCCTGGTATACTCCCGCAGCCAGGAAGAGCACGAGCAGCACCTCAGAGTGGTTCTTCAGACTCTGAAGGATAATCAGCTATATGCCAAATTTTTGAAATGTGAGTTCTGGTTGAGTTCGGTGGCATTTCTGGGCCACATTGTATCTGTGGAAGGTATTCAGGTGGACCCAAAGAAGATTGAGGTTGTCCAGAATTGGCCTCGAACAACTTCAGTGACTGAGATCCGGCATTTCTTGGGGTTAGCATGTTACTACCGTCGATTTGTAGAGGGGTTTTCTTCTATTGCAGCCTCGATGACCAGGTTGACCGAGAAGGGTGCCCAGTTCCAGTGGTCAGATGAGTGTGAGGCGAGCTTTCAGAAGCTCAAGACAGCCTTGACTACAGCACTAGTGCTGATACTATCGACGGGTGCAGGGCCTTATACAATTTACTGTAATGCGTCCCGTACAGGGTTTGGAGCGGTATTGATGCAGGATAGTAAGGTTATTGCTTATGCTTCGAGACAGCTAAAAATACATGAGAAGAATTATCCAGTTCATGATCTTGAGTTGGCAGCAATGGTTCATGCCTTAAAGATCTGGAGGCATTATCTATATGGTGTGGCATGTGAGGTGTACACTGATCACAAAAGCCTACAGTACTTGTTCAAGCAAAAGGAGTTGAATCTACACGACAGCGGAGTTAGAGTTGCTGAAGGACTATGATGTTACTATCCTATATCACCCAAGTAAGGCCAATGTGGTGGCCGATGCATTGAGTAGAAAGTCTGCCAGCATGGGTAGTCTTGCATTCATTCCGGTCAGTCAGATACCATTTGCTCTAGATGTCCACGCCTTAGCCAACCAGTTAGTGAGATTAGACATTTCTGAGCCTAACAGGGTGTTGGCCTGCACGGTCGCTCGTTGATCTCTATTAGAGCGGGTCCATGAGAGGCAATTTGACGATCCTCATTTGCATGACTTGAGAGATACAGTACAGCGGGGAGGTGCCACGAAGGTAAATCAAGATGAGGAAGGGTATTGAGATTGTAGTGTCGAGTTTGTGTGCCAAATATTGAGGGGATTCGAGAGTTGATCTTAGCGGAGGCCCACAGTTCGCGGTATTCTATTCACCCGGGCACCGCGAAGTTGTACAATGACTTACGGCAGCACTATTGGTGGCGCAGGATGAAGAAAGATATCGTTGCGTATGTTGCTCGATGTCTAAATTGTCAGCAGGTGAAACATGAGCACCAGAGGCCTGGTGGTGTATTCCAGAGAATCGAAATTCCCGAGTAGAAATGGGAACAGATTCATTACTGGACTTCCTTTGACTCGGAGGAAATTTGATGCTATATGGGTCATTGTCGATAGGCTGACCAAGTCAGCGCACTTCATTCCAGTATCTGTCTCCTACTCATCGGAGAGGTTACCAGAGATTTACATCAGGGAGATTATTCAACTTTATGGGGTGTCGGTATCTATTATATCAGATCAGGGTACACAGTTTACCTCGCAATTCTGGAGAGCGGTCCATTAAGAGTTAGGCTCCCAGGTTCAGCTAAGTACAACTTTTCAACCTTAGACGGATGGTCAGTCCGATAGGACTATTCAGATTCTAGAGGACATGCTTCGTGCCTGTGTTATTGATTTCGGAGGCTTGTGGGACCAGTTTCTGCCATTAGCAGAGTTCGCCTACAACAACAGCTATCAGTCTAGCATTCAGATGGCCCCATATGAGGCGTTGTATGGTACGCGATGTCGATCTCCAGTCAGATGGTTTGAGCCGGGAGAGGCTCGGTTGTTGGGTACAGACTTGGTTCAGGAGGCCTTGGATAAGGTCAAGACTATCCAGGAGAAATTGCATTCAGCTCAGTCCAGACAGAAGACCTATGCGGATCGTAAGGTTCAAGATGTAGATTCCATGGTTGGTGAGCGGGTATTGCTCCGAGTGTCGCCTATGAAGGGCGTGATGAGGTTCGGGAAGAAAGGCAAGCTCAGCCCTAGGTATATTGGTCCATTTGAGATTCTAGATCGAGTGGGAGGGGTGGCTTACAGACTAGCTCTGCCGCCTAGCTTATCAGCCGTGCATCCATTTTTTCATGTATCTATGCTTCAGAGATACCACGACGATCCCACACATGTGTTAGACTTCACTACTGTCTAATTGGACATTGATGTATCCTACGAGGAGGAGCCGGTAGCCATTCTAGACCGGCAGGTTCGACAATTGAGGTCGAAGAGTTATCCTTTGGTGTGTGTTCAGTGGAGAGGTTAGCCTCCCGAGGAATCGACTTGGGAGTCCGAGTCTGATATGAGGAGCCGCTACCCACATTTGTTCCCCGACTAAGGTACTTCCTTCTCTTATCCGTTCGAGGACGAACAGTTGTTTTAGAGGTGGAGGATGTGATGACCCAATGGGTCATCACTTGTTTTCCTCACTTGTTCCGCACGTCCGAGGCCTTGAAAACCTCATTCTATGTTGCCTCGATTTACGTTCACGATCCGAGCATGTAGCCAGAAAGTTTTTGTGATAGAATATATGAATTCTATGAGAAATTTGAAGAAAAATGATATTAATATTGATATGGTTGACTTCATTCAACATTTTTGGTAAACGGATCCAGACCCTAGATCGGACGGTCCCGGAAGGTCCGTAGGAAAATATGGGACTCGGACATGCGTCCGGAGTCGAATTATGAGGCCTAGAGCCTAAGTTATGGATTTTTCTGTGAAATGGTTTTTGCTGTAATTATTAAAGGAAAATGAATTAAATAACCTTGGTATCGGGCTCGTATTTTGGTTTCGACGCCCGGTACAAGTCTTAAATATTATATATGTGCTTTCTGCAAAGTTTGGTGACATTTGGATGTCGTTTGATATGTTTTGGACCTTGAGTTCCAAATTTGAAAGTTTTGAAAACTAAAAGAATGATAATCATGAACTTGAGGCTTGATTTGATGAAATCGATGTTATATTGGCGATGTGATCGCACAAGCAAGTTTGTAATATATTTTTGATGTTGTGTACATGTTTGGTTTGGAGACCGGGGGGCTCGGGTAAATTTTTGATAGGCCGTTGGTGCAAATTATGAAATTTTACACAGTTGGTTTTTCACCCAGCTGGTGTCTTCGCAAATGCGAAGAAAAGTGTCGCAATTGCGAAGGGGGCAGACCAAGGCTGTGTTCGCAAATGCGAATCCTTGATCGCAATTGCGAAGAATGTCCACAAACACTTGGGTTCGCAAATGCGAACCAAACCTCGCAAATGCGAGGCCTTCACTTATTCGCCTGGGTTCGCAAATGCGAACACTTTGTCGCAAATGCGAAGACCCGGTGTGCCAGCCCAGTTCGCAAATGCGAACTCAGTCTCGCAATTGCGAGAGCCTCAGACCCCAGACCTGTAGTGTTCGCAATTGCGAACAAATGTTCGCAATTGCGATACCCACAGCTGTGCAATTTTACACTTAAACGAATTTTTCAGCTCATTCGTCATTCTTTCAAAAACCCACACACCACACACGAACCCTCAAGGGCAAATTCACTCCAAAGCAATTGTAAGTCCCTTTTTACTTAATTCTTTCAATTCCTAACAACGTTAAACATTCTTTTCAACAGAAATCAAAGGTTTTGAGGGTAGAAATTCTTGTTTTTTGGGTAGAACCTAGGGTTTTCATGAATTGGGTAATTGGACCTCGAATTGAGGTCCGATTTTGAAAAAAATCATATATTTGAACTCGTGAGGGAATGGGTAAACGGATTTTGGTCCGAACCCCGAGTTCCGACCACGTGGGCTAGGGGCATTTTGGAACATTTTGGGATAAACTTTGAGAAAACCATTTTTAAGCATTCAAACCAAGTTATTTAGTATTTATTAATGTTATGGAATCAATTGTGATTAGATTCGGCTAGTTGAAAGCGGATATTCGGGGAAAAAGCTATAATTGAAGAATAATTTGGACTTCAAGGCTAGAGGTAAGTGTTTGTTCTATCCTAGCTTGAGGGAATAGGATTATGTGCTATGTGCTATGTGATCGAGTGCGGTGTGTGGGCTGTAGTGACAAGCATCTATACGCTGACGTCTAGCATGACCGTGAGTCGTTGTTGATACTTGCTGTGAGATATTTTAAAGATGAATTGTTTAACGCTTGCCGGGTTGTGAATTATACATTGTTTTCCCTTGCCGGGACTTATTGCGAAGTGAAATATTGTTTTCCCTTGCCGGGACTTGTTGTGATGATTATTGTGTCCCTTGCCGGGACGGTTCATGATTTATTGTTTTCATTCTCTGCCCTTAACTGTGATTGTTATTTGGGTGAGGGAGAGTGATAATGCACGAAGGGTGATGTCGTGCCTTGTTTTACAGTTATTGCACGAAGGTTAATGCCGTGCCTTGTTATTGATTATGCACGAAGGATCATGTCGTGCCTTGTGATATTGATTATGCACGAAGGGTAATGTCGTGCCTTGTTATTGAACCATGCACGAATGATCATGCCGTGCCATGGATGTGAGGATGAGAGTAAAAGCACGAAGGGTGATGCCGTGCACTTTATTTGCTTATTTGGTGAGGATTAGAGTAAAAGCACGAAGGGTGATGCCGTGCAACTATTTTATATGATATTACCTGTTTCCTTTGTTGGTTTAATACATGTTGTTAACTGTTGAGTTTCCCTCTTATGAGATTTCTTGTTGGTTTTGTTTACATGATATTTCTTGTTATCTTGTGGTGTACATATATATATAGAACTGCACAAGTATATGTGGGTGTCTAGTCCTAGGCTTGTCACTACTTCGCCGGGATACGCCAGGCACTTACCAGCACATGGGGTCGGATTGTACTGATACTGCACTTCTGTGCATTTTCCAGGTTTTGATCAGGAGCAGCATCAGTAGAGCCTTGCGTGGGAGTTGAAAATATCGAGATCAAGGTAGCTTGCAAGCATCCGCAGGCCCGACGTCTCTTCCACTTATTTATATTACTAGCTGTAGTCTCCTTGTTCCGAGACAAACAGATTTATGTTTCTTTCTTTCAGACCTTTATGTGTAGTATTCAATAGTAGTTCGTGAGTTGGTGACTCCACGTCTTGGGTAGAGGATTTTAGTATTGTTTTACCTTGGTACTGCTTATTTCTGTTTTGATAAAGTCTTCCGTATTTATTTAATTAAGGTTATGGTTCTTGTTCATAAATTTGAGTATGAAATATTGCTAAAAATAGGATAGTGTGAATATAGTGGCTTGCCTAGCTACCACGAGTAGGCGCCATCACGATCCCGATGTTGGGGGAAAATCCGGGTCGTGACAAGTTGGTATCAGAGCTCTAGGTTACATAGGTCTCACCACTCACGAACAAGATTAGTAGAGTTTGAGAGGTAGGTACGGAGACGTCTGTACTTGTCCCTCAAAGACTATTGAGTTAGGAAATAGTCTCTCATTTGTTCCTTCTTGTCGTGCGACTTGTTCCTCAAATACTGATTGAACTTCTACTCTGTCCTTTCGCAAATGGTGAGGACACGCGCTTCTTCGTCCGCTGACCAGCAGCCTGAGCCCCAGGCAGCTCCTGTGAGGGGCAGTGGCCGAGGCCGTATCGGAGGCCGTGGTAGGGGCAGAGCTCAGCCCCCAACAACTATTCCAAAGGTGGAGCCTTATATCGATACTGGAGAGGAGGTTTCAGTCCAAGCAGCTCCAGTGGGCCCAGCTCAGGTCCCATGAGAGGCTTTATTAACCCCGAATCTTCGGGAGGCTTTGGTCAAGATAGCGGGATTTATGGACAGCATTGCCAGAGATGGCTTATTACCAGCTGCACCAGCCGCTTCTCAGGCTGGAGGAGGCGCCCAGACTCTTATTGCTCGTACTCCGGAGCCAGTAGCTCCTCAGCCTCAAACACTAGCGGTTCAGCCAGTTGTGGCTACTCAGTCAGGTACCACAGCTCAGGCCGGAGATGGAACGGCCATGACTTCTGATTCTTTATGGAGACTTGATTGGTTCTCCAAGCTGTTTACCACTACCTTCAGCGGTGCCACGTCAGAGGACCCTCATGATTTCTTATTCTGTTGCCATGATATTTTCAAGACTACGGGGATAGTGGAGTCCAATGGAGTTGACTTCTATACATTCAGGCTTTCAGGATCCGCCAAGACTTGATGGAAGGATTATTGTTTGACTCGACCAGCAGGGTTCCCGGCTTTATCATGGTATCAGTTTGCAGAGTTATTTCTGGAGAAGTTCCTCCCTGTTACTCAGCGGGATGCACTATGGAGGTAGTTTGAGCGCCTCCAGCAGGGTACTATGACTGTCACTCAGTATGAGACGAGATTTGTTGATTTGGCACGTCATGCAGTGGTGATACTCCCCACAGAGCGGGAGAGGGTCCACAGGTTCATAGATGGGCTTAATCAGCCAATTAGACTTCAGATGGCTATGGGAGTGGGGAGTGATATATCATTTCAGGAGGCGGCTAATGCAGCACGTAGAGTTGAGATGGCTCTTGCTCGGGGAGGTGGTTATTCTTCATACAAGAGGCCTCGTCATTCAGGCAGGTTTAGTGGTTCTTCTTCTGGTGGCAGGGAATCTTTTGATAGGGGCCAGTCTTCCAGGCCTTTCCATTCCGCCCTTCAGGCTTCACAGGGTGGACCAGGTGATCGTGGGTTTCGTGAGCAGTATTCAGATCAGTCTCCTATTAGTGCCCAGCCTCTTCAGAGTGTTCGTGGAGGCCATTCAGGTCGTCAGGGCCAGCGGCCCCATCAGCGTAAAAGTTGCTACGGTTGTGGTGACCCAAGTCATCTTGTCAGGTTCTGCCCTCGAGCGATAGGCAACACTTAGCACCGGGGCCCTCGTCCCATGATTCAAGCCCCAGCTGACCCTCAACCTGCCCAGCCAGCCAGAGGCGGGGGTAGAGACCATAGAGGTGGAGGTCGAGACTGTAGAGGTAGAGACCGTCCAGCCAGAGGTAGAGGGCAGCCAGTTGATGACCGTCCTCGGGATGTAGCTTAGAGGGGAGGTGCTGATCCTCAATTTTATGCCTTACCAGCTAGGCCAGAGGCAGAGGCATCAGATGCCGTGATTACAGGTACCATTCTTGTTTGTGGCAGAGGTGCTTTAATATTATTTGACCCTGGGTCTACATATTCATGTGTCTTCCTACTTTGCATCGTATTTGGCAGTACCTAGTTGTGCTCTGGACATTCCAGTTTATGTGTCTACACCAGTGGGTGACTCTATTGTAGTCGACCGGATGCATCGTTTGTGCATAGTTATTTTTGGGGGTCTTAAGACCCGTGTTGATCTGTTGTTATTAGACATGGTGGATTTTGATGTCATATTGGGGATGGACTGGCTGTCCCCAAACCAAGCTATCCTAGATTGTCATGCCAAGACTGTGACCTTCGCCTTGCCAGAATCACCCCCACTAGAGTGGAAAGGTATCTTAAGCCACTCCGTTCGCACTGTTATTTCCTATGTTAAGGCTCGACGCATGGTCGAGAAGCGGTGTCTGGCTTATCTGGATTATGTTCGTGATTCCAGCGCAGAAGTTCCTTCTATTGAATCAGTCCCTATTGTATGGAAGTTTCCTAAGGTTTTCCCTTCAGACCTGCCAGGCATGCCACCCGACAGGGATATTGATTTCTATATTGATCTAGCACCGAGCACTCAGCCAATCTCTATTCCACCCTATCGTATTGCCCCGCCGGATTTAAAAGAGTTAAAAGATCAGTTGCAAGACCTTCTAGAAAAGGGCTTTATCAGGCCTAGTGTTTCCCCTTGGGGAGCACCTGTGTTGTTTGTGAAAAAGAAGGATGACTTGATGCGTATGTGTATTGACTACCGGCAATTGAACAAAGTGACGATAAAGAATAAGTATCCACTGTCGAGGGTTGATGATTTGTTTGACCAGCTCCAGGGAGCGAGGGTGTTTTCAAAAATAGACTTGAGGTCAAGCTACCATCAGCTGAAGATCAGAGCGGCTGACATTCCTAAGACAGCCTTTCGCACTAGATATGGGCATTATGAGTTCTTGGGCATGTCCTTCGGGTTGACCAATACCCCAGCAGCATTCATGGTGTTGATGAATCGGGTATTCAGGCCTTACTTAGATCTGTTCGTGATAGTCTTTATAGATGACATCCTGGTATACTCCCGCAGCCAGGAAGAGCACGAGCAGCACCTCAGAGTGGTTCTTCAGACTCTGAAGGATAATCAGCTATATGCCAAATTTTCGAAATGTGAGTTCTGGTTGAGTTCGATGGCATTTCTAGGCCACATTGTATCAGTGGAAGGTATTCAGGCGGACCCAAAGAAGATTGAGGCAGTCCAGAATTAGCCTCGACCAACTTCAGTGACTGAGATCCAGAGTTTCTTGGGGTTAGCAGGTTACTACCGTCGATTTGTAGAGGGGTTTTCTTCTATTGCAGCCTCGATGACCAGGTTGACCGAGAAGGGTGCCCAGTTCCAGTGGTCAGATGAGTGTGAGGCGAGCTTTCAGAAAGGCTCAAGAATGCTTAGACTATGGCACCAGTGTTAATTTTACCTACGGGTGCACGGCCTTACACAATTTACTATGATACGTCTCGTATAGGGTTTGGAGCGGTATTGATGCAGGATGGTAAGGTTATTGCTTATGGTTCGAGACAATTAAAAATACATGAGAAGAATTATCCAGTTCATGATCTTGAGTTGGCGGCAGTGGTTCATGCCTTAAAGATCTGGAGGCATTATCTATATGGTGTGACATGTGAGGTGTACACTGATCACAAAAGCCTACAGTACTTGTTCAAGCAAAAGGAGTTGAACTTACGACAACGGAGATGGTTAGAGTTGTTGAAGGACTATGATGTTACTATCCTATATCACCCAAGTAAGGCCAATGTGGTGGCCGATGCATTGAGTAGAAACTCTGCCAGCATGGGTAGTCTTGCATTCATTCCGGTCAGTCAGAGACCATTTGCTCTAGATGTCCAGGCCTTAGCCAACCAGTTCGTGAGATTAGACATTTCTGAGCCTAGCAAGGTGTTGGCCTGCAAGGTTGCTCGTTCATCTCTATTAGAGCGGGTCCGTGAGAGGCAATTTGATGATCCTCATTTGTGTGACTTGAGAGATACAGTACAGCGGGGAGGTGCCACGAAGGCAAATCTAGATAAGGACGGGGTATTGAGATTGTAGGGTCGAGTTTGTATGCCAAATGTTGAGGGGATTCGAGAGTTGATCTTAGCGGACAGTTCGCGGTATTCTATTCACCCGGGCACTGCAAAGTTGTACTAGGACTTACGGCAGCACTATTGGTGGCACAGGATGTAGAAAGATATCGTTGCGTATGTCGCTTGATGTCTAAATTGTCAGCAGGTGAAATATGAGCACCAGAGGCCTGGTGGTGTATTCCATAGAATCGAAATACCTGAGTGGAAATGGCAACAAATCACTATGGACTTCATTACTGGACTTCCTTTGACTCGGAGGAAATTTGATGCTATATGGCTCATTGTCGATAGGCTGACCAAGTCAGCGCACTTCATTCCAGTATCTGTCACCTACTCATCGGAGAGGTTACCAGAGATTTACATCAGGGAGATTGTTCAACTTCATGGGGTGCCGGTATCTATTATCTAAGATCAGGGTATGCAGTTTACCTCGCCATTCTAGAGAGCGGTCCAGCAAGTGTTAGGCACCCAGGTTCAGCTGAGTACAACTTTTCATCCTCAGACGAATGGTCAGTCCGATAGGACTATTCAGATTCTATAGGACATGCTTCGAGCCTATGTTATTGATTTCGGAGGCTTGTGGGACTAGTTTCTGCCATTAGCAGAGTTCGCCTATAACAACAGCTATCAGTCTAGCATTCAGATGGCCCCGTGTGAGGCGTTGTATGGTAGGCGATGTCGATCTCTAGTCAGATGGTTTGAGCCGGGAGAGGCTCGGTTGTTGGGTACAGACTTGGTTCAGGAGGCCTTGGATAAGGTCAAGACTATCCAGGAGAAATTGCATTCAGCTCAGTCCAGACAGAAGACCTATGCGGATCGTAAGGTTCGAGATGTAGATTTCATGGTTGGTGAGCGGGTATTGCTCCAAGTGTCGCCTATGAAGGGCGTGATGAGGTTCGGGAAGAAGGGCAACCTCATCCCTAGGTATATTGGTCCATTTAAGATTCTAGACCGAGTGGGAGGGGTGGCTTACAGACTAGGTCTGCCGCCTAGCTTATCAGTCGTGCATCCATTTTTTCATGTTTCTATGCTTCAGAGATACCACGGCGATCCCACACATGTGTTAGACTTCAGTACTGTCCAATTGGACAATGATCTATCTTACGAGGAGTAGCTGGCGGCCATTCTAGACCGGCAGGTTCGACAGTTGAGGTCGAAGAGTTATCCTTCGGTGCGTGTTCAGTGGAGAGGTTAGCCTCCTGAGGAATCGACTTGGGAGTTCGAGTCTAATATGCGGAGCCGCTACCCACATTTGTTCCCCGACTAAGGTACTTCCTTCTCTTATCCGTTCGAGGACGAATGGTTGTTTTAGAGGTGGAGGATGTGACGACCCAATGGGTCATCACCTATTTTCCTCACTTGTTCCGCACGTCCGAGGCCTTGAAAACCTCATTCTATGTTGGCTCGATTTATGTGTATGATCTGAGCATGTGGCCAGAAAGTTTTTGTGATAGAATATATGAATTCTATGAGAAATTTGAAGAAAAATGATATTAATATTGATATGGTTGACTTCGGTCAACATTTTTGGTAAACGGACCCGGAACCAAGATCGGACGGTCCCGGAAGGTCCGTAGTAAAATATGGGACTCGGACATGCGTCCGAAGTCAAATTCTGAGGCCTAGAGCCTAAGTTATGGATTTTTATGTGAAATGGTTTTTGCTGTAATTATTAAAGGAAAATGAATTAAATGACCTTGGTATCGGGCTCGTATTTTGGTTCCGACGCCCAGTACAAGTCTTAAATATTATATATGTGATTTCTGCAAAGTTTGGTGACATTTGGATTTCGTTTGATATGTTTTGGACCTTGAGTTCCAAATTTGAATGTTTTGAAAACTAAAAGAATGATAATCATGAACTTGAGGCTTGATTTGATGAAATCGATGTTATATTGGCGATGTGATCGCACGAGCAAGTTTGTAATATGTTTTTGATGTTGTGTACATGTTTGGTTTGGAGCCAGGGGGCTCGGGTAAATGCGAGGCCTTCACTTATTCGCCTGGGTTCGCAAATGTGAATACTTTGTCGCAAATGCGAAGACCCAATGTGCCATCCCAGTTCGCAAATGAGAACTCAGTCTCGCAATTGCTAGAGCCTCAGATCCTAGACCTGTAGTGTTCGCAATTGCGATACCCGCAGCTGTGCAAGTTTATACTTAAACGAATTTTTCAGCTCATTCTTCACTCTTTCAAAAACCCACACACCACACATGAACCCTCAAGGGCAAATTCGCTCCAAAGCAATGTAAGTCACTTTTTACTTAATTCTTTCAATTCCTAACAACATTAAACATGCTTTTCAATAGAAATCAAACGTTTTCATGGTAGAAATTCTTGTTTTTTGGGTAGAACCTAGGGTTTTCATAAATTAGGTAATTGGACCTCGAATTGAGGTCCGATTTTGAAACAAATCATATATTTGAACTCGTCGGGGAATGGGTAACCGGATTTTGGTCCGAACCCCGAGTTCCGACCATGTGGGCCATGGGCGTTTTGGGAAATTTTAGGGTAAACTGTCATGCCCCAAATCGGGGAACATGACCGGCGCCTGACCGGGTTGCCCCAGTCAAGCGGACCTGGGTGCCTTTCAGTCCCACGCGTTACCCCTGTGTTGATTGTTTCTCATTAACCAAATATCTTACTAACCATGAATGATTTCACATTAAACAAATAAAACCATACGAGTGATTCATTAACAAGTTTGCAGTTTTACAACGCCCGACATAACATAATGTATACATAATACTGGAGTCCCACAGTCTACAGAGCCTCTAGGATACAAAAAAAGGGAATACAATACTTGCCGGTAACAAGGCTCCGGCTATACCTTTCAAAACCAAAATGAAATCTAAACAAAAGTGGCATGAACCACACAGGGCCCCAAGGAAGAAATGGGGCTCACCAAAACGGGCAGTGGAAGGAGAAGGATACTACTGCCGATGAGCTGAAGTGCCTGCTAATGATCCACCTACAATCATAACACGAATGTAGCGTCCCCGGCAAAAGGGACGTCAGTATACTTGAATTGTACTGGCATGTATGGACAAACTTTGTCCCAAGTAAACTCAAGCCATTGAATTACATCAACAATTAATTAAGCCAGCCAACCATGTTTCCACATTTTCCTCATTTCAAATAATTCTCAACACAAGCACTTTCTACGATCAACCAATTTAACAATAACCAATCAATCACGTAAAGCACAAGTAGTCAAACAAAGGGGCAATCAGTGCCCCACAGGTTGCAAACTCTCTTGCTGTCTCCTTTCACAATTTCACATTATTGATGTTTGTATCAATTTTCAATAGCGATTTCGATCGCTTTCCACCCTTATTGCCCCTGACCACCCTTATTACCTCAGCCACCCTTATCACTCCAACCCACACCTTATTTCCTCACGTTGCGGCGCGCAACACGACCCCGCCTTACAGTTTAAAACACAACAATTTCAAACAGCAGATAAGGTACTACACACAATTTCAACAAGTTCAAATAAGCAACTTGCACATTGTTTCATGTTCTCAATTATTTTTCAAATCAATATCACAACCATGTTACAATATTTCCACAATTCAAGTGTTTCATCTCTTTCCACAATAAACAAATTCTCAAGCGTTTCGTTTGTTTTACACAAGGTGCCATATAGGCCATCATAAGCATTATTCACAATTCTTTACCCAATTCAACTCTCATTTAACTTTCGGTTCATATTCTATACCACATCACTCATATTTCAACAACAACTTTGAGAATTTCACACAATTTGTCAAATTAACATTAACCAAGTAATTTTCACACATATAGGCGATTTCACAAGAATCAAAATTAGCCATACATACCTGGTGATGATTTTTCTTCCTACTTTATGCTTACCCAAGATATCCTACTCTTGCCAACCTTGTTCTTGAAGACTCTTACTTCTACTTACTTCTTTTTACTAGAAATCAAGTTCAATAATCATGCATGAGTGTAAAAATTCTATTTTCAAAAGCTATTATATGCAAACCTCTCTTTACCCAATTTAAAACTGAAAATCAAAGAAAATAGTTAGGGTTTTTACCTTGTAAAGATTTGGGGAAGTTGAATCTTTGCCCTAGAATCCTTTGAACTAAGATGGTTGGAACAATCTTTGAAGATGAAAGATTTCTCTCTCTAAAAACCCTCTCTTCTCTCTCTAATTTTTGGTAAGATGATATGAGAAAATGAGGGTGAAAGGTGTTATATTAAAGAAGAGATCGGGTCAAAATGTTACAAAAATCTGGATCCGGGGCGAATCTGCGGTGCACTTTGCGATCGCAGAATCAACATGCGGTCCGCATAGTGACCGCAGAATGGCCTCAAAAATGACTCAAGTTCTGTTACAGAATGCGACCAATATGCGGTCCGCATTCTTGATCTGCGGTCGCAAAGTGCACCGCAGATTCACTATGCGATCGCATATCGACCGCATTTTCAACATGATTTTTGGGAGGCTTCTGTTAAGCTTTGCGGCAAGAATGCGGTCCGCATAACAGGTTTGCGGTCGCATTCTTGACCGCATATTTGACACTTTTCTGGAAAACTTTATTCTCTCTACATTTTTGACACTTAAATCACTACCAAGGGTCCGAACAAAGAATTCTACGCATTCCTAACACATTATTCGGCCCATGACACCACAACTACTAGGTTTTATGCGCAAAATTTTTACGGGGCCTTACATCCTCCCTCCCTTAAGATCATTCGTCCTCGAATGAGGATTTGAGAATGAGTTGGTTTTGGAAGACATGATATGCAACCGTCAAAATTTTGACTAACTCTTATATTTTAGAAAAATTTTGCCAGAGTTTCCTTTGTATTATGGACATATCCACCTGTCAGAGGGCCCCCGAAACACGTTATCAAACAACAATACACAAATACAACACTTTTCACAACTGGTATACACTTTCTTACCTCAACGAATGCACATATTCTATCACATTGTTACAATTGCACATAAACTAGTCACTTCAATGAATTCTTACCTTATTTAACCATTTTAACACACCATGTACACTTAACAAACCATTACCAATCTACACTTACTATTAGTTGTTTATTTAACACGCGAATATTTATAAGGATTTCATTTATCAAGAAAGGTTCAAGTGACCCAAGGCAACAACACATTTAACTCATTACAAAATGAAGGAGACTTTACTAATACTAAGAGGGAAACAACTTAGACAAGATGGCAAGTTACTAGGAGTAGAAAGGTTACCTAATTTCTTCTAGGCTTGATCAAACAAATGGGGGTACTTTTCCTTCATATCTTTTTCCGCTTCCCATGTGGCCTCCTCAACTTGTTGACTTCGCCACAATACTTTAACAGAGGAAACTTCTTTATTTCTCAACTTACGGACTTGCCTATCAAGAATGGCAACTGGAACTTCTTCATATGACAAATCTTCATTAACCTCTATAGCTTTGACTGGCAAGAATTCTACGCATTCCTAACACATTATTCGGCCCATGACACCACAGCTACTAGGTTTTATGCGCAAAATTTTTACGGGGCCTTACATAAACTTTGAGAAAACCATTTTTAAGCATTCAAACCAAGTTATTTAGTGTTTATTAATGTTATGGAATCAATTGTGATTAGATTCGAGCTAGTTGAAAGCGGAAATTCAGGGAAAAAGCTATAATTGAAGAATAATTTGGACTTTAACGCTAGAGGTAAGGGTTTGTTCTATCCTAGCTTGAGTGAATAGGATTATGTGTTATGTGCTATGTGATCGAGTGCGGTGTATGGGCTGTGGTGACGAGCATCTATACGCTGGCATCTAGCATGACCGTGAGTCGTTGTAGATACTTGCTGTGAGATATTTTAAAAATGAATTGTTGAACCATTTCCGGGTTGTGAATTATACATTGCTTTCCCTTGCCGAGACTTATTGTGAAGTGAAATATAGTTTTCCCTTGTCGGGACTTGTTGTGATGATGATTGTGTCCCTTGCCGGGACGGTTCATGATTTATTGTTTTCATTCTCTACCCTTAAATGTGATTGTTATTTGGGTGAGGGAGAGTGATAATGCACGAAGGGTGATGTCGTGCCTTGTTTTACTGTTATTGCACGAAGGTTAATGTCGTGCCTTGTTATTGATTATGCACGAAGGATCATGCTGTGCCTTGTGATATTGATTATTCACGAAGGGTAATGTCGTGCCTTGTTATTGAACCATGCACGAAGGATCATGCCGTGCCATAGATGTGAGGATGAGAGTAAAAGCACGAAGGGTGATGCCATGCACTTTATTTGCTTATTTGGTGAGGATGAGAGTAAAAGCACGAAGGGTGATGCCGTGCAACTATTTTCTATTCCTCGACATGATATTACCTGTTTCCTTTGTTGATTTAATACATGTTGTTAACTGTTGAGTTTCCCTCTTATGAGATATCTTGTTGGTTTTGTTTACATGATATTTCTTGTTATCTTGTGGTGTACATATATATATATAGAATTGCACAAGTATATGTGGGTGTCTGGTCCTAGGCTTGTCACTACTTCGCTAGGATAGGCCAAGCACTTACCAGTACATGGGGTCGGATTGTGCTGATACTGCACTTCTGTGCGTTTTCCAGGTTTTGATTAGGAGCATCAGCAGTAGAGCCTTGTGTGGGAGTTGAGCATATCGAGACCGAGGTAGCTTGCAAGCTTCCGCAGGCCCGACGTCTCTTCCACTTATTTATATTACTAGCTGTAGTCTCCTTGTTCTGAGACTAACAGATTTATGTTACTTTTTTTCAGACCTTTATGTGTAGTATTCAATAGTAGTTCGTGAGTTGGTGACTCCACGTCTTGGGTAGAGGATTTCAGTATTGTTTTACCTTGGTACTACTTATTTCTATTTTGATAAAGTCTTCCGCATTTATTTAATTAAGGTTATGGTTCTTGTTGATAAATTTGAGTATGAAATAATGCTAAAAAAAGGATAGTGAGAATATAGTGGCTTGCCTAGCTACCACGAGTAGGCGCCATCACGATCCCGATGTTGGGGGAAAATCCGGGTCGTGACAGATAATGGTGGCTTAGATAATAAGGGTAGCCGAGCTAATAAGGGTGGAAAGCGATCGAAATCGCCATTGAAATTGATATGAATACAATTGTGAAATCATTGATGTGAAATTGTAAAAGGAGACAATAGGAGAGTTTGTAACATGTGGGGCACTGATTGCCCCTTTGTTTGACTTGATTGTACTTTCTGTGTATGCTTGGTTGTTGCCTTCCTTGTTTATCTCTAATTGTACATGGGCTGAGGATTTCTTTAAACAAAGTAAATGTGGGAACGTGATTGGCTCGCTTAGTTATTTCTCGGTGTATCTGTTGGTTGTCTGATAGTGAAGGTTGCTTACAGTTCAATTTCCATCAAAGATGTCAGCCTTAATACAAAGCTTCTCCCATTGTTCTGGGGAACTTAATGATCATTCTTGTCGGCTGTTTCTTTGATTTGATTAAATTTTTTCTTATTTCGTAGTTGTTCTCTTGCAAATATTTCACTCACGAAGAAGAAAGTCTTTTACCAGACTAATGAGGAGAGACCAAATCTCCAAACAACAACTATCACAACATCAACCACAACTATTAAAAGTAATAATGCCTTATCGCCGTGATGGCGCCTCTCGTAAAGACAAGGCCAGCCAACTAATCCATTTTGTCCTTTTGTGATTAAACAATGGATATCTTAGTCCTGATTGATCCTTTTTTCAGGGAGACATGCTTCATGACTACAAACTGGGGTTGGCCTCCTATAATTTCGTGGATGAATATACGCCAATAAATCTTATTACCTCTAATTTTTCGATATTCCTGCAATGGGTAAGTGTGTCCAACTACGAATGTACTTACCTATTTCAACCCAAATAGAGGCATTCTAACTCTAGTAAATCAGTAACTGTCTACAATTAAATCAATACTTGTCAACAATTAAATCAGTACCTATCTACAATCGTAAAATTAGAGGTAATAAGATTCGTATTAGTCCAATTTTTATAGCAGTTGGGATTCATGAGGTAATTGGTTCCTAGTATTTAAGATTGGAATTTGAAGGGGCATTTGAACTCCAATTTTGATGAATTTTATATGTACAGACTCGTTGTGAGACGAGGATTCCGGAAATGTAAATTTGAGAAGTGGACCCGGGGCTCGGGTTTCACCAACTTTGTGTTATTGGGTGTTTTTCGAGTTCTTTCGATTGGGTTATGTTCCACTAGTATATTTGTCACGACCCCAATTCCGGTCGTGATGGCGCCCAACACATTGCTAGGCCAGCCTGACCAATCAATAACGACGACGGAGCTAGGAGCTCACTTTATCTCATTTAAGCATAACAAAATATGAAACAACAGCGATACATATATCAAAAACGGGGAACCAAGTCCCAAAATATACCAACTCCCATAGACTGCAGGGTCAAGGGTCATAAGCCTCTACTGAACATAAGTGTATAATGGTTTAAAAGATACCAAGTACAGAAAGAAACATCAATACAGAGTCCAAAGACAGTAAGAAGGAATATCGGGTCCTGCGGACTCTGCAGCTACCTCGTATATCCCACAGATGTCGCCTCCCACAGCTACTGGATCACTACTGGGAGGTACCTGGATCTGCACACAAGGTGCAGGGAGTAAAATAAGTACTGCCAGACTCAGTGGTAATAAACAGCGGTAAGACAGCGCAGATAAGAAATCTGCAATAAAGCACTATGTACAGCTGTAATCAAATACCCTGTCACATAATCAATATCGACTGTACCTGTACCAACAAGTACCAGCAAAATAGTATAACAGCTAGCAGATGTAGCTAAATGCAGTGCAATACATGATATGACTGCTACGACGCGTAGCCCGATCCAATTTGGGTACCCGTGCTCACTGTGGGGGTTCAGACTCCGGAGGGGCTCCTACAGCCCAAGCACAATATTACTGCGGCGTGCAGTCCGATCCAACATATACACTGCTGCGGCGCGCAGCCCGATCCACTACCAGTCCGCTAATATGAAAATATAGCCTCGCAGGCTCAAAAGTAGTTTTGAAAACCCTTTTATTATTTTTCAGTTGGAAAACAGTAATATCAAGTTCCAGAGATTGGAATAGCATGAGAACAGAAATAGCTACGGACTGGTAGTAAACTAGCATGTCAATATCATAAGACAATGATAACGATCCTCGCGAGATCCAATAACTGGCTCACAGCCCATAAGTATACTCAACCGTCCAAGAAGGAGGTTCAATGGCTCAAGAGTAGCCAATATTATAATATAGTATGCAACCATCCGAGAAGGAGGTTCGACGGCTCAGGAATAGCCAAATATCATAACAGAGTGCCAACAAGTTAGACTAAGCCATAGTCCCCAATCACAATCGGCCCCGCACTCAAAAGAGAGTACGTGTCTCGCCGCTATACAACGTCACAAAGTGGTATACCGGGTTTCGAACCCGCTGGTCATCACCCACATCTATTACTCACCTCAATACAGCACGACGACTACTCTACGATACCTTTGCCACGAGAATCAAGCTCCGCACGCGTAGAATCTGATCAAATACAGTAGAATCACAACAAATTAGGCCAATGAGACCACACCCAATCAATACAACTCGATTTACACCGAAATTCACAAAGTTGCCAAAACCCGACTTTCGGTACGCTTCTTGAAAAATTACAAAAGTCACATATTCGGAATCCTCATCTCGATACGAGTCTAAGCATATAGGATTTACCAAATTCAGACTCCATTTGCCCATTCAAAACCTTGATTTTCTAAAGTTCAAGCCTAGGGCTAAATCCTCCATAAATTACCCAAAATTCCTCCATTTTTATGATATAATTGCATAATATTATCAATACTATTCATAGTTTAAGTCCATAGTTGATTACCTGATAATTTCCCTCGAGTTTCTCTTCAAAATCGCCCAAATCGCCTCCTTAAGCCGAGACCCAAATGTGTGAAATGTTTCTAAAATTTTCTAACTTCTGATACACTTAACTCACTGCGATTTTCGCTTCTGCGGATAAAATTCCGCTCCTGCGCGTCCGTATCCGCGACCAGATGGTCACTTCTGCGACTCCAGGCCTAGCTGGCCAATTCCGCTTCTGCGAACATAAAATCGCTTCCACGTGTCCGCTTCCGCAAAAATATAACCGGCCTTGTGGTGACTTCCGCCTCTGCGCTCCAGAGTCCGCTCCTGCGGACTCGCCTATACGGTCAAGAATCCGCTTCTGCGGACTTTCCCCTTACTCATCAAGTCCGCTTCTGCGGTTACCCACTCGCACCAGCGACGCCGCTTCAGTGGAAAAGATTCCGCTTCTACGAATTCACTCGCCCCTGCGCCCCCTTGTCCGCTCCTGCGGACTCGCTCCTGCGCCCCCATTTCCGCAGGAGCGAAAACAACAGAACCAGAACACAAGCCTGCAATTTTCCACATTTTCTCCCGTTTAGCCATCCGAAAACACCCCGAGGCCCCTTGGACCTCATCCAAACATACCAACACATCCTAATACCTTATTCGAACTTGTTCCGATCCTCAAAACACGTCTAACAACATCAAAACCCATAATTCACATCGAATTCAAGCCTAAATTCCTTAAAACATTCCGAATTACACATTCGATCAAAAACCCGATCAAACGACGTCCGAATGACCTGAAATTTTGCGGACATATCCAAAATCACCAAACGGAGGTACTGCAACTGTCGGAATTCCATTCCGACCCATGGATCAAAATCTCACCTACCGTTCGGATTTTCCCAAAATTCAACCTTAGCCAATTCAAGCCTATTTCTACACCGGACCTCCAAATTCAATTCCGATCGCTCCACTAAGTCACAAATCACCTCCCGGAACTAACCGAATCCTCAGAATCCGATTCCGAGCCCTCTAACTATATAGTCAACTCCGGGTTGACTTTCCTTATTCAAGTTTCCTTCAAAAAGGCTATATGCCTCATTTTCAATCCAAATCACTCCGAACTCACCAGATAGACTCTAACACTGATATAAAAGCATAAAACATACAATTTCAACATAACGGGGTGGTAATTCTCATGACGACGGGCCGGGTCGTCACATTCTTCCCAACTTAAGCAAACGCTCGTCCTCGAGCGGGTCAAGAAACATACCCGAAGTCTCAAACAAGTGAGGATATCTGCTCCGCATCTCCCGCTCGATCTCCCAAGTGGCCTCCTCCACGGGTCGACCTCTCCACTGAACCTTAACTGATGCAATCTCCTTAGACCTCAATTTTCTTACTCGACGTCCCAAAATGGCAATAGGCTCCACATCATAGGATAGATCACCATCAAGATGAATGGTACTGAAGTCTAATACATGAGACGGATCTCCAATGTACTTCCGGAGCATAGACACGTGGAATACTGGATGAACGCTGGATAAGCTGGGCGGCAAGGCCAACTCATATGCCACCTCTCCAACTCTCTTAAGTATCTCAAAAGGACCAATGTACCTGGGACTCAACTTCCCTTTTTTCCCGAACCTCATGAAACCCTTCATAGGTGAAACCTTCAACAATACTCTGTCACCAACCATGAAAGACAACTCTCGAACTCTACGGACCGCATAACTCTTCTGACGAGACTGTGCTCTACGAAGCCTCTCCTGGATCAACTTTGCTCTATCCAGAGCATCCTGGTCTAACTCAGTCCCTATCAATCTATCCTCACCTGGCTCAAACCATCCCACGGGGGATCTACACCGTCTGCCATACAATACCTCACACGGGGCCATCTGAATACTCGACTGATAACTGTTGTTGTAGGCAAACTCAGCAAGTGGTAGGAACTCATCCCACGAACCACCAAAGTCAATCACACATGCTCGCAACATATCCTCCAGAATCTGAATAGTACGCTCAGACTGCCCATCTGTCTGGGGGTGAAATGCTGTACTCAACTCAACCCGCGTACCCATCTCTCGCTGAAATGCTCTCCAAAACTGAGAAGTGAACTGGGTACCCCTGTCGGATATGATAGACACTGGGACTCCATGCAACCGCCAATCTCTCGAATAAAGATCGCTTCCAACCTCTCCGATGAGTAGGTAGTACTAACTGGAATGAAGTGAGCTGACTTGGTCAGCCTATCCACAATCACCCAAATAGAATCAAGCTTCCTCGCTGCCCGAGGGAGTCCAGTAACAAAGTCCATAGTGACTCTCTCCCATTTCCACTCAGAAATAACAATGCGCTGAAATACACCACCGGGCCTCTGATGCTCATACTTAACCTGCTGACAGTTGAGGCACCGTGATACATGTCTGACAATGTCCATCTTCATCTTTCTCCACCAATAGTGCTGTTTCAAATCTTGATACATCTTCGCGGCTCCTAGATGGATAGAATACCGTGAGCTATGGGCCTCTTCCAGAATCAACTCACGAAGGCCATCAACATTGGGCACACATATCTGGCCCTGCATACTCAATACGCCGTCACTATCAATGGTGACATCTCTAGCATCATCATGCTGAACTCTGTCTCTAAGGACAGCCAAATGTGGATCATCATACTGGCGCTCACGAATGCGATCATATAGAGATGACCGAGATACAACACAAGCCAATACCCTGCTGGGCTCCGAAATATCTAACCTCACTAGCCGATTGGCTAGCACCTGAACATCATAAGCAAATGGCCTCTCCTCAGCTGGAATATATGCCAAGCTCCCCATACCGACCGCCTTCCGGCTCAAAGCATCGGCCACCACATTGGCCTTCCCCGGATGATATAATATAGTAATGTCATAATCCTTCAGCAACTCAAGCCATCTCCGCTGTCTCAAATTAAGGTCTTTCTGTTTGAACAAGTGCTGGAGACTACGATGGTCGGTATACACCTCACAAGACACGCCATACAAATAGTGCCTCCAAATTTTCAAGGCATGAACAATAGCGGCTAGCTCCAAATCATGAACATGATAGTTCTTCTCATGTGGCTTCAACTGCCGAGAAGCATAAGCAATCACCTTACCTTCCTGCATCAACACACAACCTATCCCCACTCTCGAGGCATCACAATAAACAGTATATGAACCTGAAGCTGATGGCAATACTAACACTGGAGCTGTGGTAAAAGCTGTCTTGAGCTTCTGAAAGCTCTCCTCGCACTCATCCGACCACACGAATGGTGCACCCTTCTGGGTCAATTTATTCAATGAACAAGCAATGGATGAAAATCCCTAAACAAACCGACGATAATATCCCGCCAGGCCAAGAAAACTCCTGATCTCTGTAGCTGAGGACGGTTTAGGCCAACTCTGCACCGCCTCTATCTTCTTCGGATCAACCTGAATACCATCACGAGACACCACATGTCCTAGAAATGCTACGGACTCGAGCCAAAACTCGCACTTGGAGAATTTAGCATATAGCTTCTCCTCCCTCAATCTCTGCAACACAATACTCAAATGCTGAGCATGCTCCTCCTGACTATGGGACTAGACTAGAATGTCATCAATGAACACAATCACAAATGAATCCAAATAGGGCCTGAACACACTGTTCATCAGATGCATAAATGCTGCTGGGGTGTTGGTCAGCCCGAAAGACATCACAAGAAACTCATAGTGAGCATATTGGGTCCTGAATGCAGTCTCCATAATATCCGAGTCCCTGATCTTCAGCTGATGATAGCCCGAACAAAGATCAATCTTAGAAAACACCCTCGCACCCTATAACTGCTCAAACAAATCATCTATGCGCGGTAGAGGGTACTTGTTCTTCACTGTCACTTTGTTCAATTGCCTATAATCAATACACATTCGCGTGGAACCATGTTTCTTTTTAACAAACAACACCGGTGCACCCCACGGGGACACACTAGGGCAGATGAAACCTTTATCCAGAAGCTCTTGAAGCTGCTCTTTCAGTTCTTTCAGCTCAGATGGTGCCATCCAATAAGGAGGAATAGAAATGGGCTGAGTGCCCGGCACCAAGTCAATGCCAAAATCAATATCCCTGTCCGGCGGCATGCCCAGCAGGTCCGAGGGGAATACATCTGGGAAGTCCCTCACAACAGGTACAGAATCAATGCTAGGAGACTCGACTCCCACATCTCTCACAAAAGCTAAGTACGACAAACACCCTTTTTCAACCATCTTCTGAGCCTTTAAGAACGAAATGACACGGCTAGGGACGAAATCATTCGAACCCCGCCACTCAATCTGAGAAATACCGGGAATGGCCAACGTAACTACCTTAGCATGATAGTCCAGTATAGCGTGGTACGGAGACAACCAGTCCATACCCAATATAATATCAAAGTCCACCATCCCCACCAATAACAAATCTGCCTGGGTCTCCAGACCCCCAATAGATATAACACAGGTTCTATAGACATGATCCACAACAATCGTATCACCCACGGGCGTGGATACATGAACAGGTAAATCAAGACTACCACGAGTCGCACCCAAATGATGTGCAAATTAAGAGGACACGTAAGAATATGTGGACCCTGGATCAAATAGAACAGAGGCATCTCTGTGACAGACAGAAATGATACCTGTAATCACTGCATCGGAGGCAACTGCATCACGCCTGTTAGGAAGTGCATAGAATCGTGCCTGGCCTCCACCAGATCTCTCCTCGCCCCTGGGGCGACCACGAGAAGACTGACCTCCACCTCTACTAGATTGAGATGGTGCTGAAGATGAGGGTTGATCCCTCTGCCGAGTCCTATCCCTACGGAGTCGAGGGCACTGTCTCCTCATGTGGCCAAACTCACCACACTCATAACATGCACCTGGCGCTGGAGAAGGGGACTGAAGGGAACCCCTCGCCGCGATGAACCCTGGGCCGAAGAAGTAGGTACTGAACTCTGAGTTGGGAGGGCACTGAGTGAAGACTGGCCCTGCTGAAAACCCTGATGGCCACGGCTTCGAATTCGGATTCGGATTTGAATTTGGTGAAATGATCAATTGATTGATTAATAATGCCCTCTAGATGGAGCACCACTGAAACTGCCAGAACAACGAGGCCTCTTGGCCTCCCACTCCTCCTTCTCTCGGCGATGATCTACCTCAATGGAGCGTGCCATATCAACAACCTGCTCAAACAAAAGATGATGACAGAACTCGCTCTCTGGTCATAAGAATGCGGATGGAGTATTTGACGCCATCAATGAACCTCCTAATCCTCTCCCTATCGGTAGGGATCATCCATGTGGCATGCCTAGCCAATTGTGTGAATCTAAGCTTATACTGGGTCACTAACATGTCGCCCTGAACCAACCACTCAAACTGGCGACGAAACTCCTCACAACGGGACTAAGGTACATATTTCTCTAGAAAGAGAGTAGAGAACTACTGCCATGTGAGAGGTGCTGCTCCTGCAAGCCTACGCCTCCCAAACTCTTCCCACCAATCAAATGCGGGACCAGTGAACTGAAAGGTAGTAAATGAAACTCCGCTGGACTCAAGAATACCGGCCGTCCGCAACATCCTCTGACACTTGTCCAAGAAACCCTGGGCATCCTCACCCTCAACGCCACTGAAATGGGGTGGCTGAAGTCTACCAAATCTCTCAAGATGACGCTGCTCGTCGTCGGGCATAACCTGAACCATATGCTCAAGAGCTGGAGCTGGTGCAGCTGAAGGAATAACCGGTGCAACCACCTGAGCGGGGACCGCCTCTGGAGTCTGAAGTCCCTAAACAACCGGGTTAGGTGTGCGAGCTGCAGGGGTCTTCTGACCACCCCCTGTCTAAGATGTCGCTGCAGTAGCAGTATGTGAGACTACCTGAGCCAAACCGGAACACACCGATAATATCCGAGCAAGAGTCTCCCGAAGACCGAGAATAGCAATAGATACGGTCTGGCCCCGAATCGGGGCGCTGGAGCATCAACCACCGGGGTCGCTCTCGAATCGATACAACGGGCGGGTCGGCCGGCACCGCCTCGGCCGCCCTACCTCTACCTCTAGCACGACCGCGCCCACGACCTCTAACAGGTGGCAATGGAGGTCGTCCACCTCGTCCTGATGCTCGCGTTCTCGCCATCTGCGAGAGAATAGAATATAGAAGTTCAGTTCTCAGAACAACAAGATCGCACGACAGAGTTCAAGAAAAGTGAAGTGTTTCCTAAAGGTTCGCAGCCTCCCGAGGATAAGTACAGGCGTCCCCGTACCGATCCACAAGACTCTACCAACCGGCTCAAGACTCATGAGGCCTAGTAAACCTAGGCTCTGATACCAACTTGTCACGACCCCAATTCCGGTCGTGATGGCGCCCAGCACATTGCTAAGCCAGCCTGACCAATCAATATAAACAACGGAGCTAGGAAGCTCGCTTTATCCCATTTAAGCATATCAAAATATGAAACAACAATGATACATATATCGAAAACGGGGAACCAAGTCCCAAAATATACCAACTCCCATAGACCGCAGGGTCAAGAGTCATGAGCCTCTACTGAACATAAGTGTATAATGGTTTACAAGATACCAAGTACGGAAAGAAACATCAATACAAAATCAAAAAAGACAGTAGGAAGGAATATCGGGTCCTGCGGACTCTGCAGCTACCTCGTATATCCCACGGATGTCGCCTCAACCGCTACTGGATCTCTGCTGAGAGGTACCTGGATCTGCACACAAGGTGCAGGGAGTAAAATGAGTACTGCCAGACTCAGTGGTAATAAACAAGGGTAAGACAGCGCAGATAAGAAATCCGCAATAAAGCACTATGTAAAGCTGTAATCAAATACCCTATCACAGAATCAATATCAACTGTACCTGTACCAACAAGTACCCGCAAAACAGTATAACAACTATCAGATGTAGCTAAATGCGATGCAATGCATGATATGACCGCTACGGCGCGTAGCCCGATCCAATTTGGGTACCCGTGCTCACTGTGGGGGTTCAGACTCCGGAGGGGCTCCTACAGCCCAAGCATAATATTACTGCGGCGTGCAGTCCGATCCAACATATATAGTGCTGCGGCGCGCAGCCCGATCCACTACCAGTCAGCTAATACGAAAATACAGCCTCGCAGGCTCAAAAGTAGTTTTGAAAACCCTTTTATTATTTTTTAGTTGAAAAACAGTAATATCAAGTTCCAGAGATTGGAAATAGCATGAGAACAGAAATAGCAACGGACTGGTAGTAAACTAGCATGTCAATATCATAAGACAATGATAACGATCCTCGCAAGATCCAATAAGTGGCTCACAGCCCATAAGTATTCTCAACCGTCCAAGAAGGAGGTTCAACGGCTCAAAAGTAGCCAATATCATAATATAGTATGCAACCATCCGAGAAGGAGGTTCGACGGCTCAAGAATAGCCAAATATCATAACACAGTGCCAACAAGCCGGACTAAGCCATAGTCCCCAATCACAATGGGTCCGTCTATGACAGGTGACCCGGTAATTAAAGACCGAGCATATTATATGTTGCATTTTTAATTGTCTTTGATCATTATGCAGACCGGCAAATTCCCGAGAAAATAGAAAGAGAATATTGTGAAAAAAAAGAGAGAGAGATATTGACAAAAGAGTTGTTAGAAATTTGAAAAGAAAATCTAAAAAATCGGAAAGAACATTGTTGTTGAAATAATTGGTCAAATAATTTGATCGAACAACGCAGGTTTGATTCTCGCCATTAGGTGGGATATGTAGGCAACCCTTGAACGGGTCCAACTACCCTTTTAGAAAATGACCAAAAAAATATTTTAGTTTCAAATAATCGAGGTGATTGCTATTTTTGGAAATAGCCGAATGTTCCGTAAGGACGCCGGAAGGCTGTTTTGACAAAGATGGCCACTTCGAAAATCATGTCTTTTTCTTTTTTCAAAATAAAATCCTGAGAAGGTCATAAAATGAAAATTGGTTTTGAAAAAATATTTTCCGTTTTCTAAATAAAATCGCCTTTAATAAATGTGCAGGATGAGCAGGATATAGAATGAACAATTCACTCTAATGAATAAAATCCTTTTGGAGCTAAGATTATGTTGGAACGACATAGGACAGGGAGGACAAGATTGGGTCAAATGTTATTTGAAGGACCTTGCGGGATTAATGGACATAATTCCCCGAGGCGATATAATTCGAGCACTTGTGATCACATGCTGGGATCCTGCACACAACGTCCTACATTTCTCGGACTTTGAACTCACTCCTACTCTTGAGGAAGTTGCCTACTATATATGGAAAAATGAGGTCCCCTTAAAAGAGAAATATCCGGTGGCTCCAAGAGGGATAACGGTGCACCGATTCCTCGACTCTTTGAAGATTGCTCGGAACGTCCACATGAGGATTTGGTTAATGGGTTTTGCTCCTTAAACTTCATCTACAGTAGATATGGACATGTCGGGGGTTTCAATGACCCTACAAACAAACTTTGTAGTAAGTCCAACCGAGCTAAATGGGAGGAACATCGACGATTCGCCTTTCTGGTGGCGTTTCTCGGGCTAATCATATTTCCAAGAAAGGATGGGTACATTGATACAAGAGTCGCCGGGGTGGCCAGTACTTTGCTTTTACAATATAATTGCACTGTGCCCTTACAACATGTAAAGCAGGGTACAAATTCTTTGAGGGATGTAACTTGATTCTGCAAATTTGGTTGATAGAACATCTATGCTGCCATCCTTCGTTCTCAAGCTATCGGTCGTCTGAAAGAACGTGCCTTGAAGAATTCTATACGAGAACAAAAGAAGTTAAGCTGCCGGAGGGAGCTAAAGGTTGGATTTCATACTTACGATCATTGACCGATAGCCAAATTGATTGGGCATACGGATGGTTGCCCCTTGATGAGGTGATATACATGCCGACGGAAGGGTCACATTTTTTTATCATGGGCTTAAAAAGCATCCAGCCTTATGCACCGTACAGGTTCTTACGACAGCTTGGAAGATATCAAGTTATACTAAAGGCTGGGGACCTCAGTTTGCAAGCAATAAAGATTAGTCCGGATGGGCAATTCCCAGAAGCAAAGATCCGACAGATTTGGAATGAGTGTCAAAATTTGAAGGTAGAAACTTGTGTGGAAAACAGAGCTCAGGGAGAAGTATCGCCAGGGTATGCCGCATGGTATCGTCGGGGTATTGAGAATGATAGACCATTGAAAAGGCCTCACATTCAAGATTTGGCCGAGTAGTCTAAGGAATACGGAAATTGGGTGGCCAAAGAAAATGAGTATAAAGCCAAGATCAGTTTGCTAGAGAAACAGTTTCGAGATCTCCAATTCGAGAGCAGTTTACAAGCAGCATCTGACGAAGGAGAAAAGAAACAGCTGAAAAAAGAGAATGAAACCTTAAAGGCTCAAGTTGCAAAAATGAAAATTGCATCTGAGGCCCCGGTTCGCTTAGCCCGAGATGAGAAACTGAATGAAAATCTACGGCACAAAGTGAATGACTACAGCTTCGATCTTGATAAAACGGAAAAGGAGTTAGTCAGGGTTCGGAAGCAACTGGCCAGAGATGCCGAGGAATGAGCTAAAATGGTTTAGCAACTACAAGATAAACATGAAGTTGAGGTAGCTCGATTGAGAAAGAAAGTCATTATAGCCAGAGTCAAAAGTAGCAAGATAATCAAAGAGTTTGAAGAAGAAAGAGAACATTGTTACACGGCTATGGCTTGATTAGAATTTGAGTTACAACAACTACAGAAAGAGAACCAACAATCTTTAGACGCTCGCGCCAAACAGATCAGCAGGATGCTTCAAGAAAAAAGGGTCATTCGAGAAAGAATCGTCAATATTGCTCAGTACATCACCAGAAAATGCCAATTGTGCGAAGATATGTCCCAAGCAACATTTGATCAGTCATAAAGTTCTTTGTAAAGGAAGTCATGTCTGACCTAGATAAACTCCAAAATGGATTAGCATATAGGTCCGCGGCAAGACCGAACGACGTCTTGCAAGCATTAGGAGCATTAATGTACTCATAGGGCATGTATTTTATATTGGTATTCCTTTTGCATTTGTAGCACAACATCATTAAATTTTTGTAATCAATGTTTTCGAGTATCAATGAAAAGGTTCCAAAAGAAGTTGTTGCTAATCTTTTTCCGCTTTATACTAATTGTCTGGGCGATAGGCAAATATCTAGGAACGAAAAAGCAAATTGAAAATGAAAAAAAAAGTATAATAGAAATAATTGAAAAAAAAGAGAAAGAAAAGAAAAGAAAGAAAAAAAAGAAAAAAAAGAAAAAAAAAGATGAATGAAAAAAGAGAAAGAAGAGAATAAAGTCGATTCAAAATGGAATAAGTGTCGGGATGATGCATAATGATCAAGGGCAAAAGTTGTGATTTTTAATCATTGTATCTTACCCCCTTTGTGAACTAACTATTAACAAGTGTTGTTGTTGATGAGTATCAGATTTCAGTTGGCAACTGGCATTCTGGCAAATCATCATTACAACACACGATCAAAAGCTATGTCTAAGACTGTGACTCAGAAGATTGAACCAACTATCATGGACCCAGTACAGGAAGAAAAGGTTCTGGATGTTGCGAGGAGATGTATAAGCTAAAGCAGCAAATGTCGGAAATGTACCAAGCCTGGTCCAGGGGGTCAACCTTTACCCACATATCCAGCCAATCCAGCATATGTCCCTCCCGCCAATCCTAATCCCGAACCACCTACCATGAACTCATCCTCCACGTACTCAAATTACCAACACTACTATGATACAACTTCACAGGCACCACCACCACTGTCCAAACAGATTCCACCTCAACCACCATGGGTCGCCTCGGTGTATGTGGCACCACCACCTATTGCTCAAATCGTCAAGTGAACCAGTGTTCCATGTGCAAGATACACATTACTATCTGCTGGAGACAACATTTAGGCAGCATGACACCTATACCCCACTTATGGAGATGACGGAAGAAAAGCCCGTCAAGAACTTGGAGCAGGAAGAAATGGCATGGAAGATGAGAAGTTTAGAACAATCTTTCCGTAACATACAAGGGCAAGAGGCCAAGTGAGCATCGCATATAAAGATTTGTTTTTGTTTTCAGAAGTACAGATCCCGGTTAGATTCAAGCAACCTAAGTTCGACATGTACGATGGACACGGGGATCCTCTAGCCCATCTCAGGGGTTATTGTAGCAAGATCCATGGTGCAGGGGGAAGAGATGAACTTTTGATGGCGTATTTTAGCCAGAGTTTGAGTGGTTCTGCGCTGGAGTGGTATACACGTCAGGATCACCCAGATGGTTCATCTGGGATGATCTAGCCCCGTCGTTTGCTAACCACTTCCAGTACAACTTAGAGATAATACTAGACAGGTTGTTGCTAACAAAGATGGAAAAGAAACCCGGGGAAAGTTTCCGGGAGTACGGCTTTAGATGGAGAGAACAAGCGGCACAAGTACATCCTCCTATGAAGGAGACAGAAATTGTGGATTGTTTTCTGCAGGCCTTAGAGCCTACTTACTATGGTCATCTGGTATCAGCTATTGGTAAAATATTTAATGAAGTGGTGAAAATGGGGAGTTTCATAGAAGAAGGATTGAAAACCAACAAAATCATGAGCTTTTCGGCTATCAAAGCTACGAATCAGGAGATACAAATTGGAAATGGGGGATCTATCGGTAAAAAGAAGAAGGAAGAGGTTGCAGTTGTTGAAAGTAGATCGTGGTCTTGGGGCCAAAATACATACCACCACCCACCTCGTCCATACCAATCATACCCACCTGCACCTTACAACCCACCTCCATGATATTATCCACCCACTACCGCACATTATTCCATCCAACATGCTCAATATTACCCATTGCCTCCACATGTATGGCGAGCCCAAATTCCACAGAACGTCTACCACACACAAAACACCTACTCACCTTCCAGAACCTATAAGAATCCAAATAGACCCAGCTTTCGTCCAGATCTAGAAATGAGAAACAGAGCCCAAACAAAGAAAACATTCACTCCACTGGGGGAGTCTTTCACCAGTCTCTATCATAGTTTGAAAGCGTTGGGGATGCTAAGCCCGATTGAGCCAAAACTTCCAAATCCACCACCCAAAAACATTGACCAGTCAGTCAGATGTGAATATTGCTCCGAAGCACCGGGGTACGATACTAAAAAGTGTTGGCACTTGAAATCTGCTATACAGGAGCTCATTGATACTAGAAGGATCGAGGTGTAGGCTCCATAGACTCCTAATATTACTGTGAATCCATTACCAGCTCAGCATGAGACACACATGATAGAGTTAGAGCAAGAAGAAAGCAGCAAGAAACCGTCTCAATCGGTGATGATGATAAAAGCCAATAGAAAAGTGGAGAAAGAGGTTGAGAAAGAGAAGGCGACAGTGGAGTTACAAGTGAAAAAGCCGCCAGTGGTTGAAACTATGAAAATTGTGGTGCCAGGAGCTAATCCGTTGTTGATGGTAAAAGGATCATACGTGGACCTGTAGTCATAAAACCGGTGGTGCAAATGCCAGTGGTAGATACTAAAGCCATACGTTGGAACTACAACAAAGTCACGGTAATGTACAGGGGAAAGGAGGTTACGGGAGAGGTCAATGAAACATATGGCCTCACTCATTCCGTGCGATGCATTGCCCCGGAAGAGTTAAGGAAAACAAAGGTGGTGAAGGAGAGCCATGTGAAAAAACCGGTTTCTGAAGAAGAAGCAGAAGTGTTTTTGAAGAAGATAAAAGCTCAAGACTATTCGATAGTAGAGCAGCTGAGAAAGATGCCTACACAAATTTAATTGCTTTCATTGTTAATCCATTTAGAAGAGCACATGAAGGCGTTGTTAAAGATTCTGAATGAAGCACATGTCCCCGAGAAAATCTCAGTTTGCCATCTTGAGAAGATTACAAACAAAATTTTTGAGACGAACAAGATAACATTCTCGGATAATGAATTGCCAATTGAAGGGACGGAGCACAACAAAGCACTTTATCTCACCGTCAAAAGTGAACAATCAGTGGTTACTCGGGTCCTAATAGATAATGGGTTAAGTGCAACCATTTGTCCGCTCTCAACTCTCGGAAAATAGAAGATTAATCCTGATAGAATCCGTCGAAACAGTGTGAGTGTTCGAGGGTTTGACGGAGGGAGCAAAAATACTTTGGGAGACATTGTGTTGGAAGTCACCATTGGACCGGTGGACTTTACCATGGAATTCTAGGTGTTGGATGTCACTGTTTCTTATAATCTATTACTGGGATGGCCATGGATCCATGCGGCCAAAGCCGTACCATCTTCCCCTCACCAGATGGTAAAATTTGAATGGGAACAACAAGAAATTGCAGTGCATGGAGATGAATATGCTTGTAACACCATAATGCCTTTTGAAGAAATCAAAGGGGACAGGGGACCATGGGTGTATCAGGTGACAGATGTTGTGGTAGTTAACAAGATATCCGAAGGGGAGAGCATGCCAATTCCTGCAGTGACATCCGAAGGGGAGAAATGGGTTCGCACTGGAAAAAAGTTTGGGATAGCCTTACAGGGAATAACACAACATGTCCACTTGCCGGGAAACAATGATACCTTTGGCTTGGGATTTAAACCTACTTATATCGACATCCAAAGAGCCAAAAGAATGAAGAAGAAAAGTTGGACCCTCCCGAAACCAATTCCAAAATTATCCGACACCTTCACTAGGCCTGGTACACAAAGACATTTGACAACTGCTGTGTCGAGATATGCTGAAATAAGGCCTGATGCGGAGCTTCTCGCAAGGTTTGAAATGTTGTTCGGGGATGTAAACATGTTGTAGATGGGTGAGGGGACTAGTAAGATGGATATCCAGTTTGTGGGACCCAGCGCTACACTTAATAATTGGGAAGTACTCCTCTTCCGATCAGGAGGTAGTTGTGGTAGTTAGCTTTCAAAAATATTTCATCTTTCCCAAAGTTGTTTTTATTTTGTAATCCCCACACCCCACTGAAATCAAATGTATCCAACCTCTGTTATCTTTTGGAAAAAATATCAATGAAATGAAATTTCTTCTTCTTTCTTTATTTTGGCCTTATTCTTATTGTTTTCCTTTCTTTGTACAGTTCAATATTCGTTGATTCTGATGATATGTCATGCATGAAGGATTCCCGGCCTAGTCTTGACAATCGAATAGTTATACAAGAGATTGAAAATGAAAGTGAAATAGAATATGAAGATGAGGAAACATTGGACGAAATCAGTAAAGACTTGAATCAATATGAGGAAAAACCCAAACCGAACTCAAATGAGACAGAATCTATTAATCTGGGGAGTGAGAATAATGTCCGGGAAATAAAAATCAGCGTACACCTAGAAGCTTCCCTCAGAGAAGAGCTAATAAAGTTATTACATGAATACGAGGACATATTTGCCTGGTCCTATGATGACATGCCCGGACTCAGCACTGATCTGGTGGTACACAAATTGCCTATTTATCCAGAATGCCGACGGGTAAAACAGAAGTTGAGAAAGTTCAAAACGGACATCAGCGTGAAAATAAAAGAAAAGGTGAATAATCAGTTTGAGGCGAAGGTCATACGAGTTACTAAGTACCCCACCTAGTTAGCAAATGTTGTGCTAGTTCCAAAGAAAGACGGAAAAACCAGAGTGTGTGTTGATTACAGAGACCTCAATAAGGCTAGTCCAAAGGATGACTTTCCATTGCCAAATATCCATATATTGATCGACAATTGTGCCAAGCATGAAATTGGCTCTTTCATAGATTGCTATGCGGGGTATCATCAGATTCTAATGGACGAAGAAGATGCGGAAAAAATAACTTTTATCACGCCTTGGGGAACCTACTGCTATAGAGTGATGCCGTTTGGGCTGATGAATGCCGGAGCTACTTATATGAGGGCAATGACCACAATGTTTCATGATATGATGCATCGAGAAATTGAAGTGTATGTGGACGATGTCATCATAAAGTCCAAGAATAAACATGATCATGTCAAAGACTTGAGGAAGTTTTTCCAAAGACTCCGAAGATATAATCTTAAGCTCAGTCCAGCAAAATGTGCTTTTAGAGTACCTTCAGTGAAGCTATTGGGATTTATAGTAAGCCGGCAAGGCATTGAACTAGATCCATCGAAGATAAAAGAAATCCAGAGTTTGCCTCCGCCGAAAAACAAGAAGGAAGTAATGAGCTTACTAGGCAGGCTGAACTATATTAGCTGGTTCATCGCTGAGCTGACATCAACATGTGAGCCTATTTTCAAATTGTTAAAGAATGATGCAGCGGTGAAGTGGATCGATGAATGTCAAGAAGCCTTCGATAAGATTAAGGAATATTTGGCAAATCCTCCAGTATTAGTTCCTCCGGATCAAGGAAGACCTTTGATCTTATATTTGACAGTGCTAGACAACTCCTTTGGCTGTGTACTTGGGCAGCACGATGAGACTTGCAAGAAAGAGCAAGTTATATATTACCTTAGTAAGAAGTTCTCATATTACGAGGTAAAATATACTCAGTTAGAGAGAACATACTGTGCATTAACTTGGGTTGCTCAGAAATTGAAGCACTACCTGTTAGCATACACTACATATCTGATATTACGGTTAGACCCTTTGAAGTATATATTCTAGAAGCCCATGCCTACAGGGAGACTTGCTAAATGGCAGATTCTGCTCACAGAATTTGACATCATTTATATAACATGTACGGCAATGAAAGCGCAAGCAGTTGCAGATCACCTAGCAGAAAATCCAGTGGATAATGAATATGAGCCACTAAAGACATTTTCCAGATGAGGAGGCAATGAATGTTGAAGAAATATAACAAAGTGATAAGCCATGTTGGAAAATGTACTTCGACGGACAGTAAAGGAGTTGGAATTGGAGTAGTACTTATTTCAGAAACGGGTCAACACTATCCCGTTACCGCTCAACTTCGATTTTTCTACACCAACATTATGGCCGAATATGAAGCGTGTATATTGGGATTGAGGATGACAATTGATATGGGTGTTAAAGAGATTTTGGTCATGGGTGACTTGGATCTTTTGATACATCAAATTCAGGGAGAATGGGAGATAAGAGATTTGAAATTGATATCTTATCGGCATTGTCTACATGAACTGTCCCAAAGATTTCAATCTATAGAGTTCAAACACATCACAAGAATGCACAATGAAGTAGCAGATGCTTTGGCCACATTTTCCTCTATGTTACATTATCCGGATAAAGCCTATATAGATCCACTTCAGATACATGTGTATGATCAAAATGCTTACTGTTTTGCTATGGAATGAGAACTAGATGGAGAACCATGGTATCACGATATCAAGGAATACTTGAAGACAGGTAAGTACCCAGAACAAGCCACTGGAGATCAGAAGAGAGCTATAAGACGCTTAGCAAATAGGTTTTTCCTCAGTGGATGGATTGTATATAAAAGAACACCAGACTTGGGTTTGCTAAGATGCATGGATGCACAACAAACTGACATGATTATGACTGAGGTACATGCTGGAGCTTGCGGACCTCATATGAGCGGGTATGTCTTAGCAAAGAAGATATTAAGAGCAGGATATTATTGGCTCACCATGGAACGAGACTGTATCAGGTATGTGAAGAAATGCCACCAATGTCAAGTACATGGAGATTTAATTCATTCCCCACCTTATGAATTGCATACGATGTCTACACCTTGGCCATTTGTTGCCTGGGGAATGGATGTCATCGGACTAATAGAGCCTGCAGCTTCTAATGGACATAGATTTATCTTGGTTGCGATTGACTATTTTACTAAATGGGTGGAGGTAAAGACATTCAAGGCGGTGATAAAGAAAGCTGTGGTGGATTTCGTGCATGAGAATATATGCCGATTTGGAATTCCTAAGGTAATTATCATAGACAATGGGGCAAATTTGAACAGTTACCTCATGGCGGAAGCATGTCAGAGATTCAAAATCCTGCATTGTAACTCTACACCTTACAGAACAAAGGCAAATGGAGCAGTAGAAGCTGCAAATAAGAATATAAAGATGATTCTCACAAAAATGGTGGAAGAGTCAATGGCATGAGAAGTTACCTTTCGCTCTTATGGGTTTTCGCACAACAGTACGTACTTCGATTGGTGCCACACCCTATTCGTTGATGTATGGGACATAGGCTGTTATACCCGCAGAAATTGAGATACCATCACTTCGAATCATAGCTAAAGCTAAGATCGATGATGATGAATGGGTAAAAGCCCGATTGGAACAACTGAATCTGATTGATGAGAAGAGGTTAGCAGCAGTTTGCCATGGGCAGTTATATCAACAGAGAATGGCCGGAGCATATAATAAGAAGGTGAGTCCTCGGAAATTTGAAGTTGGACAACTAGTATTGAGGCGTATCTGTAAGGCCCCGTAAAAATTTTGTGCATAAAACCTAGTAGCTGTGGTGTCATGGGCCGAATAATGTGTTAGGAATGCGTAGAATTCTTCGCGGCGAGCTTGCTCGCCGCGGTTCGGACCCTTGGTAGTGATTTAAGTGTCAAAAATGTAGAGAATAAAGTTTTCCATAAAAGTGTCAAATATGCGGTCAAGAATGCGACCGCAAACCTGTTATGCGGACCGCATTCTTGCCGCAAAGCTTAACAGAAGCCTCCCAAAAATCATGTTGAAAATGCGGTCGATATGCGATCGCATAGTGAATCTACGGTGCACTTTGCGACCGCAGATCAAGAATGCGGACCGCATATTGGTCGCATTCGGTAACAGAACTTGTGTCATTTTGAGACCATTCTGCGGTCACTATGCGGATCGCATGTTGATTCTGCGGTCGCAAAGTGCACCGCATAATTGACCCGATCTCTTCTTTAATATAACACCTTTCACCCTCATTTTCTCATATCATCTTACAAAAAAATTAGAGAGAGAAGAGAGGGTTTTTAGAGAGAGAAATCTTTTATCTTCAAAGATTGTTCCAACCATCTTAGTTCAAAGGATTCTAGGGCAAAGATTCAACTTCCCCAAATCTTTTCAAGGTAAAAAACCCTAACTATTTTCTTTGATTTTCATTTTTAAATTGGGTAAAGAGAGGTTTGCATATAATGGCTTTTGAAAATAGAATTTTTACACTCATGCATGATTATTGACCTTGATTTCTAATAAAAAGAAGTGAGTAGAAGTAAGAGTCTTCAAGAACAAGGTTGGCAAGAGTAGGATATCTTGGGTAAGCATAAAGTAGGAAGAAAAATCATCACCGGGTATGTATGGCTAATTTTGATTCTTGTGAAATCGCCTATATGTGTGAAATTTGTTTGGTTAGTGTTAATTTGACAAATTGTGTGAAATTCTCAAAGTTGTTGTTGAAATATGAGTGATGTGGTATAGAATATGAACCGAAAATTAAATGAGAGTCGAAACGGGTAAAGAATTGTGAATAATGATTACGATGGCCTATATGGCACCTTGTGTAAAACAAACGAAACGCTTGAGAATTTGTTTATTGTGGAAAGAGATGAAACACTTGAATTGTGGAAATATTGTAACATGGTTGTGATATTGATTTGAAAAATAATTGAGAACATGAAACAATGTGCAAGTTACTTATTTGAACTTGTTGAAATTGTGTGTAGTACATTATCTGTTGTTTGAAATTGTTGTGTTTTAAACTGTAAGGCGGGGTCGTGTTGCGCGCCGCAACGTGAGGAAATAAGGTGTGGGTTGGGGTGATAAGGGTGGCCGAGGTAATAAGGGTGGTCGGGGGCAATAAGGATGGAAAGCGATCGAAATCGCTATTGAAAATTGATACAAAAATCAATAATGTGAAATTGTGAAAGGAGACAGCAGGAGAGTTTGCAACCTGTGGGGCACTGATTGCCCCTTTGTTTGACTACTTGTGCTTTACGTGATTGATTGGTTATTGTTAAATTGGTTGATTCGTAGAAAGTGCTTTGTGTTGAGAATTATTTGAAATGAGGAAAATGTGGAAACATGGTTGGCTGGCTTAATTAATTGTTGATGTAATTCAATGGCTTGAGTTTACTTGGGACAAAGTTTGTCCATACATGCCAGTACAATTCAAGTGTACTGACGTCCCTTTTGCCGGGGACGCTACATTCGTGTTATGATTGTAGGTGGATCAGTAGCAGGCACTTCAGCTCATCGGCAGTAGTATCCTTCTCCTTCCATTGCCCGTTTTGGTGAGCCCTTTTTCTTCCTTGGGGCCCTGTGTGGTTCATGCCACTTTTGTTTAGATTTCATTTTGGTTTTGTAAGGCATAGTCGGAGCCTTGTTACCGGCAAGTATTGTATTCCCCTTTTTTGTATCCTAGAGGCTCTGTAGACATGTAAATTGTGGGACTCCAGTATTATGTATACATTATGTTATGTCGGGCGTTGTAAAAACCGCAAACTTGTTAATGAATCACTCGTATGGTTTTATTTGTTTAATGTGAAATCATTCATGGTTAGTAAGATATTTGGTTAATGAGAAACAATCAACACAGGGGTAACGCGTGGGAATGAAAGGCATCCAGGTCCGCTTGACTGGGGCAACCCGGTCAAGCGCCGGTCATGTTCCCCGATTTGGGGCGTGACAAACTTGGTATCAGAGACTATGGTTTTTAAAGTGTCCTAGGATGTCTCGGAGCCGTGTCTAGTAGTGCCCTTCTTATAGGTGTTTTGTCGACCACATCATATAAGTAGGGGGCTACACGGGCATTTAGGAATTTACCTATTTCTTTGTTAATCTATATCGTGCGGTAAAGTGCAATGTGGAAATATCTGTGTCTAATTCGCGCCTTGTTCCCAAACTTTCAGAATATGGCACCTAAGAAGAATGCTAGACTCGGCCTTAAAGCCAATGCCGGCCCAAGTGCAGCTGTTAATCATGTACCCGATGCCGTGGGAGAGAATGACCCACTAGTCCCGAATTTGCCTGGCCCATCTGTTCAAAACCCAAGTGTCCCTATTCCAGCTACGGCAGAGGATGCCACCATTCCTCCCGCCAGTGTTCCTGACTCAGATACAGTTCTCGCTTCGGGCTCTGGTATCTCTAATGAAGAACTTAGGGGAGCCATCCATATGTTAACACAGTTAGTGGCCGCCCAGGCCCAGAGATCCCATGATGCCCCTGCATCCTCCAGCGGACAGGGAGATTCCTTTGGCTCCAGAGTCCACCAGTTCTTGCGATTGGCCCCTCCAGAATTTTCGGGTACCGATCCAGAGGCTGACCCACAGGAATTCCTTGATGAGATATACAAGACCCTCAGAGTGATGAAGGCTACAGATATAGAGGGGGTAGAGTTGGCCTCTTACAGGCTGACGGGAGCGGCACGTTCATGGTTCGAAATGTGGGAGGATTCCCGTGAGGAAGGGAGCCCTCCGGCCAGATGGGATGAGTTCGTGGATGCATTTATGGACCACTTCTTACCTGCTGAGGCAATGGCAGCCCGTGCCACTGAGTTCGAGGTTCTCAAACAGGGCAGTATGAGCGTTTGGGAGTATCACATGGAGTTCGTAAGGTTGTCCAAGTACGCTCCTCATTTATTGTCGACCATGGATGCCCGGGTTCGACGGTTTGTTCAGGGCCTTAGCCCTTTGGTAGTGAATGAGGCCGCCACAGCAGCTTTGCACTCGGATATGAACTATGGGAGGATCGTGGGGTTTGCTCAGGCCACAGAGGCCAGGAAATTGAAGATTCGTGCAGAAAGAGAAAGTAGCAGCAGGGCCCGGTCAACGGGTCATTCAGGGAGATCACTTCCAGGGAAAGGGTCATCAGGGCCATCCCAGTCATATGCTCAGTCCTCCGCGAGTGCACCTCCATCCGTGCACAGTCATCAGCAGGGCAGTTACTCGAGACCTGGTTCAGACAGCAGGAGGTCTCGTCAGTCTGGTCGTCCTGGGGTGAGATCCCAGCAGCAGGGGAGACCTACATGCCCCAAGTGTGGGAGATTTCATACAGAGACTTGCTACCTTGACCTTCCAGTGTGCTTCGGGTGCGGGGTGAGAGGTCACATTCAGCGAGACTGTCGTGCACCCCGTCAGGGTATAGGTAGGGGATCTGCTCAGTCATCCGGTTCTTCAGCTGCTACATCATCAGCGCGTACTCCAGCAGCAGCAGGGCGTGGTGCAGCTAGGGGTGGAGCTTAGGGTAGGGGTGGACCTAGCCGATTCTATGCATTGAGTGGCCGCCAAAATGCCGAGGCTTCTCCAGATGTTGTTACAGGTATCCTGTCTGTTCAGACTATTGATTGCTATGCCCTTATTGATCCGGGGTCCTCCTTGTCTTATATTACTCCATTCATTGCTTCAAGTTTTGGGATAGAACCCGAACAGCTTCATGAGCCGTTCTCTGTGTCGACTCCAATTGGTGATTCTATTACAACCTCACGAGTCTATAGGAATTGTGTTGTTACGGTGGGTGGTCGTGATACCACAGCCGATCTTATTGAGCTTGGGATGGTAGATTTTGATGTAATTATGGGGATGGATTGGCTCTATTCGTGCTTTGCCAAACTTGACTGTCGAACGAGAGTTATGAGGCTCGAGTTCCCTAACGAGCCAGTTATTGAATGGAGAGGAAATGGTGTAGTGCCAAGGGGTAGGTTTATTTCCTACCTTAAGGCTTCGAAGATGATTAAAAAAGGGTGTATCTATCACCTGGTTCGGGTAACGGACACCACCTCAGATGTGCCTACCCTCGAGTCCGTGCCAATTGTGAATGAATTTCCTGAAGTGTTTCCAGATGAGCTTCCAGGCATTATGCCGGATAGGGAGATTGACTTTGGGATCGATGTATTGCCGGATACTCAGCCAATATCCATTCCACCATACAGAATGGCGCTAGCAGAGTTAAGGGAGTTAAAGGAGCAACTGAGGGATTTATTAGAGAAAGGGTTCATACGACCGAGTGTGTCGCCGTGGGGTGCTCCGGTTCTCTTTGTCAGAAAAGAAGGATGGGTCACTTCGAATGTGTATTGATTATCGGCAGCTCAACAAAGTCACCATCAAGAATAAATATCCTTTGCCTCGAGTGGATGATCTGTTTGACCAATTGCAGGGAGCGAAGTTCTTCTCAAAGATTGATTTACGGTCCGGGTACCACCAGTTAAAAATCAGGGAGCAGGATATTCCTAAGACCGCCTTCAGGAACTCGTTATGGTCACTTCGAGTTTTTGGTCATGTCTTTTGGGCTAACCAATGCCCCTGCAGCTTTCATGGACCTTATGAATCGGGTTTTCAAGCCATTCCTAGATTCCTTTGTGATTGTATTCATTGACGACATCCTCATCTACTCTCGGAGCAGAGAAGATCATGCCGTTCACCTCAGAGCAGCGTTGCAGACCCTTCTTCAACATCAATTGTATGCCAAGTTCTCAAAATGTGAGTTTTGGTTGAATTCCGTAGCCTTTCTAGGGCATGTTATTTCCAGTGAGGGAATTCAGGTGGATCCTCAGAAGATTGCGGCAGTGAAAGATTGGCCTAGACCCACGACCCCGACAGAGATTCGTAGCTTCTTGGGTTTGGCAGGGTACTATCGGAGGTTTGTAGAGGATTCTCAACCCTCGCTTCCCCATTGACAAAACTGACGCAAAAGGCAGTGAAGTTCCAGTGGTCCGAAGCATGTGAGAAAAGTTTCCAAGAACTGAAGTCAAGATTGACCTCGGCACCAGTATTGGCCTTGCCAGGAGGCACAGAGGGATTTGTAGTTTATTGTGATGCCTCCAGGGTTGGTTTGGGATGTGTATTGATGCAGCACGGGAAAGTCATATCTTACGCTTCCATGCAACTCAAGAATCACGAGAAGAATTATCCGACGCATGATTTGGAGCTTGCAGCTGTTGTGTTTGCTTTGAAAATATGGCGGCACTATCTTTATGGAGTTCATATAGATGTGTTTTCAGACCACAAGAGCCTCCAGTATTTGTTCAAGCAGAAGGAGCTAAATCTGAGACAACGGCGGTGGTTAGAATTGCTCAAGGACTATGATATGAACATATTGTACCATCCAGGAAAGGCAAATGTGGTAGCCGACGCTCTTAGTCGAAAATCCATGGGTAGTTTGGCTCATTTGGGTGTGGATCGGAGACCCCTGGCTCGAGAGGTTTACCAATTAGCCAGTTTGGGGGTTCGTATCTCGGCGTCAGCCGAGGGGGATATCTTGGTGCATAATGGAGCAGAATCATCATTGGTCGCAGAAATCAAGGAAAAACAGTTCATGGATCCAGCATTGGTTCGGGTAAAGGAAGCAGTCATGAATAACAAGACCTCAGCATTTGTACTCAGCAGCGAAGATGGTGTATTGCGGTGTCAAGATAGGCTATGTGTTCCGGATGTGGACGAGCTTCGGGAAAGAGTGATGGCAGAGGCTCATATTTCCAGGTATTCGGTACACCCAGGTTCCACGAAAATGTATCATGACCTTAAGGAGATTTATTGGTGGAACGGTATGAAAAGGGATGTAGCAAGCTTTGTAGCTAAATGTCCAAACTGTCAACAAGTGAAGGCCGAGCATCAACGGCCTGGAGGATTAACTCAGCTTATAGAAATACCAAGGTGGAAATGGGAGATGATCAATATGGATTTCGTGGTAGGGTTACCTCGCACTCGGCGTAAGTTTGACTCAATATGGGTGATAGTGGATCGACTCACCAAATCAGCTCACTTCCTGCCTGTCAAGTCCACTGATACTGCGGAGCAATATGCAAAATTGTACATCAAGGAGATAGTAAGACTTCATGGCACTCCACTTTCTATTATCTCGGATCGCGGGGCTCAGTTCACTGCTAACTTTTGGAAGAAGTTTCAGCAAGGTTTGGGAACTCAGGTGAATCTCAGCACAGCTTTCCATCCGCAGACCGACGGCCAGGCCGAGCGGACCATTCAGACGCTCGAAGATATGTTACGGGCTTGTGTCTTAGATTTTAAAGGTAATTGGGATGAACACTTGCCACTGATAGAATTTGTTTACAATAATAGCTATCATGCTAGCATTCAGATGGCCCCATTTGAGGCATTGTACGGGAGAAGATGTAGGTCGCCAATCGGGTGGTTTGAGGTAGGTGAAGCGGATTTGCTAGGGCCAGATATGGTGTACGAAGCTATGGAAAAGGTCAAGGTTATTCAGGGAGAGAATGAAAACAGCACAGAGTCGTCAAAAATCCTATGTAGACGTTCGCCGAAGGGATTTGGAGTTTCAAGTCGATGATTGGGTGTTCTTGAGGGTATCTCTTATGAAGGGAGTCATGCGATTTGGAAAGAAAGGGAAATTGAGTCCTAGGTATGTCGGGCCATATCGGATCGTTCAAAGGATTGGTCAAGTTGCTTATAGGCTAGAGTTGCCTCCTGAGATGTCATCAGTGCACCCGGTATTCCATGTGTCCATGTTGAAGAAAGTGATTGGAGATCCATCCACCATCATGCCAATCGAAGCTATAGAGGTTAATGAAGATTTGTCATATGAAGAAGTTCCAGTTGCCATTCTTGATAGGCAAGTCCGTAAGTTGAGAAATAAGGAAGTTGCCTCCGTTAAAGTATTGTGGCGAAGTCAACAAGTTGAGGAGGCCACATGGGAAGCGGAAAAAGAGATGAAGGAAAAGTACCCCCATTTGTTCGATCAAGCCTAGAAGAAATTAGGTGACCCTCCTACTCCTAGTAACTGTCATCTTGTCTAAGTTGTTTCCCTCTTAGTATTAGTAAAGTCCGCTTCATTTTGTAATGAGTTAAATGTGTTGTTACCTTGGGTCACTTGAACCGTTATTGATAAATGAAAGCCTTATAAAGATTTACGTGTTAACTAAACAACTAATAGTAAGTGTAGATTGGTAATGGTTTGTTGAGTGTACATGGTGTGTTAAAATGGTTAAATAAGGTAAGAATTCATTGAAGTGACTAGTTTATGTGTAATTGTAACAATGTGATAGAATATGTGCATTCGTTGATGTAAGAAAGTGTATACCAGTTGTGAAAAGTGTTGTATTTGTGTATTGTTGTTTGGTAATGTGTTTCGGGGGCCTCTGACAGGTGGATATGTCCATAATACAAAGGAAACTCTGGCGAAATATTTCTAAAATATAAGAGTTAGTCAAAATTTTGATAGTTTGCATAGCATGTCTTTCAAAGCCAACTCATTCTCAAATCCTCATTCGAGGACGAATGATCTTAAGGGGGGAGGATGTAAGGCCCCGTAAAAATTTTGTGCATAAAACCTAGTAGCTGTGGTGTCATGGGCCGAATAATGTGTTAGGAATGCGTAGAATTCTTCGCGGCGAGCTTGCTCGCCGCGGTTCGGACCCTTGGTAGTGATTTAAGTGTCAAAAATGTAGAGAATAAAGTTTTCCAGAAAAGTGTCAAATATGCGGTCAAGAATGCGACCGCAAACCTGTTATGCGGACCGCATTCTTGTCGCAAAGCTTAACAGAAGCCTCCCAAAAATCATGTTGAAAATGCGGTCGATATGTGATCGCATAGTGAATCTGCAGTGCACTTTGCGACCGCAGATCAAGAATGCGGACCGCATATTTGTCCCATTCTGTAACAGAACTTGTGTCATTTTGAGGCCATTCTGCGGTCACTATGCGGACCGCATGTTGATTCTGCGGTCGCAAAGTGCACCGCATAATTGACCCGATCTCTTCTTTAATATAACACCTTTCACCCTCATTTTCTCATATCATCTTACAAAAAAATTAGAGAGAGAAGAGAGGGTTTTTAGAGAGAGAAATCTTTCATCTTCAAAGATTGTTCCAACCATCTTAGTTCAAAAGATTCTAGGGCAAAGATTCAACCTCCCCAAATCTTTTCAAGGTAAAAAACCCTAACTATTTTCTTTGATTTTCAGTTTTAAATTGGGTAAAGAGAGGTTTGCATATAATGGCTTTTGAAAATAGAATTTTTACACTCATGCATGATTATTGAACTTGATTTCTAGTAAAAAGAAGTGAGTAGAAGTAAGAGTCTTCAAGAACAAGGTTGGCAAAAGTAGGATATCTTGGGTAAGCATAAAGTAGGAAGAAAAATCATCACCAGGTATGTATGGCTAATTTTGATTCTTGTGAAATCGCCTATATGTGTGAAATTTGTTTGGTTAGTGTTAATTTGACAAATTATGTGAAATTCTCAAAGTTGTTGTTAAAATATGAGTGATGTGGTATAGAATATGAACCGAAAATTAAATGAGAGTCGAAACGGGTAAAGAATTGTGAATAATGATTATGATGGCCTATATGGCACCTTGTGTAAAACAAACGAAACGCTTGAAAATTGATACAAAAATCAAAAATGTGAAATTGTGAAAGGAGACAGCAAGAGAGTTTGCAACCTGTGGGGCACTGATTGCCCCTTTGTTTGACTACTTGTGCTTTACGTGATTGATTGGTTATTGTTAAATTGGTTGATCGTAGAAAGTGCTTGTGTTGAGAATTATTTGAAATGAGGAAAATGTGGAAACATGGTTGGCTGGCTTAATTAATTGTTGATGTAATTCAATGGCTTGAGTTTACTTGGGATAAAGTTTGTCCATACATGCCAGTACAATTCAAGTGTACTGACATCCCTTTTGCCGGGGACGCTACATTCGTGTTATGATTGTAGGTGGATCAGTAGCAGGCACTTCAGCTCATCGGCAATAGTATCCTTCTCCTTCCACTGCCCGTTTTGGTGAGCCCCTTTTCTTCCTTGGGGTCCTGTGTGTTTCATGCCACTTTTGTTTAGATTTCATTTTGGTTTTGTAAGGTATAGCCGGAGCCTTGTTACCCGCAAGTATTGTATTCCTTTTTTTTGTATCCCAGAGGCTCTGTAGACATGTAAACTGTGAGACTCCAGTATTATGTATACATTATGTTATGTCGGGCGTTGTAAAAACCGCAAACTTGTTAATGAATCACTCGTATGGTTTTATTTGTTTAATGTGAAATCATTCATGGTTAGTAAGATATTTGGTTAATGAGAAACAATCAACACAGGGGTAACGCGTGGGAATGAAAGGCACCCAGGGTCCGCTTGACTGGGGCAACCCGGTCAGGCGCCGGTCATGTTCCCCGATTTGGGGCGTGACAGTATCTTACCGCATTGGGCTGAAGCGAAAGGTAAATTTGCACCTAACTGGGAAGGACCGTTCATGGTATCACGGGTGTTGTCCAATGGAGCCCTATATCTGACAGATATTGAAGGGAAATGCGTAGAGACTACTATCAATTCAGATGCAGTCAAAAGATATTATGTATGATTCCTTTTCATTTGTATAATTGTATTTGTTGTGGTTTTTGAATTGAAATGATGAAGGCATTTTATTCTCTATCCAAATACTTTATCCATTGACATCCCCCTTAAGCCGTGTTCGATCTATTCTTTCATATCCCTCTCTCGGAATTGTTTATGATACAAAAGGAAAGTAGAAAAAATGAAAAATGAAAATGAAAAAAAAAAAAGCAAAAGCAGAATGCAAACAAAAGAAAAGACAAAGAAATTGGGAAAAAGTCAAACGAAACCATGAATTAATGGCGTAGTTTGAACTACGTCTGACTTGATCCCGGAAGGGTACGTAGGTGTAGCCTCATTGAGGTTCAGTCACAATAAAGGAAAAATCCAAAAATCCCCCACATATTGAAACTGGGGCAGAAGTTATGTTTTATAATTCCGAGATTTGTAAATATTTTTAAACCTTCGTAAATTTTTTAGCCTTTATATCCTTCTTTCTTAACCCATCCAAAAGCCACATTACGGTCCAAAGAAAGACCTTATAATCAATTTCAAGAGAATAACAATACAATAAGAATAAAGGAAGAACGGGGCATGGACAACACCGGTGGTTCAGAAAAACAAAAAGACAAAAGAAAAAAAAATATATATTTATATAAATGAGAGAGTCTCATCGGTAAAAACCTTAACCGACACCGTGAGGCGATGGTGAGGATGTGAGAAATAAAATGAGAGAGTCTTATCGGCGAAAACCTTAACCGGCACCGTGAGGCGATGGTGGGGTTGTGAGAAATAAAATGAGAGAGTCTTACCGGTGAAAACCATAACCGGCACCGTGAGGCGATGGTGAGGATGTGAGAAATAAATGAGAGAGTCTTGTTGGTGAAAACTTTTAACGGCACCATAAGGCGACTGTAAGGATTGTTTCAGAAAAAAAGGAAAGAACAACAAAAAATAAGATCGGTTTGGGTTGAAAGAATGTCAGAGTTGGAATAATGGCAATTCGATTGAACAGACTGGGTCGGAGTTTAAATACATGGCATGGTCAAAGGGATCAGCCAACATACCCAGATAAGTTCTATCACTTCTCCAAATCACCCTTACCCTTTTGTGAAATTCATTTGTTTCTGCATTTCATTGATTTAGAAAACCAATTCGTCCATTGAAAGCTAACTACCAGCTTTTGATGATAAGAGTTGAAATAACGCTAGATCAGAAAAAGAAAAAAAAAGGGACAGAGGAAATAAAGAAGAATGGCAATCAGAGCCGAAGGAAAAGAATAAAAAAGGTGAAAAGCAAGGAAAATGCAAAAAAAGAGTTTACAAAGGAAGCCAACTGAAAGGTCGCTTAGAAAAAAAAAAGCAAAAGAGGAAGGCAATAAAAGGTAGGAGCAGCAAATGCCAGTTACCAGCAGTTTATAACTAATAAAATTGTTTTTAATTTAGACAGGAACAAATTATCACTAATCACTTTAAAGTGAATGTGACTAATGTGAATAGAAAGAAAACATAAAAAAGAAAGTTCAGCAATAAAAGGAGGAATCCATAGAGGAGGAATCACTCAATTAAGAAAGAAAACACCAAAAACATAATGAAGGTATCATCTCTTTAAATTCACACCCCAGTTATCAAACTGAGGGAATATTTTTCAACATTCGCGTTTCATGCATCAGGCGCCCACCTGGATAACAAGGGAATATTTTTCTGCATTCGCATTTCATGCATCAGGCGCCCACCTAGATAACAAGGGAATACTTTTATGCACTCGCATTTCATGCATCAGGCGCCCACCTGGATAACAAGGGAATACTTTTCTGCATTCGCATTTCATGCATCAGGCGCCCACCTGGATAACAAGGGAATACTTTTCCGCATTCGCATTTCATGCATCAGGCGCCCACCTGGATAACAAGGGAATACTTTTCTGCATTCGCATTTCATGCATCAGGCGCCCACCTGGATAACAAGGGAATATTTTTCTGCATTCGCATTTCATGCATCAGGCACCCACCTGGATAACAAGAGAATACTTTTCTGCATTCGCATTTCACGCATCAGGCGCCCACCTGGATAACAAGGGAATACTTTTCTGCGTTCGCATTTCATGCATCAGGCGGCCACCTATATAACAAGGGAATACATTTCTGCAATTTTTAATTTTTGTTGAGCCGCCCACCTGTATAACAAAGGAATACATTTTTGCAATTTTTTTATTTCTTTTCAGGCGCCCACCTGTATTACAAGGGAATACATTTATGCAATTTTTAATTTCTGTTCAGGCGCCCACCTGTATAACAAGGGAATACATTTCTGCAATTTTTAATTTTTGTTCAGGCACCAACCTGTATAACAAGGAAATACATTTCTGCAATTTTTAAATTTTTGCAAATTTTGATTTCTGTCAGCTAACATGAATAACACTGTAACATGAAAAAAGCCCACACTAGGGCAGAGAAAAAAGTTTTTGTTGTTTTGTTTTTGTTTTAAGAAGGTATTAATTTGAAGGCAAGGAATATCATTGAAAATCACAAAAAGAAAGGAAGGAAGAAGAGAAAATTAACAAAAAAAAGGATAGTAGCACAGAAAATCAAGGAAAAAGAGACAAAGAAGAATAAGAAGACAAGAAGTAGATAGGAACAATTGTAATTCGTAGCATTATAGCTTAGAATAGCTTCTTTATTTTACACTTTTCACCCCTGGTGTAATAAGGAGTAGGTCAGTAGTCATAGCAGTATCAATGCAACAGCAAAGTCTTGGTAGTTTTAAACTACCAGACCTTCCCGAACTACACTGACCTGATTCCTGTTTAGCCCAGGATATGTAGGCAACCTCTGAGGCAGGGTGCGGTCAAAAGGTTTGCAAAATGTTTCTCACGGAATACGCTAGTGGGAAAAAATCTCTCATTATTGCTCACTTGTCTTTGCACTGAAACTTTTCGTGTTCCTGAGCAAAGAGGGGTAGCTGTGAGCACGCGATTTTTGCCTTAAGCAATAAATTCCAAAATTAAAATAAATAATATTTTTGTGTGCAATTATATGTTTTGGTTGAAATAATATGCATTTGTGTGTGCAAACAATTAAAAATAAAAATTAGAAAAATAAAAAAAAAATAGGCTAAGTACAAGTATCACAATTAAAGAAATTTAAAAGGAAAATTAACAAAATGCAATAATGCCGGAAATTAGAGAAAAATAGCAGAAAAATGTTCAAAAATATCAGAAAATTAGAGAAAATTGGAAATTTAATAATTGAAAAGAATATAAAAACATAAAAATGAAATACAAAAGAAAATACCATAAAAATAATTAAATACAAGGAAAATACACAAAAAAATATAAGATTGGGCCATATATGCAAACCCAATACACATTGGCCCAAATCAAGTAAAAGATCCGGTCCAGTCTTTATGCAAGAAACAATCTCAGTCGTTCATCTCTTTAAATCCAATGGCTGAGGCTTTATCCGGAAATAACTAATTAATTAAGATTTTTGATCAAATCTGGGTCGTCCGTGTCTTGAGATCTAACGGGTGGAAATATGTCTCTCATTTAATGAGACGATAACGTTTTGGAGCATTCAATCCTGGCCATTGATCTCAAATAATCTAACAGCCAGGGATCAATCAAGTGTTACACATATATAAGCCTGGTCTCTCAAAGAGACCGGCCATTCTTTTCACTCATTAACCCTAGCCGCCCTTCTTCATCCCCTCGTCTTCTTCTTCAAAGCTTCGCCGGCCATGGAGACTGGTCGTCTCTCATGGCCGTCTCCGGCCAACTCTTACCTCCCAAACCTCTTTCTCCTTCTTTCCCCACCACAAGCCACCATGAAAACCCCAAGAAACCTTGAAAACCCTCGCTTCTTGGAATTCCGATCATCGGAGTTCTTCTCTGGTGACCAAAACCTATGAGAACGGCTCCTAGATTAACACTATCTAACTCTCATCCCCTAATCTATCACCCGTCAAAAACCGTTTCTCTCGAATATCACTCCATTTGTTCGAATCTTCAAAAATAGATCGTCGGTAAATCCGGTCGACCTAAAACCAAACCCCAAAACAAAACCCCTCCCTTCTAACACTCCGAACCCGTCTCTGCTAATAAATATCAATAAAAAGACTTCAACTTGAAGTCTGAAAACAAAAATGGAAAACGACAGAAAAGAAGAAAAGGAAAAAGAATAAGAAAAAGAAAAAGATAAAAGGGAAATAGCACAGGAGACAGATCCTGCAAAGCTAAGTTCCCCTTCCTTTATTTCTCTGTTTTTATGTTTTTGTGTTCTTTATTGTTATCTTCTGTTTACATGATTCATCTTCATCTTTTTATGTTTTAGCATGCTTTTGTATCTTATTTCTTTTTCCTTTTAGTCGTTTAAGCTAATTGCATGTTTAGATTAGTTTCATTCCTTGAAATAATCTATGTTTTAGTTTCTCTCTTAATAGCACATCTCTTTGAGTCTCTTTGATAATTCTGCCAATTATACTTAATCAAATATACCCGAGTATGTTAGGGTTTTTATTAGTCTTTAACATGAGAAAGTTATGATTATGCCTTTTTTTGCATTTAATTGACATACTCTGTTTGTGTCACGACCCTAGTTCACCAATCGTGAACATGTCATGACGGCACCCAGTCCCCACGACTAGGTAAGCCTAACACGTTACGGGATATACCATTTTATGAACATTAATTAAGAAATAGCGGAAGATAGTATAAAAAGGAAATGTAATATGTGCCGCTTGGCACAACGCCCATCAAACACACTGTATAAAACACCTCCAAGACCCGGAATCCCACGGGTAACACAGACTAAAAGAGAACATACAACTGTAGCTCTATGTATAAGGGGTATCTAACAACGGAATAAAGGATAAACATCTACTAGCACTAGAATAGAAGGAAGGCCTCCGGATCCGCGGCCGTAGCAGATCATACCTCGAGGTCTCCCAAAGCGCTGCTGAATCACCTGGTGTGAGCCTGTCCTGATGTACCTGGATCTGCACAACAAAAGTGTGCAGAAGAGTAGCATGAGTACACCACAGCGGTACTCAGTAAGTGCCAAGCCTAACCTCGATGGAGTAGTGACGAGGAAAGTCAGGGCCCTACTGAGAGAACAATAATATAATGATGATGACAATGATAAACAGTTTAAATAATAATAAGTCTGAAATGATGACAGTATAGTGATTTCTGCAACCGTCTACAATTTAAGCTAGCAGCAAGTAAATAACTCAATAAAACTTAAGATCTTCGGGAATCGAACCCCCAGTCCCTACCAATAACTCAGGATCTCCGGGAATCAAACCCGCAGTCCCTACCAATAACTCAGGATCTCGGGAATCAAACCCACAGTCCCTACCAAATAACTCAGGATCTCCGGGAATTTAACCCGTAATCCCTACCAAATAACTCAAGATCTCCGGGAATTTAACCCGTAGTCCCAACCAAATAACTCAGGATCTCCGGGAATTTAACCCGTAGTCCCTACCAAATATCTCAGGATCTCCAGGAATTTAACCCGTAGTCCCTACCAAATATCTCAGGATCTCCGGGAATTTAACCCGTAGTCCCTACCAAATAACAGACAATAAAGGAACGCACAGAGCGAATATAATATGTTAAACTACAGCTTCACCGAAACTAGTGCCAACAATTTGTCAAGAAGTTCAAGCAAGTTAACTAGGCAATTGGACATATTGAATCCTAGTTATTCATACTTTTCTAACTAATACCGGATAGAAGTAACGCTTTAATCACCTAAGAGCAGGAATATCACTAATCGGAAAATTCAAGTAAAGTGTGTGTTACAACAACCAGCGCATGTACGCGCCCGTCACCTCGCGTACAAGGCATTTAAACTATCACATAATATCCTAGGGGTGAAAGTTCCCCCACACGAGGTTAGACAAGCCACTTACCTCGACTCCCGTACAAAACCTCTAAGAGACAACTCACTTGCCGCGAATGTCGGCCTCCACTGGTGTAGTATCTGATAAAAATCAATAGAATCATATCAAAATAGGCCAATTGGGCATTACCCAATCAAAACAACTCAAAATACACCAAAACCCACAAGTTGCCAAAACCCGACTTCTGGTACACATGTCGAAAAATCACGAAAGTTATATATTCGGGTTACTTATCTCAATACGAGTCCGTGCATATAAAATTTATCGAAATCGGACTTCGTTTGCCCATTCAAATCAAAGGTTTTCTAAAATTTAGGCATAGGGCTCAAACCCACCTTTAATCTTCCATTTTCAGTGAAATAATCACGGATTTCATGATAAACCAACGAATTAAGGTCAAGAAACTTACCCCCGACGATTTCCCGATGATATCCCAGCGTTTCCCCTTCAATTCCCTCTCTTGGAGCTCAACAATGGCGGTTTTTGTGTGTTAGGCCGCGACTGAAATGTTCTGGACTTAAAGTCACTGCCTGGGAATTTTACCCTACGCATTCGCGATGCCTCTCCCGCGAACGCGATGCCTTGATCCATCCCTTCTTCGCGAACGCGACATGATGTCACGCGTCCGCAAAGGTCAACTCCCATACTCCGAATTTTTTGTCACGACCCGGATTTTCCCCCAACATCGGGATCGTGATGGCGCCTACTCGTGGTAGCTAGGCAAGCCACCGTATTCATACTATCCCGTTTTTAACACAATCTTAATTAAATAAATGCGGAATACTTTATCGAAATAGAAATAACTAATTACAAGATGAAAATCATACGGAAATCCTCTACCCAAGACGTGGAGTCACCAACTCACGAACTACTACTGAATACTACACATAAAAGTTTGAAAGAAATATAACATAATTCTGTTTGTCTCGGAACAAAGAGACTACAACTAGTAACATAAATAAAGAGAGAGAGACGCCGGGTCTGCGGACGTCTGCAAGCTACCTCGGTCTCAAATGTGATCAACTTCCACGCAATCGATTTACTGCTGCTGCTCTTGATCGTAACCTGGACCTGTGCAAAAACGCACAGAAGTGTAATATCAGCACAACCGACCCCATGTGCTGGTAAGTGCCTGGCCTATCCCGGCGAAGTAGTGACAAGCCTAGGACCAGACACCCACATAAACCTGTGCAATTCAATATATATGTACACCACAAAATAACAAGAAATAACCAAGTATTAACACAATAAAGAATATCTCAAAGAATTCAACAATTAACCACAGTTAATAAGTTCACAAGGAAAAACAAAGTATAATGTAAACACAAGTAATATCAATTCAAGAAATAGCAAGCAGTTGCACGGCATCACCCTTCGTGCTTTTACTCTCATCCTCACCAAATAAACAAATAAAGTACACGGCATCACCCTTCGTGCTTTTACTCTCATCCTCACATCCATAGTACGGCATGATCCTTCGTACATGGTTCAATAACAGGGCACGGCATAATCCTTCGTGCATAATCAATAAATAAACATGGCACGGCATTAACCTTCGTGCATAAATAAATAAACATGGCACGGCATCACCCTTCGTGCATTATCACTCTTCCTCACCCAAATAACAATCACGGTTAAGGGCAAAGAAAGAAACAACAATTTATAAACCGTCCCATCAAGGGCAATCAATAATTATCTTCACAACAAGTCCCAACAAGGGAGAACAATATCAATTCATCTGTAATATATCTCAAAATAATCATTTTCCAACGACTCACGGTCATACTAGACGCCGGTGTATGGATGCTCGTCACCACAGCCCATACACCGCACTCGATCACATAACACATAACACATAATCCTATTCCCTCAAGCTAGGATAGAACAAACACTTACCTCGAATGCTTATGAACAATTCAATCCGTGGAAACGTCTTTTTCTTTCAACTTGGCTCCAATCCAACCGTATCTATACACAATTGATTTAATATCATCAATTATACTCAACAAACTAATTCTTAAGACCAAATACAACTTTTACAACATTCTGCCCAGAATAGTGAATTTCAACCCCGGGCCCACATGGTCGGAACTCGGGGTTAGGACCCAAATCCGGTTACCCATCCCCCCACGAGTTCATGTATATAATTTGTTTCAAAATCGGACCTCAATTCGAGGTCCAATTCCCCAATTTATGAAAAACCTATTTTCTAACAAAAACAAGAATTTTACCATGAAAATCTTTGATTTCTTATGAAAAACATGTTTAATGATGTTAGGAATTGAAAGAATTAAGTAAAAAGTGACTTACAATCGTTCTGATGAAGAAGAAATCCTTGAAGAATCGCAAATGGGTGTTTTGGTTTTGTAAAAAGTGAAGAAATGACTGAAATTCGTGTTTTTCAGGTCTCTGTGTTCGCATTTGCGAACATGGGTTCGCAATTGCGAACCCCGACCAATTTCCGGAGTTTGAAAAATAAGCTAAGGCTGGGAAGTTCGCATTTGCGAACATTTGTTCGCATTTGCGAACACTGGCAGACAAAGGGATGTTCGCATTTGCGAACTAATGTTCGCATTTGCGAACACATGCTGTATAAGGCGGTGTTCGCATTTGCGAACAATGGTTCGCATTTGCGAACCAAGGCAGTATGGGGAATGTTCGCATTTGCGAACTTTTGTTTGCATTTGCGAACATAGGCAGGCACTGGGGACCTTCGCAAATGCGAACAATTGTTCGCATTTGCGAACAAGGCTGGCTTCGCATTTGCGATCAAGGTTCGCATTTGCGAGCCTTGCCTTACACTGTCCCCTTCGCAATTGCGAGAAATTCTTCGCAATTGCGAAGCCAACAACTGGGTGAAAAACCAGCAGTTCAAAAATTCAGAATTTCATCCAACGGCCTATCAAATCTTTACCCGAGCCCCCCGGGCTCCAAACCAAACATGTGCATAACCTCAAAAACACATTATGAACTTGTTCGTGCGATCACATCGCCAATATCACTTCGTTTTAATCAAATCAAGCCTCAAATGCATGATTTTCATACCTTTAGTTTTCAAAACTTTCAAACTTGGGACTCAAGGTCCAAAACATCTCAAACGACATCCAAATGTCACCAAACTTTACAGAAATCACATATATAATATTTAAGACCTGTACCGGGCGTCGGAACCAAAATACGAGCCCGATACCAAGGTCAATTAATTTATTTCCTTTAATAATTACATCAAAAACAATTTCACATAAAAATTCATAACTTGGGCTCTAGGCCTCCGAATTCGACTCCGGACACATGTCCAAGTCCCATATTTTCCTACGGACCTCTCGGGACCATCCAATCTCGGGTCCGGATCCGTTTACCAAAAATGTTGACCGAAGTCAACCATATCAATATTAATATCATTTTTATCCAAATTTCTCATAGAATTCATATTTTCTATCACAAAATCTTTCCGGCTACATGCTCGGATTGTGCACGTAAATCGAGGCAACATAGAATGAGATTTTTAAGGCCTCGAAGCTCGAAATGATTAATTAAATAAGTGATGACCATTTGGGTCGTCACAATCTCCACCTCTAAAACAACCGTTCGTCCTCGAACGGACAAAAGAAAGAAGTACCCGAGTCGGGAAACAAGTGAGGGTAGCGGCTCCGCATATCGGACTCGGACTCCCGGGTCGATGCCTCAGGAGGCTGACCTCTCCACTGAACACGCACAGAAGGATAACTCTTTGACCTCAACCGTCGAACCTGCCGGTCTAGAATAGCCACCGGCTCCTCCTCGTAAGATAGATCATTGTTCAATTGGACAATACTCTGAAGTCTAACACATGTGTGGGATCGCCGTGGTATCTCCGAAGCATAGATACATGAAAAACCGGATGCACGGCTGATAAGCTAGGCGGCAAAGCTAATCTGTAAGCCACCCCTCCCACTCTGTCTAAAATCTCAAATGGACCAATATACCTAGGGCCGAGCTTGCCCTTCTTTCCGAACCTCATCACGCCCTTCATAGGCGACACTCGGAGCAATACTCGTTCACCAACCATGAAATCTATATCTCGAACCTTACGATCCGCATAAGTCTTCTGCTTGGACTGAGCTGAACGCAATCTCTCCTCTGAATAGTCTTGACCTTATCCAAGGCCTCCTGAACTAAGTCTGTACCCAACAACCGAGCCTCTCCCGGTTCAAACCATCCGACCGGTGATCGACATCGCCTACCATACAACGCCTCATACGGAGCCATCTGGATGCTAGATTGGTAACTGTTATTGTAGGCGAACTCTGCTAATGGTAGAAACCGGTCCCACGAGCCTCCGAAATCAATAACACAGGCTCGAAGCATGTCCTCAAGTATCTGAATAGTCCGCTCGGACTGGCCATCCGTCTGAGGATGAAATGCTGTACTCAACTGAACCTGGGTGCCTAACTCCTGCTGGACCGCTCTCCAGAACCGCGAGGTAAACTGCGTACCCCGATCAGAGATAATAGATACCGGCACTCCATGGAGACGAACAATCTCCCTAATGTAAACCTCCGCTAACCTCTCCGATGAGTAGGAGACAGATACCTGGAATAAAGTGTGCTGATTTGGTCAGCCTATCAACAATGACCCAAATAGCATCAAATTTCCTCCGAGTCAAAGGAAGTCTAGTAACGATGTCCATAGTGATCCGCTCCCATTTCCACTCGGGAATTTCAATCTTCTGGAATACACCACCAGGTCTCTGGTGCTCATATTTCACCTGTTGACAATTTAGACACCGAGCGACATACGCAACGATATCTTTCTTCATTCTGCGCCACCAATAGTGCTGCCGTAAGTCCCGGTACATCTTCGCGGCGCCTGGGTGAATAGAATACCGCGAACTGTGGGCCTCCGCTAAGATCAACTCTCGAATCCCTTCGACATTGGGCACACAAACTTGACCCTGCAATTTCAATACCCCATCATCATCTAGATTTACCTGTGTGGCACCTCCCCGCTGTACTGTATCTCTCAACTCACGCAAATGAGGATCATCAAATTGCCTCTCACGGATACGCTCTAATAAAGAAGAACGATCGATCGTGCAGGCTAACACTCTGCTAGGCTCAGAAATGTCTAATCTCACGAACCGGTTGGCTAAGGCCTGGACATCTAGAGCTAATGGTCTCTGATTGACCGGAATATATGCAAGACTACCCATGCTGGCATACTTTCTACTCAATGCATCGGCCACCACATTGGCCTTACCTTGGTGATATAATATAGTAACATCATAGTCTTTTAGCAACTCTAACCATCTCCGCTGTCGTAGATTCAAGTCCTTCTGTTTGAACAAGTACTGTAGGCTTTTGTGATTAGTGTACACCTTACATGTTACACCATATAGGTAATGCCTCCAGATCTTTAAGGCATGAACCACTGCTGCTAACTCAAGATCATGAACCGGATAATTCTTCTCATGTATCTTTAACTGCCTCGAAGCATAAGCGATAACCTTACCATCCTGCATCAATACCGCTCCAAGCCCTGTACGAGATGCGTCACAATAAACTGTATAAGGCCCTGTACCTGTAGGTAGTATCAACACGGTTACTGTAGTCAAGGTTGTCTTAAGCTTCTGAAAGCTCGCCTCACACTCATCTGACCACTTGAACTGGGCACCCTTCTGGGTCAACCTGGTCATCGGGGCTGCAATAGAAGAGAATCCCTCTACAAATCGACGGTAGTAACCTGCTAACCCCAAGAAACTCCGGATCTCGATCATTGAAGCTGGTCGAGGCCAATTCTGGACTGCCTCAATCTTCTTTGGGTCTACCTGAATACCTTCCACCGATACAATGTGACCCAGAAATGCTACCGAACTCAGCCGGAACTCACATTTAGAAAATTTGGCATATAGCTGGTTATCTTTCAGAGTCTGAAGAACCACTCTGAGGTGCTGCTCGTGCTCTTCCTGGCTGCCGGAGTACACCAGGATGTCATCTATGAAGACTATCACAAACAGATCTAAGTAAGGCCTGAATACCCGATTCATCAACTCCATGAATGCTGCTGGGGCATTGGTCAACCCGAAGGACATGACCAAAAACTCATAATGCCCATATCTAGAGCGAAAGGTTGTCTTAGGAATGTCAGGCCGCCCTGATCTTCAGCTGATGGTAGCCTGACCTCAAGTCTATCTTAGAGAATACCCTCGCTCCCCGGAGCTGGTCAAACAAATCATCAATCCTCGGCAGTGGATATTTATTTTTGATAGTCACCTTGTTTAACTGCCGGTAATCAATACACATCCGCATCGAGCCATCCTTCTTCTTTACAAATAACACAGGTGTGCTCCCCAGGGAGAAACACTGGGCCTGATAAAGCCCTTCTCAAGAAGATCCTGCAACTGATCTTTCAACTCTTTTAGTTCCGGCGGGGCCATACGATAGGGTGGAATAGAGATGGGCCGAGTACCCGGTGCCAGATCAATACAGAAATCAATATCCCTGTCGGGTGGCATGCCCGGCAGGTCTGAAGGAAAACCTCCGGAAACTCCCGTGCAATAGGGACCGACTCAATGGAAGGAACTTCTGCACTGGAATCACGAACATAAGCCAAATAGTCTAGACACCCCTTCTCGACCATACGTCGAGCCTTAACATAGGAAATAACAGTGCGAACGGAGTGGCTTGAGGTACCTTTCCACTCTAGTCGGGGTGATTCGAGCAAGGCTAAGGTCACCGTCTTAGCATGACAATCAAGAATAGCATGATATGGGGACAACCAGTCCATCCCCAATATGATATCAAAATCTACCATATCCAAGAGCAACAGATCAACACGGGTCTCAAGACCCCCAAATATAACTACGCACGAACGATGCACCCGATCGACTACAATAGAGTCACCCACTCGTGTAGCCACATAAACTGGAATATCCAGAGCATAGCTGGGCACAGCCAAATACGGTGCGAAATAGGAAGACACATAGGAATATGTAGATCCATGTCAAATAATACTGAAGCACCTCTGCCACACACAAGAATAGTACCTGTAATCACAGCATCTGATGCCTCTGCCTCTGGCCTGGCTAGTAAAGCATAGAATCGGGGATCCGCACCTCCCTTCTGAGCTGCGTCTCTAGGACGACCATCAACTGGCTGACCTCTACCTCTCGTCGGACGGTCTCCACCTCTACGGTCTCGACCTCCACCTCTATAATCTCTACCCCCGCCTCTGGCTGGCTGGGCAGGCTGAGGGTCAGCTGGGGCCTGAATCATAGGACGAGGACCCCGCTGCTGAGAGTTGCCCGCTGCTAGAGGGCAATTCCTGATAAAATGACCTGGGTCACCACAACCGTAGCAACTCTTAGACTGATAGGGCTGCTGGCCCTGACAACCCGAATGGCCTCCACGAACACTCTGAAGAGGCTGAGCATTAATAGGAGACTGGTCTGAATAATGCCCCCGAGAACCACGATCACCTGATCCACCCTGTGAAGCCTGAAGGGCGGAATGAAAAGGCCTGGAGGACTGGCCTCTATCAAAGGATTCTCTGCCACCAGAGGAAGAACCACCAAACCTGCCTGAATGACGAGGCCTCTTATCTAAAGAATAACCGCCTCCCTAGCAAGAGCCATCTCAACTCTGCGTGCCGCATTGGCTGCCTCCTGAAATGATATGTCACTTCCCACGCCCATAGCCATCTGGAGTCTAATCGGCTGATTAAGCCCATCTATAAATCTGCGGACCCTCTCCCGCTCCGTGGGAAGTATCACCACCGCATGACGAGCCAAGTCGATAAATCTCGTCTCATACTGTGTAACTGTCATAGTGCCCTGATGGAGGCGCTCAAACTGCCTCCGAAGTACATCCCTCTGAGTAGCAGGGAGAAACTTCTCCATAAATAGTTCCGCAAACCGGTCCCATGATAAAGCTGGGGACCCTGCTGGTCGAGTCAAGCAATAATCTCTCCACCAAGTCTTGGCGGATCCTGCAAGTCTGAAGGTACATAAATCAACTCCGTTTGTCTCCACGATCCCCATAGTCTTGAGAATCTCATGGAAACTGAATAAGAAGTCCTGAGGATCCTCTGATGCGGCTCCACTTAATGTAGTGGTAAATAGCTCGGAGAACCGATCAAGCCTCCATAACGAATCAGAAGTCATGGCCGCTCCATCACCTGCATGAGCTGTGGTACCTGACTGAGTGGTCGCAGCTGGCTGAACCACTGGTGCCTGAGGCTGAGGAGCTACTGGCTCCGGAGTATGAGCAATAGGAGTCTGGGCCCCTCCTCCAGCCTGAGAAGTAGCTGGGGCAACTGATAATAAACCCGCTCTGGCAATGCTGTCCATGAATCCCGCTATTCTTACCAAGGCATCCCGGAGATCTGGGGTAATAAAGCCTCTCCTGGGACCTGAGCTGGGCCCACTGGAGCTGCTGGAACCGGAACCTCCTCGTCAATCTCGATATGAGGCTCCACCTCCGGAGTAGCCGCCTGGGGCCGAGCTCGCTACCCCTACCACGGCCTCTCGATACGGCCTTGGCCCCCGCCCCTCGCGGGAGCCGCCCGGGGCTCGGGCTGCCGGTTAGCGGACGAAGAAGCGCGTGTACCATCTGCGAAAGGACAAAATAGAAATTCAATCAGTAATTGAGGAACAAGTCGCACGACAAGAAAGAAGAAATGAGAGACTCTTTCCTAACTCAATAGACTCTGGAGGACAAGTACAGACGTCTCCGTACCTACCTCTCAAACTCTACTAAGCTTGTTCGTGAGTGGTGAGACCTATGTGACCTAGAGCTTTGATACCAACTTGTCACGACCCGGATTTTCCCCCAACATCGGGATCGTGATGGCGCCTACTCGTGGTAGCTAGGCAAGCCACTGTATTCATACTATCCAGATTTTAACACAATTTTAATTAAATAAATGCGGAATACTTTATCAGATAGAGATAACTAATTACAAAGTGAAAATCATACTGAAATCCTCTACCCAAGATGTGGAGTCACCAAATCACGAACTACTATGGAATACTACACATAAAAGTCTGAAGGAATTATAACATAATTTCTGTTTGTCTCGGAACAAAGAGACTACAGCTAATGACATAAATAAAGAGAGAGAGACGCCGGGCCTGCGGACGTCTGCACGCTACCTCGGTCTCAATATGATCAACTCCCACGAAATCGATTTACTGCTGCTGCTGCTCCTGATCGTAACCTGGACCTGTGCAAAAATGCACGAAGTGTAATATCAGCACAACCGACCCCATGTGCTGGTAAGTGCCTGGCCTATCCCGGCGAAGTAGTGACAAGCCAAGGACCAGGACACCCACATAAACCCGTGCAATTCAATATATATGTACACCACAAAATAACAAGAAATAACCAAGTATTAACACAATAAATAATATCTCAAAGAATTCAACAATTAACCACAGTTAATAAGTTCACAAGGAAAAACAAAGTATAATGTAAACACAAGTAATATCAATTCAAGAAATAGCAAGCAGTTGCACGGCATCACCCTTCGTGCTTTTACTCTCATCCTCACCAAATAAACAAATAAAGTACACGGCATCACCCTTCGTGCTTTTACTCTCATCCTCACATCCATAGTACGGCATGATCCTTCGTACATGGTTCAATAACGGGGCACGGCATAATCCTTCGTGCATAATCAATAAATAAACATGGCACGGCATTAACCTTCGTGCATAAATAAATAAACATGGCACGGCATAACCCTTCATGCATTATCACTCTTCCTCACCCAAATAACAATCACAGTTAAGGGCAAAGAAAGAAACAGTAATTCATAAACCGCCCCATCAAGGGCAATCAATAATTATCTTCACAACAAGTCCCAACAAGGGAGAACAATAACAATTCATCCGTAATATATCTCAAAATAATCATTTTCCAACGACTCACGGTCATACTAGACGCCAGTGTATGGATGCTCGTCACCACGACCCATACACCGCACTCGATCACATAACACATAACACATAATCCTATTCCCTCAAGCTAGGATAGAACAAACACTTACCTCGAATGCTTATGAACAATTCAATCCGTGGAAATGTCTTTTTCTTTCAACTTGGCTCCAATCCAACCGTATCTATACACAATTGATTTAATATCATCAATTCTACTCAACAAACTAATTCTTAAGACCAAATACAAATTTTACAATATTCTGCCCGGAATAGTGAATTTCAACCCCGGGCCCACATGGTCGGAACTCGGGGTTAGGACCAAAATCCGGTTACCCATCCCCCACGAGTTCATGTATATAATTTGTTTCAAAATCGGACCTCAATTCGAGGTCCAATTCCCCAATTTATGAAAAACCTATTTTCTAACAAAAACAAGAATTTGACCATGAAAATCTTTGATTTCTTATGAAAAACATGTTTAATGATGTTAGGAATTGAAAGAATTAAGTAAAAAGTGACTTACAATCGTTCTGATGAAGAAGAAATCCTTGAAGAATCGCAAATGGGTGTTTTGGTTTTGTAAAAAGTGAAGAAATGACTGAAATTCGTGTTTTTCAGGTCTCCGTGTTCGCATTTGCGAACATGGGTTCGCAATTGCGAACCCCGACCAATTTCTGGAGTTTGAAAAATAAGCTAAGGCTGGGAAGTTCGCATTTGCGAACATTTGTTCGCATTTGCGAACACTGGCAGTCAAAGGGATGTTCGCATTTGCGAACACATGCTGTATAAGGCAGTGTTCGCGTTTGCGAACAATGGCTCGCATTTGCGAACCAAGGCAGTATGGGGAATGTTCGCATTTGCGAACTTTTGTTCGCATTTGCGAACATAGGCAGGCACTGGGGACCTTCGCAAATGCGAACATTTGTTCGCATTTGCGAACAAGGCCTGGCTTCGCATTTGCGATCAAGGTTCGCATTTGCGAGCCTTGCCTTACACTGTCCCCTTCGCAATTGCGAGAAATTCTTCGCAATTGCGAAGCCAACAGCTGGGTGAAAATCCAGCAGTTCAAAAATTCAGAATTTCATCCAACGGCCTATCAAATCTTTACCCGAGCCCCCCGGGCTCCAAACCAAACATGTGCATAACCTCAAAAATACATTATGAACTTGTTCGTGCGATCACATCGCCAATATCACTTCGTTTTAATCAAATCAAGCCTCAAATGCATGATTTTCATACCTTTAGTTTTCAAAACTTTCAAACTTGGGACTCAAGGTCCAAAACATCTCAAACGACATCCAAATGTCACCAAACTTTACGGAAATCACATATATAATATTTAAGACTTGTACCGGGCGTCGGAACCAAAATACGAGCCCGATACCAAGGTCAATTAATTTATTTCCTTTAATAATTACATCAAAAACAATTTCACATAAAAATTTATAACTTGGGCTCTAGGCCTCAGAATTCGACTCCGGACACATGTCCAAGTCCCATATTTTCCTACGGACCTCTCGGGACCATCCAATCTCGGGTCCGGATCCGTTTACCAGAAATGTTGACCGAAGTCAACCGTATCAATATTAATGTCATTTTTATCCAAATTTCTCATAGAATTCATATTTCCTATCACAAAATCTTTCCGGCTACATGCTCGGATGTGCACGTAAATCGAGGCAACATAGAATGAGATTTTCAAGGCCTCAGAAGCTCGAAATGATTAATTAAATAAGTGATGACCCTTTGGGTCGTCACATTTTTCCTCTACGCGTTCGCGTCTTAGTCCACGCGAACGCGTGGCTTCTCTTTTTCCTCTTACGTGAACGCGAGACTACCCACGCGAACGCGACGCTCACAACCTTCCTCTTACGCGATCGCGTCTCCCATCATCGCGAACGCAATGCCCATTTTCCTCAGCCAACGCGAACGCGTGCCTAGCCCTCGCAAACGCGAAGGCTTAATTTTTGCCCAGTGATCTGAAATTTTACAGCAGATTTTTAATTTTCCAAAGTGCCAGATGATGGTCCGGATTCATCCCGAGGCCCCCTGGACCCCAACGAAAACTACCAACATACTCCAAAACACGATACGAACTTGTTCCAATCATAAAAACATCATCCTAAACATTAAAATCACCATTTTCACACGGATTCAAGCCTAAGTTTTTTCAAAACTTCCGAATTGCACATTCGGTCTAAAACCCGACCAAACGATGTCCGAATGAGCTGAACATTTGCGGACATATCCAAAATCACATAACGAAGCTACATAAATTGTCGGAATCCCATTCCGAAATCACCTAACGGAGCTAATGGAACCATCGGATTTCCGTTCCGAGGTCGTCTTAACACTGTTCCGGCTACGGGCTATTTTCCAATTATAAAACTTCTATTTAGGGACTAAGTATCCCAAAACACTCCGAATTCCAGAACCGACCCTCCCGGCAAACCACAATAGCAGAAATGAACTTAGGGGAACAGTTAAATATGGGATCGGGGCGTAATTTTCTAAAATGACCGGCCGGGTCGTTACATCTTCCCACACTTAAAAGATTCGTTCGTCCTCGAACGAGCATAAAAAACATACCTGGAGTGGTGAAAAGATGACGGTACTGGCTGCGCATATCCTGCTCGGTCTCCGAAGTCGTCTCCTCGACCGGTTGACCCCGCCACTGAACCTTTACTGAAGTGATGTTCTTTTACCTTAGCTTCCTGACTTTCCTGTCTAAAATGGCAACTGGCTCCTCAACATAAGACAGATCCTTGTCTAGCTGAACAGAAGTGAAATCCAATACATGCGACGGGTCACCATGGTATTTCCGGAGCATAGAGACATGAAATACGGGGTGGACTCCGGCTAGGCTGGGAGGTAAGGCCAACTCATAAGCAACCTCTCCAACACGCCTCAAAATCTCAAAAGGGCCAATAAATCTAGGACTCAGCTTCCCTTTCTTTCCAAACCTCATAACGCCCTTCATGCTCGAAGCAAAACCCGCTCGCCACTCATAAAAGTCACATCGCGGACCTTCTTGTCTGCATAACTCTTCTGTCTAGACTGGGCTGCACGAAGTCTGTCCTGAATCACCTTGACCTTGTCCATTGCCACCTGAACCATATCAATACCTAGCAGCCTGGCCTCGCCCGGCTCGAACCAACCCACGGGAGACCTGCACCTCCTACCATATAGGGCCTCATACGGTTCCATCTGAATACTAGACTGGTAGCTGTTGTTATAAGCAAACTCCGCCAGCGGCAAGAAGTGATCCCATGAACCTCCAAACTCAATCACGCACGCACGGAGCATATCCTCCAAAATCCGAATAGTGCGCTCGGACTGACCATCAGTCTGGGGATGAAACGCTGTGCTCAGCTCCACCCGAGTACCTAACTCCTGCTGTACGGCTCTCCAGAACCGTGAAGTGAACTGAGTGCCTCTATCTGAAATGATGGAAACTGGAATACCATGCAGCCGAACTATCTCCCTGATATAGATCTCCGTCTGTCGCTCCAATGAATAAGTAGTGCTCACCGGTATGAAATGGGCGGACTTGGTTAGCCGATCCACAATAACCCAAATGGAACCAAACTTCCTAACAGTCCGTGGAAGTCCAGATACAAAGTCCATGGTAATGCGCTCCCATTTCACTATGGAATCTCAATCTGCTGCATCAATCCACCCGGGCGCTGATGCTCATACTTCACCTGCTGGCAATTGAGGCATCTAGAAACATAATCAACTATATCCATCTTCATCCGCCTCCACCAGTAATGCTGTCTCAAGTCCTGATACATCTTCGCGGCACCCGGATAGATGGAATACCGCGAGCTATGGGCCTCTGCTAGAATTAGCCCTCGAAGATCGTCTACATTGGGCACACAGATACGCCCCTGCATCCTCATAACTCCATCATCCCCAATGGTAACATCTCGAGCATCACCACACCGAACTCTATCCTGAAGGACAAGCAAATGAGGGTCGTCGAACTGACGCTCCCTGATGCGGTCAAATAGAGAAGACCGAGAAACCACACAAGCCAGAACCCGGCTGGGCTCCGAAAGATCCAGTCTAACAAACTGCTTGGCTAAAGCCTGAACATCCATCGCCATAGGCCTCTCCGAAGCTGGTAGATATGCCAAACTCCCCAAGCTCTCCGCCCGATGACTCAGGGCATCCGCAACCACATTAGCCTTGCCCGGATGATAGAGAATAGTAATATCACAGTCTTTCAGTAGCTCCAACCATCTCCTCTAACGCATATTCAGGTCCTTTTGCTTAAGCAAATACTGCAAACTCCGGTGATCAGTATAGACCTCACAAGGAACCCCATACAAGTAATGACGCCAAATCTTTAAGGCGTGAACAATGGCAGCTAGCTCCAAATCATGAACAGGATAGTTCTTCTCATGCACCTTCAGCTGTCTGGACGCGTAAGCAATCACCCTACCGTCCTGCATCAATACCGCACCGAGTCCAACTCGTGAGGCATCACAATATACGGTATAGGACCCCGAGCCTGTAGGCAACATCAATATAGGGGCCGAAGTCAAAGCTGTCTTGAGCTTCTGAAAGCTCGCCTCGCACTCATCTGTCCACTGAAAAGGTGCACCTTTTTGGGTCAATCTGGTCATTGGTGCTGCAATCGAAGAGAATCCCTCTACAAAACGACGGTAATAGCCTGCCAAGCCAAGGAAACTGCGAATCTCAGTAGCGGAGGAGGGTCTGGGCCAACTCTGCACGGCCTCCACCTTCCTCGGATCTACTCGAATACCATCACTCGATACCACGTGGCCCAAAAATGCCACTGAACTCAACCAGAATTCACATTTAGAGAACTTGGCATATAGCTGCTTCTCCCTCAGAATCTGAAGCACTATCTTCAAATGTTGCTCGTGCTCTTCCCGACTCTGGGAATATACTAGAATATCATCAATGAAAACAATCATGAACGAGTCCAGGTATGGCCTGAACACAATGTGCATCAAATGCATAAAAGTTGCTGGGGCATTAGTCAGCCCGAAAGACATCACGAGGAACTCGGAGTGACCATACCGAGTCCTGAAGGCAGTCTTCGGGATATCTGGCTCCCGAATCTTCAGTTGATGATACCTAGAGCGCAAATCAATCTTAGAAAACACATGTGCGCCCTATAGCAGGTCAAATAAATCATCAATGCGAGGCAAAGGATACCGGTTCTTCACTGTAACCTTGTTCAGCTGACGATAGTCAGTACACATACGCATAGAACCGTCCTTTTTCTTCACAAACAACACAGGAGCACCCCCAAGGCGAAACACTGGGTCGAATGAAACCCTTACCCAATAACTCCTGTAACCGATCCTTCAACTCCTTCAACTCAGGAGGAGCCATACGGTACGGTGGAATAGAAATGGGCTGAGTGCCCGGCAACAAATCAATAGCAAAATCAATATCTTTGTCGGGCGGCATACCCGGGAGATCAGCTAGAAATACATCAGCAAAGTCACGTACCACAAGAACAGAATCAACAGAGGGAGTGTCAATACTGACGTCCCGCACATAAGCTAAATAAGCAGCACACCCTTTCTCAACCATACGCTGAGCTCTAAGAAAGGAAATGACAAGGCTAGGAGTTTGATCTAGAGTACCACTCCACTCAATACGTGGAATGCCTGGCATAGCCAGCGTTACGGTCTTGGCGTGACAATCAAGAATAGCATAATGGGGCGACAACCAGTCCATGCCCAGAATAATATCAAAATCGACCATCCCGAGCAACAATAGATCCGCTCTGGTCTCAAAATCACAAATGGTAACCAAACACGACCGATACGCACGGTCCACAGTCAAGGAATCACCCACCGGAGTGGAAACATAAATGGGGGCACTCAAAGAATCCTGAGGCACACCCAGATGAGAAGCAAAATAAGAAGACACATATGAGAAAGTTAAACCCCACTTTGTGGGAACATACTGGGTAGTTGTTGTTGTTGTATATGAGAAAGTGGAACCAGGGTCGAATAGAACAGATGCCTCCCTGTGACTAACCAGAATAATACCTGTGATAACAGAATCAGATGCAACAGCTGCGGCGCGATCAGGAATAGCATAGAATCTGGCATGTCCCCTCTCTCGAGGGCGGCCTATGGCACCCTGATCCCCGCCCCTAGCTGGCTGGGTAGGTGGAGTGGCAGCTGGAGCTGGAATGATGGCCTGCTGGTCCTGAGAACCACACTGAGGCTGCGAAAACTGAAGAGGTGCTCCCCTCCTATGCCTGGGACAATCCCTAACCAGATGGCGAGTATCCCCGCACCCATAGTAAGCTCTGGGAGGACGCGGTGGCTGTGAATGCCCGGCCTCACCCCCACTAGTCTGACCCTTGGAGGTACCCCGCGCAGGAGGCGCACTCGAAACTGGTAGAGCATAATAAGGCTCCTGAGGTGCTGGAAGAGCTGGAGTACTACCGGCTGCTGGCAATGCTGAGTGAACTAGCAGGACGAAATAACCCCTGCCAAAACGTTCGGCTGCTGAAGTGCGGGCACCAGAGAAATGGCCCGACTCATGAGACCTCTTGCCCTCTCTCTCTCCCCGCTCTCTAGGGAGCATACTCTCAACCCTCCTGGCAATGCTCACGGCCTGGTGATAAGATATATCTGTCTCCAACTCTCTGGCCATGCTGGATCGGATCGGCGGAATCAGGCCCTTAACAAATCTCCGCACCCTCTCCCGGACCGTGGCTACCAAGGCTGGTACATGCCTGGCAAGACAGGTAAAACTGATAGAATACTCCAATACTGACATGGAGCCTTGTCGCAACCGCTCAAACTCCGAACGCCAAGAATCCCTAAGGCTCTGAGGGACAAACTCTCTCAAAAACAGATCTGAAAACTGTGTCCAGGTCAATGAAGCAGACTCCTCTGGACTATCCAACTCATATGTGCGCCACCAATCATAAGCGGTCCCACAAAACTGAAAAGCAATGAAGGAAACCCCGCTGGTCTCCACAATCCCCATAGTATGAAGAATACGATGACACTCCTCCAAAAAACCCAATGCATCATCTGAAGCCAACCCACTGAACACTGGAGGGTCACATTTCTTGAACCTCTCCAATCTACACTGCTCGTCCTCAGATGTAGCTGGTCCACCTCCGGGCTGTGCTGGGGCGGCAGGAGGCATAACCAAAAACTCTGGAACCTGTTCCACTGGCACACGCTACTCAGGTGTAACGACTGCGGGAGTCTGGGCCCCTCCCCCGGCCTGGGATGTAGCTGCGATGAGAGGAAGCAGTCCTGCCTGAGCTAAAGTGGTATACATACTCATGAACCTGGGCCAGGGTCTCCTGTAGTGCTGGAGTAGTAGCAGCTGTAGTCGGTGTACCAGGTGCCTGCGCTCCAACCTGGTCTACCTGTGGCACCTCAGCGGCAGCGCGCGCGGGTGCCGTGGCTGCACCTCGGGCGCGTCCTCGTCCTCTACCTCGGCCCCGGCCTCTGTACAGCGGCAACAGGGGGCACGGGTACCTAATCGTCGCGAGTAGCTCATGTCCTCACCATCTATGAGAGAATAGAAAGCAATAGTTTAGATTTGATGCCAAAAATGTCGCACGACAAGGAATCCAAAAGAAATGAAGAGTTTCCTAAACAGGTTACATAGCCCCTCGTAGATAAATACAGACGTCTCCGTATCGATCAGCGAGACTCTAAGTAACCAGTCTGTGTCCCGTGACTCCTATGAACCTAGATCTCTGATACCAACTTGTCACGACCCTAGTTCACCAATCGTGAACATGTCATGACGGCACCCAGTCCCCACGACTAGGTAAGCCTAACACGTTACGGGATATACCATTTTATGAACATTAATTAAGAAATATCGGAAGATAGTATAAAAAGAAAATGTAATATGTACCGCTTGGCACATACGTCCACAAACACACTATATAAAACACCTCCAAGACCCGGAATCCCACGGGTATCACAGACTAAAAGAGAACATACAACTATAGCTGTATGTATAAAGGGTATCTAACAACGGAATGAAGGATAAACATCTACTAGCACTAGAATAGAAGGAAGGCCTCCGGATCCGCGGACGTAGCAGATCATACCTCGAGGTCTCCCAAAGCGCTGCTGATATCACCTGAGATGAGCCTGACCTGATGTACCTGGATCTGCACAACAAAAGTGTGCAGAAGAGTAGCATGAGTACACCACAGCGGTACTCGGTAAGTGCCAAGCCTAACCTCGATGGAGTAGTGACGAGGAAGGTCAGGGCCCTACCGAGAGAACAATAATATAATGATGATGACAATGATAAACAGTTTAAATAATAATAAGTCTGAAATGACGACAGTAAAGTGATTTCTGCAACCGTCTACAATTTAAGCTAGCAGCAAGTAAATAACTCAATAAAACTCAGGATCTCCGGGAATCGAACCCGCAGTCCCTACTAATAACTCAGGATCTCCGGGAATCAAACCCGCAGTCCCTACCAATAACTCAGGATCTCGGGAATCAAACCCGCAGTCCCTACCAAATAACTCAGGATCTCCGGGAATTTAACCCGTAATCCCTACCAAATAACTCAAGATCTCCGGGAATTTAACCCGTAGTCCCTACCAAATAACTCAGGATCTCCGGGAATTTAACCCGTAGTCCCTACCAAATATCTCAAGATCTCCGGGAATTTAACCCGTAGTCCCTACCAAATATCTCAGGATCTCCGAGAATTTAACCCGTAGTCCCTACCAAATAACACACAATAAAGGAACGCACAGAGCGAATATAATATGTTAAACTACAGCTTCACCGAAACTAGTGCCAACAATCTGTCAAGAAGTTCAAGTAAGTTAACTAGGAAATTGGACATATTGAATCCTAGCTATTCATACTTTTCTAACTAATACCGGATAGAAGTAACGCTTTAATCACCTAAGAGCAGGAATATCACTAATCGGACAATTCAAGCAAAGTGTGTGTTACAACAACCAGCGCATGTACGCGCCCGTCACCTCGCGTACAAGGCATTTAAAATATCACATAATATCCTAGGGGTGAAAGTTCCCCCACACGAGATTAGACAAGCCACTTACCTCGACTCCCGTACAAATCAGCTAAGAGACAACTCTCTTGCCGCGAATGTCGGCCTCCACAGGTGTAGTATCTGATAAAAATCAATAGAATCATATCAAAATAGGCCAATTGGGCATTACCCAATCAAAACAACTCAAAATACACCATAACCCACAAGTTGCCAAAACCCGACTTCCGGTACACTTGTCGAAAAATCACGAAAGTTATATATTCGGGTTCCTTATCTCAATACGAGTCCGTGCATATAAAATTTATCGAAATCGGACATCGTTTGCCCATACAAATCAAAGGTTTTCTAAAATTTAGGCCTAGGGCTCAACCCCACCTTTAATCTTCCATTTTCAGTGAAATAATCACGGATTTCATGATAAACCAACGAATTAAGGTCAAGAAACTTACCCCCGATGATTTCCCGATGATATCCTAGCGTTTCCCCTTCAATTCCCTCTCTTGGAGCTCAACAATGGCGTTTTTTGTGTGTTAGGCCGCGACTGAAATGTTCTGGACTTAAAGTCACTGCCTGGGAATTTTACCCTTTGCGTTCGCGATGCCTCTCCCGCGAACGCGATGCCTTGATCCATCCCTTCTTCGCGAACGCGACATGATGTCACGCGTCCGCGAAGGTCAACTCCCATACTTCGGATTTTTCCTCTACGCGTTCGCGTCTCAGTCCACGCGAACGCGTGGCTTCTCTTTTTCCTCTTACGCGAACGCGAGCCTACCCACGCGAACGCGATGCTCACAGCCTTCCTCTTACGCGATCTCTTCTCCCATCATCGCGAACGCGATGCCCATTTTCCTCAGCCTACGCGAACGCGCGCCTAGCCCTCGCGAACGCGAAGGCTTAATTTCTGCCCAGTGATCTGAAATTTTACAGCAGATTTTTAAGTTTCCAAAGTGCCGGATGATGGTCCGGATTCATCCCGAGGCCCCCGGGACCCCAACGAAAACTACCAACATACTCCAAAATACGATACGAACTTTTTCCAATCATAAAAACATCATCCTAAACATCAAAATCACCATTTTCACACGGATTCAAGCCTAAGTTTCTTCAAAACTTCCGAATTGCACATTCGGTCTAAAACCCGACCAAACGATGTCCGAATGACCTGAAAATTTGCGGACATATCCAAAATCATATAACAAAGCTACAGAAATTGTCGGAATCCCATTCTGACCCCCGGATCAATATCTCACCTATCGTTAGGATTCGTCAAAATTTCAAACTTTGGCATTTCAAGGCTAATTGAGCTACGGACCTCCAAAATACATTCCGAACGCGCTCCCAACCCCGAAATCACCTAACGGAGCTAATGGAACCATCGGATTTCCGTTCCGAGGTCGTCTTAACATTGTTCCGGCTACGGGCTATTTTCCAATTATAAAACTTCTATTTAGGGACTAAGTATCCCAAAACACTCCGAATTCCAGAACCGACCCTCCCGGCAAACCATAATAGCAGAAATGAACTTAGGGGAATAGTTAAATATGGGATCAAGGCGTAATTTTCTAAAACGACAGGCCGGGTCGTTACAGTTTGAAATCTGAATTATGAGTCTGTTTGATTGAAATTCAACAATATTCAATTTCCCCTCTAAGTTTTGGTTAAATAGCAAGTTATTCTGATTTTATGGCTATGTATGCAATTTAATGTGAAAGGGCTATATCTGCAATTTTGTGTTATTTGACTGTTATTAAGCCTAATGTGCTTTAGGGATATTGGTTATAACTGTAATAGTTTGGTAATTAGATAAATGGCTAAGTTTGAAAGCATGTTAAATAGGTTAAAATTGAAAACAACATAAAGATAGTTATAATTGAAATAGGTTATAAGAGTGGTCAGTTTTGTAACTGACCAACTCTGTAGTTCTTTAGGTTTTAATTCAATGGCTAAGTTCTAAAATTGGCTAATATTTTAATAAACTGACTTAAGTTTGCAACTGGCTAAGCTTTGCATGTCTTAATTAATTCTAAGTGGCCAGTCATAACTAATTGACTAAATTTGCAAAGCCAAGTCCAAACATTGGATTGGCTAAACCTTAAATAGTATAGACTTAGGTAAATAAGCAGGCTAGTCCTGCAAATTAACTCTAATACATAAAATAAAAAAAAAATAGGCTAAAATTGAAGTAAGATTAATGTTCAAATTTGGCCAAGTCTTAAACGACTTACTAAATACTGGCCAGAACTTAAATAATAATTGAAAACAGCATACCCAGACCTGGACAGGGTCGGGTAAATAGTAATTTCCATTAAGGGTATAATAGGAATAGAAAATGGCATAATTGTGGATTTAATAGAGCCTATAAGGACCTTTAAGACATTTAGGCCTATGATTTCTGCAATATTGCACAAAACTAAGGGTATAATAGACCCAAATAAAAGGCAACTTAGTAAGTAACCTTACCAAGTGGGGGTACACTAGTAAAACACCCCAAAAAGAATCAATTAGAACCTTCCAGCACATGCTGGAAGGCAAATTCAAATCTGAAAATGGTAGTTAAGTGTAACAATTAAAAGAATTCATGGGAGGAAACTAGAAATAACTTTTCAACTTCCCCCCCCCCCCCATTTGAGCCTGATTAAGGGTTGGATTTTTGAAATAGAAATTCGGAGATACACATATAGATACATAGAGTAAAAAACTGCCTGGGTTTTAGTCGAAGCTTATTCCTGAAGCTGTAGGAAATCTTCTAATGGTTTTACTGGTTTTCTACTGCTTGCTGCTGGGTATTTGCTTTGCTGTTCTCTGGGATTCAATTTGATTGCTGTGAATTCAATCTCCTATTGCTATTGCATTGTCTACCGTGGTCTAACTGCTATTTCCTGCCCATTCTCCCTTAGACTCATTGGTTTTTCTATTGCTGAATCAGGTACACAATTCGAACCTTGTAATTGCAATTGGAGTTGAATCGAAGAAATAAACTGTCTATTTGATACCAATTTTCGTTATCGTCCTCTGAATCTGTCTTTATTTTGTAGATTAATTAGCCTTAGTTGAATTTTGTAATTTGATAGGAAATGATTGTATAATTATCTCTTATGAGGCACAAATTGATGCTGAAAAATAATGTAATAGAGTAGTATGTAGATTAGAGTAGTAATAGTTAATCATAACCACCTAGTTAAATAAAATAGGTTAATAACTAAATCTGGTACAAAAGTAAACTTGCAAAAGAATTGGTAATTAACAATACTAGAATATAGAAGTTAGCTTAATCGGAACTAATTAAATTAATTTGATAACATTAGTAGTTAACGAAACACTGCAGTTAAATAAAGTCTCATATCATGTTAATCTAGTTTCAAGTTTAATCATCTAATTAGCCCTCTGAAAACTGCAATTGATTGAGTGTAGTATGTTATCAGTAATACAAATTAGCTTTAGATACTAAATAACTGGAATTCAGTAGTTTAAATAAGCTGTCAAATGTAAAAACAAAAACAGCATGTTAATTAGCTTTAATTTGCATCGAACATTTAAAGTTAGAGTTTATTAGTGTACTTCTATACTTCATTTCCTTCTTATTGAATAAAAAAAATAGTTCAAGTTCTCTTGTCTTTTGAGTATTAATCCTTTATATATATTGTTTTCTGATATTTGTTTCTCCTTTATAATGATATCTGATATGGGCCTAATAGACTGCAAAAGCCCAGAGTTGTGTAAGTCTGCTATTGGGCTTCTGTTGAACGTGATTCAGCGCGTTCCTGGGTTTTCAATAACCAGGAATGAAGTTTGATATGTGTTAAGCCCAAATCCAGGCCCATGTGTAAATAGAAATAAGGCCTGAATTCTGATGCTGGAAATGATGAACTAAAGAAAAAACCTAAATAGAATCACATAGTACATTTTAGGATCAAACTATAAAAAATAAGTTGGGACAAGCCTCGCATTGAAAACGAAACAGCGGGGCCCCTAAATAAATAAGTACGTTATATATGTTAGACTCGGGAAGGTTGTTAGATAATTTCACAACCTTTCCAAAATATTAAAAAGCCGATAGACGATTTTGTCACGATTTAAGAATATTCCTTCCTTAATACGAGTGCACATTTAATGTGACTCAAATCATAAATCCCGGCGAAGCTGAAACGTGTTAAGGGTCACAGGTACTAGTTGCGGTGTGACTCGAAATACGTTTTCGCGACGTCGTAATTCATAAAAATATTAAAGTTCAAACACGTATATATATTTTAAAAGGCATGCAATAAGTCATATAAAACCGAAAATGACAGTTGATTGACTGAGCTAAAACCACGGAATCCGGTAGTGCCTAACGCCTTCTCCCGAGTTAACAGAATTCCTTATCCGGATTTCTCGTTGCGCAGACTAATAACAGACTCAATTTCCTCGGATTCGGGATTAACCGGTGACTTGGGACACCATTATCTTCCCAAGTGGTAACTCTAAAATTATAAATAAAATCCCAGACCGATTGTCATTTATTTGGAAAAACTCCTTCCGCGTTGTTAGTATATCCTTCCCGGGGTATTCATGACGTCGCGGTATACCTTATTCTCCTGATCTGGAATTAACTAAAAAGGTAGTAAAAAAGGAGGTGTGACACCCGTGAAGCTTGGGTTTACGCCGAGGCTCAACGAGACATATATAAACATATGTTCGAGGCTGTTATGATCTCAGAAGATGCCTTCGAGGGGGTGAGCCAGAGGTCATGGGAAGCCCGCGAGGAATGCGGCTTTGACGCCGTGACGCCCGGCATCGACGATGTCCCTAGCGGGAACTTGGCCGGAGCTGGGAATGATATGGGCGCCACAGATGCCGACGCGGTCGGGACTAGCAGTGGAGCGGCGCGGGCCGGTGACGGCGGGACTGGAACGGATGACGGTACTGGCAATCCTCGGTGATTAATAATTAGTTGATAACGCCTTTGTTGATTGTTGCCGTGTGCGGCTATTTTTCTTTCATTTCTTTTTTTTATTCTGTTGATTGTTGTGGTTTGTTTCAAACAATATTTGTATTGGGGCGGACGGGTGTGGCTCACGTCTGTCTTTTTTAATTAAAGGGGGGATTCCACCTTTTCCCGTTGTTCGCTTATTGCTCACTCCACTTTGTGTATTTCCTTAATATGGTCATTAAGTGTTCCGGATCGAGGCTCAAAGCACGAGTTTTACTCCAACTATCATTGAATTAATGTGGCGAAGGCTCGTGGCCTGAGTCCCAGTTCAACCGTAGTTGAACGTCGTTGATTCTTTTGAGTCGAGGGCTCATAGCCCGAGATTTTCTTCAACTATCATCGAATTTAAGTTTGCCAAGGCTCATGGCCTGAGTCCCAGTTCAACTGTAGTTGAACATCGTTGATTCTTTTGAGTCCAGGGCTCATAGCCTGAGTTTTTTCTTCAACTATCGTCGAATTTAAGTTGGCGAAGGCTCATGGCCTGAGTCCCAGTTCAACCGTAGTTGAACGTCGTTGATTCCTTTGAGTCGAGGGCTCAAAGCTCGACTTTTTCTTCAAATATCATCAAATTTAAGTTGGCGAAGGCTCATGGCCTGAGTCCCAATTCAACCGTAGTTGAACGTCGTTGATTCTCTTGAGTCAAGGGCTCATAGCCCGAGTTTTACTTCAACTATCATTGAATTTAGGTTGGCGAAGGCTCATGGCCTGAGTCCTTATTCAACCATAGTTGAACATCGTTGATTCTCTTGAGTCGAGGGCTCATAGCCCGAGTATTACTTCAACTATCGTTGGATTTATGTTGGTGAAGGCTCATGGCCTGAGTCCCTGTTCAACCGTAGTTGAACGTCGTCGACGCTTTTGATTCTAGGGCTCATAGCCCAAATTTTACTTCAACTATCGTTGAATTTAGTTTGGCGAAGGCCCATGTCCTGAGTCCCTGTTCAACCGTAGTTGAACGTCGTTGATTCTTTTAAGTCGAGGGCTCATAGCCCGAACTTTAGTTCAACTATCGTTGAATTTAGGTTGGCGAAGGCTCATGGTCTGAGTCCCTGTTCAACCGCAGTTGAACGTCGTTGATTCTTTTGAGTCGAGGGCTCATAGCCCAAATTTTGCTACAACCATCTTTGAATTTAGGTTGGCGCAGGCTCAGGGCCTAAATCCCTGTTCAACCGTAGTTGAACGTCGTTGATTCTTTTGAGTCGAGGGCTCATACCCCGAATTTTACTTCAACTATCGTTGAATTTAGGTTGGCGAAAGCTCATGGCCTGAGTCCCAGTTCAACCATAGTTGAACGTCGTTGATTCTCTTGAGTCGAGGGCTTAGAGCCCGAGTTTTACTTCAACTATCATTGAATTTAGGTTGGCGAAGTCTCATGGTTGTAGTCCCTGTTGAACGTCGTTGATTCTTTTGTGTCGAGGGCTCAGAGCCCGAATTTTACTTCAACTATCGTTGATTTTAGGTTGGCGAAGGCTCATGGCCTGAGTCCCTGTTCAACCGTAGTTTAACGTCTTTGATTCTTTTGAGTCGAGGGCTCATAGCCCAAATTTTACTTCAACTATCGTTGAATTTAGGTTGGCGAAGGCTCATGGCCTGAGTCCCTGTTCAACAGTAATTGAACGTCGTTGATTCTTTTGAGTCGAGGGCTCATAGTCCGAATTTTACTTACACTATCGTTGAATTTGGGTTGGCGAAGGCTCATGGCCTATGTCCCAGTTCAACCGTAGTTGAACGTCATTGATTCTCTTGAGTCAAGGGCTCATATCCCGGGTTTTACTTCAACTATCGTTGAATTTAGGTTGGCGAAGGCTCATGGCCTGAGTCCCTGTTCAACCGTAGTTGAACGTTGTTGATTCTTTTGAGTCGAGGGATCGTAGCCCGAATTTTACTTCAACTATCGTTGAATTTAGGTTGGCGAAGGCTCATGGCCTAAGTCCCTGTTCAACTGTAGTTGAACGTCGTTGATTCTTTGAGACGAGGGTTCATAGCCCGAATTTTACTTCAACTATCGTTGAATTTAGGTTGGCGAAGGCTCATGGCGTGAGTCCAAGTTCAACCGTAGTTGAACGTCGTTGATTCTCTTGAGTCGAGGGCTCATAGGCCGAGTATAGACGAGATGAATCAGGCTTGTTCTGATTGGGTTTCTAATTCCCCGTTCGTTGTTTTCCCTTTGTTTCTGACTTTAGGAAAAGCTACGCGATCTTACTATGAAATCCCCACAGACGGCGCCAAATTGTTTGGCTCAAAATATTTACAAGCATTTATGAACTCAAAGCAATTTGTAAAAATAAAGGGCCAATCATAGCAAGTCGTAACATATATGAAATTCAGTAAAGGAAAAGATAATGGAAACATATATAGAGATAACAAAAGATATGTAGTGATCTTTATTCATGATAATGGATTAATCTGCATCTTCATGAAGAGGTTCAGATCCTTACAATCATATTTTCATAGACCTACTATTATTTTGTATTTTTGGTATTGGGTTCTCACTATGCGTTCTACTCTGTATTTATTAGAGCCCACATGGGGAGAGAGTGGAACCTCTTTTCTCCTGACAACCTTGATATTTATAGATCTTTTTGTGCCAGTTAACTTTCTTGGAGATCGGGTCTGTGTCAGGACATTATTTTGGGCGTACCCCGAATGCGTCGACCTCGCCCAAAACTTCTGGGCGGATGCGGGCAGTGTCTCTTGGTCGAGGGCGGTCTCGCCGCTTGTTACGTTTACTTGGGCCGATGGGGAATGATTAACCCAATTGACTATTATAAGGTCGAATTATAGCCCATACAACCTCATTGATCAAAATCAGGTACACACCTTCCGATACTATCATAGGCCCAAATTGGTTCCAAGACTGGTAACACAAAGATTACCTAGGAGTTAAATAATCCTCAATACTTGAACCGTCTATAGCCAGACCGTCATTTGTGGCTTAAACAGTAGCAGGAAAGTAATTGCGAATTATAAGTCCATTTGACTTGAGTAAGTTTGACTTGTATTACTAGTAATATAGTTGAACTACTTAATAAACCTCTTAGTTATTTGGTTAAATAGTCGATTGAATATTATACCAAATCATAGGACTAATGATTTTAGTAAGTCTTTTAACCTCAATTCTAAGTGAGTTATCCCTCAAATATGATAATTAGCAAAATTGAGGTGGAAATCATTTTATTAAAAGAACTTTAAGGTAACCACTAATTTATTATATAAACATATCAGTTAGTACAACTCCAATTATTTGGAGTGCTCTAAGCTAATGAGGATTGAACCAAAATACACTATTTCTCATAGTTTCTCATATACAATCGTATAATTACTGATAATTGAGATTACGTATCTTTCCATCTGTTATTGATATTTATTAGTAATATTTGATGTTTTTGCCTAATATTACTAACTCAGGATAATTACGGTCCTAATCACTCGTGGATGTTGCAAAATACATTTTGGTTATGACAATCTTCATTTGATAATAAAAAAGAGAATCCTACCGTCCTGCATCAATATCGCTCCAAGTCCAACCCATGAGGCATCACAATAAACCGTATAGGACCCTAAATCGGTAGGCAACATCAAGATTGGGGATGAATTTGAAAAAGAAACTGATAACCCATTGTGATTTGGATCAAAAAATAGGATAAGGGTGTTGATGAGAATATTGGCATGTCCCTCGTTTTCTAATCATACGGATATAAGTTTCTTGAAAGATCAAGAGTCAAATCACCTTCGTCAAACACACTTTTTCTTCAAATGACACGCGTATTAGTCAAATAGAAATGCTCGTGCATATTGCCTAATACCTATTATACCATCTATATTATAAACATTTATCTTTTTTGTACAAACTTTTTAATACTCTAATTTTGTACTTCTTAATTTATATTATGGAGTTAACTAAATAATAAACGTTAATTCGTGGAACTTCTATTTTTTAGTATAAAATGACTAATAACCCTTTTATAAATACCCTACGATATTCCAAACCCTATTTCAATTAAAGATCTTAATTCGGTAGACATGTTATACTGAACAAGATGCATTTTAGAAATTTTACTACAAAATCTGAGGCATATAAAAAAAGTTTCTTATGTGATGGATGTAATGCGATTGTTAGAAAAAAAATCGTATAAACAAATGTGTAATTTTAATGTGGAGAGTAAATAGATTTGATGAAATAAGGAATATACAAAAAATCGTTAATATGATCCCTTAGTAAATTATGTATATGAGAATAGTAGGACATTGACCAAAATATGAAATTGGAACACATAATCCATTTGACTCATCTGAAAAAGTAATTTACTATAATCGAATATAGTATATTTATTGTCTCTAAAGGTCAGCTTTACAGACTACCTAAGTCTATCGTTAATATGATCCCTTAGTAAATTATTTCCATGTTTAATGAGGGGAAAACGATCATATACTCCCAATCCGTGACTAATACGGTATAAAAGAAAAAATGATATCAAATATTCCGATTGATACGAAAGATTATATAATATAAGGATCCCTATAGTATGACTATAGGCAAAGATTTGTTCTTCTCAGAATATTTATTAGTATATTTAATAATATTCTGTTTCTTATGTCATCTTAATAGAATAGTTATAACTACAACAAATTTGGTCTAAGACCAAACCATCTCTATACAACACCTAAAAAGCGTGGCCAAATATGTATGTGGCAACGCTTTCTAGGGGGTGATCTTTGCTAAGAGCTTCTGGCTACAATTTTTAGGCAACACTTATAAAGTGTTCGCTTTGGTAGTATAGACTACATTTTTTAAGTATTGCCAAATTATAAAATTAATAGCAACGATTATCCATATGTAATGCAACACTTTGGGAGCGTGATTGTTAATATTTGTAGAAGCAACTCAATATAAGCGTGCCCTAAATATTTTCTAAAAATTCCCGCAATAATTTCCCCCTAAAGTTTTACTGAAAAATTATGCCCTAAAATATTTGCTAAAACTTGTCTCTCATGTTCACAAGAAAATCTCCTTTTTTTCTTCCTTAAAAGTCTATAATCAAAGTTGAGGGCTCTTCTCGTATCTTTTAGTAGATTGATTGAAGCAAAGTAGAAGTTCAATTAAATCTATTGGGTTATGTTGAAATCGCTTATGGGGATGCTAAACTTTGTCTCGGTTATGTGCCATCCGATACAATTGGATATCTCATTGTTTAGGGTTTACTATCATTTATCAAAATTTGGATAAGTTCACTGCTAATTTTGAAATTAGGCTCTATTATTTTTTGATGGGAGGTTATTATTCTTGAAGGGTGAATGCTCTTCTTCTGTCATACAGTATTTGCTCTTTAGAGCAGGTTGAAATAATTGGGGATTTCATTGTTTAGGGCTTTCGGGTGCATCCAAAAACTTGGGTAAGACGACTGCTAATTTTGAAGTTAAGAACTATTAATTCGTGATGGATGTTATCATTCTTGAAAGGTGAATACTCTCTTTTATCATACGACTAACACTTACAATATCTTATTTTTTCTCTTGCATTTTTTGCTTTAGAAACCTGCGAATATGATAATTTTGTTAGATGATGAGTTCATATTATTTTTATGTGTATTTGAATGTTGACGATGTCTGCATTTTTGTGCCTATTCTCTAGGTGGTACAAGTAATATATTGTTGATTAGGGAGTATTCCTCTGATACACTCGTCTATTGAGGTAAAGTGTAACCGTTAATATCCACTTCCACTGTGTTGTTGTTCAATACCAAAAAAATTATTCATTTCCAATAAATTATTATCAAATAACTATTTATCGGTTCTAAGGGACAAAGGTCACAATATAGATGTATGTATGTATGTGGAGGATTGTTGCTGAGTTGCTAATATCCTTGATGTTTAAAAAAGAAGAAAAATTAAGATTAGTAACTTTTTACCGCGTGATCTGTTCTTTTGATATAAATATTTTATAGCTCTTCCTTCTTAGTTTTCTGGTATAGAGATTTATTTAGCTTTGTATGATTCAAATGGATTTTGGGCTTGAAATAATTATGATATTTTATGCATATGTTGAAGCATGCTTTGAGTTGTTATTACAGTGTCCTTTTTGTGTGTTTTTTGGAGTATATATGCTAATATATTTGAAGATTTGGTTAGGTCATATGCTCGTTTAACTCGGTTTAAAAAATCTGTTGGGTTAAAAATATTTGGTTAGGTCCTATGCTAAAATATTTGAAGATTTGGTTAATTTCTATGCAGTAATTGAAAATCATAAAATTCCATCGGAAGTTCTGGTAGTTGTATCCATAGAGCAACATACGTTAGTTGAGCTGCGGACGCAATAAACTTAGGCTCCCAACAACGAATAGAAATGAAGTGGTTTAGTATAAATTAGGACCCTTCATGTAAAGCTTTACACAAATTTTCCTTATAACGAAATTTAATAAGGAAAAAATTGCATCCCAAGTCTATAAGATGAATTTCTTCAGATGGCTTCCATAGGGTTGTTAGTTTAATTTTTAGCAGCTGGTGTCCAACATTTGCTTGATCAGTGAATCTTGTTAATGATCTTGGAGTAAAATTATCAAGAGGCTAGAAAAATGTATAGATGGATAATTATCCACTTTGAGCTGATCTTTGAACTTAATCATTTGTTGCAATTGTTTTCCTGTTAAATAGTGGCAATCTTCAGACTTCTAGCAGTTTTAACTCCCCAAGGAATACAAGGCAACTCTAGGTTCAAGGCTCCAATAATTCATGCACTTCCGTAGAGGTAATCTTAACCAATTAATCCTAAAAGCTTTTCCTTTTCTATGTTCTGGCGATTTCTTATTGTCCATATATTTGTACTTGAATCATTCCAACGTAAATCATTTTGATCTCGTAACATTTATAAATTTTTCTCTATTATGATAATTTGTTTTGGGTCCTTTGTTATGTATATCTCATACATATTGGACAATTTCGGCATCTTATGAATGTGCTGCCATTATTATTTGAAAGTAATGAGTTCATTCTTCATACTAACTCACATGTGAAACTTGATAATCTTGTGGGCGGATTAGTTAGCGAATAGTGTATGCGTTATGAGGCCAACATCTTCTATATTCCTCGGGATCAATCATGATCTAATTCTTGAAATACCCACGCTACACCTATTTTAGGTCAATTTTGGATAGTGTATGAGCTATGTTGCTCGGACTCTCCGAAAATATCATGGGGTGCATGTCGGATCCGCCAAAAGTAGTACATTTTGGAGGAGCCGACACGGTAACGATATAATTTTAGAAAGTCCGCACAACATAGTGTAGGAGCAAATTTGGCTCTTCTTTCTACTTGAGTAAAAGATTAGACACCATTTGTTTAGAATTATATAGACAAGTGCCTAAAATATAGTCTAAAATTCTGAAAAGATTGTTAGCTAGGGAAAACTTGTCAGATAATATGTACTGGTATTATTCTCAGCTAACATTGAGATTGGAAAATGATCTAAGTAGAATTGGGAGAAATGAAGATGTAAGCTAACTAGCAATGTAAGAATTTGTAAATTTTTATTTTAAGATAAGTGAACAAAGTTATTTAACAAAAAAAGAAAACTAATCAGGTTGAGTTGGGAAATAAAAAGTAAGTTGACTTGAATATAGATGATTAACTAATTGACAATGCAAAAATATAAAGGAATGCTGATGATAAAGCAAATATATAACTGGCGGCAATGCTGATGAATATTTAGTAGTATAGCATATCCCTGTAGTTTGGGTTAGGCTTAACCCCCATATTTTTAGCAGATATATGTTCTTAGTATATTGTTTGGTATTTAAGTCTTTGAGGGAACTCTGTTATGTTCTACTTTGTGGGAATACGCTGGTAGTTATTGTTGTTGTTGTTGTTGAGGGAACTCTGTTATGTTGCACTAACTCTGCACTTGTACACTTTTAATTTCTATCTGATTAATAATTTTATTTTGCATATGTAGGAAACTTCTGGCGAGCAATCGGAAATAGTGGCCAAAGACAATTTCATCTATGGGAATTTAGTGATGACATTGGACAGTTAAAATATTTGTATTCATGATACTATAGTAGTACGTCTAGATTTATAAAATCGAAATTTATTCTCTTTTGAATTATTCTTTTGTTATCTTCTTAGAAATTGAGTACTTGAGATTTTCAAACGTAAAATGTGATTATAGGATATATACAAAAATATAATTTATTAACCACAAAAGCATAGCTAGTACGAATACACAAATCAAATATTTTATAGCTTAGAAAAAATTACCACACTTCAAAAGTGTGGCTATATGGATTGAAATTTTCATGGCCTATATAACAGCAAAAAACTACACTTGAAAGGCGTAGTCTAAAGAGTAATTAACACTACTAAAAAATTGGTCTATTGTAACGGTTGTAAAACCGTTCCAATAGACTGGAAACCCGTTACCATAGAGCTTTGGGAACGGTTTACAAACCGTTACTTCAGCCGCCGTCCCCATAGATCTGTTGGAACGGTTCGTGTAACGGTTTTCATAGCCGTGACAATAGATATATTTATGGCAACGGTTTTCCCTTAACTCTATTGGAACGGTTATGTTTTTCAATTGTTACGGTTTTAAACCGTTACTATATTGTTTATACAACGGTTTTTAACCGTTGCCATATTATCTAAAGAAACACATATGTAAGCTATTGCTACGGTTATGATGGATATAGCAACGGTTTGTCTAAGCTATCGTAACGGTTAAATATGCATTTTGGAACGGTCTGTATATCATTTTGGAACAGTTTATTGGACCTATGGCAACGGTTTACATTGCCTACTGGAACGCCATTTGTATCCTATCGCAACGGTTCTGGTAGGCTATTGTATCAATTCAATTAATAGCCAAAAAATAGCACCTATTATAAATCAATATTTACACATAATAATACTAAAATTTAAATACATGATAAAACGAAACTATTAATAATATAAAATTATCCATCAAACAAATAATATCCATAAAACAAATTAATGTTCTTCATGAGTGCATAAGTTTAGTACATTTCAAGAGTGTAAATAAGTTTCAAAAAATGTTGGTATCAAAAGATTCCTAGAACATTCATCGATAACAATTCAAAATGCATCTCAAGTAAGGTCTAGTTCTTCATCGTCTTCATCATCCATTTCTTGATCTACTCCACCTACAAAAGAGGATAAATAATGTTATTACACTTAAAGAGAACCCGATCTAAGAATACTCAAGAATAAATATCAAGTTATGACCCTCCAAGTAAGGCCATCGATTGGCTAATTAAAGAAGCTAAAGCTGCAATTGATTATGGTGTGACACTTCACCTGATATTTTAAGGAATAATTTAATCTATTTATACAGTATAGGTGTGCCTATTTCTCTCCCCCCCCCCCACCATACACACACATAAGGAGAAACTATATACATTTGTGTGTATGAATAAACAAGAGCAAAATTATAAGTTATAATGATGGAGGAAAATTTGGCAGCGACCCTAGGTGGAACTTTGGCTGTACCAAGTGTTCAAGAACTGGCCAAAAACTCACCGGAAAAAGTCCCGGCGCGTTACGTAAGAGATGATCAAGATTTTTCTCCGATCAAATCATCTACTTGTATTAGTCTCAGTGATAATATACCAATCATCAACATGGAAAGCTTGCTTCTTGGAGATGAAATCGAATTGAAGAAGCTTGATTCTGCTTGCAAAGACTGGGGATTTTTCCAGGTTCTTTTTTCGAATATATAATTTACTTAAGCTGGCTTTGGTTTTAAGATTCTCAAAAATATAATTTAACTGCATATTCCTTTTATTGTTGTTCGCAATGATTACACAGCTGATAAATCACGGAGTGAGTAGTTCATTATTTGAGAAAGTGAAGAAGGATACTCAAGATTTCTTCAACCTCCCAATGGACCAAAAGAAAATTTGGAAGCAAATAGATGGAGATTTGGATGGTTTTGGACAAGCTTTTGTTGTTTCTGAGGAGCAGAAACTTGATTGGGCTGATATCTTCGTCTTGACAACCCTCCCTCCTTTTTTGAGAAAACAACAGTGCTGATGAATATTTGAACAGCAAATAGCAGAAAGAACCAAAATTTCATCCATTCAAATTTCTAAACATGCTTATCGACAAGAACGTAACAGTACAGTATTATCTGAGCAAAGTACAGTATTATCTAACCTTCAGCCCGTGATCGACAAGAACGTAACAGTGGCAACAGGAATGAGAGTGACATAAGTCAACCAAGTCTCCCTTGTGAATGTCATTAGGTAAACAAATACAGCAAAAGGGAGTGGTAGTACCAATAGCCTAATTTGCCGCCAACAAACAGAATATTTAAAAACCAAATGAAGCACGCAAAGACGAGAAGAGTCCAGCGATGCGCAACCAACAACACAGCTTCAATTTAGGTCCAAAATCGACTCAATCGACCAGAAATTTTTGAAACAAAGCAGTAGAAATCAGACTAGCTTTTCATAGTGTAGCGAGACCATAAAAAACCAGTGTATACCAATCAAATTGAAATTCAAATTGAATTAGAAGCTTCTCAGTTCTAGCGAGACCATTACTAAATTAAGACACAAGATGAATATACCCTAGAGGCAAGTTTCAAATCCTGAATTTAATGAAATTCTTTTATCTCGTAATAGCTCCATGCAAGCAACTACACCACAAACTCAGCAAAGAGAACTATGGATAGATTTGACCCACAAGGAAAATTATCATAGAAGTAGTATGTTGTTCTTCAGAACAAACAAATACTCTCCAACTGTGATCTCGTCTATGATCCTAAGCTTCATATTTGGACTAGTAAATGTGCTACAAAGGAATCGAATTTAATGAAAAGCATAACCTAAAAGTTTAAACTATTGGAAAGAGAAGTCTTCTATTCAAACACGCGTCTCCTCGCACACTGCAAGCATGGCCCTGGAACATGGATAGCACTGAACTATACTTCATTCAAAATATTCCTAATTGTGTATCTTTATTCATAATTGATCAGTGACTTTTGTTGAGTTTTAGTTGTACCTGCAAATTCTTATTTTAAGCTAGTTGCACTGAACTGACTTTTATTTTAGGTATATACAACAATTATATATATAAGATGAAGCTACCTATAACGAATTTAGTAAGTAGTCCAGTAACTCCAGATTTTTAGTCAATTAACCACATGATGCAACTAGCTTAAGAGAATATAAAAAACCATAGTATATGCAGCATGAAATGATGCAAAGGTATAGGCTGACCTTGATTGCTACCAGCAGATGGTCGATTGTTTAGTTGAACAGCAGCTTGTTGTGCAGAGGAAGCATCTACAGGTGAACGTGCACTGAGCCTTAACATGTCAGGATCAAGTTGCAAATCTGGGTTCAAACGCCGAAGTCGTGCGATGACGTTAATTGTAATATTTTGTTCCATAGCATCCTTTTGTTCGTTCAACTTTTCATTCATTTTTTGTTGCATCCTCTCTTCCATTTTTTGTTGCATCCTCTCTTCCATTTCCTCGATTTTCTGTTGCATCCTCTCGTCAGCATCTAAAGAAGATCCAAGATTCCCTTTTTGCCCTTTCAACAAAGTCTTGGTAACCCCTCGTCCATACAATCTAACGCGGCCTGGATGTTCATGTCCCATGACTGAAGTAAAAGCGTCAACTGAATGACTATCATCTTCACTTTGCTGAGTTGCTTGTATTTTCTCCATTTCAGCCTACAAACCAAATACAAGAGAAAAGAATTTTAAGTAACTAAAATTGAATCAATAATTAAGAATTGTCATATGAGTTTTAAATTTGAAATATCGTACAATTTTACTACTCGTATTGTCATATGAGCCTTTGTATACTCGGCCAAGTTTTCTTTGTCTTGTAGCTACAAATATGTCCTTACTTGACAATGTATCTGAAGTATCAGAGATTTCCTTCTTTTTTTCCTAGTTACATGAAAATAGGTATAAAAATCTTTCCATATAAAATTAGCAAGTTCATAATTTATAAAAAATAAGAAATATAAAACATCAAACCTCGCGAATTAGAGCAAAAGGCGTTCTACCAGCAGTGTGTGGACACTTCAACTTACTTCGATTCTCTATATTGGTTTCGGACATTTTCTCGCAAATAAATTGTTCAAATAATATAATCCAACATAGTCCAAAGTCCGCCTAAATTAAACAATCCAGGAACACAAATTAAAAGTGAACTACCTCAAATACAACTCATCTATTTTAGCATTTCATTTCAGAGCTACATCAAGCCATGGTTCGAGTATGTACCTGGATGTTTGAAATATAAGAAGAAGTAGAAGAAAGCAACAACAGTAACTAGTAGAGATCAGATAACAACCCAAAAATGAATTCAACAATCCAGGAAGAGTTTGAAATCAGTTGAAACTTAGAGACAAACTAAATTTGGATTTAATGTTCTTGCAACAATACACACATAAACTTAGAGACAAACTAAATTTGGATATCATGCATATAAGATCCTAATGAAAAGATTAAATCCAACAACAACATTCCATCATTTCCGTCGCTGAGAAATACAGAAAAATACATACCGCGGGTGAAGTGACGGACGATAAAGAAAAGAGCCGATCTTCAGGTTGAAACTTCCTGGATCGTTTCAAGCTGCAAAACAATTAAACAGAAAAAGTGTATTTTCAATTAAAAAAACATATCGTTATTAGGTGAACATTAAACTATATCCAGAAAATTGGAAATCTAAAGACACAAAAAGGGAGATTAAGTCGACTTGTTTTTATAACCGAGAAATCCCTGTGATTTAGTCTATTTGTAACATCATCATCACATCACTATATGATTAGAGTGCAATAAGCTAATGATGATGCCTTCTATTTCCTGGGATTGCCAGTCTCAATATAATTAACTAACTGTAATATATTTTGATTTCAGGTGATGACTAACGGGAGGTTTAAAAGTGTAAGGCACAGGGTATTGGCGAACAGTGTAAAATCAAGGCTATCAATGATATATTTTGGAGGACCGCCGTTGAGTGAAAAGATAGCACCTTTGGCATCACTAATGGAAGGAGAAGAAAGCTTGTACGAAGAGTTTACGTGGTTTGAATACAAAAAATCTGCAGATTTAAATGATAAAGCTTACAAGTTTAGCATATTTAAACATCTGGTATACTAAGATCATAGATACCATGTCCTATTCTCTGGTCTATACGTATATATCATATAATACATACCGGATTTTACTTTGCTTCACCCTTTCTTCTTCCTTTCTTTGCTTCAAGTTTGGCTTGGATTAGTAACACTAGAAGAACCAATTGAGTACTGCCAGGAATGCTTGTAGATTGGTAAGCACAAAGAAAACTGCAAAGCATAGAAGAATGGTTGACAAGCAACAACCAATGAGACAATAGAAGAATGTAAAGCAACAACAATGGAAAGACAAAACTAGTACAGAGCCACCTGCTGATGCTACTAAAAAGACATAAAATGGACAAAAGGAAAAACATAAACAAGTGAAGGAAAGCCATGAATCTCAAATATTATGCATTGAACTACGGAGGATACCCATTAGTAACTGAAGATGTTGAACAATTCCTAGGCCAAAACAGATCGGTGCAATGAAGGTGAAACATTCAAATCAACGGCACTATGGCTGTCATTCTGAATACAACGCTTTGCTTTTTTTCGCTTCCTATTATCTTTCTGTGCAAGATCTTCTCATTCGAAGCAAAAAGAGGAAAAGAAGGGAGATGAACAACCAAGTGTGGAAATCCATTGCTTTAAAGCAACAAGTGCAAAAGTAGAAAGGACAAGATTACCAAGATCTGTTGATTTCTTCAAAGCGTCAAAATTCATGAGGCAAGTAAGTTATATTTTATATTACTTTCCTCTCTCAATTCACCTCCTACAATTTTCATTGTCCGCATTCAAGTTCTTTCAATAACTACTGAGGCGATTGACTTCCAATTTAATTTGCGAGATATTCAACCAGTAGCCAGTTATATTAGTATGATTAACATATGCTACAACCTTAATTTTACAAGAAGCAGAAGTCAGACAGAGTTTACCCCCTTAACCTGTTAGCCTTAGCTGTGGTATCACCCCTATTGGCCCAAAAGAAATAGTCATAAATGGATTTCGCATGTTAAATCTAGCTATATATATCAGACGGACAAGACTGGTAGTGACCATTCACTAGAATGATACTCTGGAATGATAAAGAGTCACAATTTACCTACCATCGCCCTAGTATATGGAAAGTAAACATAAAATAAGAGAAAAGACTTATAGATACAACAGAAACAAATTAGCACCCTGATGACTGATAACTAAGCAAAGAGGATAGAAATTACCAACTAAACCAAAGAGGACGTGGGAGAAGGGACGAGCCTCAACAACCGAGCAAAAGCATCCGAAATCTCTCTCAAATCCTGCAAAATTGAAGCATGTCAGAATAATATTCTAAAGGATGTAAATAAAAATAATCATAAAGTATTTATAAACAAAAAAGCCATTATCACTCACTCAAAAATAATTAACTTAAAAGAATTTCATAATTTGTTATTTAATCATCTGCTTCCATCCAGTCCCAATCAGTATTATCAAACCCATCCTCCTCCTCTGATGTTTCCACAATTTCATCATGTAAATTTTGTGCATGAGATGGAATATCAATGATATCAACTGGTACATCTTCTCTTGACCATCTAATGTCATCATCAAGCAATCTAGATGAGGAACCAATATCATTATTAGGTTCCCGCCAAAATGTGTCTCCAATGTTGGGACAATTCTCTTCCTCCAGATCATACAAATCAACAGGTACTTTACTCCGTGCATAATAAACATCTTTCTCAATTGGATCCTCCACATAAAAAACTTGATAAACTTGTGATGCCAACACAAAAGGGTCATCTGTACTACATAATCTATTGAAGTACACCCGAGTTAACTCATAATCATCTATTTCATTACGAAACCAATCACATCTAAACAATACAACACCAAAAGAACCCCAATAATCAATCTCAATGATATCCTTAATAGCCCCATAATAGATAACCTCTCCATCGATGGGATTTTGGTCCCTAGCACTAGCAAAACTATCTGTTGTTGCCAATAAAGTCATTCTACTATTTTGAGTCTTGCCTCGGGAATCCCGTTCTTTAGTATGAAATCGGTATCCATTAATAAAATATCCTGTGTATCTTTTGGCTACCATATTAGGTCCTTTGGCTAGCCATCTTAAATAATCTGGCAATTCAATATTTTTAACTTTTTCTTTAAACCAATTGCTGAATTCTCGACTATGATCCCTCGCTCTTACCCATGCATTTGATCTACTATGATTAACAATTAAATTCTTATGTTCCCTGCAATCAAGAACATTTCCAATTTAATCATATAATAAAGAAAAAATTATATAAAAAACAAATAAATAATAATATAATTTATCTTACTCGATAAACTTTTCCATTTGTTCATCTCCAGTATTGAACAAAGCATATCGATGTGCTTCAAAGCATAATTGTGAATCCATGAGAAAAGTATTTTGTTTCTTACTTCCAATTGGATGGCCTATATTAGGGAATATAGGTGACAAATTTGGAGAACACTCATCATCCACAGTTTGGTACCTACTAAATTTTGTCTTCACGCCGTCATGTAGATATCTCGAACAAAAAGTCAAGCACTCATCGGCCAAAAACCCCTCTGCTATTGACGCTTCTGGAGCAGATCGATTACGTACAAAGGCCTTGTACTTACATAGGTTCCTCTCAATGGGATACATCCAACGAAGATGAGCCGGACCCCCAAGCTTAATTTCATCCACCAAATGAATAGGCAAATGTGGCATTATGTCAAAAAATGTTGGATGGAAAATCTTTTCAAGCTCACATGTTATTTCAACAATTTCAGACTGCATTATTTCAAGATCTCTTCGCCTTATGACCTTACTACATATAGCTCTAAAGAAATTTCCCAACCTAATCAAGGCCAATGAAACATTCTTGGGCAACACTTTTCTAACAACAACCTGGAGCAAGTAATGCATTATAAAATGGGCGTCATGACTCTTGTACCCTGATATTTTCATCTCCTTCACGTGCACACGTTCTGAAATATTCGAAGCACACCCTTTTGGTAATTTAGCCTTTTTCATGACAGTACAAAATAAACTTTTCTGTTTTGGTTCCATGTAGAAACAAGATTTAGCCAAACTTATAGTTCCATTATTATTTATTCTTGGTTGCAGCTCCTTTCGTATCCCCATTTCTTGTAAGTCATAGCGAGATTTTTCATGATCCTTTGATTTTCCATCTATTTCTAATAATGTCCCAAGCAAACTATCACATATATTTTTCTCGATGTGCATCACATCAAGATTGTGCCTCAATTTGTTATGCACCCAATATGGCAATTCAAAAAAAATGGATCTCTTTCTCCACGGACCCTTATCACTCCGAGGCCTTTTTTAGCTCTCTTTCCAAAGATATTGTTGAATTCAAGCAGCTCTTCAAACACTTCTTCACCCGACAATGGAGCAGGTGCAGGTCTATGATCCTCCTTACCATCAAAAGACTTTTTATCTCGTCGGAATGGATGATCACGAGGCAAAAATCTTCGATGGCCCAAGTAACACATCTTATGACTATTTTTGAGATATTGAGAACATGTATCATAATTGCAAGTGGGGCATGCCAATCTCCCCTTAGTGCTCCATCCCGAAAGCATTGCTAATGCCGGAAAGTCACTAACTGTCCACATTAAGGCAGCACGCATTCGGAAAGTTTGGTTGGTTTCAGCATCAAATGTGTCTATCCCAGTTTCCCATAATTCCTTCAATTCTTCAATTAATGGTCGTAGGTACACATCTATATCATTTCCTGGAGATGATGGACCTGGAATGATCATAGACAACATTATATACTCCGGCTTCATGCAAATCCACGGTGATAGATTATAGTTCATTAACATAAAGGCCACGTGCTATGAGAAATGCTCATCGTCCGAAACGGGTTGAAACCATCACTTGAAAGACCCAATCTAACATTCCTAGCATCTTTAGAGAAGTCTGGATGCAAAGAATCAAAAACCTTCCAAGCTTCCCCATCAGCAGGATGTCTTATGTTCCCATCATTGGGTCGTTCATTAGCATGCCATCTCATTGCAACAGCCGTTTCAGGACACATGAATATCCTCTGAAGCCTAGGCTTTAAAGGAAAGTACCTTAAAACCTTTGCAGGGATTTTAGAGCTTGCTTTAGTCAAAGGACTACCACTCTTCCACTTTGAAGACCCACAAATAGAGCAATTCTCGGCATTCGCATTTTCTTTCCAAAATAACATGCAATCATTAGGGCATGCATGTATTTTTTCGTAATGAAGACCCAACTCTGTTATCATGTTTCTAGCCTTGTTGAAAGATTCAGGTACTTGAGCAAAGGGAAATGCCTCTTTTATCAAATCTAACAAATCGGAGAAAGCCACATTGCTCAACCCATGCAAGGATTTAAGCAAGTACAATCGAATAGTGAAACTCAGTTTACTAAAATTTTCACACCCCGGATATAACTCTTGTTTTCCTTCCTCCAACAATTTAAAAAACTTCTTTGCATCTTCAGATAGTCTTTCCCCAACTCCTTCTTCATCCCCCACCTCACCATCTATATTTCTAAATGTATCATGCAGTAGTCCATCAATATCGTCACGCATGGTAGAACCTTCATCATTATTGCTTGCATGAGGTGTACTTCTCGAGGAAAATCCTTCCCCGTGGAAAACCCATTTGGTATAACCATCAACAAATCCATGAACAACCAAATGCTCCTCAACCACATTTCTATAATACCAATAGCGATTCATGCACTTTTTGCAAGGGCATAATATTTCATTTCCTTGGGCGGCTCGCTCAAATGCCTTATCAAGAAAATCATTCACTCCACGGATATACTCATCCGTCCATCTTAGGAGATTCATCCAACTTTTATCATCATTATCCATAGATACCTATTGCAAGTATGGAACATTGATTTTAAAAAATTATTTGGCATATTCCAGCACGCTATAAAATATCATTACAGTCGCATACACTAATTAACTTTAATTTAAACTACATACAATAATAGCTACACTACCTTAGTCTGAAACAAGTTCAGGTCGGCTTATAAATCCTTACTAATCATGTTTCTCCAATTAAAATCTATCTAAATGAAACCACATAAACTTTGAACAGGTATTGATCCTATGAGTGATGGAGTATCAATTGGGGTTACTAAGGCTAATATTGCAGTTGAAAACAAGCAAAAATGTTTGGTACTGCTGTACAAAATGAGGAGCAAGAACTGGAAAGTTTTACTTCTTTGGTTCCTTTCTCAACTGTGGATAGTAGGGGTCAGGTTCATGGCAACAATCTGATAAAACTGGGCATCAAACAGTTAATGCAAAGGCAAGACAAGTGATTCATTTTTTAACCTAATGCAAGTATGGGACATTGATTTTAAAAAATTGATCAGGACTAGTGTAAAGGTAGAAACATACAAAGATACAAAAATGATCAAGCCAAACACTACTGAAATAAGGCAAAATAAACTTGAACAACATGGCATTACCTTACAAACTTTAAATCCCATACAACACAAAATACCTTATAGCCAACCCCACCTAACTATTAATGTCAAATGTCATAGACATCAACATACTAATCGACTACGAGCTAAAAGATTCGTAACAGACCAAAACCACGAAGGGCGCGCACACGTTCAGGTTATTCAGTGACACATAGCAAGTCAACCTAATACAACCTAGATAGATTGAAGAGTTAAAAAAATGGCATCAAAATAACTTACTGTACCAAAAATTGTGTCTGAAGGTTCTGTGAAATCGACACGGCTGAGGGCTAATCGACGACGGCTGAGGGCTAATCGACGACGGCTGAGGGCTAATCGACGACGGCTGAGGCTCCCTTGAATCGACTACGGCTGGGCGCGCTCTGTGAAATCGAAGAAGACAATGACGGCTGGGCGAGTCTGTGAAATCGCGCTCTGTGAAATCTGTGAAATCGAAGAAGACAATGACGGTTGGGCGAGTCTGTGAAATCGCGCTCTATGAAATCGAAGAAGACAAGGACGAAATCGCGCTCTGTGAAATCGCGCTCTGTGAAATCGAAGAAGACAAGGACGAAATCGTGCTCTGTGAAGCGAGTCTGTGAAATCGCGTATGAAATCGAAGAAGAGAAGGACAGTCTGTGAAATCGCGTATGAAATCGCGCTCTGTGAACCGAGTCTGTGATGTCTGTGAAATCGAAGAATACAGATTTTAATTTGGGGGTATTTGCTATACCCTTTGATGTATAGCAATTTTAACAGGGAAGGGTAAAAATGGTCTTTTCACATATTACTCCTTATTTAAATTATTCAAAAATAAAATAAATAGGGGTTATTTTGGCGGGTTTAACAAAATTTAGGGGGAAAATTATGAGGCAAAAAATAACCGTTCCAATAGAATATTTTTACAATAAAAGCGTGCCAGTAGATAAATATATTGGGACGGTTTTCCTAACCGTTGCGGAAGAGTAACCTATGGCAACGGTTTTTTCACAATGGCAACGGTTGTATAGCCTAAGCATGCCGATATCACATAAATGATATTGTAACGGTTATAACCGTTACCATATCTATTCTATGGCAACGGTTATTAGACCGTTGCAAACATATCCGTTGCCATAGGCCTGTTTTCTAGTAGTGTAAAGCCACGCTTTTAATGTGTTGCATAGTACCTGAAAAGCGTAAGCTGATGAGCGTGGCCTTTGTTAGTCTTTAAGCCGCACTTTTCAAGCATTGCTTCTAAAGGAACATTTCCAAAGCGTTGTTTTATGTCAAAGGTTACGTTCCTTTAGGCCATCCTTCGAAAAGTGTTGCCGTAGACTGAAAAGTGTGGCCTTTTATTAAATGCTACACTTTCGGATTGTTTAGGCCACACTTTTCGGGTGTGGTTAAAGGTCAAAAATGTTGTATTGCACCAAATGTCACATAAGCCAAGTCATTGAAAATTTCAGGTCATTCGGGCGACTAAGAAAAAATAATTACTAAAGTTCGAAATATTTGGTAAATGACATTTGTGAGTCACCTTGTTTCGTAGAATAGCGAGACGAGGATTCTGAAAATGTGAATTTCTGAAAATCATATTTCAATTAATATGTGAAAACAGTAATGACTAGTATTAAATATGTACCCAAAATAGACCAGAGTTTTCACTGGAGTATGACGGGCACGACCTCATTATTTCGGTTTATGTATATCCATTTGACAAGATATTACATAAGGTCCTTAGCACAGTTTCATTCTTCTCCTTTTTTTAATTAAGTCCATGGATGTAATTGATAAGCCAGAAACTAATCATGGAAATTGATTGGGAATCTGGCGAATTTTATATTGGTTCCCTTATAAAATATTATATGAAATATGTTACTAAACAGAATTAGTCAAATGGACTAAACTTAGATAATATTCTCCTAAGTTATCCTACTGTTAAATGCCTATTAGCTGTGATCATCATAGTTAGTGTAGAGCAATCATCTAGGCTTATTCGTCCAGACCTATAAATTACTATCAATTTACAATCAATATTCACGGAATGGTGATTCCATGGCTTATTGCCGGATACTAGGACGCATTGGTAAACTTGAGGTTCATAAAACACTGTCTTGTCACGACCCAAATCCGGTCATGATGGCGCCCAACAATCAAGCTAGGCCAGCTAGACCAACAATTTAATTAACACAAAGATATCAGTCCCAAATGGACAACCCAAGAAGAATATATGAGTTTAAGAACTCCAATAATAATAGTAAAGAACAAAATACTGTCACTCCCAAAGATCCGGAGTCACAAGTCTAGAGCCTCTAACAAAACCCAACAGGAAATAGAGAGTACGATATAGAAGTACTCAAGTCCGAATACAAAATATAAAATAACAACTGGAATGAGAGGAGAAGCTAGGTTCTGCGAACGTAGGCAGCTACCTCAGCAACTCGATGTGACAATGTAAACGCCGGAGATGCCCGTCTACTGCTCCTGAGTACCTGAGTCTGCACACAAAAGGTGCAGGGAGTAGGGGTGAGTACTAAGTACTCAGTGAGTAACAAATATATATAAGTAGCTGACAGTAAGAAATCCACAAAATACAACAATATGAAGCTACACTACAGTCCGAATCTCCTACGAACTAGCAGCAACAATACAATACAGCTACCACATAGTAATTCAACAAATACAGATGCAATGCAATGCACATAACCGCTACGGCGTGTAGCCCGATCCAATTTAACGTCGACGGCGCTCACTGGGGGTGTGTACGGACTCCGGAGGGGCTCCTACAGCCCAAGCGCAATACTGCTGCGGCGTGCAGCCCGATCCTCATATCAACCACTGCGGCGTGCAGCCCGATCCCATGCTCAGTCCACAATAAGCAAATAAGTCACAAAACAATTCATTTTCCTTAATTCCAGTTCTCAATTCATAATTTATGAAAAATACTTTAACCTTATTAAATTTGTAAAAGCCGGTGACTTAGCATTTCAAAAGTGTGATTAAAATTTCCAGGACTGAGGTCAGTGATTTAAGCAATTATAGCTATCACATAAATATTGTCCTCTAAGGACGCTACAGATCGGCACAAGGCCCCAAACAAGGCTTACAGCCCACAAATATAGCAAATACAGTGTATTTCCAACACTAACAACATATTATTCATTTCCGGGATGGACCAAGTCTCAATCCCCAAATCACAATCAATCCCGCACCTGCCACGGTGTGCGAGCCACACCCTATTAGCGTCACAATGTGCTAAGTCGGGGTTTCGAACCCTCAGGCTACTATATACACAAACTACTTACCTCTAGCCGGTCGTAGACTCGTTCGCGATGCCTTTTCCTTTGAATTTCGTTGCCTCGTGTGTAAAATCTAGTCAAATAACAATAATTATATCAAATACGGGTCAAAGAATCATAACCCACTTCAATTTATATGAAATTCGCATAATTACACTAAGTTGGTAAAACCCGACCCCGGGTCCCACTGCTCGGAAAATTCCGAAATTAGCACCAACGCGATCCTTATCTCGCCACGAGTCCGTGCATATAAAATTTATCGAAATCGGAGTTCAAATGGCCTTCCAAATCCAAAAATCCCGTTTTCAATACTTAGGCCACATTTCTTCAAGATTTCAATCCAATTTCATGAAGATTGATGTTAATACTACCATAAAATGATGTTTTTGAGTCAAGAATCTTACCTCCGACGAATACCCGATGACTTCTCAGTGATTTCCTCGAGTTTTCTTCTCTCTAGGGCTCAAATTTGTGTTTTGGGGGTGTAAACCCGTAACCCCTCTGTTCTGCAATTTAATTCACTGCCAGAGACCGTTGTTCTTCGCGTTCGCGTGAGCTCCCACGCGTTCGCGAAGAACAGTTCCTCCTTACTCTTCGCGTTCGCGTCACTTACCACGCGTTCGCGATGCACAATTCCATTACCCTTCGCGAACGCGACACATCACACCTCCCGCGAACGCGAAGCACAACACCCACGACCCTACGCGAACGCGACCCAAGCAACGCGTTCGCGATGCTTAACACCCCTGACCTACGCGGACGCGACTCCCCCTCCCGCGAACGCGATGCACAAAAAGGCTTGGCCTTCGCGAACGCGACACTTGTCACGCGAACGCGAAGGCTTAAGGGCCTGGGCAGAACCAGCAGTTTTCTGCAGATTTTTGCCAAGTCCAAATGCCCGGTTGATGGTCCGAAATCATCCCGAGGCCCCGGGACCCCAACGAAAACCACCAACGTACCCCAAAACATGATACGAACTTGTTCCAATCATAAAAACACCATACTAAACATCAAAATCACCAATTATCCACGGATTCAAGCCTAAGTTTCTTCAAAACTTTCAAAACTAACATTCAATCCAAAACCCGGTCAAACGATGTCCGAATGACCTGAAAATTTGCAGACACATCCAAAATCACATAACGAAGCTACAGAAATTGTCGGAATTCCATTCCGACCCCGGATCAAAATATCACCTACCATCCGGTTTTCGCCAAAATTCAACATTCGCCAATTCAAGCTTAAAACTACACCGGACCTCCGAATTCAATTCCGATTGTTCTCCTAAGTCATAAATGATCCCCCGGAACTAGTCGAATCATCAGAATCCGGTTCCGAGCACCCTAACTCAATAGTCAACTCTTGGTTGACTTTTCATATTCAAGCTTTCTTCAAACATGCTATTTGTTTCATTTTCAATCCAAATCACTCCTAACTCACCCGATATACTCTAATACTGTTTTAAAAGCATAATATATGTAAATGCAAGGTAACGGGGTGGAAATTCCCGTAACGACGGGCCGGTTCGTTACAGTAAATCATACGGACTGAGTTTGAATAATATTTCAATCAATCAACAATAAGCCTCAAGTATGGCAATTAGCCCAAGTCATAATGATAACAATCGTTAAAAACCATCGGCCTCATTATTTCTAGAAAGGACAAAATTTCTCGTAGACTTGCCTATGATGCATCCGGAATACAAAGGAACTATGTCAACATTATTGAAGTCCCCTTGAGCACGAGGAACTTGGTTTTCAACAACATTGATGTTGTTGTTGGTGTTTGACATGATGTTAACAATAAGTAAGGTGTGTAAGCTTTAGAAAGAATAGATTATCAGTTTCCTGGTAACAGAACCAATTTATTTAACAAAAATATGGAATTTCGATTAAAACTAGAAAATAAGATAAAAAATCGTATTAACGAACATTATAAGGACAATCAAAGCACCATAACCGGATACTTACTAACGCCAAGACATTGTAATTATCGCAATAGACAATACTATATTGGTCGTTCATTACCCATATGGTGAGGGTTGGACCCTCCCTAAGCCTATCCCTAAAACTTATCTGATGGGTTCTATATTATATATATGAACATGACGGGCACGACCTCATTATCGCCCTACAATCATAATGACCTGTATTATTGTAACGACCCGGCCCGTCGTTACGGGAGTTATCGCCCCGTTTTCTCCATTTAATACTTCAATATGCTAATTTATATGTGTTTGGAGAGTTAGAAGCAAATCGGTGAGAATTAGAATAGAAATGAGGCCATAAATCTCTTTACGAGAAGAATAGGTTGGAAAAGTCAACCGAATGTTGACCGATGAGTTAGACAGCTCGGAATAGAAATTTGATGATTAGACTAGTTTCGGGGGATCATTTATGACTTAGGAGAGCAATCGGAATCGAATTCGGAGGTCCGATGTAGTTTTAGGCTTGAATTGGCTAAGGTCGAATTTTGGCGAAATCCGAACGGTAGGTGAGATTTTGATCCGGGGGTCGGGATGGAATTCCGACAATTTCTGTAGCTTCGTTATGTGATTTTGGATATGTCTACAAAAGTTTAGGTCATTCGGGCGTGGTTTGGTTGGGTTTTTGATTAAATGTGTGTTTTCGAAGTTTTAGAAGAACTTAGGCTTGAGTTTGATGTAATTTGATGGTCTTGGCATTGTTTTATGCATGTCGATGATTGGAACAAGTTGGTATGATGTTTTAGGAGGTGTTGGTATTTTTGGTTGAGGTCCGGGGGTCTCGGGGTGATTTCGGATGGTTAACGGGAACTTTTGAAGTTGGAAAACTTCATAATAGGCGAAGATGTAAATGAGTGTGCACAAGACGTCACTTTAAATGATCATATCTCCAGTTATATAAACCGTTATTCGACGCACAACCTATCAAATTAAAGCCCGTTGAGTCTAGTTTCCAACTTAACAAACCGTGAGTCATTTGGAGGTGTATACAGAACGTTATGACCATTGTACTGGGCATGTGTCAGTAGCACGACCTTAGCGCGGGAGCGCTAGTAGCCCGCGCTAATTGGGTTATTTTCTGCCTCAACCCGCGCTAATTAGCGCGGGCGCGCTAGTAGCAGGCCCTAAATATATCTAAAGACGGGAAATGACCGAACTTGAGTCATTTCTCAAGCCTAGGGCTTCCCCAACACCCCCAATTCGACCAAGGCACTCAATTGCACTCCTAAGGTAAGATTTTAAGTGTGTTTTCATGGTGATTTCTCTTCTTATTCACTATTTACAACATGATTTTGGTTGGATTTCATAGGATTTCTTCAAAATCTCAAGAACACCCCAAAGTTGTCTTTCAAGATTTGATCTACAAGAGGTAATCCTACACCTTAGACTTACACATATGGTGTTAGTATGGGAATATGAGTATGAATAAAGTATTACAACTTATAGTATGGTTGTTGGAAGCCATAAATCCCCAATTTAAATACATGAACATGGTAGGAATTTAAATGTGTATATTTGTTGGAATTTTGTTGTTGTGGGTGTGAATGGTTGATATCAAACACATGATGTTAGGAGTATAAATTGCTAAAGAATGATAGGGAGATGAATTATTCGTTAATGGTGATCGTTGGATGAACCAATGCTATAGTTAAGAGGTGTAAATATTTATGCCTACAAGATGTTTGATAATAGGCCTAGATGGCACAAGTTATGGGATTTATGACTAATATTGGCCCTATTGAATGTGGTATTGTAGATTGAAGTTACATAACTGTTTTGGATCATTGTAGTATCATTAAGGGGCTAATTTAAGATATGTACGGCCAAAACCCCATCTTTTAGAAATCGAACTTCATCGATGTTTGTATGAATTTGGATAGATTGGAAGCGCGAGGAGGCCAGTTGAGGGGCAAAGGCGTCGCAGACTATAATTCTCGCCGGTTCGAGATTCGGCATCCGAGGTGATTGAATTGCAAGGCAAGCGCAAGGCGGACTAAGGCTTCTACCGGCTAGAGGTGAGTAGTTTGTGTATATGGTAGCTTGAGGGTTCAAAACCCCGGCTTAGCACATTGTGACGCTAGTAGGGCGTGGCTCGCACCCCGTGGCAGGTGCGAGATTGATTGTGACTGGGGATTGAGACTTAGTCCATCCCGAATGAGTATAATATGATATTAGTGGTTGAAAAAACACTGTGTTTGATATAATTGTGGGTTGTAAGCCATGTTTGGGGCCTTGTGCCGAGTTGTAGTATCCCTAGGGGATAGTTATATATGTGATAGCTATATTTGCTTAATCACTGATCTCAGTCCTGGTTTGAAATCACCGTATTGCAATGCTAAGTCACCTATTTTGGGAAAATTAAATAAAAAGTTAAAGTATGTTCATAATTTATGAACTGTAACCTGGTAATAAATAAATTGAGCTGTTGTGTGACTTATATGTTTATTGTGGACTGAGGATGGATCGGGCTGCACGCCGCAGCGGTTGATATGAGGATCGGACTGCACGCCGTAGCGGTATTGCGCTTGGGCTGTAGGAGCCTCTCCGGAGTCTGTACACACCCCAGTGAGCGCAGTCGACGTTAAATGCATCGGGCTACACGCCGTAGCGGTTATGTGCATTGCATTGCATTCTTTGTCTGTGGATTATCTGCGATAGTGGGAATGTACTGTTGTTGTTGCTAGTTCGTAGGAGGAATCGGACTGTAGTTTAGCTTCATTTTGTGGTATTCTGTGGATTTCTTGCTTTTAGCTACTTGTATATATTTATTACTCACTGAGTACTTAGTACTCACCCCTATTCCCTGCACCTTTGTGTGCAGATTCGGGTACACAGGAGGGATAGACGAGCACTCCAGCTTTTATCAGTATTTATCCGAGTTGCTGAGGTAGCTGCTGGCATTCGCAGGACTTGGCTTCTCTTCTTATTCCTGTTTTCCTTTGTATATACATTATTTATACTTGAGTATTTGGTTTAGATATTGTTATTCGATCATGTTTAGAGGCTCTAGACTCGTGACCCTAGATCTTTGGGTGGTTATTCAGTTTTGCTTTATTGTTGAAATAATATCCAGGTAATCGATTTGAGCTTCATGCTCGGGATGAGAGGGAAAATGGTCGGGCTTGCCTAGCATTTGTGTTGGGCGCCATCACGACCGGGATTGGGATCGTGACAATTATAAGCCTACGACAAACAGCTGGTATCAAGCACAAAAAGTAGAATGGATTGTAGTCATTCAATTTGACTAATATCAACTTTAAGTGACTCTCGTATGACTACTCTCATATTCCGATTGATACGAAAGATTATATAGTATTTATAGTCTCTAATGGTCAGCTTTAAACATCCATGATTAGCTGAATAATTCGAAATCATCTTCGTCATTTACGAGATCTGATTTCACCTTAATGTTGACCTATATTCATTCAGAATGTTTTATCTAACTATTGTTGATTTCGAATTATTCAAAAAGACATGCCTCAGCCCTCTGCCCGAACTGGAAATACTTGTGTAGTATAAAGACAAATTTTGTCTGGACTTTAGTCTCGCACCCTCATTGTACGAGAAGAAATAGCGAGAAGACGCCATGATCTTGTTATGAGCGGTTATCATTCCCAATGGCGAAGCTAGAAATTTTTTTAAGGGTGTTCAAATTTAAAAAAAGTAGTATTTTATTTTTGATAAAGGGTATTTAATATGTATTATATACTTCTGAAACATAATATTTTACGTATGTACACGGTACAATTTTTCAACGAAGGGTGGTCAGTTGACCACCCTTAACACCATTTGGCTTCGCCACTGATCGTTCCCCCTCTCGCCCAAAAAGGGGTTATTCTTCGACCGCTAATATCCGCTCATCAGGTTCGATCTCGAGGCGACCATGATAAGCGGAGGGACTAACTGTATGGGTCATAATTCGATTATGCTGTCAATAACATTATAAGGATTAGCTTGATAAATGTTGTTACGATTAGTATGACTTTCGAAATAATGTCAGCATAATCTCCCGGCTGTAGAAGATGGTTATCCTTTAACAATCGTATTAGTCAAACGGAACTAATAAAAGAGTCATTTTACAATTGATATGTATCTTGTTCAGTATAACATGTCCAATGTTGGACATGAAGCAAGATAATTGTAGACATGCATCTTGTTCAGTATACATTTTGTAGTAAGCGCAATCCATATGAAGCAAGATGTAATTCACCTGTTAGAATCTTTCCTTTAATAAAAGAATGATTTGTCTACCCTTTCATGTTTGTAATCATACACGTACTAGTATGATTATTAAATAGATTCCCTTACTACAAAATCTGAGGCATACTCAAAAAAAATTCCTTATGTGATGGATGTAACACGATTGTTAGAAAAAAAAAACGTATTACAAACAAACGTGTAATATTAATGTGGAGAGTAAATAGATTTGCTGAAATAAGGAATATACAAAAAATCGTTAATATGACCCCTTAGTAAATTATGTATATGCCCATAACCATTAATAGGCAATAGCCTATTTATTAATGCATAAGGTATAATTGTTCATATATGTTCATTATCCTTGTTTAATAGGCTCGAATTGGCTATTGATATAATGGTTTCCAAATAATTGATTAGTTAGAGATATAGGGAATTAAACCATAAATATAAATTTGAGCCTGGAATTCAAGTCCGAATTCAAATAAAAGAGAAAACCCTTTTAGCTTAAACCCGCTACCTAATTCAAAACTCAATTTTATATTTATGGTTTAATTCCCTATATCTCTAACTAATCAATTATTTGGAAACCATTATATCAATAGCCAATTCGAGCCTATTAAACAAGGATAAACACATTATTATTTAGTTTATATAATCGTATGAGGGGTAAAGCTACAACTGATAATTGTTCAGAAACTACACTTGAAACATCTGTTCACCCAAATTGAGGTCATATTCATTCAAGAGTAACCCTAGTTAGGGATGCCAAGAAAGTGACATAAACAAGAATCATGAACATATATGAACAATTATACCTTATGCATTAATTTTTTGGTTGTTTGCAATATCAGAATTGGCCATGAATACTTGTTTGATAGTTTGTGGATAATTATGATCGTAATAAATAAGTTATACTATACGAGGCTAATATTACTAACCGGGACGGGTGACTCTAGTAACCACATATACTAGAATCAGGGATATAATTCAATATATATCGGGATATAATTCCCTAAGTTGACTGTATATTGTCTAAACCCAGCCTAAGTTGATATAATTAAAGTCAACAATTATCTATATTGGACAACACAAGGTTGGATTTGGCAAATTTATGATCAACCAAATAGGGTAAAATAATATTTATGCACTTATGAAAATGTAATTGTCTCATTAAATATTTGATCCAATGTAATATCACATTGGATCAAGGTATAATATTCCGATCTTATAAATTTGCCTTTTATTATGTTGATTTTCTAAAAACTATATACTTTTTAGGGAACAATTGTAATCGATTAACTCTCGCCATGAAAGGATACCTTATTATTAGTTGAGTCTTTCTAGGTAATCATTCGTATTGGCATTTAGGAATGGGATTCAAAGCGCACTCCTTTCGTGGTTATAACATTTTAATTAATTTTTATCATATCTTCATTACTCTTAGTTTTTATCATAAGCCATGAATGCTAATTAAATTTCGTTACAATTTATCATATAAATATACTATTTCTAACCAATTTATACTAAATATCAATTTCCTGAACAGGAAGACGGTCCATTCAATACGAGTCATATATTCAATCAATGACCCGCTTATGATCTGATATTGCAAGCCGTTTCGCAATACCTTATGTGGTTGTCGTAAGCCGATGCGTCCCATATTCCATTCCGTTTATATATCGTGGTTGCACTTAGAGTTCACTCCGAATATATTTATGCACTTATGATGTATATTGCGATATTATGTTCACATGACTTTTTCAAATATCTTGTGTGAATTTAACGTATTATTCCTTATTGAATTACCATAATGCCTCATCGCCGTGACAGTATATATCAATTTGTGTACAATTATTGGCCACCGTTTATTCGATTTACTACGATTATATTAAAAGTAATGACCTATTATTGGATTTACTAAATAAGAAATATTTATGTGTCTTGGTATTTTAAAATATCAACGAATATCAAATAATTTATCTAGATAGCTGCCTTTTTACCATTGATGTATATTATATTTCTTGAATATAATTATGTACGAAAGAAAATCCAATACAAGTTATAAAATAGGCTAAACGAAATTTATAGTTATGTATAAATTTATAATAACGAGGGAGAAAATACATCACTATCATTGTTCACCTGGTGACATCAGATTGTATAAATAATTTTATAAGACAATCGTATATTAGGTGGGTTTTTATCGAATATCACTTGTGGTAATATTTATGCACTAATAACTGTCCAGGGAATCATACTGATGTAACTGTATGAGGTACAATTCGACCTTATAATAATCGGAATAAATTAATCACTCCCCTCGACCCAAATATGCATAGCAAGCGTCGAGGCCTCCTTCGACTAGGCGCAGACGCCATAAGTAGCGAGGCCGTCCTCGACCACATGTTACTGTCCGTATCCGCTTAAAGCTTTTTGTCAGGGTAGACGCCTTGCGGGTACGCCCACAACGGTCTCACGACACGGACACGATCTCCAATAAAAGTCAACTGGCATAATTAAGATCTTTAAATACCGAAACAATCAGGAGAAAAGGGGTTCCACTATCTCCCCATGGGGGCTCTAAGAAATATAGAGTATAGCGCAGAGAGAGAACCAAGACAAGATAAGACAGAATAACAATAGATCTATAAAAACATGATTGTAAGGATCTGAACCTCTCATTGGAGAGACAGATTAACCCATTGTCATGAATAAAAGATCACTAAATATCTTCTGCTATCTTGACACATGTTCTCTTTCTTTTTTCCTTTACTGAATCTCGAATGTGTTACAACCTGTTATGATTGGCCCTCTATATTTAATAATTGTTTTGAGTTCATAAATGTTCATAAACATTCTGGGTCAAACAATTTGGCACATGTGGGGATTTCATAGCAAGGTCACGTAGCTGTTACTGAGGTCATAAACAAAGGGAAAACAAACACCAGGGCAAGCCCGATTCATCTCCTCCAAACTCGGGCTATGAGCCCTCGACTCAAAAGGATTCAATGAAGTTCAACTACGATTGAACTAGGACTTAGGCCACGAGCCTTCGCCAATATAAATTCAACGACAACTGAAGTAAAACTCGCGCTATGAGCCCTCGACTCAAAAAGATTCAACGAAGTTCAACTACGGTTGAACTGGGAATCAGGCCACGAGCCTTCGCCAATATAAATTCAACAACAGTTAGAAGTAAAACTCGGGCTATGAGCCCTCGACTCAAAAAGATTCAACGAAGTTCAACTACGGTTGAACTAGGACTCAGGCCACGAGCTTTCGCCAATATAAATTCAATGACAGTCGAAGTAAAACTCGGGCTATGAGCCCTCGACTCAAAAAGATTCAACGAAGTTCAACTACGGTTGACCTGGGACTCAGGCCACGAGCCTTCGCCAATATAAATTCAACGACAGCTGAAGTAAAACTCGCGCTATGAGCCCTCGACTCAAAAAGATTCAACGAAGTTCAACTACGGTTGAACTGGGACTCAGGCCACGAGCCTTCGCCAATATAAATTCAACGACAGTTGAAGTAAAACTCGGTCTATGAGCCCTCGACTCAAAAAGATTCAACGAAGTTCAACTACGGTTGAACTAGGACTCAAGCCACGAGCCTTCGCCAATATATATTCCACGCCAGCTGAAGTAAAACTCGAGCTATGAGCCCTCGACTCAAAAAGATTCAACGAAGTTCAACTATGGTTGAACTGGGACTCAGGCCACGAGTCTTTGCTAATATCAATTCAACGACAGTTGAAGTAAAACTCGGGCTACGAGCCCTCGACTCAATCAGATTCAACGATGTTCAACTACGGTTGAACTAGGACTCAGGCCACGAGCATTCGCAAATATAAATTCAACGACAGCTGAAGTAAAACTCGGGCTATGAGCACTCGACTCAAAAAGATTCAACGAAGTTCAACCACGGTTGAACTGGGACTCAGGCCACGAGCCTTCGCCAAAATACATTCAACAAAAGTTGAAGTAAAACTCGGTCTATGAGCCCTCTACTCAAAAAGATTCCACGAAGTTCAACTACGGTTGAACTGGGACTCAGGCCACGAGCCTTCGCCAATATAAATTCAACGACAACTGAAGTAAAACTCGGGCTATGAGCCCTCGACTCAAAGATATTCAACGAAGTTCAACTACGGTTGAACTGGGACTCAGGCCACGAGCCTTCGCCAATATAAATTCAACAACAGTTGAAGTAAAACTCGGGCTATCAGCCCTCGACTCAAAAAGATTCATCGAAGTTCAACTACGGTTGAACTGGGACTCAGGCCACGAGCCTTCGCCAATATAAATTCAACGACAGCTGAAGTAAAACTCGGGCTATGAGCCCTTGACTAAAAAAGATTCAACGAAGTTCAACTATGGTTGAAATGGGACTCAGGCCACGAGCCTTCGCCAATATAAATTCAACGACAGTTGAAGTAAATCTCGGGCTATAAGCCCTCGACTCAAAAAGATGCAACGAAGTTCAACTATAGTTGAACTGGGACTCAGGCCACGAGCCTTCGCCAATATAAATTCAACGACAGCTGAAGTAAAACTCGGGCTATGAGCCCTCGACTCAAAAAGATTCAACGAAGTTCAACTATGGTTGAACTGGGACTCAGGCCACGAGCCTTCGCCAATATAAATTCAACGACAGTTGAAGTAAAACTCGGGCTATGATCCCTCGACTCAAAAGGATTCAAGGAAGTTCAACTACGGTTGACCTGGGACTCAAGCCACGAGCCTTCGCCAATATAAATTCAATGAGAGTCGAAGTAAAACTCGGGCTATGAGCCTTCGACTCAAAAAGATTCAACGAAGTTCAACTACGGTTGAACTGGGACTCAAGCCACGAGCCTTCACCAATATAAATTCAACGACAACTGAAGTAAAACTCGGGCTATGAGCCCTCGACTCAAAAAGATTCAACGAAGTTCAACTATGGTTGAACTGGGACTCAGGCCACGAGCCTTCGCCAATATAAATTCAACGACAGTTGACGTAAAACTCGGGCTATGAGCCCTCAACTCAAAAAGATTCAACGAAGTTCAACTACGGTTGAACTGGGACTCAGTCCTCGAGCCTTCGCCAATATAAATTCAATGACAGCTGAATAAAACTCGAGCTATAAGCCCTCGACTCAAAAAGATTCAACGAAGTTCAACCACGGTTGAACTGGGACTCAGGCCACGAACCTTCGCCAATATAAATTCAACGACAGCTGAAGTAAAACTCGGGCTATGAAACCTCGACTCAAAAAGATTAAACAAAGTTCAACTATGGTTGAACTAGGACTCAGGCCACGAGCCTTCGCCAATATATATTCAACGACAGTTGAAGTAAAACTCGGGCTATGAGCCCTCAACTCAAAAAGATTCAACGAAGTTCAACTACGGTTGAACTGGGACACAGTCCACGAGCATTCGCCAATATAAATTCAATGACAGCTGAAGTAAAACTCGGGCTATAAGCCCTCGACTCAAAAAGATTCAACGAAGTTCAACCACGGTTGAACTGGGACTCAGGCCACGAGCCTTCGCCAATATAAATTCAATGACAGTTGAAGTAAAACTCGGGCTATGAGCCCTCGACTCAAAAAGATTCAATGAAGTTCAACTACGGTTGAACTGGGACTTAGGCCACGAGCCTTCACTAATATAAATTCAACGACAGTTGAAGTTAAACTCGGGCTATGAGCCCTCGACTCAAAAAGATTCAACGACGTTCAACTACGGTTGAACTGGGACTCAGGCCACGAGCCTTTGCCAATATAAATTCAATGACAGTTGAAGTAAAACTCCGTCTATGAGCCCTCGAGTCAAAAAGATTCAACGAAGTTCAACTACGGTTGAACTGGGACTCAGGCCAAGATCCTTTGCCAATATAAATTCAACGACAGTTGAAGTAAAACTCGGGCTTTGAGCCCTCGACTCAAAAAGATTCAACGAAGTTCAACTATGGTTGAACTGGGACTCAGGCCACGAGCCTTCGCCAATATAAATTCAATGACAGTTGAAGTAAAACTCGGGCTATGAGCCCTCGACTCAAAAAGATTCAACGAAGTTCAACTATGGTTGAACTGGGACTCAGGCCACGAGCCTTCGCCAATATAAATTCAACGACATCTAAAGTAAAACTCGGGCTTTGAGCCCTCGACTCAAAAAGATTCAACGAAGTTCAACCACGGTTGAACTGGGACTCAGGCAACGAGCCTTCGCAAATATAAATTCAACGACAGTTGAAGTAAAACTCGGGCTGTGAGCCCTCGACTCAAAAAGATTCAACGAAGTTCAACTATGGTTGAACTGGGACTCAGGCCACAAGCCTTCACCAATATAAATTCAACAACAGCTGAAGTAAAACTCGGGCTTTGAGCCCTCGACTCAAAAAGATTCAACGAAAGTCAACCACAATTGAACTGAGACTCAAGCCACGAGCCTCCGCCAATATAAAATTCAACAAGGGTTGAAGTAAAACTCGGGCCATGAGCCCTCGATCCAAAATGACTAATGACCATATGAGTGAAAAACGCACAGCATAACGAGCAGTAAGCGAACAGAAGGAAAAGGGGGAAATTCCCCCCATTTTAAATTAAAACAGGCGAATGCGGGTCACACCCGTCCACCCCGAAGCAGGAATTGTCTAAAGTTAACCACAACAATCAATAAAATAAAATAAAAAAAGGAGAAAGAAGAAGAAAAATAGCCACACACGGCAACAAGTAAAAGAAGGAACAATCGACTAATCATCAATTAATTGGGGATTGCTAACAACGCAATCCGCTTCAGTTCCATCATCACCGACCTGTGCCACTCCATCGCTAGCTGCGCCCCCTGTCGGCCCCCGCTCCTTTCTCGCCGGCCTCCGCTGCACCCCTATCATTCCCAGCTCTGGCTATGCTCCCACCAGGAATGTCATCGTTGCCAAGCGTCGCGACGTCAAAGCCATATTCCTCATGGGCCTATCGCGCCTTCTGACGCGCCTGCTCAAACGGTCCCTCGGTAATCAGGACGGCCTCAAACAGATGCTTATATATGTCCCATTGCACTTCGGCATAAACCCAAGCTTCACGAGAACTACCCAAGCAAGCGGACTGTTCCTGGATGCGCCGATTCTCATGTTCAATGAGCGCTATCTGCCCCGTGGCATCTTGAGCATTCCTCTCCACTATCCTCATCCGCTCTTCGAGGCCACCCTCCCTGGAGGCGGCGGCAGGTCTTATCGCCGACAGCTGGGAATCGTTGGCACGGATGATCCCCTCAAGTTCGGCCGTCCTGGTAGAAGCCTTGACTAGCCTACGCTTCAAGTTGGCCAACTCCCCCTCCACAGCGGCAACTTTCCCACTCCACTCTGAGGTAACTGCCGTCATCTTGGCCAAGCATTGACACTCGCTCTCCAAAGATTCCCTCCTCCCAGCCTCCAGCTCATCATTCGCCTAGCACAGCCGCCCTCCAAGGTCTCAACGTGGCCGAGCGCCTGGTCCCTCTGCAACTCCGCCCGCGCTAACTCCCCAACCAACTATTGGTTACGAGGGTCATCCCTCAAGCGCTCCTCAAGCTCCCTACATTGGAGCCGTAACCGGCGACACCTCTCGAGAACGCGGAGAAGTACCCCAGTTCGAACATTGGTCCGATGCAGGCACTCTACCTGCAGCAGAAATGCTTGCGAGACAAAAAGTATATAGAAGAGTCAGAGGCGGAAATCCTGGGAAACGGAAAGGTTAGGAGAGAGTAGTGAGTTCGGAACACATACCTTCATACCCAGCGATGCTACCTCATTCAATATACTAACATCTGTCACCTCTCTCATCGACTTATTCTCCATAGAAGAATATGGCTGGCCCAACATCGGCAACATGGAAGACTCCCTCAGCAACAAATTCTCATCCGCAGGAATTTCGATCACCCGCAGCTTCCCTTTTAGATGAACAGTCGCATTCGTGATCCCATCACGGAACGTACGGACATCCTCGTAATCCAAGTCGGAACCAGATGGAGATACCTCTCCAGTCGCTGCCGCCCCCGTCAATGGGGTGCTGGAATCTCCAAGATCCACGACCACCCGAGAAGCCTCACCCGCCTCAAATTTATGAGTAGAAGACTGAGCGGTAGGAGCAGCGCTCCCTTCCCGCTCATCCCGGGCTCGAAGATAATTTGGCCCGCCTATTGGAGTGCGCGCCACTTCAACAATCCCCCTCAACCCGGAGAGAGATGGAGGGTTCACGGTTATCGTCTCATCAGCGACTGGCCGCACCGCTGAAGGGGCCGGAGGTGGAAGGATCCACCGCCTGACTAAGGGTCTCTCCTCCTCGTCTCGAGAAGGCGAAGCCTCTCGAGAGCGGATAACTCCCGACACGCTCCCGCCATCGAACAAAGGGCGAACGGGAGAGGGCGCAGCCATAGAGTCAACGGAAGCGGCCCTGGGAACTTGAGTGGCCGCCGCCGGAGTAAAAAACCTGGCAATCTCCCCAGGACGCCGGAATACAGGCTGAGGAGCCCTACTGCGGCTTACCCACCCTACAAATATAGAGAACGGGTCAGAATTAAGTCATGACGATGAACAAAAGACGGACACGTCCCAGTAAAGCAAAATGACTTACCTACGACCAAACATTGGTTGTACCTCCTCGAGAAAGACGCCCACGTGCGAAGCCCCTCGGTATGCGGGAGGATAACTTCTAACCACCCGCGCAGACTAGTGAATAAAGGCGGGTGTGACCTGTCAGCTGCAGAAACGACAAAACAACAACCAGTCAAAAGACAAATTAAAAGATGAAACGCAAGTTCAATCATCCCCAAAACAAAAAAAAAACAAGGAAAGAATTACGGCCGTGATTCCAGGTCTCTAGAAAACCTGAGCAAGACGCCTGTAATGACCCGACCCGTCGCTATGGGAGTTATCACCCTGTTTTCTTCATTTAACACTTCAATATGCTAATTTATATGTGTTCGGAAAGTTAGAAGCAAATCGGAAGAAATTTCGATAGAAATGAACCCCTAAACCTCTTGATGAAATGGATAGTTTGGAAAAGTCAACCGAATGTTGACCGGTGAGAGAGACAGCTCGAAATTAAACTCTGATGATTCGACTAGTTCCGGGCAATCATTTATTACTCAGGAGAGCAATCAGAATCGAATTCGGAGGTCCGGTGTAGTTTTAGGCTTGAATTGGCTAAGGTTGAATTTTGGCGAAATCCGAATGGTAGGTGAGATTTTGATCCGGGAGTCGGAATGGAATTTCGATAATTTCTATAGCTGCGTTATGTGATTTTGGATGTGTATGCAAAGTTTCAAGTCATTCGGAGGTGTTTAGGTCGGGTTTTAGATCAAATGCAAGTTTTAGAAGTTTTAGAAGAACTTAGACTTGAATCGGATGTAAATTTGATGTTTTGATGTTAGTTTTGGTGTTTTGAGAGTGAAACTAAGTTTGAATGATCATATGTGGCATGTTAGTATGTTCGTACGCAGTCCCGAGGAGCTCGGGTGAGTTTCAGATTGGTTTGGGTTGTGTTATGCTCGTTTTTCTTATGTTTCGACATTGTTTCTTCAAGCATAAATGATATCATATTGAATACATGAGCTCCGATTACTGTGTTTAATAGAGAATTATATCCGTATCGTAATTACGGACCCGTAGCAAAAAGAATCATCGCAATTGGACATCGTATGAGGATTTTATGGCCATTTTACTAAAGTTGCCCAGATTTTCAGGTTAGTGACGAAACTGCCCCTGACGGCGTATTAAAAACCTGCACTATTTGCAAATCTTAAAACCTGCATATCACCTTCATTATAAGGTCAAATTGAGTGATTCAAAAGCCTAAATTCATTAGAATTTCACAAGGAATCCATTGGGAGCAGTAAAACACGTGAACAGTATATCTATAATGGGCAGGTTGAGTATTTTTCCAATTTTGGAACGGGAATGTGACGACCCAAAGGGTCATCACTTGTTTTTGTTAATCATTTCGAGCTTCTGAGGTCTTGAAAACCTCATTTATAGTTGCCTCGATTTGCGTGCACTGTTCGGGCGCGAAGTTGAAAATTTTTTATGTTGAAATATGTGAAATATGTGAAAATTTTGAAGAATTTTGTTATTAATATTGATATGGTTGACTTTGGTCAACATTTTTGATAAACGGATCCGGACCCGTGATTTGACGGTCTCAGAAAATCCGTAGAAAAATATGGAACTTGGGCGTATATCCGGAATTGAAATCCGAGGTCTAGAACCCTCGTAAAAGAATTTTTCTGTTAAATTGTTTTCTGAAAATGTTTAAGGGAAATGAAACTAAAATTTGATTAAAAAGCAATGGTATCGGGCTCGTATTTTGGTTTCGACGCCCGGTAAAAGTCATATATATTGGTTAAGCATTTCCTGTAAAGTTTGGTTGAAAACGGACGTCGTTTGACGTGTTTCGGCCTTAAATTGGATATTTTGGAAATTATGAAATTTGGAATAAAATCTTGAGTTTTATGGCTCAAATCATTGATTTTGATGTTGTTTTGGCGATTTGATCGCGCGAGCAAGTTCGTATGAAAGTTGCTATTAGCACCTGGTCTGCAGAGTTCGCAAATGCGAACAAATGTTAGCAAATGCGAACAAATGTTCGCAAATGCGAACTTCCCAATATTCTGCCTGTGTTCGCAAATGCGAACAAAAGTTCGCAAATGCGAAGTTGCAAATGCGAACAAAAGTTCGCAAATGCGAACTTCCCATATTTTGCCTGTGTTCGTAAATGCGAACAAAAGTTCGCAAATGCGAAGTCGCAAATGCGAACAAAAGTTCGCAAATGCGAAGTCGCAAATGCGAACAAAAGTTCGCAAATGCGAACTTCCCAGTTTTGTCTTGGCTTCGCAAATGCGAACAAAAGTTCGCAAATGCGAACTTCCCAGCCTTAGCTTATTTTTCAAACTCCAGAATTTGGTCGGGGTTCGCAATTGCGAACCCTTGCTCGCAAATGCGAACACAAAGACATGTAAATCACGATTTCCAACTTCATTTTTCATATTTCACAACCCAAAACATCCATTGGCGATTTTTCACGAACTCCCTCTTCTCCAAATCATTGGTAAGTCAAGTTTTACTCAATTTCTTCAAACTTTAACATCATCTATCATGTTTTCATCTTCAATTTAAGGTTTTTCATGGGTAAAAATGGGGGTTTTGGGTAGAACTTAGGTTTTCGTAAAAATTGGGATTTTGACCTTAATTTGAGGTCCGATTTGAAGAAAAATTATATATTTGAACTCATGGATGATTGGGTGAATTTATTTTGGTTCGAAACTTGGGTTTCGATCATGTGGGCCCGGGGTTGATTTTTACTATTCTGGGCAGAATGTTGAAAAACTTATATTTAGCCATGTGAACTAGTTTGTTAAGTAGAATTGATGATATTAAGTCAATTGTGTATAGATACGATTGGATTGGAGTTAAATCGGAAAGAAAAAGGCATTGCTACGGATTGAGTTATTCGTAAACATTTAAGGTAAGTGTTTGTTTTATCCTAGCTTGAAGGAATAGGAATTTAGTTATATATGAATTGTTGATTAAGAGTTATTGGTGTCGCACCGGTAATGGAGATAAATTGTTGAATTATGATCGATTATTGGTTCAAAACCGGTAATATATATATATATATTTATGAATTGGGATAGTGTGGCGCGCCGGCCACTTATATGATAAAAAATGGGATCGTGTGGCACGCCGACCACAAAGTAATTTAAATCTTGGCATTGGCCATAGTTGTCGGTAGCCTATTGATATATTTGGAGCGGGTGGTACGCCTATCACAAGATATAATCTATTGATATATTTGGGAGCGGGTGGTACGCCTACCACAAGATATAATCTATTGATATATTTGGGAGCGGGTGGTACGCCTACCACAGGATATAATTTACTGTTACAATTGGGAGCGGGTGGTACGCCTACCACGAGATATGAAATGAAAAAGGAATTGAGACATGAAAGTAAGATTTATTCTGTTGACTAGATTACTCCGGATATCATGAGTTATTGACTGTTATTTTCAGAGCAGAGTATTTTCTTATAAATGTGTTGCACATATATATATATATTGCAACGGTACAGGTTTATGTTATTTTGTGGTATACATATATATGGAACTGCACAGGTTTATGTGGGTGTCTGGTCCTAGGCTTGTCACTACTTCGCCGGGATAGGCCAGGCACTTACCAGCACATGGGGTCGGTTGTGCTGATACTACACTCTGCACTCTTTTTGCGCAGATACAGGTTACGGACAGTAGCAGCGGCAGTAGCGATTGTTGATATTCCGACTATTGAGACTACGAAGTAGCCTTGCAGGCGTCCGCAGGACCCGTTGTCTCTTCTATCTATGTATTTCATTCTGTTATCTCATGTATTCAAGATAAAAAACTTATGTTTCTTTCAGACAATTGTGTGTATTATTCTTAGAAGTTCGTGAGTATTGTGACACCGATCTTGGGTAGTGTATCATGTTTGGGTTTTTCTGTATCTTATATGATAAAATTGACTAAGTCTTCCGCTAAGTTTAATTATTCTGCTGTAATTTATATGTTGTAATTTTTAATGTCTTAATAAGAGTTTGGTAACTAATGGAAATGTAAGTAATATTCGGCTTGCCTAGCTTCCATTAGTAGGCGCTATCATGACTCCCGATGGTGGAAAATCCGGGTCGTGACAGGGAAGAAGCTTCTGAGGGCTATTTTTAAGAGAGAAATCAATGGGTAATCATTGGAGGTAAGTTTCTTAACTCAAAAACATGATTTTATGCTAGAATCAATACCAAAATTCTTGAAATTGGGTAGAATTTGTGAAGAACCAGGGCCTAAATCATGAAAACGAAATTTTGGGTTTTGAAAGGCCATTTGAACTCTGATTTCGATAAATTTTATATGCACGGACTCGTGGAGAGACGAGGAATCCGTTGGTATGACTTTTGGAATTTTTTGAGAAGTGGGTTCGGGGCTCGGGTTTTACCAACTTCGTGAATTGTTGCGTTTTTCGAGTAATTTTGATTGGGTTATATTTTTTTTACCCATATTTATGTTGTTATTGTGGTTTTGACTAGATTTGACGCACGAGGCAGCAAATTTGAAGGGAAAAGGTATCACGGACGAGTCCACGGCTGGCTAAAGGTAAGTAGTTAGTGTATATGGTAGCCCGAGGGTTCGAAATCCCGGCTTAGCACATTGTGGCGCTAGTAGGGCGTGGCTCGCACCCCGTGGTAGGTGCGGGATTGATTGTGATTGGGGATTGAGACTTAGTCCATCCCGGATTTGAATTATGCTATATGCGGTTGAAACGCACATTGTGTTAGATATATTTTCTGGGCTGTAAGCCATGTTTGGGGCCTTGTGCCGACCTGTAGAATCCCTAGGGGATAGTTATATATGTGATAGCTCTAATTGCTTAATCACTGATCTCAGTCCTGATTTGAAATCACCGTATTGAAATGCTAAGTCACTGCTTTGGGAAAATTAAATAAAAGTTAAAGTATTTTCATAATTTATGAACTAGAACCTGGTAATAAATAAATTGAGCTGTTGTGTGAATTATATGTTTGTTGTGGACTGAGGATGGATCAGGCTGCACGCCGCATCGGTTGATATGAGGATCGGGTTGCACGCCGCAGCGGTATTGCACTTGGGCTGTAGGAGCCCCTCCGGAGTCTGTACACAACCCAGTGAGCGCCGTCGACATTAAATCGATCGGGCTACATGCCGTAGCGGTTATGTGCATTGTATTGCATCTTTGTCTGTGAATTTTCTCTGATAGTGGTAATGTACTATTGTTGTTGCTAGTTCGTAGGAGGAATCGGACTGTAGTTTAGCTTCATTATGTGGTATTTTGTGGATTTCTTACTTTCAGCTACTTGTATATATTTATTACTCACCGAGTACTTAGTACTCACCCCTACTCCCTGTACCTTTGTGTACAGTTTCAGGTACACAGGAGGGATAGCCGAGCACTCCAGCTTTTATCAGTGTTTATCCGAGTTGCTGAGGTAGCTGTTGCGTTCGTTGGACCTGGCATCTCTTCTTATTCCAGTTTTCCTTTGTATATGCAGTATTCATACTTGAGTATTTGGTTTAGATATTGTTATCTGATCATGGTTAGAGGCTCTAGATTCGTGATCCTAGATCTTTGGGTGGTTATTCAGTTTAGCGTTATTGGTAATACTAATATTCAGGTAATTGATTTGAGCTTCGTGCTCGGGATGAGAGTGTAAATGGTCGGGCTTGCCTAGCAGTTGTGTTGGGCGCCATCATGACCGGGATTGGGGTCGTGACAAGTTGGTATCAGAGCCTAGGTTACTAGGCCCCTTGAGTCTTGAGCCGGTTGGTAGAGTCTCGTGGATCGGTACGGGGACGCTTGTATTTATCCTCGGGAGGCTGCAAACCTTAAGGAAACACTTCGCGTTTCTTGGAATTCTTATCGTGCGTACTTGATTTAGCTTGAGATATAATCTTTGAAATTCCTTCCACACGTCTGTGTACGCTTCGGGCGCTCAGTAATATAATTGCCTTGAGGGCTTGTGATTCCCCGATCGAGGGGCGAGATATAATCTCCGTGAGTTCATGTTGGGCCAGTTGGGAGGACTTGAGGCCAGATCTTTGCCTACGGCTTGAGCACCGAAGTGCTGATTATACGAGCAAGTACTTTTAACTTATGTGTTCGGTAATGTCCTTATTAGTGAGGATGGCTTTCGGATATCCACGTGATGAGTAAGTTAGCGCTGTGAGGTGTATCTATGTGATCTTGGTAGTGACGAAAACGTTTGTGGGATAATAGATGAACTGTTAAGCGATTCATTCCTATTGCGATCTATTGTGTAACCCCAAGTTGCGGGCGCGTGAAGAATATTGTTGTATCTCCTAGTTGGAAGGTTAAGTGCAATACGTGTGGCGGTATGAGTTCAGACTTAGAAAAATAAATTGGCGGTATTTGACATGTGTTATGATGCGAGCAGGTGCAACGTATGTTCAGGTATAAATTGTGATGATATGATTCGTATAGTGTTGAGATTTAATGTTGTTGAAATACATTGTGATGTCTTGTTGAGTTGTGGATGTATTGTTAGAATGGTTTGGTGATTCTCTGGCAGGTGGATAGGCCAAATTACAAAGGAAACTCTGCCTAAATTTTTAAAAAATTTGGGACTTAGAAAAGATTTTTGTCACCTAAAGAGAGTAGGCTTAATTGTAGTATGTGTATAAATTAAAGTTTATAGTGCTTCATAGATGTGAAAAAAAAATCCTAGGATGATTTGAACTGTTGTTGGTAAAGAATGTTCGATGTATAGAAAAGAAAGATAGCTAAGTGCATCTGTATGTAATCATGTTCTATTGGTGTCAGAGTTCTAACAAGGCACGAGTGGTTCTGTCCAATAAGACAGTTGAATGATAATTGAATAAGGGTGAATGACGCCCGAGAATAGTCCTGCGGTGTTCAAGATTTGCTTGTAACGGTAAGGTATCTTAAGATTGTGTTTGTGGCTAAAGACGGTGGTTTCGTTAGAAGGGATCAAGACTTGTGTAATGATATGTGAATGATGAGATTCTATGTATCTATATTGGAGAGTAATGATAACGAATTCAAAAATCGCAATAAGTTCTTCAAAATAAAGTATTGTAGAATGTGGTACTTCTGGGAAACATTGAGAGAGTATTTAACGGCCTGCGAGCCTTAGACCGTGTAGTCTTGTGTATGAGTCTCGTGTGGTAACATGAGTTGAGATAATGTAGTGGTACAGTAAAGGCTAGTACTAAGTCAAAGATGATTCACAAAGGAAATTGAGTAAATGGAACAACTTGTTAATAAACTGAAATGGTATGATAAGGGTTCGAATAATTCCTGGTATGTGTTCGAAGTAATGAGACTCGCAGATATTGTGCAACAAAGCTCTTGAGTGCTGGTAGTTGTGTAGCTCGATGTGTGTAAAAGGACTCCGTCCTGACAGTTAAACTTACGCAATGAATTGGGAGAAAGAGTTTATGACGTGTTCTACCTTGGTTTGAAAGTGAGTATATTCCTGTCGGTATGCGAAGCATGGGATGTGTAATGACTTTTCGTCTATATGGGATCATGAAGGTCCTTGACTAGTTATTTCATCGATGTTTGTGGCGTAGGAAAGGGATAGAAGTTTCCATGTTACCTTAGTGTGGTATGGTATATGCAGTGTGTTATGGGAAGCTGATAATGGCATATTTACGGTTTTGAGATCAATTCATAATATATGGGAAGTCATTAAAAATTATTGAGCAGCGTGGGCAGCTGCAGGTGATCTAAGAATTGATCTTTCTGGTGATTAAGGAAAAAAAAGGATATTGCTATTCTAGTGATTTGGCAGGGTATATGGTCAAAAGGGACAAGGTAATGTAAACTGATAATACCTAGTGGTATGGTGGTATTCTCTTGTTGGATCGATTGTGATGATTGAGTTGTTGATGGCATAGGAAAAATCTCTGAATGACTTTCGTGGTATGAATGAATGTTTGATGTGTGTATGTATTCGTACAATGGAGTGTGGAATCAGGCATAGTGATTCATGTGTTATATAGGTAATGGATACTAGAAGTTCTCGTAATCCGCCTATGCAGTGGTTGTATATCGGGTGTATCGGCATCGTTTAGCGATTATTGGAAATTGGAAGCCCTAGTGGCTCTCTCTTAGCTTGATATGATAAATTTGGGTTATGAGACTTGATTGCAGACTAGTTGTCATAAGTCAGGTTGCCTAGACTAATATGATATGGACTATGTTGAAAATGGCATGAATTGCGTAGCAGAGTGCATCAGAGTATGCTCCAACAGGGTAGTTGTACCCAGGACCAGCGGACAGCTGGTAGGTATTGCTTTGTCAGTGGGGCCTTCGTGGCAGATATCAGTGCTGAGGTTCTACCATTAATTCAGTTCCGGTATTGGGGAAACTTTGTAGGATGCGTTACTTGTGGCCGAGCTTGAGGCTATATATATATGTTATTGTAATGAGCAATTTGACTTGGTGTGCATTTCCTTTTACGAGATTTATGCATGGATCGGGTGGCATGCCGCCACAGGTATGGTATCTGGATCGGGTGGCACGCCGCCACGGGTATGTTATTTTGAGCAGGTTGCACGACGCAACCGTGTGATTTGGAGAATAGTTTTTCCATATGTTACCTTGTGTACTATACTTCCTAGTCTCTGAGGAAAATCAGTGTTGGATGTCGCTCGGTGAATGGCACATGGGTTATGTCTTTACAAGATTTGATGGCGTACATTAATTGTTTCACCGTGGGTGAGATTAATTGCTTGAGTTCAGACCTAGATCTGTGCGTGGCTGACTGCTTTGAGCATGATGAAATGACTTGAGGTGCTTCATGGGTAATAGTGTTTGGATGGAATCATATGTTGTGGCAAGGCCATATGATGTTATGACCTTTCGAGGAGAATTCAGGTACTCTATTTCTATAATGCGAGACTGGATCTCAATCCTATGTTACGATGGTACAGAGGAATTGAATTTCATATCTTTTGTTTGAGTTAGTGGTCGTGATGTGAGAATGTTTAGACGTTTCTTATTGGAGCCTGTGTGGTACTCGTCGTGGCTTAAGCTGGTGTTGAGGTGTCATATCACCAGTGCGGTGTCTTATAGTCAAAACGATCGTTGGAGCCATTAATGAGTACGGGCATATGTGATTTCAGCTGGTTGGAAAGGAAACATCGAGGTTTTGGCTCCAAAATATATTGTGATATCAGTCAAAATGGGAAATGGATTCATGAATGGATGACATGAGAGATGGATTCGATATCGTGTGTTTGGTTGCCATGGGCAATATAGATGAATGTGTTGGAATAAGACTTTAGCTAATGAAAAAGGTTTTTCAGTTAGTATTTTGTTATCGCGGGAAATTATTGTGATTAGAGGGCATCGTCTCGAGTGATTAGGTTGTTTGGAACACCATAAGATCTCACTCGGAGTGGCGAGTATGGGCTATTACAGTTGGTTCGGGTGTATTCTGAGTATAGACGCGGGAGACAGATTTGGTATATGATTTCGGAAAGTACAATGTGGTCTATGGTTTAGATGGACTGTCGAAGTTCAGCTATATTGTGTTATCAGATTTATGATAGAGAGGGTGACGTGGTACCACCCCGCATACATGCTTGGCAAGGTCATACAACTATTGAATTGCTTCCAGTACAATTCTAGGTACGCTCGAGAACGAGCGTTTGTTTAAGTTGGGGAGAATGTAACGACTTGACTCATCGTTACGGGAGTTATCACCCTGTTTTCTTCATTTAACACTTCAATATGCTAATTTATATGTGTTCGGAAAGTTAGAAGCAAATCGGAAGAAATTTGGATAGAAATGAAGCCATAAACCTCTTTATGAAACGGATAGTTTGGAAAAGTCAACTGAATGTTGACGGGTGAGTTAGATAGCTCGAAATTTAATTCTGATGATTCGACTAGTTCCGGGGGATCATTTATGAGTTAGGAGAGCAATCGGAATCGAATTCGGAGGTCCGGTGTAGTTTTAGGCTTGAATTGGCTAAGGTTGAATTTTGGCGAAATCCGAATGGAATTTCGACAATTTATGTAGCTTCGTTATGTGATTTTGGATGTGTCTTCAAGGTTTCAAGTCATTCGGAGGTGTTTAGGTCGGGTTTTAGATAAAATGCAAGTTTTTGGAAGTTTTAGAAGAACTTAGGCTTGAACTCGATGTAAATTTGATGTTTTGATGTTAGTTTTGGTGTTTTGAGAGTGAAACTAAGTTCTCATGATCATATGTGGCATGTTAGTATGTTTGTATGCAGTCCCGAGGAGCTCGGGTGAGTTTCAGACAGGTTTGGGTTGCGTTATGCTCGTTTTTCTTATGCTTCGACATCGTTTCTTCAAGCATAAATGATATCATATTGAACACATGAGCTCCGATTACTGTTTTGACTGAAACATTAGATCCGTATCGTAATTATGGACCCGTAGCAAAAAGAATCATCGAATTTGGACATCGTATGAGGATTTTATGGCCATTTTACTAAAGTTGCCCAGATTTTCAGGTTAGTGACGAAACTGCCCCTGACGGCGTATTAAAAACCTGCACTATTTGCAAATCGTAAAACCTACATATCGCCTTCATTATAAGGTCAAATTGAGTGATTCAAAAGCCTAAATTCATTAGAATTTCACAAGGAATCCATTGGGAGCAGTAAAACACGTGAACAGTATATCTATAATGGGCAGGTCGAGTTTTCTTCTAATTTTGGAACGCGAAGAAGCTTCAGAGGCTATTTTTAAGAGAGAAATCAATGGGTAATCGCTGAAGGTAAGTTTCTTGACTCAAAAACATGATTTTATGCTAGAATCAATACCAAAATTCTTGAAATTGGGTAGAATTTGTGAAGAAACGAAGTTTTAGGTTTTGAAAGGCCATTTGAACTCCGATTTCGATAAATTTTATATCCACGGACTTGTGGTGAGACGAGGAATCCGTTGGTATGATTTTCGGAATTTTTTTGAGAAATGGGCTCGGGGCTCGGGGCTCGGGTTTTACCAACTTCGTGAATTATTCCGTTTTTCGAGTAATTTTGATTGGGTTATGTTTTTTTTGACCCATATTTATGTTATTATTGTGGTTTTGACTAGATTTGACGCACGAGGCAGCAAATTTGAAGGGAAAAGGTATCGCGGACGAGTCCACGACTGGCTAGAGGTGCGTAGTTAGTGTATATGGTAGCCTGAGGGTTCCAAATCCCGGCTTAGCACATTGTGACGCTAGTAGGGGCGTGGCTCGCACCCCGTCGCAGGTGCGGGATTGATTGTGACTGGGGATTGAGACTTAGTCCATCCCGAATGTGAATAATATGCTATATGCGGTTGAAACGCACATTGCGTTAGATATATTTTGTGGGTTGTAAGCCATGTTTAGGGCCTTGTGCCGACCTGTAGCATCCCTAGGGGATAGTTATATATGTGATAGCTATACTTGCTTAATCACTGATCTCAGTCCTGGTTTGAAATCACCGTATTGAAATGCTAAGTCACCGTTTTGGGAAAATTAAATAAAAGTTAAAGTATATTCATAATTTATGAATTGGAACTTGGAAATAAATAATTTGAGTTGTTGTGTGACTTATATGTTTGTTGTGGAATGAGGATGGATCGGGCTGCACGCCGCAGTGGTTGATATGAGGATCGAGCTGCACGCCGCAGCGGTATTGCGCTTGGGCTGTAGGAGCCCCTCCGGAGTCTGTACACACCCCTAGAGAGCGTCGTCGACATTAAATGGATCGGGCTACACGCTGTAGCGGTTATGTGCATTGCATTGCATCTTTGTCTCTTAATTTTCTATGATAGTGGTAATGTACTATTGTTGTTGCTAGTTCGTAGCAAGAATCGTACTATAGTTTAGCTTCATTATGTGGTATTCTGTGGATTTCTTACTTTCAGCTACTTGTATATATTTATTACTCATTGAGTACTTAGTACTCACCCCTACTCCCTGCACCTTTGTGTGTAGATTTAGGTACACAGGAGGGATAGACGAGCACTCCAGCTTTTATAAGTGTTTATCCGAGTTGCTGAGGTAGTTGCTGCGTTCGTAGGACCTGGCATCTCTTTTTATTCCAGTTTTCCTTTGTATATACATTATTCATACTTGAGTATTTGGTTTAGATATTGTTATCCGATCATGTTTAGAGGCTCTAAACTCGTGACCCTAGATCTTTGGGTGGTTATTCAGTTTAGCTTTATTGTTGATACTAATATTCAGGGAATTGATTTGAGCTTCATGCTTGGGATGAGAGTGTAAATGGTCGGGCTTGCCTAGCAGTTGTGTTGGGCGCCATCACAATCGGGATTGGGGTCGTGGCAACGCCACCAGATGACTGGTCCTGACGTAGAAGAATTGTTCGTATTGACGAGGCTCGACCTCGTGGTTCAGAGCCGTCACCAGTCCCTGCCACCCGTGCGAGACGACCCGAATCATGCTCCCCCGGATCCGCTGAGGAGCAAAGAGAGCAAGGACATGCTGTAGAGTGACCAACCTGCCGGTGAGCTCCGAGAACTTCAGCAGCATAGCCAAGAACTTGTACACGGGCGGGGTAAGCTGCCCCGGGAAAACACCGTAATACCGGCCGAAGTCGACTACCAGATTAGGAAGGGACATTCTGAACCCCAGCCCGAGGGGGTAGGAGTAGAACACACAATACCCGGCACAGTCAGTGTGCACCCTATCCCCTGGCAGAGCCAGCACAATGTCGGTGTGGGAGGGAATGAGCCCCTGCGCACGCAGCTGGGCCATGCTTACCTCCCCCATCAGTGGGGCCTCATCGACGGGCTCAACCCCACCATCTGCGGTGAAATCCACTGCCAAGCTCCCCGCCCCGGGGAGTATATCATATACTGAGGGCATCCTCTCAATATCATTCCGATCAACGACCGGAAGCACGGGGGACAACCCCTCAATCACTGGAGAATCCGCTGGCAGCACCACCGAAAGACCGTCGCGAGGAGGAAGGCCAGCCATTGAGTTGGGTCACCGGGAAGGCTAGATGAAGAACAGAGAAGATAACTAAGAACGGCAACGATTATGCCACAGAGAAAAGCAGGATTATTTGGTAATTTTATATAGAGAGAAACAATCAGTAAATAAAAGAGTGTTGAATGTCTGACATGCCAGGCTCTCTTATAGGAAAAATTGAATCAAACCACAGGAAACTAACAAGCGCCATTTAATGCGAATCCCAACCGTTAGAAACAGTTTGATTCTCATCGAAACCGTCGCTACCACGATCGACATCAGAAAGTGCGCGCCAAAATTTAAGTCGTTGCTTCGAATACCCCGAATACGGTAACGCCTTAACCAGACCTTGCGTCCTAAAGTTTGCGCGAGCAAGAACGTAGCCGGACTCACGCCCGATGAAGAGGTGTCCTGAGAGGTTGTCGTATCCTCGATCGAGAAGAGACGCCGTTCGAACTATCATATCCGCTCATCCCAGCCCGTATCGACGTGACCACGATAAGCGGAGGGACTATCTGTATGAGCTACAATTCAACCTTATAATAATCGGAATAAATTAATCACTCCCCTCAGCCCAAATGCGCATAGCAAGCGTCGAGGCCTCCTTCGACTAGGCGCAGACGCCATAAGTAGCAAGGCCGTCCTCGACCATAGGTTACTGTCCGTATCCGCTTAAAGCTTTTTGTCAGGGTCGACGCCTTGCGGGTACGCCCACAACGGTCTCACGACACGGACCCGATCTCCAAGAAAAGTCAACTGGCATAATTCAGATCTATAAATACCGAAGCAATCAGGAGAAAATGGGTTCCACTCTCTCCCCATGGGAGCTCTAAGAAATATAGAGTATAGCGTAGAGTGAGAACCAAGACAAGATAAGCCAGAATAATGATAGATCTATAAAAACATGATTGTAAGGATCTAAACCTCTCCATGGAGAGGCAGACTAACCCATTGTCATGAATAAAAGATCACTAAATATCTTCTGCTATCTTGACACATGTTCTCTTTCTCTTTTCCTTTACTGAATCTCGGATGTGTTACGACCTGCTATGATTGGCCCTCTATTTTTAATAATTGTTTTGAGTTCATAAATGTTCATAAACATTCTGGGTCAAACAGTAACTCTAATTGAATATCAAATGTGTTATATTTAATATTGCGATATTTAATTTACATAATGTTAATTAAACTCATAAATCATAACTTATATATTTATGTTCTTCATATTCTCTCAATCTTGGAAAGGCACCATAAAATTATAATTCAATCCTTCAAGTATTGAGGATTATTTGACTCCTAGGTAATCTTTGTCTTAAGGGTCCTATCGTATACCCTTTGTTTGTTTCGAAGGCTAAGTAAAACGCTAATTTATGAAGGATTGAATTACTTGGCATGCGTTTCCTCTTGTAAAAAAGAAACGCCGATTGGATTACTTAGCAATTTTCTTTCATCTCTTTTAATAATCATGGATTTAAGGTATGGCGCGAGAATCCTGAGCACATTGTAGGGTTTTTTCATCGTATATATGACTATTCAAGAACTAATTACGAGGTTAGTTCCACTCCTCTGGGAATAATATTTTCTCCTCGGGATTAATATCGCTGGTCCTCACTCGAATAAAGTGGGTCATCCAGCCCCGATCTGTTAACAATTATGTGTATAAAACCTGAAGTATGACGCATTGGACTTATTACTAAATAATAGGACTTATGTAGCGTTGCGGATGACACATCCCTCGGAATGTCATATCACTATTTGTTAAATACAAATGATACCCCCAAAAATGTAATTACTGTCCTTTAAACCCAGGACTTATGTGGTTGTGCTTTCTGAGTGTAATAGACATAGTTCATGCATATAATTATTCTACGGGTCACCCCCATTTAAGCTATATCCATTTTTAATTTTTTTTAACTTGTATCCACTTTTTAATTTTTTTTTAACTTGTATCCACTTTTTAAAGAACTTCAGCCCCTTTCTTCTCCTCCTTCGTTTTCTTCTTCTTTCTATTGAGATTTTATCAACTAAAAAGAAAATATTCGGTAATCCATGGATTAAATAAGTATCAAGGCCATAAACTTAGGCCGATCCATTTGACCTAGCAATTATCTTATATGTACCTAAGGTAATGTAATACGATTGTCGTAGGCCGATGCGTCCTAGTATGAACGTATGACATTACTCCCAATCATAGGATTTCATTCATATAAAATTACTATATATGGTTGACCAGAATGAAATACAAAACTCTACATAATCGTAAAGATATACTATGTTCATTGACTAAAACCTATGACATAGAGTCTTATGGACGGCCTATGCAGACACGGAGCACAAACGCGAGAATCGTAAAAGATCTTACTTTAGATTGCAGTCCAAACGAATATGAATACTATGACTATAATTTATCACGTCAATACATAGTAATCATTTCTAGTTGAGGATCAGCAGAGCTGAAGTGAATAGCACCGTATTCTTGAGAACCACTTAGGTTGAGTTAGTTCAGGATGCTTTGGATAGAGTGAAATTGATCCAGGAGAGCCTCGCACAGCACAGTCACGCCAGAAGAGTTACGCGGACCGTAGAGTTAGACATTTGTCTTTCATGGTTGGCAATAGACATATATTCATATAGGCATTGAGAAAGTTAAAGGTACTGTATGAGTGTTAGGGGAATAAAAGAGAATGCCACTGGGAAGACAGTCAAAATATTAGTTCAGAAGCAATCCTACAAGCACAAGGGTGTGGAGATTAGAAGGTAAAGGTTGAAGATATTTAAATGGAAATGGGTGACTGAATTTCTCAACGCGTATATGAATATATCCCAAGTATTACAATGTCATAACTGCGAGGCTGAAAAAGTTATGTCAGGACTACAATTTCTTTATACGACTAAAGATTCGTTGTAATCATTGGTATATGGCATAATTTAAGTCCATGATTTCACCTTAATGTTGACCTATAATCTACGTTTCATTCACATACGTCCATTTGACCATATACGATTGTACGTATGAGGTTCATCGCACAAGGAAAAAGACTCTTTGGTATGAAATACTATTCATTCACGTCATATATATCAAATAAGTACAGATACTGACCTAATGGCGGATGTTGCTTACACACTGGTCAATACTCATATACGTTCAGTCAAAATTAGGTCGAATTTAGTGAATCAAATGGATGAGCTGAGGCTGAGATCGAAGCCAAGCACGGCCCAGTGGCGAGGAGTCTCCCATATAGACCAGTGCCAAGGTCGAGTATAGAAGAAACAATAGCAACAATTAGAATATTCTCAGTATTATACATAAGAATATTACATTAAATATTCCCACAATGGTATTTTTTAGTGTTTTCTAGGAATATCCCTTATAAATAGGAAGAGAGAGGAACAAAAAAGGGAACATCTTGTAAATGGTTGACTATCAAGAATATACAGAAAGTTCCTTTTGTCTCCTCTCTTTGATTCCAATACTAAACATTCTTCTTTTATTCAGAAGATTCAAGAACACTTTGTTCATTTCTATAGTCTGCTGTCACACGTTATATGCAGAAGAAGGAATCATTCATCTCATTCAATATTTGGGTGACAAATTCATTCGTATTACATCTAATGTCATTAGTTACATTTATTGCATATTTTCATTCTCATATTTATTGATAGTCATTGAGCATTAACTTGATATTTGTTGACTCGAACACCATCAAAATAATTGAAGTTCAGATCTAAGATTTTTTTTTATATTTAACTAGGATTCACCCTTTATCTACTTATTAAATTGATTTAACAAAAAGAGCCTAAATTATTTTTGTCGAACAAATACTTTCACAAATTTTGTAAAGAAATTAAGAAACGATATTGTTGAACGAAAGACAGTTAGGAGTTTTATTTTGAAAAAGATATTTAATGAATTTTAGCTTAAGTAAAGATATTACAACTATAAATAACGAATAACTTATTATTTTAAGTTTAATATAGTAGAAAAATAGGCATTAATTGTGAAAAATTATGTATACAAAATACAGTAAATAAAATAATAGACCAATTCCTCGTAAAATTTTGCAGTAATCCGCCAGTTGAAACAAATGGTAACTAAAACGTGGTACTCTTAAATTATTGGTCCAATCTTGGATAATCCTTTCATTCTCTTTTACTTCTCCTCAATAGACTTTGTACGCCCCCTTAACAACAATAGATGATGTCTATATTATATCATAATATCCAGGTGCGTTTCGCCGAATTAAGAAGCTTTTGCTTGAATTCATTATTTGTATTAAAAAATTTAATAAATATTTATAATTTATTAATTTAAAACTTATTAACTTAAAATATTAAAATTCCAAACTTATAAGGTTTAAATTTTAGCTCTGTGTTTGATATAAGTTTTGGAAAATGACTTGTCAAATGAGTATTTAATACAAAAATAAAATAAATAAAAAAATCTTTTTTTAATTTGTTAAAATTAATAAGTAAAATAAAAATATATTTTTAATATAATGGACAAGTTAAAATAAAAGAAATAAGGAGTTCGTAAAGCTGGAGTTTGTCCAACTGATCGTAAAGCTGGTCAGATTATGCTTACTAGGGAACCAGTTATACTGCACGCGTATACGTGTGCACCATATCACCAGGATCTAGTCAACAATTTCAATCCCAACCCGAGTCGTACACGAAACAACCTCAAAATTACCAACCCTCCCTACCATTCCCCCCCTTACCGATGCTCGTGACGCCGATTACTTTCGGCTTAACCACTGCCGCACCGCACCCTTCTTTACCATTTTTTTAACCTTAGCTCGCTGAACCTTAACCCCACCCCCTCAACCCCTACTCCCCCATGGCTTCTCTAGATCACCACCAGCATCAACCAGTTGATAACAACGAAAATCTCGATGATGACATCGACGTTGACAGTGATGACGACTCCACTTCCCCCCTTCCCTCGCCGGCGAGGTTACTATAGTCGTCTCTGGCGTTGGAGTCTCCACCAGTGATTCTCTTTCCCTTTACCCCGATCTGAAAAGATGTCGTCTCGATGATTTCACTATTCCCGTTACTCTGCCAGAGAAGAAGCCATTGGCGACCTTCGACAACTCTTAACGGAAGTTGTTTCAATGTCTGTGGACCGACGAGGACGAGATTGAGCTGTTATAAGGATTCCTCGACTACACGACACAGCGCGGCTTGAATAACTCGTCGATGCCGCAGCACCATTACGACACAAATGCGTTTTACGACTAGATCAAGAGCGAATTCCAGCTGGATTTGAATAAGAACTAGATGGTGGAGAAGCTCTGACGGTTGAAGAAGAAAAATCTTTTATTGTCCTATGACTACAATCGTATTAGAAAAGAGGTAATTAATGAGGAAATCATTTAAGTGTCAGATTACCGGGATTTTTGAAAGGACATGAAATAATATCTACACTCGGATCGGTTTTTAATGAGGCGACGAAGGAGATGCCCGGAAACGTTTACGAGGTTATTCTGATACCCCAAGCGTACCGCCGATCAACACGAATGGCGTATCAAAGGGACTAAGGCTACGTCCATAATGTATGAAAGGCTACGACATCTCCAATGTTAGAAAGGCTACGACCATCTCAAATGTATGAAAGGCTACGACCATCTCCAATGTTAGAAAGGCTACGGCCATCTCAAATGTATGAAAGGCTACGGGCATCTCCGATTTTAGAAAGGCTACGACCATCTCAAATGTACGAAAGGCTATGACCATCTCCAATGTTAGAAAGGCTACGTCCATCTCAAATGTATGAAAGGCTACGACCATCTCCAATGATAGAAAGGCTACGGCCATGTCAAATGTATGTAAGGCTACTGCTATCTCCAATGTTAAAAAGGCTACGGCCATCTCAAATCTATGAAAGGCTACGACCATCTCCAATGTTAGAAATGCTACGGCCATCTCAAATGTATGAAAGGCTATGGTTATCTCCGATGTTAAAAAGGATACGACCATCTCAAATGTATGGAAGGCTATGGCCATCTCCAATATTAGAAATGCTACGGCCATCTCAAATATATGAAAGGCTACGACCACGTTAAATGCAAGAATGGCCACGGCCATGAAGGGCTTCGGCCATCACTAACGTTAAAAAGGCTAAGGCCTTAACGGCGAGAGGAGAGACTACGGTCTCCTCAATTCAAAATGAAAGGCTAAGGCCTTAACGGCGAAAGGAGAGACTACGGTCTCCTTCATTCAAAATAAAAGGCGAAGGCCTTAACGGCGAAAGGAGAGACTACGGTCTCCTCCATTCAAAATAAAAGGCTAAGGCCTTCAGCGAAAGCAGAGACTACGGTCTCCTCCATTCAAAATAAAAGGCTAAGGCCTTAACGGCGAAAGGAGAGGCTAAGGCTCCTCCGTTCAAAATAAAAGGCTAAGGCCTTAACAGCGAAATGAGAGACTATGGTCTCCTCCATTCAAAATACAAGGCTAAGGTCTTAACGGCAAAAAGAAGATACTGCGGTCTCCTTCGCTAAAAACAAGAGGCCAAGGCCTTAGCGATGCAAGAAGAAACCGCGATAAATAAAGGGCTACGTCCCGAGCAGTACAGAAATAAAAAAGATGGGACACAAAAGTCTATTTGACTAATACGATTGTAGTCATAGGAACTTCCCTTTATATATCGTGGTTGTTATTTAGTAATTGACCGTCTATGAGGATGATTTCATTCATATACTAGGACGCATCGGCCTACGACAGCCACATAAGTCCATTGGACTAATACGATTGTAATCATAGGAACTTCCATTTATATATCGTGGTTGTTATTTAGTAATTGACCGTGAATGAATATTATTTCATTCATATACTAGGACGCATCGGCCTACGACAATCACATAAGTCCATTGGACTAATAGGACTGTAGTCATAGGAACTTCCGTTTATATATCGTATTGGGAGTAATGTAATACGATTGTATATCATGGTTGTTGTTTAGTAATTGACCGTGAATGAATATGATTTCATTCATATAATAGGACGCATCGGCCTACGACAACCACATAAGTTCATTTGACTAATACGATTATAGTCATAACATATTAGGAGTAATGTAATACGATTGTAGTAGGACGCATCGGCCTACGACAACCACATAAGTCCATTTGACTAATACGATTGTAGTAATAGGACCTTCCGTTTATATATCGTGGTTGTTATTTATTAATTGTGCGTGAATAAATATTATTTTATTCATACACAAGACCTAGCTAATATTGTCAATTGCTACATCTATAAAGGACTAATTGACAGAATCACCAAACTTCATAATTAATATTAATCTGCATAAGCAAATCACACCAAAAAAGATTACTACTAAACTGCTCTCAGTTGAGCTCAAATGTAACGCTGCAACTCCAACAAAATGGTACCAAAATAATAAGTGCTCCATAAGTTTGCCAGCATTAATACATCGATAAAAAGACCTAAATTAACATCATCCCTAGACATCAATATTGCTCAATATTACATAGATAAAAAAAACTAAAACAATCCACATTTTGAACTACTCATTGGTTGTTGATGATGAAGTATTCACTTTATTCCTTTTGTTGGCCTTCATTTGTTGCAGTTGTGAGGTGGTAACTGCATCTTTTCCTTTCCATTTCAGGCCCCATGGAACAAAACCAATATCAATATTGGTTGGTGAGGCACTCTTCATAATTGAGAATCCTTGTAGAACTCTCTCACTTGAAGTACCGGGATAAACAAAAGGCACAAGAATTATTAATAGTAGACCAAATGTAGTAACTATTTGTTCTATATGAAGAAAAAAGGAAGAAGTGAACATACATTAAACACTTGGTTTCCAGTTTGAGGGTCAGAGTATACACCAAATCCAATAGTTCTAGGCCTTTTATTTTCTCCAGTTGCAGCAGCACTTTCAACATTTCTTGGACTTACAAATGGAACTCCTTTTCCATTACCTCTTTTTCTTCCACCTTCTCTGCCGTTCCCAGCATCTCCGCTACTTTGGTTAACTCTTCTAACAGTTGTAGTGTCTCCACAATTAGAGGTTGGTTGGCTTGGTTGGCTAGGTTATCTTGGTTGGCTAGGTTGGGCATTTGATTCTCTAGGCTGTGAAGAATACCTCACTCCAGACTACAACACACAACAGAATATATGTAAATAGAATGTATAAACATGTGGAAAAAGAACAATGAGAAATATATGTAGATAGAATGTATAACTTACTCCTGTTTGACACACTTTTCTATTGTGGCCAGTCTGTTTGTATTTTGAACAAGTGATTTTGACACCCTTCTTTGATAGCTTTCCATACTTCTTTTTTGGTTCATCCTTAGCCTTTCTTCTACACTTTTTTGGTCTGCCTGGCATTGGCTTTGGAACAGGAGGCTCTATTGATGGGTTTGAGCTTTTAGGCCACATCTTTAGATTGGGAATATGTTGAATATAGTAACTATAGGCCTTGAAAAATGTCTTATTCCTATACCAATGCTCTACATGCTTATCAGGATCTAAGTTTAATTTATAATAAGCACAAACTACATGGAGGCAAGGAATACATCTTAACTGCCATAAACTACAATCACACGTCGTGTTTCTCAAATGAACTCTAAACCTATATCCATTGTCTAGAATTTCTAAACCAACTTGTGCATTCCACATAACTTTGCACTTCTTAGAGTATTCTATATTTTCCTCTAGTGTTGTTCTTTCCATAGGAGAAATATCTGTAATCTATGTTTTAGCAAAATTGATCGTATCCACATGTCTGTTCATTAGTTTTTGCCTATGTTCCTCTAACATGGTGATAATAGACTTATGCCTAGCAGCTAAAATCCAAGAATCGAAAGTCTCACTCATGTTGTTCTCAACAATATCACATTTGGCATGAACATTAAAATAGTCCCTACACCATGTTTCCTTTGGATAATGCAACAAATCCTCACATATTTTCTTGCTACCTAATTTACCCGTTTGACTTCAAAGCTAGCTTTTGAACATCTCCAGAACTGCTTTTTCTAGCTTCTCCTCTCAATTTGATATGCCAGTTACTTCAGATATGCCTAGCACACATTCTTTGCTCTATATTTGGCAATAAATCCATTATGGAAGGAACAAGTCCCTACAAAATAAAGTACTTAGAAGTTCAGAAGAATATAACTAAAAGAAGAACAGAAATTTCATATGAATATAATCAAAAGAATAACAGAAAGTTCAGAAAGATTACCTTTTGCATATCTGACATTACAGTCAGACCTTTACCAGTACCAAAATTTAAGTCGTCAATCAAATATCCTAAGAAGCAACTCCAGCTATATTTTGTTTCTTGATCCACTACTATCCAAGCAATAGGAAACATTTGATTATTTCCATTCCTTTCAACGGCAGCAAGAAGTTGACCTCCACAAGCTCCTTAAGAAAACAACCATCAAATCTTATGATTTTCCTACACATATTTAACCATCCCTTTTTGAAGGCTTCAAAGCATACATAGAAATATACAAACAAATTCTTCCTAGGATCAGTCTCTCTATCAATTTTAACCTAGCATGAGCTTCCTGGATTAGTTTGCTTGATGATGTCTGCATAATCACATAACCTTGAGAATTCCAGCTTCCAATCACCCATATTTTCCTTCAGAACTTTATGTTTTGCTCTCTGTCACACAGTCCTACCAATATAATGACCCAACTTGTCTCTAACCAGCTCTTGAATTTCCTAAAGTCTTATATTTGGCTGGGAAACTATTATATCCTTGAACTTTCTAGCAATAAGGTTAGAAGTGCAAAACTTATTTTTGTTAGTAGGAATGCATTTATGTACAAGATGATAGTTAATGACTCTAAAATCACTAGAGTATCTATCCAAAGAAGCAGCCAACAACCATTTACTTGTACTTGTTTTACACTTAACCCTTACCCTATGAGGCTCATTAAGTCTTAGTTTAATTTGCCTCCTATACTCAACAGCATAATCTGCCAAAACCTTTCTAACTAAGTTACATTCTTAAATACCATACCAACCTCAAATATAATCAACTCACAAGCTTCATCATATCTTACTTTCTTACTTCTCCTCATAGAGGGTAGATCTTCTCCTCTAACAGCTTCTGCATCTAGCTCCTCCCTGCTATCACCACTCCAACATTCAGAACTACTGATATACTCTTCATCTCCCCCCAATTTTCCAGCATATTTATTAGCCTTGTCTACCCCAATATCCTCAAACCCTCTATCTATACCACCAGCCTCTCCAACATGTATCTCTTTTGTAACATGAGCTTTTTTTCTTCTATTTTTTATTTCTTTTGTCTTGTCTAAGATTTCTCAACTCCTCATCTACATCTGAGTCATCCTCTTAAGGTATATCTTCCAAATCTGAATCACTACTCTCCACCTCTAAAAGATGACTTTCTACATCTAACACACCAGTACAATTACCTCCCAAACCTTCAACTGCCTCTTCTACAACAACTTCTTATAGGTTAAATGACTCACCATCTCTGTTATTTAATAAAAAAATTTCATTCTCTCGAGTTAGGTAGCCAGTAGGACCCTCCCCATCTACAGGTAAAGCATTATCAAAAACATGTTTAACCCATATTTCAAAGTTGTTTCCATGATTTAAGTCTTTTATTAAGTCTAATAGGCGTAGGTCCTATTTTGAGCGACCATTGTACCCTCAAAATCTCCATATGGGTCCCCTATTCTATTCCAAAAGAAACATGATGGCAGCCTGCGACTCTATGTGGATTATCGAGCTCTAAATAAAATCACGGTGAAGAACAAGTACCCTATTCCTTTAATGGCAGACTTGTTCGATAGACTAGGTGGTGCTACGTTGTTTACCAAAATAGACCTCAAGATAAGTTATTGGCAAGTTCGGATAGCAGAGGGTGATGAGCACAAGACGACCTGTGTAACAAGATATAGGTCATACGAGGTTCTGATAATGCCGTTCGGTTTGACTAATGCTCTAGCTACATTGTGCATTCTGATGAACCAAGTCTTCTGGGAGTACATTGATGAATTTTTGGTGTCCTACTTAGATGATATTGTGGTGTATAGCCAAACATTGGAAGAACACCTAGGGCATTTGCGGAAGGTCCTAGCTCATTTGCGAGAGCATGAACTATATGTCAAGCTGTCCAAATGCTTCTTTGCTCAAAAGCAAATTGACTTCCTCGGACATGTCATTGAGGAAGGAAACATCAAGATGGATCAACAGAAGATTCAGGCTATCATAGACTGGCCACCGCCAAAGGATGTCCACGCCTTGAGGGCGTTCCTTGGCCTATGAAACTTCTACTGGTGGTTTGTGAAGAACTACTCCCTTATAGCTGTGCCATTGATAGAACTCCTCAAGAAGATCACACCTTGGGATTTGGGACCAAGGAGAGTGGAGGCCTTCAACGCATTGAAGACGACTATGTCTAGTAGACCCATCTTGGCACTCCCTAACTTGGCCAAGCCGTTCGAGGTACAAACGGATGCATCTGACTACGCCCTTGGTGAGGTCTTGATGCGAGAAGGCACCTTGTAGCGTAAGAGAGTCGAAAGCTGAAGGATGCACAGTGGCGCTATGCCGCCCATGAGAAAAAATTATTAGCGGTCGTCCATTGCTTGTGCCTTTGGAGGCACTATCTGCTAGGAAACTGATCCGTGGTCAAGACAGATAACACAACGGTCAGACATTTTATGACCCATCCAAAGCTGAATGTTCCACAGGCCAGGTGGCAGGAACTTCTAGCTGAATTCCACTTTAACTTGGAGTATCACAGTAGTAACAATGACACTGAAACAAACTTTGGTCAGGTAACATTGGCATACCGGTCAGGTAAAAATGGCTGACCCTACTTGTGTATTCTTGTTTAATTGATTCTTTTCATACAAAATGTCTTGATATATTTTTATTCCGGGGATTTCTACTGTTTATTTGGTTTACTGCTTGAGATAGAATTATTTGTGCTCTTTTAGGATTTTATACTTTCAATGTTATTCACTTTTATTACCACTGAGTTGGAAGTACTCACTTTACTCCCTACACCATGTGTGCAGATCCAGGTCCTTCTTCACAGGCTGAGTAGGCATTTCAGTGATCAGCAGGCTTGCTTATTCGGAAGAGTTTGATGTAGCTGCATGGTGATCGCAGCCGTTGACTCTTCCTCCTATCCATGTCTTTTATTTTTCGCACTTTCAAACATTTAGACAGTTTATGTAGTAGGATATTATGCTATTCCGTAGAGGCTCATATTCGTGACACCGGATCCAGGGTTGAGCTATATGTTATATTTCTGCTAAACATCGGTATTCGTATTTCTATTTATGTATTCTTACGAATGACTTAATGTTTACAGTTTCACTAATCAATTATTGGTTGCCAATTGGGTTATAATATGCTAGGCGCCATCACGATCGGGTTTGGGGTCGTTTCAATTACTTTGACTTGTACACTTGAGGGAGGGGGAAGCCATTTATTCTACTCACTGATGTATTACTTCTTTCAGGACAATGACTTTGAGGAGGATGAGGACATGACAATAAGATCGGGTGATGCGGTTATAGTTTTATGCAAGAAATGATGATTATCTCAGTTCTTGAGGCATGTAAAACGTACTAGCTTCATAATTGGACAAATTATTATACGTTCATTTATGTGGTCTGCTAATTTTATTTGACCACCTTTCATTTTGTGACTTTCATCCGTGCTAACAAATTTTGAATTTTGATAGTTCCCTCATATGGTGAAGTAAATATTTTTTTTCAGCTTGAGATTATTATTATCCAGCGAGCATTTCCTCACATGTTTTATTTTTGTTATCAATATTTATATCACAAGATTGTATTTTGTGTGTAAATCATGAAATGCTAAAAAAAATATGGTTGAAATCATCAATGGAAATTGAACTATAAGTCTATAAATTTGGATATTTGTTTAACTCAAATTGATATAGTAAATATTAATGACTGGCAACAATTTTTTGCACCTAAAACCCGTTTAATCAACTCGCCTGAGTATCATCATTATAATTAACATTTACACACATTCAAACCTATTACAAGGTAATTAAGATCTATTACTTATCAAATCTAACTAAAACGAAATCATTATAAAGCTATACTAACAATTGTATTAATATGATTAAGGCTAAACATCATTTGTCGTCCAATTGTTTTGGATCAGAAAAACCGGATTGCTACATGCAACTACAGAATATGAAATCATTTTAAACCTATTTTTTACAACTAATAATGGTAAATCAAGCATTAAACTTACAATACTAGTGGGAAAATTAACAGGTTCAGTCTAACTAGAACAGTCCTATTATACAATTCATATCACTACTACATTATCTGAAATAAACTGCAATGTTATTCATTGCCTATATATAACACCAAAGGAAAACTGATTAACTAACTATAACATCTATTAAATTGCAAAACAGAAGCAATTCGTAGATAAAATTGATGAACACTCTTCATTTTTCAACTTTGAATCACATTTACGTTGGATTGGATTCAGAAATATGTACCTAAAATTTTCAGAAATTCAAAAGTAGAGTCAGTGATAACAGCAGCAGTGATCAGCAATAGCAGTGCACAGAAGCAATGAACAAGGATCAAAATACAGCTCAAGGAGAAATGAATTCGATCAAACGCAGCAAATCTATTCCAAATTAGTCCAGGAAATCACATGTCACTCTCAAGTGCGAGTCACTTAGCTACAGCTTGATCAAATCTCAAATTGACTCAAAATGATTCAATACTGGAGTATAAATAGAGAAAACAAAACTCCTTGGACTAATTCTGATGTTAAATGATCAATGGAACAATATTTTGTGGTTTTTGATATTTTTCTGTTTTGAATTTCTGGAAAATTCAAATTGCAAAGTGAAGTATGAATTCGAAAGGGATTTTTGGGAGGGAGATTTTTCAGAGCTTAAAAACCTGTAAAACAGGGCACATTAGTGCCTATTTATAGATAATTCTTAAGGTATAGCTTCATATTTTATTTTACTCTTTTAACCCCTTTTAATTTTTATTTTCACCCCTTTATTTCTAACTTGTTCTACAAGTAACTACACTTATTTAACTAAAAATTACACTATAGTCCATCCTAGAATATTCTATACCCTTTACAATTCCTGAATTACCCCTCCTTCATTTAAGAATTTACTAAACTACCCTTTTCTATGCCCATATTACCCCTGAAATTATGTTATAACTACTTTTAACCCATTTCATATATCCAAAATGACCCCACTTTACTATTGTAATTAATGCCCTAACCCAGCCAGAAAAGAGGATCTCCCGGCCATAAACTTAGGCCTATCTATGTGATTAGGTGAGTTCAGCATTTTAGCATTTTAGAAATTGTATTACAAGATTTAAACTAATATCAGACCTTCATTTTTAATGAATATTATTGAATGATCATATACGATTCATTATTCATTTGACATTATTGAATGATCATATACGATTCTTTCACATAAGTCCATTTGACCATATACGACCAATCAATATTGGCTTTAACACGTCGATATGAACGTATATGATTAGGTTCATGATTCGAAGGAAACAATGGAATACAAGTTCCCATCGTATACGTATATGAACGGATCAGCCAATAACCGTGACTACAATAAAGCTCATTACTAGTATTAGTATGCATCGACCTACGATAAAGGAAATCTATTAGTGCCTTTGGGAAAGTAAATGAGTAATCATATACATTCATATCGACGTTATGGGGATGGTAATGATCTCAGTATGGGATGAAATCTATTTTCTAAAAAAAGAGAGGTGATTCCTAAAATCATATGATATACATTTAAGGAGTTGTATTAACCAATAGTAATACGACATTTCGAATAGTCATGGATAGATGCGAACGTTAAGTCCGTGATCATGAATAAGTACGATAGTATCATAGGCATGACCCAAGTTTGCGTGGGATTACAAGTATAAACGAACCTAATTTTGCGATGAAAAATATTTCTTGCGTCCTACTACAACTAACACCAAAGGGATCTCTGTTATGACTTAGAAGGGTCATAACAAGAGCAAACCTACTGCTTCTGGATCTTTTGACCGGTGGGTCATTTTCACCTTTTGAAAGATTACTTTGAGACCCCTTAGTGTTTTTCTTTTTAAGACACATATATCAAATAAAATCTTAATGGAGCAAGATAATTGTAGACATGCTATAAAGAGTCATTTCCTATAATTAAGTTATCCTTTGGGTTTTTATATTTTATGTTCATCTGCATGCGCCTTGGAATAAGATATTTGAGGTTCATCTGCCTCATTATTTTATGCATTTGATTGCCTACGAGGCTCTATCTTCAACTAATTCTTTATTATTTGTCCTTTTAAGATGCCGTGCAAGAGCCAGAGCGGCCGCAGTCCATTTTACGCAGCCCGCACTGACGTTGTAAGGGTGGTTTTTGTCTAGTTTTTTCTTGCATAGTATAAATATAACATTTTACCACTTTTAGGTCATGTTTTACATTACAAACTGGTTGCGCTCGTGAGACTCAAGTTTGTAGCCTTTTTTGCACTTTTGCTCCTTATTAACGATAAATTATTGTAGTTTTTTCTTAGTAATTAATTAATATGCTTAGTTCTTCATCTATTTCTTCAATTTCTCTCACTAGCATGAGTAGATAAACCCAATAGCCAGGTTTGTATCTCAACCCTAGTATGGGTAATTGATGGGTGTTGCCATCTAGGGTTAGAATGATTATGGGTATTTGTTATTTGAGTTAATTTTATGTTTAATTTCAAATTTGTGGTTGCAAATACTGATTCAAGCTTAATGGGTCTAACTCCTCTTGAGAAAGAGAGTCCATGACCCCACAATTAACCCAACAAGGAATTGGGATGGACTCATGAAAAATATTCATCCTGGGTTATAAGGGTTCAGAGGCTATTGGTATATTTAATATTACGCATCGGTCTATATCAACCATATAGGCCCGTTTGATGTGCCCTATATGAAAACCAAATGGACTCCCAATCCCTTACAGCTAATCATGGAAATTGATATAAAAACATGAAACACCATAATGAGGGGAAAACGGGGCGGTAACTCATGTGACGACGGACCGGGTCGTATTTGATAATTCCTTCCAGAGCTCGTTTTCTTTCATGGCGGTCCACAGGCTAGAAAAATATCATACCGATATATCATACCAGTAAGAATTAATTTTCGTTGTATTTCCTGGTTATCGCTAATTTTATATGAATATATCAAGGAGAGTCTTCGCACAGCACATTCACGCCAGAAGAGTTACGCGGACCGTAGAGTTCGAGATTTGTCTTTCATGGTTGGCGATAGAGTATTGTTGAAGGTTTCACCCATGAAGGGTGTCTGCATTGTTCATTCCTACTTTGTATCATCAAGAGTACACACTTTCGTGGTTGTTAATACTTCCTAATTAACAATATAATTATACTAACTATTGGATAATATAATAAATTAAAATACAACGATAAAATTATTTGATGACTAGCTCTAGTATAATATACTGGAGACTGGAGCACCGGTACTTTCGTAGGAGTCCAGAAAGTTCTATAGGTTAAGACTTCAAGGTATACCCTCAAACACTCATACTTTCGGGAAACCCTACATGAAATTAACATACGTTCTATACTACCATTGCTCAAGGAATATGATTTCATTCATATTCATTGGCTCATTGTTACCCTAAATCATATTCATACTCCTAGTTCATACGGATTGGGGTCTTCAATAAATTTATTGGACTAGTATACCTTAGTAGTCTATAGGCTGAATAAAATATATGATACGATGAAAAAATAAGGGCGAATGAACTATTATGAACGTATATGAGCCATGGTTGTCGTAGAATACTATATCAGGATACAAAACATAAATACTATTTTATTAGACATGAATACTAATATTATTATTAGTGATAATAATATTTTACGCCAATTGTATATCATCTGAGACAACCAAACTCTCTTCAACACTCATGTCTATTGTCATTCTTAATCCCAATATACACGCTTGTAAGACGCCCGTGTCTTTATCCAAGTAAGAAAATATAGAATTCCCTTGTTAAAAAAATTCATATTTTTATTAGTGGCTATGTTCTGATTTATGGCTATTTGTAAAAGTGGTTAAGAGTCTTTGCCTAGTGAAAGAAAAATATTAAGATTATCTGTACTTTAACCTATTCTCAACTTATGAATATCATCGCAAACTCTTGTACATCATTGTCACGTTTGGGGAAAATTACTTGAGTACAATTATAGAGTAAACTTATACAACCATGGTTTCGTTTGACTAATACGATTATCCTACGTACTAATTATAGAGTAAACTTATATATACGAGTTATTAGTCAAATGGACTTATGTGGTTGTCGTACGCCGATGCGTCCTAGTATGAACGTAGATCCATGTCCATTGTATAAATCATGAATCATATTCCGCAATATATATGTCTGTATTAATCCCTTTTAATATTAGATTATAGGTCAACATTAAGGTAAAATCAACAATAGTTAGATAAAACTTCTATAGTGTGAGATGAGATTTGCTTTGTTATTCTTAAGATGAATAGTAATGAAAAAACATTAAAGGTCTTCAGACTTCAAGGTATAGTAATTATGGATCCATGATATGATATATGTTAACGGAATACGATAGTGACTACTTTATAAGCTCTTAGGTACTTAATGCGGATTAAATAATTTACTAAGGGATCATATTAACGATATTTGGAATACCATCGTGGATGTTAGTAATAGGATATGCCTTTTTACCATCCGTCAATTAATTAACTGCTATCAGAGGAGGACTATAGTTATTCTTAATCCTCATTCATGCCAATATTGATCGTAAATTGACAGTAATTTATGAAATCTGACACAATCCTCATTCAGTATGAAAGTATAGAATAAGATTTATAATTTATCTAATTAACAATAGGATGTGTCAGGAATATGATTCCTCAATAGCAGAAATGACAAAGATTACCCCTGTTTTGAGGAAATAATATGCGTATACTATCATTTTATTTACACCTCAAGTTATATCAATTTTCATGTTTTTATACCCGTACACACACTTATAACAGAAATGAAAGGCAACTTTTTAATTAACCTAATATAAAATTTGTCTAATTTGATTTCTATTATTGTAGGACAATAATTTATCCATGTTTATATATCGTGGGCATTGGCCTACGACAATCAAGTAATACTATGTGATGACCCGGCCCGTCATCATGTGAGTTATGCCCTGTTATCCCCGTTATGTGCTTGTTCATGTTGTAATATACATGTTGGGTAAGTTTGAGTCAATCCGGGTTGAGTTTGGTTGAAATTGAGACAAATAGTCTCTTAGAAGAAGGAATAGTTGAGAAAAGTCAGTTGGATGTTGACTTGTGAGTTAGAGAGCTCGGAATCGAATTCTGATGATTCGGTCAGCTCCGGGAGGTCATTTATGAGCTAGGAGAGCGATCAGAAGTGCATTTGGAGGTTCGGTGTAGTTTTAAGCTTGAATTGGCTAAAGTTGAATTTTGGCGATATCCGATCGATAGGTGAGATTTTGATCCAGGAATCAGAATGGAATTCCGACAGTTGCAGTAGCTCCGTTAGGTGATTTTGGATGTGCCTGCAAAATTTCAGGTCATTCGGAGGTCGTTTGGTCGGAATCTTGGTCGAATGTCGGTTTCTGAAGTTTGAATGAAAACTTAGGCTTGCATTTGCTTGGATTCGGTGTTTTCCGTGTTTGAGGGCATGATTTTACGATTGGAACAAGTTTGTATCATGTTATGGGGTATGTTTGTGGCTTTTGTTGGGATCCCGGGGGGCCCGGGGTGAATTCGGGAGGTTAAACGGGAGAAAAACATGGAAATTGCAGGTTGAGGATTTGCTGGTTCTGTTGTTTTCGCTCATGCGGATTGGGGACCGCAGGAGCGGGACCGCAGAAGCGGAATTTGGACCGCAGATGCGAAAGGGGCTTGGCCAGGTGGTTCTACCGAAGCGGATGACAAGTCGCAGGAGCGGACTCGCTTCTGCGAGTCCTAGGTCGCAGAAGCGGAAAGGCGGGCGACTGGGGAGAATCGCTGGTGCGGAGGCTTGTTCGCGGGAGCGATCTCGCAGGAGCGAGACCTGGGCCGCAGAAGCGGAACTGGGCGGCTTGGTGTGATCTCGCAGAAGCGACCATTTGTTCGCAGAGGCGGATTCGCAGAGGCGGCCTCACAGAGGCGGATTTTTGTCCGCAGAAGCGGAAATCGGGCCTGTGTTAAAAATAACAGAAGGGTTAATTTCAGAAGTTGTGAAAAACATTTGGGCTCGGTTTAGAGAGGAGAATTGGGCGATTTGGACGAGATATTGCTGGGAAATCATCGGGTTATCATCAGAGGTGAGTTTTATGGTTCCTTTACGCGTTTTTATCTTGAAATCCTGCTTTATTTCACGGAAATTGGATCAAATTGTGAGGAAATTTAGCCTAAGCCAGGGTTTTGGTAAATTGCCGATTTGAGTGGGAAAATGGAGTCCGTATTTGCTAAATTTTATATGTCTAGACTCATATTGAGATGAAGGTTCCGAATATGTAACTTTTATAATTTTTCGAGAAGCACACCAAAAGTCAGGTTTTGACAACTTTGGGGGTTTTGAAGCAATTTAGGTTATTTCGAATGGGTTACGTGAATTTAGCATATATTGATGTATTATCATTGATTTTGAGCAGATTCGGCAATCGAGGAGATTGATTTGCGAGGCAAGCGCAAGACGGATTGAAGCTTCAACTGGTTCGAGGTGAGTGGTAGTAGTAAATAATGTACTGAGGGTTGGAAACCCCGTACTAGCACTTCACAGTGCTATGTTGAGACGAGATACGCATTTTGTGACGGGCGTGGTGGCATTGTGATTGGGGGTTCGGACTTGGTCCTTCCCGGCTAATAGAATACTGTGTATTTTGTCTGATAACGAGATTATAACCGTGTAATTGGGCTAATAGCCATGTTTGGGGCCTTGTGCCGATCTGTAGAGCATTAGGGAACCTGTAGAGCTAGGTGACCCTTATATCGTGTTGGAAACTTACAATCAGCCGTAAAACTTGTTGAATAGCATACTAAGAGCCAGTACTAGACGTGTACTGTGAGAGATAGACTACTTAGAGTGGAAGTTCCCTGATTTGGCTGAGTGGGCCTAGAGGGCCAATCCTATACTAATTGGGACAGGGTCGAGAACCCATTGCGAGGTATTATATATATATATATATATATATATATATATATATATATATACCCATGTTGGATCGGGTCGCACGCCGCAACAACATATATATTGGATCGAGCCGCACGCCGCAGCGTTACATGTGTTGGATCGGACCGCATGCCGCAGTATTATCGCGCTTGGGCTGCAGGAGCCCTTCGGAGTCCGAGTCCGCACACATTCTCGGTGAGCGCTGGTGTATATTATGGGATCGAGTTGCACGCCGCATGCAGTATAGTTATATATATATATATATATATATATATATATATATATATATATATATATATATATATATATTGGATCGGACTACACGCCGCTGTAATATATGTATTGGAGTGGGCTGCACGCCACGGTATCATAGCGCTTGGTACTAGGGAGCCCCTCCGAAGTCCGTATACATCTCCAGTGAGCGCTGTCGACGTTAAATGGAGCGGGCTGCGCGCCACAGCGGTATATGTATTGGAGCGGGCTGCACGCCACAGCATTATACCTATCCATATCCTTATACATACTTAAATACTTATACATTATAGGCATATGTATATATCTTCATACGTTGATATGGTTGTACACCGTGGTGGTACGAATGAGGATTTAGTCAGTGTGGGACTTTGATGAGATAAATAAGGACTGGTGATCGGAGTACTTACTATAGTTATGACGTACCTGTGAGGGTTGCCTTAGAACTGTTTAGTGATAGCACAAGAGTTCTTACTTTCAATTATTGTTTATTATTGTTACTCATTGAGTTGAAGTATACTCACCCCACTCCCCTGCACTTTCTGTGCAGATCCACAGGTGCCCGAGAGCAGTTAAGATATTGTAGCTACTGATCATCATCTACTTTTGCGAAGAGTACGAAGTAGCTGCCAGCGTCCGCATAGCCTGTTTTCTCCTTCCTTATCATCTGGTTGTTTTCATTTTGCCTAGACTTGTTTGTATTAGGATGTTATTTTGTAGAGGCTCAGTCTCGTGACACCACGATATGGTTGGGACCGTATTTTGTATGCTTTTACTATCTCGCTTATCATCTGATATGATCATTTGCTGTTTAAGTTTAATTTGATTAATTGGAATTAATAATTGGCTGGGTTAAGAGATGATATGGTCGGGCTTGCCTAGCATTGTGTTGGGCGCCATCACGGCCGGGGTTTGGCTCGTGACAAGTTGGTATCAGAGCCTAGGTTAACAGGTCTCGCGAGTCATGAGCAGGTTGGTAGAGTCTCGTGGATCGGTACGGGGACGCCTGTACTTATTCTCGGGAGGCTGCAAACCTTTTAGGAAAAGTTTCTATTCTTGGAATTCTTGTCGTGCGATTTCTTTTGACTTGAACTGAACTTTGACATTCTATTCTCTCGTAGATGGCAAGAACTCGAGCTTCCGGACGGGGAGGACGACCACCACTGCCACCTGCTAAAGGCCGTGGACGCGGCCGTGATCTTGGCGGAGGTCGGGCAGCTGATGCAGTACCAGCTGACCCACAGCCCCTAGTTGCAGAGGTGCCGGCAGCACCAGTTCAGGCACCAGCTGTGCCCATTGTCATTCCGGGTCTACAGGAGACCCTATCTCAGATACTAGCAGTCTGCACTGGCCTAGCACAGGCGGTTTCAGTTACTACTACAACAGCTGCATCAGGGACCGGGGATGGTCATCAGACCCTCGCAGCACGCACTCTAGAGCCAGCAGTGCAGGGCTTGCAGACACTAGAGGCTCCTCCAATTCAACATGTGGTTCCGGTTCAGCCAGTAGATCAGGTTCAGGGGGATAGGGTCCTAGCTATGACGGACAATGAGCAGCGTCGTCTCGAGAGGTTCACCAGGTTATCTCCTCTAGTGTTCACTGGTGCTCCGGGCGAGGACGCCCGAGGGTTTCTGGACAAGTGTCCTCGGATGCTTCGTACGGCAGGGATCGTGGAGTCCAGTGGGGGTATCTTTCACTACCTTCCAGTTTTAGGGGCCAGCCTTCGCTTGGTGGGAGGCTTATGAGCGCCGCAGGCCAGCAGAGGCAGCACCACTACTATGGCCAGAGTTCTCAACCATGTTCTTGGAGAAGTAGGTGCCTCGATCTCAGAGGGAGGAGATGCGCAGGCAGTTTGAGGGTCTCCGTCAGGGGGACATGTCAGTGTCACAGTATGAGATCAGGTTTACAGAGTTGTCTAAGTATGCACCATGGTTGGTTCCTTCCGACAGAGAGAGGATTGGACGCTTTGTGGACAGCCTCATTTATCCCATTCGTATTCTGATAACTCGGGAGAGGGTTTTGAGTTGTACATTTGAGGATGCTGTGGATATTGCTCGCGACATAGAGACATATCGTCACAGAGCGGGATGAGAGGGAGGCCAAGAGACCTCGAGGTACAGCTAGTTCCAGTGGTACTTAGACCAGAGGCTAGAGTCAGCAGAGCCGAGGTCGCTCTTTCACATCTTCGCAGTCGGGTCACTCCGATCATCGCAGATGGTCTTCTAGACAGGGTTATCATGGTTCGCACCAGAGCCAGCCATCTCTCAGTGCCATGCCAGCTCAGAGTTCTTCACAGGCCCCATCCGCTCAGGGTTCGTCTCGGCCTAGTTCATTGGCTGGCCACTCCAGCGCCAGGGGTCCTTATCAGTCTCAGTACCCAGCACCGGGGAGTTGCTACGAGTGCGGAGAGTTTGGGCACCACCGTAGGGAGTGTCCCCGTCTTGTTTCCAGATCTTATCAGCAGAGGGGGCAGCCCTCGTCATCTGGTCCTTCTACTTCAGCACCCGCCCCACCAGCTAGGGGTGAGGGTCAGACAGCTAGGGGTCGCTCTCGAGGGGGAGGCCGATCAGGCGGACAGGCTAGATGCTATGCTCTCCAGGGCCGATCTGAGGCCGTTGCTTCTTTTTTTTAACCTCTCCCAAATTAGAAGGATCTATAGTGTTTCCACACTTTCCCTCCATGATGACTCGAACCCAGGACCTGACGGTCGTAGGTGGAGGTGCTTACCAACTGAGAAAGCCTCACTTGTCACAAGTATTATTTCAGTCTGCCACAGAGATACCTCTATGTTCTTTGATCCTGGTTCTACTTATTCTTATGTGTCTACATATTTTGCTCCCTATTTGGGCATGACCCGAGGGTGTCTTGAGCTGCTAGTGCATGTATCTACCTGGTAGGGGATACTATTGTTGTGGACCACGTATACCGGTCCTGTTTGGTCACTATTGGGGGTCCGGAGACCCGAGTGGACATGTTGCTTCTCAGAATGATTGATTTTGATGTTATATTGGGCATGGATTGGCTATCTCCCTATCATGCTATCCTGGACTGTCATGCTAAGACGGTCACCTTGGCTATGCCGGGTATTCAGAGAATTGAGTGGCGAGGCACGACTGAGTATGTACCTAGCAGGGTAATATCTTTCCTCAAGGCCAAACGAATGGTTGGGAAGGGATGTCTCTCTTATTTAGCATTTGTGCGGGAGGTCGAGGCCTAGACTCCCAGTATTGATTCTGTTCTCATTGTGTGGGACTTTCCTGATGTGTTTCCCTCAGACCTGCCGGGCATGCCGCCGGACAGGGATATTGATTTTGGGATCAATTTGGTGCCATGCACTTAGCCTATTTCTATTCCTCCATATCGGATGGCACCAGCTAAGCTGAAGGAATTGAAGGAGCAACTCCAGGAACTCCTAGAAAGGGGTCCATTCGGCCGACAGTGTCGTCATGAGGTGAACCGGTCATGTTTGTTAAGAAGAAGGATGGATCCATGAGGATGTGTGTTGACTACAGGCAGCTGAACAAAGTTACAGTGAAGAATAAGTATCCTCTGCCTCGTATTAATGATTTATTTGATCAGCTCCAGGGAGCTAGGGTATTCTCGAAGATTGACCTTCGTTCAGGCTACCATCAGCTGAAGATTAGAGAGTCCGACATTATGAAGACCGCATTCAGGACCAGATATGGTCACTATGAGTTCCTGGTGATGTCTTTTGGGTTGACCAACGCCCCGGCAGCATTTATGCATCTGATGAACAGTGTGTTCAGGCCCTATCTGGATTCATTTGTGATTGTGTTCATTGATGACATTCTAGTCTACTCTCGTAGCTAGGAGGAGCATGCTCGACACTTGAGTATTGTGTTACAGAGATTGAGAGAAGAGAAGCTGTATGCCAGGTTCTCCAAATGTGAGTTCTAGCTTGAGTCGGTGGCATTCTTAGGGCACGTGGTGTCCCGTGATGGTATTCAGGCGGATCCGAGGAAGGTCGAGGCAGTGTAGAGTTGGCCCAGACCGACCTCAGTTACTGAGATCCGTAGCTTTCTAGGATTGGCAGGGTATTATCGCCGATTCGTTCAGGGATTCTCTTCTATTACTTCACCCTTGACTAGATTGACTTAGAAGGGTGTTCCTTTCATATGGTCCGAGGAGTGCGAGGAGAGCTTTCAGAAGCTCAAGACAGCACTGACCACAGCTCCAGTCTTTGATTCTTCCGTCAGCTTCAGATCCTTATACTGTGTATTGTGATGCCTCAGGAGTTGGAATTGGTTGTGTGTTGATGCAGGAGGGTAGGGTCATTGCTTATGCTTCTCGTCGGTTGAAGCCCCATGAGAAGAACTACCCTGTTCATGATTTGGAGCTAGCAACCATAGTTCACGCTTTGAAGATTTGGAGGCATTACCTGTATGGTGTCTCATGTGAGGTGTACACGGATCATCGCAGTCTTCAGCACTTATTCGGACAGAAGGACCTTAATTTGAGACAGCGGAGGTGGCTGGAGTTGCTTAAGGATTATGACATCACTATCTTGTATCACCCGGGAAGGCCAATGTTGTGGCTGATGCTTTGAGTCGGAAGGCGGTCGGTATGGGCAGCCTAGCTTACATCCCAGTTGGGGAGAGGCCATTTGCTTATGATGTTCAGGCCCTAGCCAATCGGCTAGTGAGCTTAGATATTTCGGAGCCGAGTCGAGTGTTGGCTTGTGTTGTTTCTCGATCTTCCTTATATGATCGCATCAGGGAGCGACAGTATGATGACCCACATTTGCTTTTCCTTAAGGATAAAGTGCAGCATAATGATGCTAGAGATGTGACTGTCGACAGTGATGGTGTTCTGAGGATGCAGGGCCGTATATGCGTGCCCAATAAAGATGGTTTGCGGGAGTTGATACTTGAGGAGGCACACAGTTCGCGGTACTCTATTCACCCAGGTGCCGCGAAGATGTACCAGGACTTGAGACAGCACTACTGGTGGAGGAGAATGAAGATTGATATTGTTAGGCATGTGGATAAGTGCCTCAATTGCCAGCAGGTCAAGTATGAGCATCAGAGACCGGGTGGTGTTCTTCAGGGTATGGTCATTCCCGAGTGGAAATGGGAGAGGTTCACCATGGAATTTTTCACTGGACTCCCTCAGATAGCGAGGAAGTTTGATTCTGTATGGGTGATTGTTGATCGGCTGAATAAGTTCGCACATTTCATCCTAGTTTGTACTACTTACTCATCGGAGCGGTTGGCAGTGATCTTTATTCGGGAGATTGTCAGGTTGCATGGGGTCCAAGTGTCTATCATATCTGACAGAGGCACTCTGTTCACTTCTCAGTTTTAGAGAGCATTTCAGCGAGAGATGGGTACGCGGGTTGAGTTGAGCACCGCATTTCACCCCCAGACAGACGGGCAGTCTGAGCGCACTATTCAGATCCTGGAGGATATGTTGCGAGCATGTGTGATTGACTTTGGTGGTTCGTAGGATGAGTTCTTTCCACTTGCTGAGTTTGCCTACAACAACAGTTATCAGTCGAGCATTCAGAAGGCCCCGTACGAGGCATTGTATGGCAGACGGTGTAGATCTCCCGTAGGATGGTTTGATCCTGGTGAGGATAGATTGATAGGGACTGAGTTAGTTTAGGATGCTCTAGATAGAGCAAAGTTGATCTAGGAGAGGCTTCGCACAGCACAGTCTCGCCAGAAGAGTTATGCAGACCGTAGGGTTCGAGAGTTGTCTTTCATGGTTGGTGATAGGGTGTTGCTGAAGGTTTCACCCATGAAGGGTGTCATGAGATTCGGGGAGAAGGGGTAGCTGAGTCCCAGGTACATTGGTCCTTTTGAGATACTCAGGAGAGTTGGAGAGGTGGCATATGAGTTGGCTTTGCCACCCAGTTTATCCAGCGTTCATCTAGTATTCCATGTGTCTATCTCCGGAATTACATCGGGGATCCGTCTCATGTATTAGACTTCAGTACCATTCAGCTTGATGGTGATCTATCTTATGATGTGGAGCCAGTGGCTATCCTGGGTAGACAGGTTCGAAAGTTGAGGTACAAGGAGATTGCTTTAGTCAAGGTACAGTGGAGAGGTCGGCCCGTGGAGGAGGCTACTTGGGAGGCCGAGCAGGAGATGCGGAGCAGATATTCCCACCTATTTGAGTCTCCAGGTATGTTTCTCGACCCGCTCGAGGACGAGCGTTTTCTTAAGTTGGGGAGAATGTGACGACCCGGCCCGTCATCATGCGAGTTATCACCCCGTTATCCCAGTTAGGTGCTTGTTGATGTTGTAATATACATGTTGGGTAAGTTTGAGTCAATCCGGGTTGAGTTTGGTTGAAATTGAGACAAATAGTCTCTTAGAAGAAGGAATAGTTGAGAAAAGTCAGTTGGATGCTGACTTGTGAGTTAAAGAGCTCGGAATCGAATTCTGATGATTCGGTCAACTCCGGGAGGTCATTTATGAGCTAAGAGAGCGGGCGGAAGTGGATTTGGAGGTCATGTGTAGTTTTAGGCTTGAATTGGCTAAAGTTGAATTTTGGTGATATCCGATCGATAGGTGAGATTTTGATCCGGGAGTCGGAATGGAATTCTGACAGTTACAGTAGCTCCGTTAGGTGATTTTGGATGTGCCTGCAAAATATCAGGTCATTCGAAGGTCGTTTGGTCGGGTTTTTGGTCAAATGTCGGTTTCGGAAGTTTGAATGAAAACTTAGGCTTGAATTTGCTTGGATTCGGTGTTTTCCATGTTTGAGGGCGTGTTTTTACGATTGGAACAAGTTTGTATCGTGTTATGGAGTATATTTATGGCTTTCGTTGGGGTCGCGGGGGGCCCGGGGTGAATTCGGGAGGTTAAACGGGAGAAAAATATGGAAATTGCAGGTTGAGGATTTGCTGGTTCTGTTGTATTCGCTCATGCGGATTTGGGACCGCAGGAGCAGGACCACAGAAGCAGAATTTGGACAGTAGATGCGAAAGGGGGCTTGGCCAGGAGGTTCCGCAGAAGCGGATGACGAGTCGGAGGAGCGGACTCGCTTCTGCGAGTCCTAGGTCGTAGAAGCGGAAAGGCGGGCGACTGGGGAGAATCGCTGGTACGGAGGCTTGTTCGCAGGAGCGGTCTCGCAGGTGCGAGACCTGGGCCGCAGAAGCGGAACTGGGCGGCTTGGTGTGATCTCGCAGAAGCGACCATTTGGTCGCAGAGGCGGCCTCGCAGAGGCGGCCTCGCAGAGGCGTATTTTTGTCCGCAGAAGCGGAAATCGGGCCTGTGTTAAAAATAACAGAAGGGTTAATTTCAGAAGTTGTGAAAAACATTTAAGCTCGGTTTAGAGAGGATAATTGGGGGATTTGGACGAGATATTGTTGGGAGATCATCAGGTTATCATCGGAGGTGAGTTTTATGGTTCCTTTACGCGTTTTTATCTTGAAATCCTCCTTTATTTCACGGAAATTGGATCAAATTGTGAGGAAATTTAGCCTTAGTTAGGGTTTTGGTAAATTGCCGATTTTAGTGGGCAAATGGAGTCCGAATTTGGTAAATTTTATATGCCTAGACTCGTATTGAGACGAGAGTTCCGAATATATAACTTTTATTAATTTTCGAGAAGCATACCAAAAGTTAGGTTTTGACAACTTTGTGGGTTTAGATGCAATTTGGGTTATTTCGAATGGGTTACGTGAATTTAGCATATATTGATGTATTATCATTGATTTTGAGCAGATTTGGCAATCGAGGAGATTGATTTGCAAGGCAAGCGCAAGCCGGATTGAAGCTTCTACTGGTTCGAGGTGAGTGGTAGTAGTAAATAGTGTACTGAGGGTTGGAAACCCCGTACTAGCACTTCACAGTGCTATGTTGAGATGAGATATGCGTCTTGTGATGGGCGTGGTGGCATTGTGATTGGGGGTTCGGACTTGGTCCTTCCTGGATTATAGAATACTGTGTATTATGTCTGATAATGAGATTATAACCGTGTAATTGGGCTAATAGACATGTTCAGGGCCTTGTGCCGATCTGTAGAGCATTAGGGAACCTGTAGAGCTAGGTGACCCTTATATCGTGTTGGAAACTTACACTCAGCCGTAAAACTAGTTGAATAGCATACAAAAAGCCAGTACTAGACGTGTACTGTGAGAGATAGACTACTTAGAGTGTATGTTCCTTGATTTAGCTGAGTGGGCCTGGAGGGCCAATCCTATACTAATTGGGACAAGGTCGAGAACCCGTTGCGTGGTATTATATATATATACCCATGTTCGATCGGGCTGCACGCCGCAGCAGTATAGTATATATATATATATATATATATATATATATATATATATATATATATATATATATATACATATATATATATATATATATATATATATACACACATATATATATATATATGTATATATATATTGGATCGGAGGGCTGCACGCCGCAGCAGTATAGTTATATATGTATATATATATATATACATATATATATATATATATATGTATATATATATTGGATCGGACTGCACGCCGCAGTAATATATGTGTTGGAGCGGGCTGCACGCCGCAGTATCATAGCGCTTGGGCTAAGGGAGCCCCTTCGAAGTCTGTATACACCCCCAGTGAGCGCCGTCGACGTTAAATGCAGCGGGCCGCGTGCCGTAGCGGTATATGTATTGGAGCGGGCTGCACGCCGCAGCATTATACCTATCCATATCCTTATACTTACTTAAATACTTATACATTATAGGCATATGTATATATCTTCATACGTTGATATGGTTGTACACCGTGGTGGTACGAGTGAGGATTTAGTTAGTGTGGGACTTTGATGAGATAAATAAGGACTGGTGATCGGAGTACTTACTATAGTTATGACAAACCTGTGAAGGTTGCCTTAGAACTGTTTAGTGATAGCACATGAGTTCTTGCTTTCAGTTATTGTTTATTATTGTTACTCACTGAGTTGAAATATACTCACCCCACTCCCCTTCACTTTCTGTGTAGATCCACAGGTGCCCGAGAGCAGTTGAGATATTGTAGCTGCCGATCATCATCTACTTTTGCGGAGACTACGAGGTAGCTGCCAGCGTCCGCAGAGCCTGTTTTCTCCTTCCTTATCATCTGGTTGTTTTCATTTTATCTTGACTTGTTTGTATTAGGATGTTATTCTGTAGAGGCTCAGTCTCGTGACACCACGATATGGTTGGGACCGTATTTTGTATGCTTTTACTATCTCGCTTATCATCTGATATGATCATTTGTTGTTTAAGTTTAATTTGATTAATTGGAATTAGTAATTGGCTGGGTTAAGAGCTTATATGGTCGGGCTTGCCTTGCATTGTGTTGGGCACCAACACGACCGGGGTTTGGGTCGTGACAAACTAATATCATGGTGCGGCAAAAATCCCATATGGTAACAAAATGTTTCTAAAATTAATTACTAAAAATGGGTATGTGAGTAAAGATGTGTCATGTTAAGCGTAATCATATTTGGGTAAAGATTTAAAGGCTGATATTTGAAGGCCTATTTGAATAATTTCTAGGAAAAAGTATTCCCTTTCACGGTAATGGACAAACTATTGGGTTTTCGAGATTATAGTGAGTAAGAAATGTTCATGATGAGTTGTAAATTACAGATTGGGAGTAATGTAATACTAGACCGATATATGAATGAAATAATATTCATATTATAGTTAGTAATTGATATACTGTATTGAGATATGACTTATGTGTATTGGCTTATGACTTATGTGGAGTAAACGGATATAATCATTTTACAATCATACTAGTACGTGTATTAGGAAACGACCTGATACTCTTCTTTAGGTAATGCATGCTAAAATGGACACTTTCCCCATAATTGATTATGGGGATGGTAATGATCTCAGTAAGGGATGAAATTTGGTTGTATTAGCTTATTTGGATGAGAATTCTCGTATCCGGTTTAGTTGGAGACCATTTACCGAAAGAAGCAAATGGTGAGAATTGTTGTGCTCATCCTGCACATTTATTAAAGGCGATTTAAACTCGTATTATTTGACTCAAAAATAAAATATTTTTTCAAAGAAAAATTTTCTTCATTTTTCTTCAAAAGAATCCCTATTTGTGAACTCAACCTGTGATCCAAGACAGTGACACCGAGAATATCACGCAGAATCCTTTACCTGTAAGTCATGATGCACACTTTGTGGGAATGATGCCTAGTGACAGGGAGCACGTGAATCCTCCTTGGAATGTATTGACTAAAACTGAAAATGTTGAAGCAAGTAGTGGCGTTGGTAACATTGATGCGAAACTGAGTGGCTAAGATGTCGTAGGACGTTTTCATGGGGAGATGATCACTACAGTGGGCATCGGCCTTGGTTGCTGCCCCAAATGACGGTATTACCGGACCTACAATCGTAAGCAACGCCTCATACGGGGCCATCTCAGCTAGAAAATTGGGAATATTCACAAATGAGGTCAATTGTATTAGCCCGTTTAGTCTCATTTACTTATTGCATGCTAATACCCTAGCTTAGCGCATACACAATGATATTTGAAAGCTTTGTCTTCTTTCAATCCATTTAAGCTCCTACTAAGATATTCCATGATAATTGCAAATAGAAATGGGGATATCGGATAAGGAAAGGAGGGCATAATTTGAAAAGAAGGAAGGCATAATTTGAAATCAGAAGGTATTCTTAACAAGGACACATAAATAGGATAATGGTAAAAGAATACTCAAGTCTTTTCCATTCTCGCCATGAGAACTTTTATCAGTTAGGGATGTAAACATTTACAACGAATATTGCGGATTAGTCAAATGAAAGGGGCATCAGTCAATAATATTTGAAGGAATTATCCAATACAATCAAATAAGTAGATATGGTTTAATTCCTATTGTTGGGTAAAATCTACATCCGCCATTGGTATATGATCACGGACATAACATTTGCATCTATCCATGATTATTCAGAATGTCGTATTACTATTGGTTAATACAACTCCTTAAATGTATATCATCTGATTTTAGACCTTTAGGACTGGCCTCCAATTGATATGAATTAAGTAATTAATGAGGGCCCTATTTTCAAATTACTGAAGAAAGATGCTGCAGTAAAATGGACTGACGATTGTCAAGCTGCATTTGATAAAATCAAGGAATATCTGACCAATCCGCCTATATTGGTTCCTCCAAAACTCGGAAGGCCCTTGATCCTTTATTTGACTGTATTGGATAATTCCTTCGGCTGTGTACTGGGGAAGCATGATGAAACGGGGAAGAAGGAGCAAACAATTTACTACCTCAGTAACAAATTTACATCTTACGAGGTAAAGTACACTCTGTTAGAAAGAACATGTTGTGCTTTGACATGGGTGGCGCAGAAGCTGGAACATTACCTGTCGGCTTACACCACTTATCTCATATCACGTTTGGACCCACTAAAGTACATCTTTTAGAAGCCTATGCCCACAGAAAGGCTTGCTAAATGGCAAATTCTACTCACAGCGTTTGATATTATTTATGTAACCCACATTGCGATGAAAGCACAAGCAGTTGCCGATCACTTAGCAGAAAATCCATTCGATAAAGAATATGAACCACTGAAAACATATTTCCCTGATGAGGAGACGATGAATATTGGAGAATTAGAACAAGACGAAAAGTCGGGCTGGAAATTATACTTTGATGGGGCTGTCAATAGCAAAGGAGTTGGAATTGGAGCAGTGCTCATCTCAGAAACGGGTCAATAACAACGACTATGTAGATATGAAAATGCGTCGCCACAAAAATCCGTAACTGGACATCTTCTTTTGGATTTTTTTCTTCTGTTCTTTATTCTGGATTGAGACTCAACTGGTAGGTTATCTCGATCTTTGCGTCCCGGGGTCAAACCTGCTTAGACAACAAAACAAACAAACGAACAATTTTTTTTGCCCAGTTTCACTAGAAAAATTTCGTGAGTTAGTCGTGACACAGAAAGTAATTAAAAAGACTCTTCGGTATTGGCCAAGATAATCTCAATTTTTTTAAATCTGGTTTTGAAAATAAATGCTCCACTGTTTTCTGGCCGGGATATTTTGAAAAAGGGGCTCCACAGCTTTCTGGCTAGAAGATTCTGAAAAAGACTCCACGGTTTTCTGGACGGGATATTTTGAAAATAAGGGAGTCCACAACTTTCTGGCTGGGAGATTCTCGGTTTTCTGACCGAGATACTCTGAAAAGAAATGCTCCAGGGTTTTCTGGCCGGGAGATCTTCGGTTTTCTGACCGGAATTTTTTAAAAGAAATGCTCCATGGCTTTCTGGCCAGGAGATCCTCAGTTTTCTGACCCAGATTTTTTAAAAGAAATGCTCCATGGCTTTTTGGCCAGTAGATCCTCGGTTTTCTGGCCGGGATTTTTGGCAGAAATGCTTAACGATTTTCTGTCCGGAAGATCCTCGGTTTTCTGGCCGGGATTTTTGAAAGAAATGCTTCACGATTTTCTGGCCAAGAGATTATTGATTGATAGTATTCCTCTTATGTAATCACCATAACATTAGTCCATTGGACTAATACGATTGTAGTTAGTAATTGACCGTGAATGAATATTATTTCATTCATATACTAGGACGCATTGGCCTACGACAACCACATAAGTCCCGATTCAAAAGATTTGAATATGTTCCAGGACATAAATATGTTATTACTGGTGTCATACCTCCCTCTTTTTCACTATACCATTGTTTACTACTACACCCCGTGAAGAGATATAATAATAATCAGGGAAGGAGTTTTTCTACTTAAAGGACAGTCGGAACGGGATTTGTTTATGAAATTTTAGAGTCACCACTTGGGAAATAATAGTGTCCCAAGTCACCGGTTTAATCCCGAACCGAGGAAATTTTTGACTCTATCTTACAGTCTGCGAAACTAGAAATCCGGATAAGGAATTCTGTTAACCCGGGAGAAGGTGTTAGGCACTCCCGGATTCCGTGGTTCTAGCACGGTCGCTCAACTGCCGTATTTGTTTTTATCTAATTTCTTTATATATTTCAATTATGTGCTTTTAATGTTCCACTTTTCAATTTTATAAGAATTGCAACGTCGTGAAAATGTATTTCGGGGCACACCATACCAGTACGCCTATGGCCTTTAACACATTCCGACTTCGTTGAGAGTAGGATTGGGTCTCACAAATGTGCACCCGTATTTGAGAATGTAATATTATTATAAATCGCGCCTAAAGTTTCTACGTTTTGATTGTATTTTTGAAAGACCGTGAAATTAGCTAAACGGTCCTTCCGAGTCTAGAATTTTTATAACAATGATCGAGGATCCCGTGCATTTATTCTCTAACGAGGCTCATCTCGTTTATTTTTTAAAGGTCATATCTAAATTGACTAAATTTTCTATTGTTTTGTTTTTGTATCAAAAAAGAAAGAAAAGTTCTAATTGATTTCCAAATGATTTTCACAATGGGAATTACGCAAGCCCAAATTAGCATGTTGTCAACCATCAATTTTGTTTAGGCCCAAACAGAGAAAAACAATACTAGAACTCTTATTTGATTGGGCCTATTAATAACGTAACTGGGCCCATCGTTAAGCTACTAATGTGTCGTTTATTGCAACTTGTCACGACCCAAACCCTGGTCGTGATGGCGCCCAACACAATGCTAGGCAAGCCCGACCACATTATCCCTTTAGCCAGCCAATTATTAAATAAATTACACTTAAACAGTAGTTAGTCATAGCAGGTGATAACCGAAACGTCAAAACATACAAAATACGGTCCCAAACATATCGTGGTGTCACGAGACTGAGCCTCTACGGAATAGCATCCTAATACAACCAAGTCTAGACAAATAGGAAATCAACAAGATGATAAAGAAGGAGAAAACAAGCTCTGCGGACGCTGGCAGCTACCTCGTAATCTCCGCAAAAGTAGATATGGATCAACAGCTAAAATGTCTCAACTGCTCTCGGGCACCTGTGGATCTGCACCAAAAAGTGCAGGGGAGTGGGGTGAGTATATTTCAACTCAGTGAGTAACAATAATAAATAATAACTGAAAGTAAGAACTCCTGTGCTATCACTTAGTAGTTCTAAGGCAATCCTCACAGGAACGTCATCACTGTAGTAAGTACTCTGATCTCCAGTCCACATCTATCTCTATAAGATCCCACACTGATCAAACCCTCGCTCGTACCCCTACGGTGTACGGCCATCTCAATACATGAAGACACATAGCTATGTCTATAAGGTATAAGTATTTAAGTAGGTAATAGGATATGAATAAGTATAATGCTGCGGCGTGCAGCCCGCTCCAATACATATACCGCTGCGGCGCGCAGCCCGCTCCATTTAACGTCGACGGCGCTCACTGGGGGTGTATACGGACTTCGGAGGGGCTCCCTAGGCCCAAGCGCTATGGTGCTATGGCGTGCAGCCAGGTCCACCATATATCACTGCGGCGTGCAGTCCGATCCAACATATATACTGCTGATTATACTGCTGCGGCGTGCAGCCCGATCCCATGATATACACCAGCGCTCACTGAGAATGTGTGCGGACTCGGACTCCGAAGGGGCTCCTACAGCCCAAGCGCAATAATACTGCGGCGTGCAGTCCGTTCCACATGTATATCACTGCGGCGTGTAGTCCAATCCACATATACATTACTGCGACGTGCAGTCTGATCCAATACATATAGTGCTGCGGCGCGCAGCCCGATCCAATATAGGTACATATATAATAACTCATAGTGGGTCCTCGACCCTATCCCTGTCAGTATAGACTTGGCCTCTCAGGCCCAATATAATATCTCATAGTGGGTCCTCGACCCTATCTCAGTCGGTAGAACAGGGAATTCCACCCTAGATAATCTTTCTATCTGTACACATCTAGTACAGGCTCATATTATGCTATGCAGCTAGAGCTATGGCTGAGTGTATATTTCCAACACGATGTAAAGGTCACCTAGCTCTATAGGTTCCCTAATGCTCTACAGATCGGCACAAGGCCCCAAACATGGCTATTAGCCCAATGGTACGGTTATAACTTCATTAACAGTTGTACAACACAGTATTCTATTAGCCGGGAAGGACTAAGTCCGAACCCCCTATCACAATGTCACCACGCCCGTCATAGAACGCGTGTCTCATCTCAATATAGCACTGTAAAGTGCTAGTACGGGGTTTCAAACCCTCAGTGCATTGTTTACTACTACCACTCACCTCGATCCGGTAGAAGCTTCAATCCGCCTTGCGCTTGCCTCGCAATTCAATCTCCTCGGATGACAACTCTGTTCAAAATCATAGAGAATGCATCAATATACGCTAATTTCACGAAATTCATTCGAAATAACCCAATTTATATCAAAACCCACAAGTTGTCAAAACCCGACTTTTGGTACACTTGTCGAAAAATTACAAAAATTACATATTCGGAATCCTCATCTCGATACGAGTCTAGGCATATAAAATTTTCCAAAATCGGACTTCATTTGCCCACTCAAATCAGTGTTTTTCTTCAATTTAGGCTTAGGGCTCAAACCCACCTTAAATCTTCCATTTACAGGGATTTAACCAAGGATTTCATGTTAAAATGATGTAATTAAGCCACAAAACTTACCTCCAACGAATCCCCGATGAATTACCAGCAATTCCCGTGAGTTTCTCTCTCTAGAACTCAAAAATGGAGGTTTCATGAATGAAACCCGTAGCCCCTCTGTTCTGTGATTAAATTCTCTGCCAGACGAATTAACCCTACGCGATCGCAGCCTTTGGCACGCGATCGCGATGCACAAATTTTGGGCGGCCTAATTTTCCTCTACGCGATCGCGTGATCCTCGACGCGATCGCAGTGAACAATTCAGTGACCCTACGCGATCGCAAACGAACTAACGCGATCGCAGTGAACAAACTCGGCCGGCTCCCAGATTAACCTACGCGATCGCGACACACGACACGCGATCGCACTGCTTCCGACCAAATACCCTACGCGATCGCATAAAACCTCACGCGATCGCAATGCTCCAACCTTCAGACTTACGCGATCGCAGGCTTTGCTTCGCGATCGCAGAGCTCAGGATTTCTCCCTTACGCGATCGCATGGCCATCTCCGCGATCGCGAAGAACAAAATTTTTCTGCGATTATTGCAGCAGAACAGCAGTGCCTTTTGGCACAAATTGGTCCGTTTGGACCCCCGAATCCATCCCGAGGCCCCCGGGACCCCAACGAAAACCACCAACATACTCCAAAACACGATACGAACTTATTCCAACCATAAAAACACCATACTAAACATCAAAATCACCAATTACACACGGATTCAAGCCTAAATTTCTTAAAACTTTCCGAATTACACATTCGATCGAAAACCCGACCAAACGATGTCCGAATGACCTGAAATTTTGCAGGCACATCCAAAATCACCTAACGGAGCTACTGCAACTGTCGGAATTCCATTTCGACCCCCGGATCAAAATCTCACCTACCGTTCGGATTTCGCCAAAATTCAACCTTAGCCAATTCAAGCCTATTTCTACACCGGACCTCCGAATTAAATTCCGATCGCTCTCCTAGCTCACAAATGACCTCCCGGAGCTGACCGAATCATCAGAATTCGATTCCGAGCTCTCTAACTAAATAGTCAACTCCAGGTTGACTTTCCTTATTCAAGTTTCATTCAAAAAGGCTATATGCCTCCTTTTCAATCCAATTCACTCCTAATTCCCCCGATAGACTCTAACACTCATATAAAAGCATGAATTATGTAATTACAACATAACGGGGTGGTAATTCCCGTGACGACGGGCCGGGTCGTCACATTCTCCCCTCTTAAGCAAACGCTCGTCCTCGAGCGGGTCAAGAAACATACCTGAAGTCTCAAATAGCTGAGGGTATCTGCTCCGCATCTCCTGCTCGACCTCCCAAGTAGCCTCCTCCATGGGCCGACCTCTCCACTGCACCTTAACTGCTGCAATCTCCTTCGACCTCAATTTTCTCACCTGACGACCCAAAATAGCAATAGGCTCCACATCATAGGACAGATCACCATCAAGCTGGATGGTACCGAAGTCTAATACATGAGACGGATCTCCAATGTACTTCCGGAGCATAGACACATGGAATACCGGATGAACGCTGGATAAACTGGGTGGCAAGGCTAACTCATATGCCACCTCTCCAACTCTCCTGAGTATCTCAAAAGGACCAATATACCTGGGACTCAGCTTCCCTTTCCTTCCGAACCTCATGACACCCTTCATGGGTGAAATCTTCAACAATACTCTGTCTCCAACCATGAAAGACAACTCTCGAACTCTACGGTCCGCATAACTCTTTTGACGAGACTGTGTTGTACGAAGCCTCTCCTGGATCAACTTTGCTCTATCCAGAGCATCCTGGACTAACTCAGTCCCTATCAATCTAACCTCACCAGGCTCAAACCATCCCACGGGGGATCTACACCGTCCGCCATACAATGCCTCGTACGGGGCCATCTGAATACTCGACTGGTAGCTGTTGTTGTAGGCAAACTCAGCAAGTGGTAAGAATTCATCCCAAGAACCACCAAAATCAATCACACATGCCCGTAACATATCCTCCAGGATCTGAATAGTACGCTCAGACTGCCCGTCTGTCTGGGGGTGAAATGCTGTACTCAACTCAACCCTCGTACCCATCTCTCGCTGAAATGCTCTCCAAAACTGAGAAGTGAACTGAGTGCCTCTGTCAGATATAATAGACACTGGGACCCCATGCAACCTGACAATCTCCCGAATAAAGATCGATGCCAACCGCTCCGATGAGTAAGTAGTACTAACTGGGATGAAATGTGCGGACTTAGTCAGCCGATCAACAATCACCCATACAGAATCAAACTTTCTCGCTGTCCGAGGGAGCCCAGTAACAAAATCCATGGTGATCCTCTCCCATTTCCACTCGGGAATAACCATACGGTGAAGAACACCGCCCGGTCTCTGATGCTCATATTTGACCTGCTGGCAATTGAGGCACTTAGCTACATGCCTAACAATATCCATCTTCATTCTCCTCCACCAGTAGTGTTGTCTCAAGTCTTGGTACATCTTTGCGGCACCTGGTGAATAGAGTACCGCGAACCGTGTGCCTCCTCAAGTATCAACTCCCGCAAACCATCAACATTGGGCACGCATATACAGCCCTGCATCCTTAGAACACCACCACTGTCGATAGTCACATCTCTGACATCATTATGCTGTACTCTGTCCTTAAGGACAAGCAAATGTGGGTCATCATACTGTCGCTCTCTGATGCGATCATATAAGGAAGATCGAGAAGCAATACAAGCCAACACTCGACTCGGCTCCGATATATCTAATCTCACTAGCCGATTGGCTAGGGCCTGAACATCATAAGCAAATGGCCTCTCCCCAACTGGGATGAAAGCTAAGCTGCCCATGCTAACCGCCTTCCGACTCAAGGCATCGGCCACCACATTGGCCTTCCCCGGATGATACAAAATAGTGATATCATAGTCCTTAAGCAACTCCAACCACCTCCGCTGTCTCAAATTAAGGTCCTTCTGTCTGAATAAGTGCTGAAGGCTGCGATGATCCGTGAACACCTCACATGAGACACCATACGGGTAATGCCTCCAAATCTTCAAGGCATGAACTATGGCTGCTAGCTCCAAATCATGAACAGGGTAGTTCTTCTCGTGGGGCTTCAATCGACGAGAAGCATAAGCAATGACCCTACCCTCCTGCATCAACACACAACCAATGCCCACTCCTGAGGCATCACAATAGACAGTATAAGAATTTGACGTTGTCGGTAGAATCAAGACTGGTGCTGTGGTCAGTGCTGTCTTGAGCTTCCGAAAGCTCTCCTCGCACTCCTCGGACCATAAGAAAGGAACACCCTTCCGAGTCAATCTAGTCAAGGGTGAAGCAATAGAAGAGAATCCCTGAACGAATCGGCGATAATACCCTGCCAATCCCAGAAAGCTACGGATCTCAGTAACTGAGGTCGGTCTGGGCCAACTCTGCACTACCTCGACCTTCCTCGGATCTACCTGAATACCATCACGGGACACCACGTGCCCTAAGAATGCCACGGACTCAAGCCGGAACTCACATTTGGAGAACTTGGCATATAGCTTCTCCTCTCTCAACCTCTGCAACACAATACTCAAGTGCTGAGCATGCTCCTCCTGGCTACGAGAGTAGACTAGAGTGTCATCAATGAATACGATTACAAATGAAACAAGATAGGGCCTGAACACACTGTTCATCAGATGCATAAATGTTGTTGGGGCGTTGGTCGGCCCAAAAGACATCACAAGGAACTCATAGTGACCATATCTGGTCCTGAATGCAGTCTTCATAATGTCGGACTCTCTAATCTTCAGCTGATGGTAGCCTGAACGAAGATCAATCTTCGAGAATACCCTAGCTCCCTGGAGCTGATCAAATAAATCATCAATACGAGGCAGAGGATACTTATTCTTCACTGTAACTTTGTTCAGCTGCCTGTAGTCAATACACATCCTCATGGATCCATCCTTCTTCTTAACAAACGGGACCGGTGCACCCACGGCGACACACTCGGCCGAATGAACCCCTTATCTAGGAGTTCCTGGAGCTGCTCCTTCAATTCCTTCAACTCAGCTGGTGCCATACGATACGGAGGAATAGAAATAGGCTGAGTGTCCGGCACCAAATCGATACCAAAATCAATATCCCTGTCCGGCGGCATGCCCGGCAGGTCTGAGGGAAACACATCAGGAAAGTCTCGCACAATGGGAACATAATCAATACTGGGAGTCTGGGACTCGACCTCCCGCACAAATGCTAAATAAGAGAGACATCCCTTCCCAACCATTCGTTGGGCCTTGAGGAAAGATATTACCCTGCTAGGTACATACTCGGTCGTGCCTCGCCACTCGATCCTCTGAATGCCCGGCATAGCCAAAGTGACTGTCTTAGCATGACAGTCCAGAATAGCATGACATGGAGATAGCCAGTCCATGCCCAATATAACATCAAAATCAATCATGCTGAGAAGCAACAGGTCTACTCGGGTCTCCAGACCTCCAATAGTGACCAAACGGGACCGGTATACGTGGTCCACAACAATAGTATCCCCTACCGGGGTAGATACATGCACTGGCAACTCAAGACTCCTTCGGGTCGTGCCCAAATGAGGAGCAAAATATGTAGACACATAAGAATAAGTAGAGCCGGGATCAAACAATGCGAGGCATCTCTGTGGCATGCCGAAATAATACTGTAATGACATCGTCGGAAGCAACGGCCTCGGATCGGCCCCTGAAAAGCATAGCATCTAGCTCGACCGCCCGATCGGCCTCCCCCCGAGGGCGACCCCTAGGCTGTCGACCCTCGCCCCTAGGCGGCGGGGCGGGTGCTTGAAGTAGAAGGACCGGATGACGAGGGCTGCCCCTCTGCTGATAAGATCCGGAAACAAGACGGGGACACTCCCTACGGTGGTGCCCAAACTCTCCGCACTCGTAGCAACTCCCCGGTGCTCGGGTGCGGAGACCGATAAGGACCTGCGGCGCCGGAATGGCCGAGTCGATGAACTAGGCCGAGATGAACCACGAGCGGATGGGGCACTGTGAAGAACTACGAGCCGGCATGGCAGCGAGAGCTGGGCGGCTGCGGTGCGAACCATGATAATCCTGTCTAGGAGACCATCCGCGACGATCCGAGCGTCTCGACTGCGAAGACACGAAAGAGCGACCTCGGCTCTCCTGACTCTGGCCTCTGGTCCGAGTGCCACTGGAACTGGCTGCTCCTCGAGGCCTCTTGGCCTCCCTCTCATCTCGCTCCCTGCGACGATCTGTCTCAATGTCGTGAGCAATATCCACGACATCCTCAAATGTACGACTCAAAACCCTCTCCCGAGTCATCGGAATACGAATGGGATAAATGAGGCCGTCCACGAAGCGCCCAATCCTCTCTCTGTCGGAATGAACCAACCACGGTGCATATCCGGACAACTCTGTAAATCTGATCTCATACTCTGACACTGACATGTCCCCCGACGGAGACCCTCAAACTGCCTACGCATCTCCTGTCTCCGAGATCGAGGCACCCATTTCTCCAAGAACATAGTGGAGAACTCCGGCCATGATAGTGGTGCTGCTCCGACTGGCCCTGCGGCGCTCATAAGCCTCCCACCAAGCAAAGGCTGGTCCCCGAAACTGAAAGGTAGTGAAAGATACCCCACCGGACTCCAATATCCCTGCCGTACGAAGCATCCGACGGCGCTTATCCAGAAAACCTTGGGCGTCATCGCCCGGAGACTAATGAACACCGGAGGAGATAACTCGGTGAACCTCTCGAGACGACGCCGCTCATCGTCTCGTCATAGCTGGGACCCTGTCCCCCGAATCGATCTCTGTCGGTCGAACCGGAACCACGAGCTGAGCCGGAGGAGCCTGCGGTGTGCGTATGCCCTGCACTGCTGCGGCTGCGGAGTGCGTGCTGCGGGGGTCCGATGACCACCCCCGATCCCCGATGCAGCTGCTGCAGTAGTAGCTGAAACCGCCTGTGCTAGGCCAGTGCAGACTGCTAGTATCTGAGCCGGGGTCTCCTGTAGACCCGGAATAACAATGGGCACAGCTGGTGCCTGATCTGGTGCTGCTGGCACCTTTGCAACTGGGGGCTGTGGGTCAGCTGGCACTGCCTCAGCTGCCCTAACTCCGCCACGACCACGACCGCGTCCACGGCCTCTAACAGGTGGTAGTGGTGGTCGTCCTCCACGTCCGGATGATCGAGTTCTCGCCATCCGCGAGAGAATAGAATGTCAAAGTTCAGTTCAAGTCAAAAGTAATCGCACGACAAGAATTCCAAGAATTGAAACTTTTCCTAAAAAGGTTTGCAGCCTCCCGAGGATAAGTACAGGCGTCCCCGCACCGATCCACGAGACTCTACCAACCGGCTCATGACTCGCGAGACCTGTTAACCTAGGCTCTGATACCAACTTGTCACGACCCAAACCCTGGTCGTGATGGCGCCCAACACAATGCTAGGCAAGCCCGACCACATTATCCCTTTAGCCAGCCAATTATTAAATAAATTAAACTTAAACAGTAGTTAGTCACAACAGGTGATAACCGAAACGTCAAAACATACAAAATACGGTCCCAAACATATCGTGGTGTCACGAGACTGAGCCTCTACAGAATAGCATCCTAATACAAACAAGTATAGGCAAATAGGAAATCAACAAGATGATAACGAAGGAGAAAACAGGCCCTGCGGACGCTGGCAGCTACCTCGTAGTCTCCGCAAAAGTAGACAAGGATTAGCAGCTACAAAGTCTCAACTGCTCTCGGGCACCTGTGGATCTGCACAGAAAGTGCAGGGGAGTGGGGTGAGTATATTTCAACTCGGTGAGTAACAATAATAAATAATAACTGAAAGTAAGAACTCCTGTGCTATCACCTAGCAGTTCTAAGGCAACCCTCACAGGAACGTCATCACTGTAGTAAGTACTCTGATCTCCAGTCCACATCTATCTCTATAAGATCCCACACTGATCAAACCCTCGCTCGTACCCCTACGGTGTACGGCCATCTCAATATATGAAGACACATAGCTATGTCTATAATGTATAAGTATTTAAGTAGGTAATAGGATATGAATAAGTATAATGCTGCGGCGTGCAGCCCGCTCCAATACATATACCGCTGCGGCGCGCAGCCCGCTCCATTTAACGTCGACGGCGCTCACTGGGGGTGTATACAGACTTCGGAGGGGCTCCCTAGGCCCAAGCGCTATGGTGCTATGGCGTGCAGCCAGGTCCACCATATATCACTGCGGCGTGCAGTCCGATCCAATATATATATACATATATAATTATACTGCTGCGGCGTGTAGCCCGATCCCATGATATACACCAGCGCTCACTGAGAATGTGTGCGGACTCGGACTCCGAAGGGGCTCCTACAGCCCAAGCGCAATAATACTGCGGCGTGCAGTCCGTTCCACATGTATATTACATGTATATATCACATGTATATTACTGCGGCGTGCAGTCCGATCCAAAATAGGTATCTATATACATAATACCTCATAATGGGTCCTCGACCATATCCCAGTCAGTATGTACTTGACCTCTCAGGCCCAATATAATATATCACAATGGGTCCTTGACCCTGTCTCGGTTAATATAGACTTGGCCTTTCGGGCCCAATATAACATCTCATAGTGGGTCCTTGACCCTATCTCATCTCAATCGGTATAGACTTGGCCTTTCAGGCCCACTCAGCTAGAACAGGGAATATCTAGTACAGGCTCATATTATGCTATGCAGCTAGAGCTATGGCTGAGTGTATATTTCCAACACGATGTAAAGGTCACCTAGCTCTATAGGTTCCCTAATGCTCTACAGATCGGCACAAGGCCCCAAACATGGCTATTAGCCCAATGGTACAGTTATAACCTCATTAACAGTTGTACAACACAGTATTCTATTAGCCGGGAAGGACTAAGTCCGAACCCCCTATCACAATGTTACCACGCCCGTCATAGAACGCGTGTCTCATCTCAATATAGCACTGTAAAGTGCTAGTACGGGGTTTCAAACCCTCAGTGCATTGTTTACTACTACCACTCACCTCGATCCGGTAGAAGCTTCAATCCGCCTTGCGCTTGCCTCGCAATTCAATCTCCTCGGATGACAACTCTGTTCAAAATCATAGAGAATGCATCAATATACGCTAATTTCACGAAATTCATTCGAAATAACCCAATTTATATCAAAACCCACAAGTTGTCAAAACCCGACTTTTGGTACACTTGTCGAAAAATTACAAAAATTACATATTCGGAATCCTCATCTCGATACGAGTCTAGGCATATAAAATTTTCCAAAATCGGACTTCATTTGCCCACTCAAATCAGTGTTTTTCTTCAATTTAGGCTTAGGGCTCAAACCCACCTTAAATCTTCCATTTACAAGGATTTAACCAAGGATTTCATGTTAAAATGATGTAATTAAGCCACAAAACTTACCTCCAACGAATCCCCGATGAATTACCAGACAATTCCCGTGAGTTTCTCTCTCTAGAACTCAAAAATGGAGGTTTCATGAATGAAACCCGTAGCCCCTCTGTTCTGTGATTAAATTCTCTGCCAGACGAATTAACCCTACGCGATCGCAGCCTTTGGCACGCGATCGCGATGCACAAATTTTGGGCGGCCTAATTTTCCTCTACGCGATCGCGTGATCCTTGACGCGATCGCAGTGAACAATTCAGTGACCCTACGCGATCGCAAACGAACTAACGCGATCGCAGTGAACAAACTCGGCCGGCTCCCAGATTAACCTACGCGATCGCGACATAAGACACGCGATCGCACTGCTTCCGACCAAATACCCTACGCGATCGCATAAAACCTCACGCGATCGCAATGCTCCAACCTTCAGACTTACGCGATCGCAGGCTTTGCTTCGCGATCGCAGAGCTCAGGATTTCTCCCTTACGCGATCGCATGGCCATCTCCGCGATCGCGGAGAACAAAATTTTTCTGCGATTATTGCAGCAGAACAGCAGTGCCTTTTGGCACAAATTGGTCCGTTTGGACCCCCGAATCCATCCCGAGGCCCCCGGGACCCCAACGAAAACCACCAACATACTCCAAAACACGATACGAACTTATTCCAACCATAAAAACACCATACTAAACATCAAAATCACCAATTACACACGGATTCAAGCCTAAATTTCTTAAAACTTTCCGAATTACACATTCGATCGAAAACCCGACCAAACGATGTCCGAATGACCTGAAATTTTGCAGGCACATCCAAAATCACCTAACGGAGCTACTGCAACTGTCGGAATTCCATTTCGACCCCCGGATCAAAATCTCACCTACCGTTCGGATTTCGCCAAAATTCAACCTTAGCCAATTCAAGCCTATTTCTACACCGGACCTCCGAATTAAATTCCGATCGCTCTCCTAGCTCACAAATGACCTCCCGGAGCTGACCGAATCATCAGAATTCGATTCCGAGCTCTCTAACTAAATAGTCAACTCCAGGTTGACTTTCCTTATTCAAGTTTCATTCAAAAAGGCTATATGCCTCCTTTTCAATCCAATTCACTCCTAATTCCCCCGATAGACTCTAACACTCATATAAAAGCATGAATTATGTAATTACAACATAACGGGGTGGTAATTCCCGTGACGACGGGCCGGGTCGTCACAGCAACATATCTGAAATGTTTTCGTTTTAATCATTATACCTAGTTCTAATTCAAACTGTAATTATCTATTTAAAATTTAAAACTGGAATGCTGTCATTTTAACAATTCTGATTCAACAGACCACGATTAATCAAGTAATTAATTAGTAAAACTAACTTTGAAGTAATAAACTAATAAATGAACCAAATGCTTAATTGTCCCTTTAACTTATCCTAGATTTGATGAATAAAATTTAGATGAAATTAACGGTGTGATGGCACTCGTATGTTTACTGATTATATGTCAAAATCTATATTAATATCGATATGTCAAATTGTCTAGTTAATCATATACGGGATCATTTTTTGTTTATGCTTGTTTCATACTAACAAACTAAACTACAGCTTTCAAAGTGTATTTCAAAAATAGTTTTTGACAAATAATATCAACATTTACAATATTACTACACTGCATCTTAAACTAATTAGTAAACTGTCGATTCCTACAATACAATGTTAAAGTCCATACTTATTCAAATATAGCAGTACAATTAACAGTCCAATTCTAATTACAATTGTCAAGCAATCTAAATTCATAACAAATTTTCTTAAATTGATGGCAATTTACAAACGAAAAACAAACAAAACCAAAAGAGATCAATAAGAGAAAAGGATCAGCACTTCAATTTATTTCCATAAGCCTGAGATTACAAATGTGTACCTGAAAAGTTGAACAAGTCCATTAGATCTAATAGACAACATCAGCTGTACAGGATTTAGCAAACAAGTTCCAACAGTAACAGTCACAGCAACAGATCAATCCAACAGCAATATCAGCGATAGATCACAATCAACAAAGTAGGAGGCAATTTTGACCCGATCAAACTCATTTAAAATCAGTAATGACACCAGAAATATGATCAGCAGCAAGTTGACCACAGAACAGGCTCATCTGTCTCTAATTTATTCATAATTGAATCAGAAAACTACTTGAATGACTCAATAGAAATAGGCAAATCGTTTTTTTTGAATTTTCTGGGTTTTTAAAGCTTAATAGGGTTCCAAAGTTCTTCCTAAGGTTCAAAAAAGTTCTAGGTTCAAAAGTTCTTCCAATTCTGCAGAATTACTGCATATTTATATGCATAAATGGGAGGGAATTTCAGATTTGAATTATTTCTTTATTAACCCTCTAATTTCTAGTTTGTTGCACAACTTAGTGCAAGTGTTTATTTAAAGTTTACACTACAGCCCCTTCTAGAACATTCTAGCTAATTCTACCATATTCAATTTCCTTAGAATTCCTATTGTACCCCTACTTGTGTAGGGAAACTACTGATTTTATCCTTTTTTAATGCTCAAACTGCCCTTAATCATCTATATTTATAACAGTTATACCAATTTATTTCCCAATTGTACCCCTTCTCCTTTTAGTCTTTTTACCATTAAACCATTTCTTATTCCCTATTTTACCCCCACTTCCTAACAGTTATCTTCTAAATCCTGTATTTTACTTGACCAATTTCAGAATTATATTTATCAAATAGTCATAACTAGGTAATTAGTCTAATTAACTAATTGGCCCTTTTAACTAATCAAAATTCAGAACAACCAATAATCGAAATCACATTACAGCAATAGCCAACATCAGGCATTCTTACAAACATAGCCACTTTATGATTAATCATTCAATTAACAAGACTCAGGGGAACAGATTGATAGATGATTGAATCTTGTTAATCCGAATTATTTAATCGTATTTGAATCTGTCAAGTAAGCACCTTAGGTGGATACGAAGCGTGTGATTTTAACTATCGACTTACTTGAACCTATGATTGTTAAAGGCAAATCTTATAATCGAACTAATTACTAATCGAACAGCTATAACCAATCTTTCCTATTGTTAATTATCAGACTTGATTAAACTAAAAGGATAAGAATAATTTAAACACTAATTAATACTAATTAGTCATGACAAAACAGAAACCCAAAATTAATATCAAATCAAAAACCAAGGATATGAACTAACAGTCTGTAATCAAATTTATACATGTCTTTTCCATTACTGCTTTTATTCAAGACTAATTGAAAAAAAAAAATCACAGTGAAAAAAAGTAGAAACACGAAAAGAATTTACTTATAGAAATTAATAGAAATAATGAGAAGAAATAGATTTTGATCAACAAAAGAAAAATCAAAAGCATGCATAAGAAAATAAAATTAAAAGAAGAACTTAGCTTTATTTTCTTTTCTTTCTTTCCTTTGTTTTTCTTTTTCCTTCTTTCTTCTGTTCTCCTTTGTTTCTTCATTTTCTTGATAGTCTTTTCTTGAATCTTTCTTCAGGCAGACTTTGAATCTTGTCTTCAAACAAACTTTGAATCTTGTTTTGAATTTTCCGGCAGCTTTGGGACTTGATACTTTTGTCACAATGTTAGGATGTTAAGAGGAAGAGAGGGTGTGAGTTTTGGGAGTTTTGGAGTGGCGGTGCCGCCGTGGGTGGTGGTGGCAGCACCTAGGGTTTGAGGGTTTTGGGAAGTTGTGGTGGGATTTGTGGAAAACAAATGTGTGATTGGGATTGAGGAGGATAAGGGGAGTCATTTGGGGTTAATCTTGGCCGGAAATGGCGACTTGCTGCCGCCGTGAAAGGTTTCCGGTCGGCGGCGTCTCTACAGAGGTCCGTGAGAGATAGGGGAGTGAAGGAGATGGTTCATATGGATTTTAGGGTTTCTAAAACGAATATACATTTTAACACGTTGGTTTGTATTTTGTGTCACAATTATTATCAGCGGCTTGATTAAACTGAAATTAATGGCTGAGATCAGTGATGCCCTAAAACAGCATCGTTTGGTTAATTGTGGAACTGGACTGGGTATCTCTATTAGGTCTGGGGCTGGGTTTTTGGGCGTTCTGCTTGGGCTGTGATTTTCGGCCCAATTTTCATTACATTGCATTTGGCATTATAATTCCCTTTGTATTTCTTTCCTTTGAATTTTTATTTTCTTTATATTTTTGTATTTTGTTGTATTTCAATTTTCTTTGTATTTTTCTGTATTTTTTCCTATTTTGTATTTAATTTGGAATTTATTAATAATTGTTAAACTAATTACCTTCTTTTTGACAATTTTTTAATTTTAAAGCAAACAAATGTTATTTTTTGATTTCTCTTTAATTTGTTAAAATGAATTAATATCTACTACATGAGAAATTAATTTCTAAATGCATTTTTTGTATTTTTTATTTATCATACACAAATAACATGCAAATAATCAACATAAAATTTACACAAATTGTAAAAATAAGGAAAAATTATTTATTTGAATTTTATGGGAATAACTCATATGTAGGATAAAAATCACGTGCTCACAGCTGCCCCTCTTTGCTCGGGAACACGAAGAATTTTAGTGCAAAGATAAGTAAGTAACTATGAACGATTTTTACCCGTTCGAGTATTACGTTGTGAAGCATTTTTAAAAGTTTTGACCGCACCCTGCTTTAGAGGTTGCCTACATATCCTGGGCTAAACAGGAATCAGGTCAACTGTCACGACCCAAATCCCGGTCGTGATGGCGCCCAACACAATGCTAGGCAAGCCCGACCATATTATCTCCTACACCATCCAATTATTAATTCATATCAAAATGATAAACGTAATAGTAAAGCATACAAAATACGGTCCCAACCAAACCGTGGTGTCACGAGTCTGAGCCTCTACAGAATGAACATCCTAGAACAAACAAGTCTAAGAAAGATGAAAATAACAAAAGGGTAAAGAAGGAGAAAACAGGTTATGCGGACGCCGGCAGCTACCTCGTAGTCTCCGCAAAAGTAGATAATGATTAGCAGCTACAACAACTCAACTTCTCTCGGGCACCTATGGATATGCACAGAAAGTGCAGGGGAATGGGGTGAGTATATTTCAACTTAGTGAGTAATAATAATAAACAATAACTGAAAGTAAGAATTCCTGTGCTATCACTAAACAGTTCTAAGGCAAACCCCCCACAGGTAAGTCATCACTATAGTAAGTACTCCGATCACCAGTCCACATTTATCTCATCAAGGTCCCACGCTGACTAATCCTCACTCGTACCACAACGGTGTACAACCATCTCAATATATGGAGACATATACATGTGTCTATAAGGTATAAGTATCCGAATTAGTATAATGTTGCGGCATGCAGCCCGATCCAAAATTTATATACTGCTGCGACGTGCAGCCCGATCTAATATTTGTATATTGCTGCGGCGTGCAGCCCGGTCCAATATATATACTGCTGCGGCGTGCAGCCCGATCCAATATGTATACTGCTGCGGCGTGCAACCCGATCCAATATATATACTGCTGCGACGTGCAGCCCGATCCAATATGTATACTGCTGCGGCTTGCAGCCCGATCCAATACATATACTGTTACGGCGTGCAGCCCGATCCAATATATATACTACTACGGCGTGCGGCCCGATCCAATATGTATATCGTTGCGGCGTGCGGCCCGATCCAATACATATATCGTCGCGGCGTGCAGCCCGATCCAATATATATACCTCTGCGGCGTGCAGCCCGATCAAATATATATATATATATATATATATATATATATATATATATATATATATATATATATATATAAAATACCTCCTAACGGGTCCTCGACCCTGTCCCAATTAGTATAGGATTGGCCTTTCAGGCCCACTCAGCTAAATCAGGGAACTTCCACCCTAAGTAATCTATCTCTCCCAGTACACATCTAGTATTGGCTCTTAACAGGCTATTCAGCCAGTTTTACGGCTGAGTGTAAGTTTCCAACACTATATAAGGGTCACCTAGCTCTACAGGTTCCCTAATGCTCTACAGATCGGCACAAGGCCCCAAACATGGCTATTAGCCCAATTACACAGTTAGAATCTCAATATTGGTCATAATACACAGTATTCTATTAGCCGGGAAGGACCAAGTCCAAACCCCCAATCACAATGTCACCACGCCCATCGTAAGACGCGTGTCTCATTTCAACATAGCACTGTGAAGTCCTAGTACGGGGTTTCAAACCCTCAGTACATTATTTACTACTACCACTCACCTCGAACCGGTAGAAGCCTCAGTCCGCCTTGCGCTTGCCTCACAAATCAATCTCCTCGGATGCCAAATCTGCTCAAAATCATAGAGAATATATCAATATATGCTAATAACCCACAACCCATTCGAAATAACTCAAGTTGCACCAAAACCCACTAAGTTGTCAAAACCCGACTTTTGGTACGCTTCTCAAATAATTACAAAAATTACATATTCGGAACCCTCGTTTCAATACGAGTCTATGCATATAAAGTTTTTCAAAATCGGATTTCGTTTGCCCACTCAAATCGACATTTTACTAAAGCCCTGGCTTAGGCTAAATTTCCCCACAATTTGATCCAATTTCAGTGAAATAGAGGAGGATTTCAAGATAAAAACGCGTAAATGAACCATAAAACTCATCTCCGATGATAACCCAAAGATCTCCCAGCAATTTCTCGCCCAAATCCCCCAATTCGCCTCCCAAAACCGAGCCCTAATGTTTTAGCAAATTTTGAAATTTTAACCCTTATGTTATTTTTATCACAGGCGCGATTTCCGCTCATGCGGTTCCTCACTCGCACCTGTGTGACCGCTTCTGCGGACAATTGTCCGCTTCTGCGATTCCATACCCATCTGCCCAGTTCCGCTTAAGCGATCCGAGTCTCGCACCTGCGAGACCGCATAAGTGGACTGGGCTCCGCTTCTGCGAATTTCCCCGGCCTGGCCATCCTCCGCTCCTGCGAGCCCGCCCGTGCGCATCTTGGGACGCTTCTGCGGAACTACCCAAGCTGCCCCAATCTCACTTCTGCAAGAGGAATTCTGCCCCAACGCTTCCGCTTCTGATGTCCCCCACCCGCAGAAGCGAAAATAGCAGAAGCTCAAAAAATCCAGACCTGCAAAACCTCAAAATTCCTCCGTTTAACCTCCCGAAACCACCCCGGGTACCCCGGGACCCCAACGAAAGACACAAACATACTCCATAGCACCATACGAACTTGTTCCAATGATAAAAACACATACTTTAACACGGAATAACATCGAATTCAAGCAATTCAAGCCTAAGTTTCATTCAAACTTCCGCAACCGACATTCGATCAAAAACCCGACCAAACGACCTCCGAATGACCTGAAATTTTGCAGACACATCCAAAATCACCTAACGGAGCTGCTGCAACTGTCGGAATTCCATTCGGACTCCCAGATCAAAATCTCACCTATCGATCGGATGTCGCCAAAATTCAACTTTAACCAATTCAAGCCTAAAACTACACAGGACCTCCAAATTCACTTCTGATCGCTCTCCCAGCTCATAAATGACATCCCGGAGCTGACCGAATCTTCAGAATTTGATTCCGAGCTCTCTAACTCTCAAGTCAACGTCCAATTGACTTTTCCCAACTATTCCTTCTTCTAAGCAACTTTTTGTCTCATTTCCAACTAAACTCAATCCGAATGGATTCAAACTCGCCAAACATGCATATTGAAACATTAACAAGTATATAACAGGGATAACGGGGTGATAACTCACATGATGACAGGCCGGGTTATCATATCAGTGTAGTTCGGGAAAGTCTGGTAGCTGAGACTACCGAGGACTATGATCTCACTGCTGTTGCTGTTGTTACTGTTGTTACTGCTGAATGACCCCTTATTATACCATGGTAAAAAATAAAAGAAGCTAGCCTAAGCTATGGTCTATGAATTACAAAAATCCTATGTTGTTGCCTTGAACTTGTATTCTTGTTGTTGCTTTGAACTTGTATTTTTCTTTTCCAATGGCATTCCTGTTGTTGCCTTGATGATGTTCATAGGAACGAATGAATGGTGAGTTTCTTTGTGACCTTCCATTTATAAGTGTTTTGGGATTCGTATTACTCAGTCCACATTCTACTTTAAACAAATACTTCAAATTTTACGAAAACCCTTATAAATGAAAATAATATTACATTTATCAAGCAATTTTGTCCTTCGGTAAAGGGAACTTTCCACTAAGAGCTCTAGTTGAGATGACTATATCCCTCTTTTGTCCTTGCTTCGCCAATTGCCGGGGCAGAAATTATATTTGTATGTCCTGGCACGTCCTGACACATGTCATGGCCATGTCCTAACACGTCATGACCCATGACATGCCCTTGTCCTGCCATGTCCTGCGACGTTTTTACACATTCTGTGACCACGTCCTACGACGTCCTCACCCGTGCCATGGCCACGCCCTTCCATGTCCTGTAACATCTTGACACATCCTGAAACGTGCCATGGCCATGTCCTCACACATCCTGAAATACGATTAGTGAGGCTAAGGTTGAATTTGTGATAATTGGTACAAGAGCAATTATTTTTAACTGTACGCATGTGCTTTCCTATACATTTCAAAACATAAGTAATAAGTGGTTTGTACATATTTATAACCCTTCAATCCATCTACCTCAAACTCTAGCAACAAGGGGACAGCTCAACGAATAGACGATCAGGGTTGTCCATCGGATACTATTACATCTTCGTATCCGTCTGAACAATTAGTAATACGCGATGCGAGAGAAGAAACAGATAAGAGTCTCTGACCTAAAATTTGGCCATGTCCTTGTTTAACCAAAATATTGAACTTCGATTAAAACTAGAAAATAATAGAAAAATCGGGTTACTGATAATCAAGAGACCGAAAAAATGTAATAGGCTTTCAATAATTAGAATAAACAGTAAGAAAGATTGTATTTCAGTGATTGATGTCCCTTACAATGGGTTTAACTTCCTCCTCTTATAGCTGACTCTAGAGGGAGGAATAAAACGTAAGATTTAATGAGCAATAAATGACATTAAATAGGTTGTTACATAATCATTTTCAATAAATGTTGATCCTCTAACGTATAGGGTATTTAATGATTGAATTTAGACTCCTTTCTGCCTTCAGATCCATGCTTCTAATGATTTTTGACCCGTTGCTTCTACATGTTTTGCATAGATACGAAGCTCGTGTCAATTTTTCGTTGATGTTCTTCATCTCCGTAATTACGTTCTTACCTGTTCTAAATACGTACGGGACTTCTTAGCCAAGTACGAGCCTTCTTATTAAATTTCACCCCTTGCCTATTTTACTTCTTCGTATCTCCTCCTCAAAATAATAAAATTCCTTGTTTGATATTCCACGTGTCTTGCCACGTCATAAAAAGTTTTTCCCCAATACAGATAGTCCTCCCACTTTCCATTTATTTATCGTTTAAATATATGGGAAGTGGTTTCTTACAAAAGGGAATTTTTGAAATCATAAATGCTGTATCAGTGTTGGCGCTTCAATTGTCTCATCTATTTAATGCTCTTTACACGTGTTGCCTTCTGAATTGACCGTGCAGCCCTACACCCTTTTTTCTAGGCTTTATTAACCTTTCTTTTCGAGAAGTGACAGTTCTCCTTAATATAGTTTTTCATTTATACCTCATTAGTTTTACTAGTTGCCTCTTTACCATACTCTGAATCTTCAACTTTCTTCTGCATCTAGTAATCCCTTTTTCCCTTCTTCCAAGAACCAATTTGAATCGACAATGCATTTTCAAAATCTAACCCCAGAAAGATCCCGAACCTTGCTCAGTTTCCTAATGCCCCTTCTTCACTCAGGCTTAGCAAAGACAAAGAGGGAAGACTTCGTTCCTCAAGGTCATCGCGCGAGGGGTTATCTGGTAATACCCCTTCTTCTCCAAACCCGAATGTCTCAAGTTCTTCTTCTAAAGTTTCTCCCTCGAAAGGTAAATAACTTTTTGACCCTTCTTCAGAACCTACGATTGAGGACATTGTTCCCAGCGATCTATCCTTCTCGAGTGATAAAACGTCACTCTTGAAGCAAGCGGAAAAGTTGGAAAAACTTGATGCTTATGTTTCTCTTATAACCGAACTCTCAATTCCAACCATTAGGAAGGAATGTAATTGGAGAGAAAATCTTCGAGTGTCCATTCCCACTATCCAGCAAAGGATATCTTCTTGTAGGAATGGATATTCATTTGTTTACACTTATCCTTTCACTTGTGGACTGAAGCCTGCTGTGGATCCGGTCATCCTCAATTTTTGCCATTTTTTCAATGTTTGCTTAGGTCAAGTCAGCCCATTAGTATGGAGGGCGGTGGCCTGTTTGAGGTTTTTGTCTGCAAAGGCCAAGGTTGATTTCACCTTGGCTCACCTCATTCACTTGTACCATCCGAACCTGATGCGTCTCAGTTTCTTTACCCTAACTGCAAGGGGCAAAAGGGTTTTGGTAAACCTGGACGACGTTAATGACCGTGGATGGTTTCTTCGTTATATCGCTGTTCGCACGGTGGATTTGCTGGGTGAAACAAACATTCCCTTCCCGGAGAAGTGGAACTTTGCACGTAAGTTTTCTGGTTATCATTTATTTTTGTCTTTAGAGACTTTGATTTCCTCTTTATCTTCATTCCTTTTGCGGATTTTGCAGCAACCATGGGGGACGTGGAACCTGTTCCCAACTTTCGTGGTTGGGTAGATTCGATTTTGAAAGTGGCTCCCAAAGAAAAAAGAACTTGGAAGTCTATTTCTTCTCTGAACAACTGGAAAGCGAAAACACACGGTATGTATGTGTTTATGATTACATGCATGTAGTAGATTTAGTTTCCTACAATATGGACTTCAGTTTTTTTTTATATACTTTTATTTTAGGGTTTGGGAACAAAGGAATGCAAACCGACGTAGCTATGGCTATGCGAGTTGCTGCCAGTGCTGCTCTTGATAACAGCAAAGAGAAAGTTGTTGGCAGCTGATTCTAGCCCGGGAGGTAGAGGAGACGCCAAGAATAAGAAGACGCAGAAATGAGACTGAGAGTGATCCCGCTCATACCTCTTCAACTGAGGCTGCTTTGGTTGAGGAAGAACCCACTCAAATAGATCTTAGTGAGCCTACACCCCGTCTTCTTATCGAAGGTAGCAATTTTGGCCCTGTTTTAAATGAAGTTCCTTTATCCTCGTCACTTCCCATTTCTGCCCCAATTCATTTTCTTCTTCTTTGCCCGTAAGTGTTTTTGACCTTACATTGGGTTCCTCTTCATCACTTTCAACGGGTGTTTCTGCTCCCGTATCTATTCAAACTCCCGAGCATGTTCCTATTCAAACTCCCGTACCTTCTACCATTCTTCCTTCTTCTTCCACTCCTTCTTCTATTCCCCTATCTTCCCCTTTAGTACACTTGGAAACCGGCCCGAGTAGCAGTGGCATGATTATGAGAAAGGTCACACTCGAAGTACCTGCTACTCACAACTTATTGAGGAAGACCAGCGGCTCAGATGTGTGGTTGGAGCATTTGATAGGGGATTTGGAGAGAAGGAAGATGGAAGACCATAACTGCTTGTCACTGATGAACGATGTAGTTCATTCGACTCTGAAGGTAATTTCTTTTTGAATATTAACTTCCCCTTCCTCGTAGGTATTTATTTTTATACCTCTATATTTGTAGGATAACTTAATCAGCACAGAGTTTAAGGGTAGGATCTCTGCCTTGGAGAAAAAAGCTCGTGAATCTTCTAAGGTTTCTGAGGAGATTCAATTTGAAGCTCAGAATTGGAAGGAGCAATGTGAAAGTGCTCTGATGGATGTGGAGGAGCTTCGAGACGAGAAAGCCCGTTTGGAGCGGGAGAATCATGTTTTAACAACTGACCTGGGATTATCCCAAGCCGCCTTGAGTCAAGTTAGGAATGCTAAGGATGACTTGAATAACTCATTGTTAAAGGCGAATGAAAAAATCAAAGGGCTCAAAGAACTCATGAAGGGGAAGGAAGATTATTCCAAGGAGTTAGAGCAAAGCTTGAGGCAAGCCCAGGTCGATTTAAAGACTTCCTCGGACAAGATCCATGCCTTAGAAGATTTCAACATTGCTCTTAAGACGTCCCTTGACTCCCAACTAATTGAGCAAGAAACAATGAGGAATTCTCTTGCTACACGGTAGAAGGATTACGAGGCTTTAGAGAAGGAATATACCTCCCTTGCAGAGAATTTTAACTACAAAATCAACTGGGCCTTTCTTACATCACGCTGGGATGTACTATTGGAGGTTACTCAAGTGGGTTTTAATCTACAATCTGAAATAGCCAAGATATTAGATGTGATTAAGAAAAGTAACCAACCTAAAGGCACTCCCGAGGAGCCTATTAGTATTCCTTCTCCCGTATGTGAGACTTTTGAGGCAGAGACTCCGGTGGATGGTGAAGCTGTTATTGAATATCTCGGAGTTCTTGAAGCTATCCCTGCTCCTGCTACATCCTCTGACACTCCAGTGACCAATTAATGGACAAATTATTTTTTTTTATGTTTTCCTCTGGTGGTTTTACTCCTTAAAAAAATTTTTTATAATGAAGTCCCGAGTTCCTAAAATGGGGTAAACTTGTTTAAATATAATTGCAATTTGAATGATCAAATTTACTGTTTCGTTTTAGGAGTTTACTTAGTACCTCCTTTTGTTCGTGCCTATCTGCGTATTTAGGACTTTATAGAATAATTCTTGCATTTTTATCCTTTTAGAAAATGCTTTATGTTTCTACTCGTGGACTTGTCAACAAGAGGATTATAAAAGAGGGCCCTTTTATATATTGACACTTAATGAAGAAGACGTCTCAACTTCATAAAATGGTGCTATACGATGGAAGAGATAGGAAACACATGTTTTTCTTTTTCTCTGTATGAAATAACTTTGCCAATCTTTTTATTCATGAACTTGGGGTAAAGTTTTTTGAATGGTACATGTGTTATAGTATGTCTATGACTTCCTCGCAACTGTTTTTTGTGCAACAAATATTTTTTTATAAAAAAATAGACAAGGTTTTCCCTTACAACCTGTTTTAGCATATAACCATAGTCCTATCTCTATGTATAAAAAGGACTTCGAAAGAGTCTCCCACATTGAAAAATGTTTGATGTAGAGTAAAACGTAGCTATCCGTAGCTGTTGCAGCTTTTAGTTTTCCTTTGAACTCCCGTAAGGATAAAACGTAGCTATCCGTAGCTGTTGCAACTTTTAGTTTTCCTTTGAACTCCCGTAAGTCTTTATGGTCTCGCGTCTTTTATGGTCCTGCATCTACTTTCTTGCATGAAGCTATCCGTACTGTGATGTTTCCAAGTGTGCAGGTGCTGTAAAGACGAGGCCTTGAGCAGTTTGGTTGTTACTCGTAAGTTGGCCCTTGCCCTGAAACAAGACATACACGGGATTTCGAAAATATGGCTTTTAGATGTAGATTGCCTACCCGTATGCATTTCCATCAGATCATTATAACCTTAGGCTTAGAATTTATGATTATTTTATTTTGCCATGCAGGTTGTATCTCATCATTTTCTACGTGTTAGGATTCGTGCCTAGCATCTAAAGCCGTTAGTAAAATCATAAAAGAGAAAAATTAATTCTATATGAAGGTATCTGAATGTATTTAATTTCTTAAAAGTAGTATTTTTTTAGGTGTACAACATTCCAATGTGAAGGGAGAGTTTCACCATCCATGGTTTCTAACTCATATGCCTGCCACACTCCGAATTTTGTATGGCCCTTCCCATGTTGGACTTAACTTCCCTGAATTAGCAGCCTTCGTGGATTGAAACACCTTTTTGAGCACGAAGTCCCCAGTTTTAAAGAACTTGAGACGTGCCCTCCGATTATAGTATTGTTCAATCATTTGTTTTTGGGCTGCCATCCTTATCAATGCTGCCTCCCTTCTTCCTTCTATCAAATCCAAGTTAACTCGTAACACCTCATTGTTTGCATCCTCCCTTGCTTGATCGTACTTTATACTTGGTTCCCCTATTTCAATGGGAATTAAGGCTTCTGTACCATAAACCATGAAGAATGGAGTTTCGCCCGTACTCATTTTTGTAGTTGTCCGATAAGCCCACAATATAGCTAGAAGCATTTAGGCCAATTACCTTTTGAATCTTGCAACCTCTTTTTTAAATTATTGATGATTATCTTGTTCGTGGATTCTGCTTGCCCATTACCGACTGGATGATATGGAGTCGATGTTATTCTCTTGATTTGCTAGCTTTGAAAGAACTCTGTGATTTGTGCTCCTATGAATTGCAGACCGTTATCACACACGATTTCCTTTGGAACTCCAAAACGGCATATTATATTTATCCAGTTAAAGTCTTTGACTTCTTTCTCTCGTACCTATTTGAATGCTCCTGCTTCTACCCATTTGGTGCAATAGTCAGTAAGCACGTGTAAAAATTTTACCTGACCCTTTGCTTGTGGTAGTGGACCCACAATATCCATCCCCCACTTCATGAAGGGCCATGAGGCTATGACTGGATGTAACAGCTCAGCTGGCTTATGCATGTTGTTCCCGTACATTTGGCATTTATCACATTTATATATGAAATCGGTTGCTTCTTCTTCCATTTTGGGCCAATAATACCTAGCCCGTATCAATGTTTTTACCAACGATCGGCCCCCACGTGATTTCCACAGTGTCCTTCATGTATTTCCCTCATTACATACTCCATTTGCGAGGGACCGAGACACCTTGCTAGAGGACCTCAGAACATCGTTTGATAAAGAATTCCTTGGTGTAAACAGTAACGGGCAGCTTTCTTTCGTAGTGCATGAGCCTTTGTTTTATCATTAGGTACGGTTCCATACTGCAAAAAAGCAATGATTTTATTTCTCCAGTCCCATGTCAGATGATTAAAATTTACCTCGTTCTTATCAGGCTCGAGAATAGAATGAGAAAAATGTATAATTGAAGCGTTTGCGTCGTTTGCTATATCCGCCGCAGATGCAAGATTGGATAAAGCGTCAGCTTCTGCATTCTCATTCCAAGTCTCGAATTGTCTCACTAATTCCCGCACCTTCTCAAGATATTCATGCATTCTGGTTTCTCTGGCTACAAAAGTCCCCAGCACTTGATTTACTACTAGCTGCAAATCACTTTTGATTATGATTTGCTTGATGCCGAGTTCGAGTGCCAACTCCAAACCTGTAATCACAGCTTCGTACTCTGCTTCATTGTTAGTGATAGAAGGACATTTTATAGATTGTCTAATTATTTCTCCTCTTGGTGGGATTAAAACAATTCCTAAACCTGCCCCTTTCATATTAGATGAGCCATCAGCAAATAAAGTCTAAATCCTTGGGTTTGCACCGTTAAAAACCTGTAATTCTTTTTCTGCCTCTAGGTGCATCCCCTGACTAAAATCAGCTACGAAATTTGCGAGTACTTGGGATTTGATAGCGATTCTAGGTTGGTAAATTATTTCATATTCAGTCAATTCTATAGCCCATTTTGCTAATCTACCTGACAATTCATGTTTATGCAAAATGTTTCTTAGGGGAAAAGCCGTAACTACAACGATAGGGTGATATTGGAAATAAGGTCTTAGCTTCCTAGATGCCACAATTAGTGCTAATGCTAGATTTTCTAACTGTGGATACCTAATTTCCGCATCTAATAAAGTTTTACTTACGTAATAAACAAGAGATTGCTTACCTTGGTCTTCACGAACTAGAATAGCACTTACCGCTACTTCTGAGACTGCAAGATAAATAAGCAGCTTCTCACCTTCTCTTGGTTTTGCCAATAGGGGCGGATTTGACAGGTAGCTTTTCAAATCCTTAAGAGCTTGTTGACAATCTTCGTTCCACTCAAAATGATCTTGTTTTTTTAGAGCAGAGAAAAATTTAAAGCATTTTTTAGAGGATTTAGAAATATATCTCCCTAGAGCTGCGATTCTTCCAGTCAACCTTTGAACCTCCTTTTTATTTGTAAGGATATCGGGTATTTCTTCAATTGATTTAATCTGTGAAGGGTTCACCTCAATGCCACGGTTAGAAATAAGGTAACCTAAAAACTTACCTGAGGCTACTCCAAATGCACATTTCTCTGGGTTAAGTTTCATATTGTACTTACGTGAAATTTCAAATGCAGCAGATAAATGAGAGATGTGATCGCTGGAGTGTTGAGTTTTAACAAGCATGTCGTCTATATATACTTCCATGGTTTTCCCTAAATGTTCTTGAAACATTTTGGTGACTAACCTTTGATAAATTGCACCAGCGTTTTTAAGACCAAAGGGCATTACTTCATACCAGTAAGTCCCCCGGTCAGTGACGAAGGAAGTCTTTTCCTCATCATCGGGGTGCATTTTAATTTGATTGTACCCCGAATATGCATCTAAATAACTTAGAAGCTCGTGACCTGCCGTGGCGTCTATCATCTGATCTATATGAGTTATGGGAAAAGAATCTTTTGGACAAGCCTTATTGAGATCAGTATAATCTACACAAACTCGCCACTTACCATTTTTCTTAAGTACGACCACCGTGTTGGCTAACCAATCAGGATACTTTAACTCTCGAATTGACCCAATTTGTAATAACTTTTGGACTTCATCTTGAATTACTTGATTCTTGAAGGCTCATTGCTTTCTTTTCTTCTGTTTGGTTGGGATGTAGGTTGGATCCACGTTGAGTTTATGAGTCATTACTTCCGCTGGTATACCTGTCATATCTGCAAGGGACCAAGCAAAGCAGTCCCCATTAGTTTTCAAAAATTCAATTAACGTACCTCGCATATCAGACTTTAGGTTGACCCCTACATAAACTTTTCTCTCGGGCCATCGTTCAGATAAGACTACTACTTCGAGCTCTTCAATTGTTGTTTTGATATTTTCATGTTCCTCTGGTTCCTGAATAACATCGGGCCTCAAGTCTAAATCTGTTTTAAGTGAATTTTGACTTTTATCGCCCTTAACTGCCTTGTCGGAGTTCGTATCTGCTACGGCGTTGATACTCCGGGCTATTCGTTGATCCCCTCGGATTTGTCGTACTCCCCAGGGCGATGGAAATTTGATGACTTGATGTAAATTTGAAGGAACAACATCCATATCATGAATCCATGGCCTCCCCAAGATTAGGTTATAAGCTATTTCTATATTTACTACCCGAAATTTGGTTTCTTTAACACCCCTGCTGCATAAGTTTTTAAGACCACTTCTCCCGTCGTTATCACATTCGTATTATCAAAGCCTGATAATATATGTGCCTTAGGTACCATCATATTTTCACCTTGTATTTCTCGTAGTACTTTTAGCAAGATGATGTTGACAGAGCTTCCCGGATCGATTAAGACTTACCTCACATCAGTATCGTGCACGAGTAAAGATATAACCAATGCGTCATTGTGAGGAGTGATCATTCCTTCGGCGTCTGTATCATCAAAAATCGTGCTTTTATCCTCCAAGGTTTGGCGTACTCGCTTCCCATGCGTAATAACCACTTTTGAAATTTTTTGTGAAGATGTATACGTTATTCCATAAATATCCTCTCCACTGTTGATAATGTTCAATATATCGTGTGACATGATGTTTAGGACAAATGAAACGTAAAAGTTCTAAAAAGAATCGATTATCAGATTTCCGGTAACGGAACCAATTTGTTTAACCAAAATATTGAACTTCGATTAAAACTAGAAAATAATAGAAAAATTGGGTTACTGATAATCAAGAGACCGAAAAACTGTAATAGGCTTTCAATAATTAGAATAAACAGTAAGAAAGATTGTATTTCAGTCATTGATGTCCCTTACAATGGGTTTAACTTCCTCCTCTTATAGCTGACTCTAGAGGGAGGAATAAAACGTAAGATTTAATGAGCAATAAATGACATTAAATAGGTTGTTACATATTCATTTTCAATAAATGCTGATCCTCTAATGTATAGGGTATTTAATGATTGAATTTAGACTCCTTTCTGCCTTCAGATCCATGCTTCTAATAATTTTTGACCCGTTGCTTCTAGATGTTTTGAATAGATACAAAGCTCATGTCTATTTTCCGTTGATGTTCTTCATCTCCGTAATTACGTTCTTACCTGTTCTAAATAGGTACGGGACTTCTTAGCCAAGTACGGGCCTTTTTAATTAAATTTCATCCCGTGCCTATTTTACTTTTTCGTATCTCCTCCTCAAAATAATAAAATTCCTTGTTTGATATTCCACGTGTCTTGCCACGTCATAAAAAGTTTTTTCCCAATACAGTTCGGACACATCCTGAAATATGATTAGTGAGGCTAAGGTTGAATTTGTGATAATTGGTACAAGAGCAATTATCTTTAACTGTACGCTTGTGCTTTCCTATACATATCAAAACTTAAGTAATAAGTCATACGATTATATTGGAGAAAGATACAATTTACAAATTGGTAGTTAGCTTTGGTTTATCCAATATTAAGAATAAATTGTTCACTAGCATAGGTTTAAATAATTTCTTAATTTTGACAGAACCACATCCAAAGAAGGATGAAATATTAATAAACTGTTTTATTAATCATTCACATGGTAGGCGTGTGATCGCATAGTGTATTTTGGCCTAGGGTCCTTGACATGGAATTTGTTCTGTCTCAAAATAATGAGACTACAAGAACAATGAATTCAGATTCCATTGTAGAATGGACGATGCACGTTTGTTTGGATGATTTTCAAGATATTGACCACCCCCAATTGTGAATAGCAACCAATTATTTGAGCATTGTCTTAACATTTATTTCACTTTTATTCCGCAATTTGATATTTCTTCCCTTGCTTGATATATACCAACTTATCAAGATGAACTTCTTGAATAGAAAATTTGGAATATGCTCTAAATTAAATTATTGAGCAAGTTACCATATTGCTTTCCTACAATTATATAAGTCAACAAGCCGGGATAGGCTCGGTTATTGGGTACATTTGCTGACGACAACCACATAAAGAGGAGCAACCCCTTATTTTAATACGACTGAAATTTAGCCTCATTAAAGGCTTAAGGAACCTTTAATGAGGCTAAATTGGAAAAACTCCAATGGAATGGTTTTGGTTATCACATATATTCAAGTCAGCAAATGTAGTAATTTTGTAGATAATGAATATTTTGCATAGTGTTTTCTGTTATACATCGAATTTTTTGAAGCACGTTGCATCAGAGAAATTCAATTATATTGTTAATAGAAATTGAGTACTGATCTGGTAGTCCATAAATTGCCACTTATTCAGAATACCCGCCTGTCAAGCAGAAGTTGAAAAAATTCAAGATAGACATCAGCGTGATAATAAAAGGAGAAGTCAACAAGCAGTTTGAGGCGAAAGTTATACGGGTTACCAAATATCCCACCTGGTTTGCCAATGGTGTGCCCGTACCAAAGAAAGATTGAAAGACCATGGTGTGTGTTGATTATCGAGATCTTAACAAGGCGAGTCCAAAAGATAATTGTTTACTGCCCAACATCCACATACTGATTGACAGTTGTGCCAACATTAGATCGGCTCTTTTGTGGAACTTCCGTTTATACATCGTGGTTGTTATTTAGTAATTGACCGTCTATGAATATTATTTCACTCAAGAACTTAGAATCGTATTAGTCCAATGGACTTATGTGGTTGTCATAGGTCTACAATCATATTATTGTCAAAGCCGAACTAAAGGACACTTTCTTGAGTCCAATGAGTAACAGATGACGCAATCGATTTGAATTACGAAGGTGATTAGACTCATTCCGCTAAGGTTATATTTGACTCAAGTAATGAGTCAAATATTACAATTAACCTCTTTTCTCCTCTTTTTACTCAGCATGTGAACATGGTCAAATTTCATTATTTTCAGTCCAATTACCATCTTTGAACTAGTTTGATTTCAAAACCATACCTTCTTTGGAGCTATGGTAATATGGAAATGTGATACCATATATGAACTATGATTGTAACATACTCACGATGCTATGTGATATTAGCCATTTGGGCCAATTACTAAATAACAACCACAATATATTAACGGAAGGTCCTATGACTACAATCATATTAGTCAAATGGACTTATGTGGTTGTCGTAGGCTGATGCGTCCTAACATATGAATGAAATCATATTCATAGACGGTCCATCACTAAATAAGAACAACATATCCTTTCTGTGGGACTACATCACACACTTCTCTAGGAAGAGAATAGAGAACTGCTGCCAAGCAAGGGGCGCTGCACCAATAGGCCTACACATCTCATATATCTCCCGCCAAGTGAAGGAAACCCCCAAAAAACTAAAAAGTGGTGAATGTCACGCCACTAGTCTCAAGAATCCCTGTTGTGCGAAGCATCTGCCGGCACTTACCTAAGAAACCCTAGGCATCTTTCCCCTCTGCATGCTGAATGTCGGAGGCTGGAGTCTACCAAACTTCTCAAGTCGAAGTTGCTCATCATCTGTCATAACTCATAATACAAACTCTTGGGCTGGTAAATGAATATCCACGATTGCTATAAAATGCAGACATGAGCAACTTCGAGTCTGATATGCGGAGCCGACCTGGACTAAGTTCCTATGACTAAGTTTGACCCCGATTTTGGTGTTCTTTATATGTACGGACTCATGGTAAGATGAGAAATCCCTTGGTATAATTTTTGGAATTTTTTGACCAAGCGGGCCCGGGGTGAGTTTTACAATTTCTGGACAGCATGTTAAAAATACTTTAATTAGGCAATTGGACTAATTTGTTGAGTAGAATTGATGATATTATACAAATTGTGTATAGATACGATTGATTTGGAGAGAAAAAATTGAAACACAAAAGAGCTAGTCCATTCAGGAAATCAACTTCTTAATTAAAGTACTTGGTTCTGTTGATGACGAGGCCAGTTGATCTATGATTGTGTCTTCAGGTTTTCAGCAGAGCAAACGTGATTATTCCCTCTTCACTAGGACTACTAACAACAAGTTTGTACTTATCCTTGTATATGTAGATGATTTACTTGTCACAAGCAATGATTTGGAAGAAATACAACAAGCTAAAGCTGCCTTCACGAACAGAAGTAGGTTATATCGCAAAAGTCCATTTGACTAATCGTATGACTACTTCGTTTCCTCCACTCCCTCACAATGAAAGTATGAGGCATTTCCTTCACCCCTAATGCGGTGCCAGGCCGAAAACCGGCATAGGGCTGTCTCAAGCCAGAACTGGGACTCAGGCTAAGTGCCCTCTCCATCAAATACATAAGATTCAACCTCAATCGAACTGGGACTCAAGCTAAGTGCCTTCGCTATCAAACGTTAGGGGAGTATTGTAACTACAACGAATTGAAATAATGAGAAATGTTCACATTAAAATTATTCTCGAGAGTCATTTCTGGATTGGTACTTTTCCACATGTGTCCTATTAATATATCATCTATTCATGTGCCTCAAAAAATACGTAATTTGATAAAGTTTATGTCAAGATATTAATCAGAAGCATAATGGTCTTATGAAGTTCCGAAAGATTTATTTATGTACTTCTCATGCATTGCGTTCATTATGACCAGATGACGTATTTTTATCGAAACTAAGAAAACTATTACCAAGTAATGAGTCAATTTATTTACACCAGAATTTGAATCATAGAAAATTAGTAATCGGACTAATACGATTATCAAGGTGACTTTGTGGACTAATTTGTCACGACCCAAAAGTCCTCCGAAGGAGTCGTGATGGCACCTAGTCTTCAAACTAAGCCTAACATAAATCGAAATAACATTGATACTTATTAACTTCAACTGAATTTATCTAAACGATTTACTATTCCCAAAACCGGTAGTACAAGTCACAAGCCTTTCTAAAAGTAGGTATACAATATAATTACATCACTGTTCCAAAACAAATGGAACAAATGAAAATAAGTACAATTGAAGGTGACACTGAGGACTGCGAACACTATAGCAGGTTTACCTTGAGTCTCCACCGCAACGAAAAGCTACCATCGATCAAATACCTCGATCTGTACAAAAAAATGTACAGAAGTGTAGTATCAGCACAACCGACCCCATGTGCTGGTAAGTGTCTAGCCTACCCCGGCGAAGTAGTAACGAGGCTAGGACCAGACACTCACATAAACTTGTGTCGTTTATAACGTACAAAATAATAGGAAGCAAGTTATAATAATGGCAACAATGATCTACCAGAGATATAATAGCTGGCAACAAGAAACCCCACAAATGCTTCTCAACAAATAATAAATACAAGTGCAACCAATTAATCGATTCTTTCAAAGATAAATATTTCGCCTATAAATCCTCCAAGTAATAATCTCTAGGATAATATGCTTTCAATAATATGTTTCGAATATATTTCCTTCAAATAAGTATCTTTCGGATATAATTCTTTCGGGTAAAGGTCACTTTGTGACGTCTCATTTCAAAATCATAATAATATAGGTCTCGGCCCACTTTTATATTTTTATTTTTTCGGCATCTCATGCCCATATTTATATTACAACCGCACGAACAACTCACGTGCAATTAAACAAAATTATAATATTTTTCCTTGGCACCTTGTGCTAATATTTCTATTTCACATTGCACGACAATATTCTCTTGTTACTCAGTTCACAGGGTTCATGACCCACTATATATATATATATATATATATATATATATATATATATATATTCATGACCCACTATATATATATATATATATATATATATATATATAAAAGCAATGAAATACTGCAGACACTGTAGGTTCTAACACGAACGGTCACAACAGTAAAAAAGATCAAACATTTTAAACACCTGAATTGATAACCACAAATAAACACAGCAGTAGGAAGTGCACGGCATCACCATTATAAGGAATCAAAATCCAGCCACTAACAAGAATAAGGAAAACAACGGCACATTTCACTTTTATATCACATCTCGTTGCAAGAGCAACCCGTTCCAATCTTATTTAACATTGTTGCGGCGTGCAACCCGATCCCATTTCATTTCGTATCTTGTGGTAGGCGTACCACCCGCTCCCAATTCAATATAATCTCATTTATCAATATATCACCGGCAACTATGGCCAATAACAGTACATAATAGGCTACCGGCAACTATGGCCAATGCCAACAATCATATAAATTGTGGTCGGCGTGCCACACGATCCCATTTCTTGATATATAAGTGGTCGGCATGCCACACGATCCCATTTCTCAATATATAAGTGGTCGGCGTGCCACATGATCATTTCTCAATATATAAGTGGTCGGCGTGCCACATGATCCCATTTCTCAATATATAAGTGGTCGGCGTGCCACACGATTCCATTTCTTAATATATATATATATATATATATATATATATATATATATATATATTACCGGTATTAAACCAATAATCTTTAATCAACAATATATATTATTACCGGTGTGAAACCAATAATCTTTAATCAGCAACATATATATTACCGGTATGAAACCAATAATCTTTAATAAACAATATATATTATTACCGGTGTGAAACCAATAATCTTTAATCAACAACATATATATTACCGGTGTGAAACCAATAATCTTTAATCAACAATATATGTATTACCGGTATGAGACCAATAATCTTTAAACAAGTTCTCATAAGCATCAAAAAACAATACGACAATTTAGCAATTTAGGACTCACGGTCATGCTCGACCCCCAATGTATAGATACTCGTCACCATGCCTATACACCGGACACAACACATAACAAATAGCAATTATACTCAACTCTTATTCCCTCAAGCTAGGGTAGACCAAACACTTACCTCGCTTTGCAACCAATTCAAAATTTCCAATAAGCCTTTGCCTCGCGAATTCGTCCGAAGCTTAAAATCTAGTCATAATAATTCAATATACTCAATATAAATCGTACGAATTAATTCCATATGAAATTACTAATATTCCATAAATTCTAACAACTTCAATCTATTTAGAATCATACAAAAGTGCACCACAATTAGGAGGATACCCATGGATTTACCTCTTTTGGGCATTTCATCAAACACTATGTGTGTACATTTGACTACATCTCTTAACCATGTAATTAGTTCATCCAACTACTACAATTTATCCACAATTCATCCCACTATTATTCCTTAACATCTTGCACTCCTTATATCACATGTGTGATCAACCATTCACACCCAACCAACAAAATTCCATCAAATAATTAACTTTCAATCTCTACAATGGATATTCATTTAAAATGAGAATTTATGGCTTCCAATCACCATACCATGAGTTTCAATACTCTATTCATACTTATAATTCTATGATAACTCTATATATGTAAGTCTAAAGTGTAGGATTTACCTTTTGAAAGAAATCTTGCAAAACCCTCCTTTGAGTTCTTGAAGGAATTCATGGAAAATCTAAGGATTTTCAAGATTAATCCATGTTAATATAAGTGTTTAGGAGTAGTAATCAACTCAAAATACTCCGAAAATCTTACCTTGGATCATAGAAATGAAGAGTGGGACGGAATCCTCTTGAGCGAGCAAGCCCTTGCCCCAAAAATGACTTGGGAACTCTCTATACCCGATCTTGGGGTATTTAGGGACCTGCTACTAGCGCGCCCGCGCTAATTAGCGCGGGTAGAGGCAGAAAATAGCCCAATTAGCGCGGGCTACTAGCGCTCCCGCGCTAAGGCCACGCTACTGACACATGCCCAGTAAAATGGACATAACTTTCTGTATACATCTCCAAATGACATACGGTTTGTTGCATTGGAAACTAGACTCAAAGGGCTTTAATGTGAAAAAGTTGTGGGTCACACAACTCCTTATATAAAGGGTGATATGATCATTTAAAGTGAGGTCTTGTGCACACTCATTTACAATTTCGTCTATTATGAAATATTTCCAACTTGGCTTAGACATAGGACTTTCCTTACACCCCATATATCTTGTATTACACCTCGTACACTTGCTATCATATCCAATTGGTATCCATCATAGTAATATACCTCTTTCACATAATAAATAATATAATTAGAACACGTTAATTTTCTTACTTCGTCGAAAAGCGTTGAATTGTCCTATGGACTTCCAAATCCAATTTAGGACACACGTCTATGTCTGAAATCACCATACGAAGCTATTGACATTATAAAAATCCCAATTTGGGGTCGCTTGCTCAAAAGTCAACTCTCCGATCAACTCTTTCCATTTGAGCTTCACAAATAAGATTTTTGATTTTTCTTTGAATTTAATTCCGAATCTTACAAAGACCAAACTTAACCACACATGATAGTCATAATGTGTATTATGAAACTTCTCAAGGTCTTATGCCATTGAATGGAAATGCAAATTCATAAACGAAAATTTGGGTCGTTACATTCTCCACCTCTTAAACAAACGTTCGTCCTCGAACGTACTAAGAATTATTCGGAAAAGGTTACTAAGAACTCACGGTTGATCCCACATTACCACATTCGAAATATGTATGACAATGCCATCTCAATTGAGATTATTCCTTTCCTCCATATTTATTTTTCTTTTAAACTTTAAGACTAATTTCTTACACTTAGATCCTTTTTCAAAAGGTCTAATTTTCACATCACCACACAGTATTATTCTCCTATCAACACACATCAACTTTTAATGGCGCTTACATTTCCCTCACTTAGGGTTATTCATCCTCAAATATACAATGTATCTATTTTCTTGCACGTCTCAATATTCCAAAAATATTCTATCTCCCAAATTTTTCAAAAATTTCGGCAAAGTCTCCCCTGTTGGGACTATCCACCTGTCAGAGTAACACCCAAACAACTGATAATAACACATTCATAACTCAACAATGCCCCACAATGTATATGTCAATAATACTATTCTCTGCATTACAAGCCTGACATTTTAATAAAGATATATGGACATGAAACACATCATATTTATGACTATAACCACATCTCTGGTCTTAATAGTTATTCATTATCGATTACAAATTGCTAATTAATCTCATGCTAACCAAAAATCTCGTTTCAAACCTCCATTTTCTAACAAAGAGGCCTGAAGACCTCAAGATTAATTATTCGAACAAACGAGTCACATTTAACACCACCTGGGCACTTATCTTGCGGGAAATAACTCTATAGTTACAATCCAAATGGGCAAATTATGCACAGAGATGTTCATACAAGAATTTTCAAATAAGCCTCACAGGCATACTCCCTATAGGTACTATAGTACCAACTTTTTTTAATTTCACAAGGGAGAACTTTAAATTCATAAATTTTCCACAACAAGGACCTCGTCCTTATATAACATCCACCGCAGCCTGTAGCTGGTTTCAATATCTCACATCATAAAAAAAATGAGGATCTCGTTCTCAACTCTATACCACAAGTAATATGCACATCGTGCCAACTGAAATTTTTTTCATTTCCTTTCATTTTCTTCTAAATAAATTCCGTCAAACAAAACCACAACATATAATGAACCCTCACACCGATAGGGAATAAAATTCATAATTTAAATCAGTTTTCTTGAAATCACATCAACCCACATCACAACTATTTTTAGTGACTAACACATAATGATAAACATAGTTAAGTTTATATAATATCCCAACAGGAGTATTCACATATGTTAATTTAAGATTACGAAACTCACTCATGATTGGAGCAAATTAGGACGACTTATCTCTATACCCAAAACCGAATCAAGTTACGCAAATTGTTACTTTATAATAACTCGAGGCCATACTTGTAATGACACCATTTGGTTTAGCGACCTCAGCTATACCAAAGAAAATATATCAATGGGTTGGCCTCTACCTCTTAGGCGCCATCTACCAGCTTTTCCTCCACCCCTACTTGGTAGTGTATGTAGAGTAGTAACTATAATAGAGTACGTGGCACGTGTGCTCTGATGGAACAAATTTCTCCCATGTCTGAGACAATTTTATCATGATGTTCCTAGTATCACAATATTCATTACCACCAACATGTGATCCAACATATCTGACTGTGTCTATATCGGATAACTAGGATAACCATTGTAGCAATCCCATGCCACAGGTACATTAAAAGATGACTGCCCCACGCGAGTGGTGTGATTAACTTAAGCACTACGAGTATACTGAATATGTTTCCATGACCCCGTTGATACTGAAATGTAGGATTATTAAGGATGCGGGAATATCTCAAGTCTCATTATAATCTCGTTCAAATCTTAGCTCTTGATCAAATACAAGTTTTGGAGAACCTTTCAATACCACATAAATACATCTCGGGTCAAAATTGGTATAACACATGATCTCGCAATCTTATCGTTGATAATTGAATTTTCTCACTAGGTGTGAAATCAGAAGACATATTTTCGATGATCCACAATGTTAACCTTCACAACTCATAAAAGTCAACTAGACGTCGGGGCTCATTGCACCCCTACATGATTCACTGAGTGATCTCTCAATACTTTTGCATCATCAATCTTGGCAACACATGGAAAGAGTGATTTAGCAATCCTAACTCTCTTATAACCCCTTTGTGGTACCACTGACCATTGGCGCATAATTATTATCGATTGCGCAATTTCATATACGAGTGGATGTAAAAGTATATAAGTTATATAATTCAAGTTGAATAAATTCCGCACGATAAGGAATGCAAAAAGTGAGGTTATCCTAATAGTTATGTAGCCTCTCGAAGTTAAGTACAGACGTCTCCATACCGATCTACAAGACTCTACTAAACTCGCTTATGACTTGTAGCACCTATGAATCTAGAGCTCTGATACCAACTTGTCACAACCCAAAAATCCCTCCGAAGGAGTCGTGATGGCACCTAGTCTTCAAACTAAGTAAGCCTAACATACATCGAAATAACATTGATACTTATTAACTTCAACTGAATTTCTATAAACGATTTACTATATCCAAAACTGGTAGTACAAGTCACAAGCCTTTTTAAAAGTAGTTATACAATATAATTACATCATTGTTCCAAAACAAAGGGAACAAATGGAAATAAGTACAATTGAATGTGACTCTGACGACTGCGAACGCTATAGCAGGTTTACCTTGAGTCTCCACCGCAACGAATAGCTACCATCGATCAAATACCTGGATTTGTACACAAAAAATGTACAGAAATGTAGTATCAGCACAACCGACCCCGTGTGCTGGTAAGTGTCTAGCCTACCCCGGCGAAGTAGTGACGAGGCTAGGACCAGACAGTCACATAAACCTGTGTTGTTTATAACGTACAAAATAATAGGAAGCAAATTATAATAATGGCAACAATGATCTACCAGAGATATAATAGCTGGCAACAAGTAACCCCACAAATGCTTCTCAACAAATAATAAATACAAGTGCAATCAATTAATCGAGTCTTTCAAAGATAAATATTTCGCCTATAAATCCTCCAAGTAATAATCTCTAGGATAATATGCTTTCAATAATATGTTTCGAATATATTTCCTTCAAATAAGTATCTTTCGAATATAATTCTTTCGGGTAAAGGTCACCTTGTGACGTCTCATTTCAAAATCATAATAATATAGGTCTTGGCCCACTTTTATATTTTTATTTTTCAGGCATCTCGTGCCCATATTTATATTACAACCGCACGGACAACTCATGTGCAATTAAACAAAATTATAATATTTTTCCCTAGCACCTTGTGCTAACATATTTCTATTTCACATTGCACGACAATATTCTCTTGTTACTCAGTTCACAGGGTCCATGACTATATACATATATATATATATATATATATATATATATATATATATATATATATATATATATATATATATATATATATATATATATATATATATATATGTATATATATAACAGTGTAGGTTCTAACACGAAGGGTCACAACAGTAAAAGAATTCAAACATTTTAAACACTTGAATTGATAACCAAAAATAAACACAGCAGTAGGAAGTGCACGGCATCACCATTATAAGGAATCAAAATCCATCCACTAACAAGAATAAGGAAAACAACGGCACATTTTACTTTTATAGCACATCTCGTTGCAAGAGCAATCCGTTCCAATCTTATTTAACATTGTTGCGTCGTGCAACCCGATCCCATTTCATTTCGTATCTTGTGGTAGGCGTACCACCCGCTCCCAATTCAATATAATCTCATTTATCAATATATCACCGGCAACTATGGCCAATAACCGGCAACTATGGCCAATGCCAACAATCATATAAATTGTGGTCGGCGTGCCACATGATCCCATTTCTTGATATATAAGTGGTCGGCGTGCCACACGATCCCATTTCTCAATATATAAGTGGTCGGCGTGCCACGCGATCCCATTTCTCAATATATAAGTGGTCGGCGTGCCACACAATCTCATTTCTCAATATATAAGTGGTCGGCGTGCCACAAGATACGAAATGAAATATATTACCGGTATTAAACCAATAATCTTTAATCAACAATATATATATATATATATATTTTTACCGGTGTGAAACCAATAATCTTTAATCAATAACATATATATTACCGATATGAAACCAATAATCTTTAATGAACAATATATATATTACCGGTATGAGACCAATAATCATTAATCAACAACATATATATTACCGGTATGAAACCAATAATCTTTAATCAACAATATATATATTACCGGTGTGAGACCAATAATCTTTAAACAAGTTCTCATAAGCATCAAATAAGAATACGACAATTTAGCAATTTAGGACTCACGATCATGCTCGACCCCCAATGTATAGATACTCGTCACCATGCCTATACGCCGGACACAACACATAACAAGTAGCAATTATAGTCAACTCTTATTCCTTCAAGCTAGGGTAGACCAAACACTTACCTTGCTTTGCAACCAATTCAAAATTTCCAATAAGCCTTTGCCTCGCGAATTCGTCCGAAACTTCAAATCTAGTCATAATAATTCAATATACTCAATATAAATTGTACGAATTAATTCCATATGAAATTACTAATATTCCAAAAATTCTAACAACTTCAATTTATTTAGAATCATACAAAAGTGCACCACAATTAGGAGGATACCCATGGATTTATCTCTTTTGGGCATTTCATCAAACACTATGTGTGTACATTTGACTACATCTCTTAACCATGTAATCAGTTCATCCAACTACTACAATTTATCCACAATTCATCCCACTATTATTCCTTAACATCTTACACTCCTTATATCACATGTGCGATCAACCATTCACACCCAACCAACAAAATTCCATCAAATAATTAACTTTCTGTCACGACCCCAAATCCGGTCGTGATGGCGCCCAGCACATTGCTAAGCCAGCCTGACCAATCAATATCAACAACGGAGCTAGAAGCTCTATTTAACCCATTTAAGCATTTCAAAATATGAAACAATAGTAATACTTATACCAACAGCGGGGAGACCAAGTCCCAAAATATACTAACTCCCATAGACCGAAGGGTCAAGAGTCATGAGCCTCTACTGAACATGAGTGTATAAAGGTTTACAAGATACCAAGTGCGGAAAGAAATGTCAATACAAAATCAAAAGACAGTAAGAAGGAATATCGGGTCCTGCGGACTCTGCAGCTACCTCGTATATCCCACAGATGTCGCCTCGCACAGCTACTGGATCACTGCTGAGAGGTACCTGGATCTGCACACAAGGTGCAGGGAGTAAAATGAGTACTCCCAGACTCAGTGGTAATAAACAAGGGTAAGACAGCGCAGATAAGAAATCCGCAATAAAGCACTATGTAAAGCTATAATCAGCTACCCTGTCACAGAATCAATATTCACTGTACTTGTACCAACAAATACCAATAAATAGCATAACAACTAGCAGATGTAGCTAAATGCAATGCAATGCATGATATGACCGCTACGGCGCGTAGCCCGACTCCAATTTTGGGTACCCGTGCTCACTGTGGGGGTTCAGACTCGGAGGGGCTCCTACAGCCCAAGCACATCTCATAGAGATTTACTGCGGCGTGCAGCCCGATCCAACATATATATCTCGCTGCGGCGCGCAGCCCGATCCACTACTAGTCAGCTAATATGCAGATACAACCTCGCAGGCTCAAAAGTAGTTTTTGAAAACTCTTTTATCATTTTTCAGTTGGAAAACAGTAATATCAAGTTCCAGGAGATTGGAATTAGCATAATAACAGAAATAGCTGCGGACTAGTAGTAAACTAGCATGTCTATAAGATAAGACAATGATAACGATCCTCGCGGGATCCAATAACTGGCTCACGGCCCACAAGTATACTCAACCGCCCAAGAAGGGGGTTCAACGGCTCGAGAATAGCCAATAATACAGTATCAACAGGTCGGACTAATATATAGTCTCCAGTTCATGATCGACCCCGCACTCTCAAGAGTGTGTGTGTCTCGCCGCTATACAGCGTCACAAAGTGGTATACCGGGGTTTCGAACCCGCCGGTCATCACCCACATCTATTACTCACCTCAATACGGCGCGACGACTACTCCGCAATGCCCTTGCCACGAGAATCAAGCTCCGCACGCGTAGAATCCGATCAAATACAGTAGAAATACAACAAATTAGGCCAATGGGACGACACCCAATCAATACAACTCAATTTACATCAAAATTCCCAAAGTTGTCAAAACCCGACTTTCGGTACACTTGCCGAAAAATTACGAAAGTCATATATTCGGAACCCTCATCTCGATATGAGTCTAGGCATATAAAATTTACCAAAATCGTACTCCATTTGGCCACTCAAATCAGTGTTTTTCTTCAATTTAGGCCTAGGGCTCAAAGCCACCTTTAATCTTCCATTTACAGAAATTTAACCAATGATTTCATGTTAAAATGATGTAATTAAGCCACAAAACTTACCTCCAACGAATCCCCGATGAATTACCAGCAATTCCCGTGAGTTTCTCTCTCCAGAACTCAAAAATGGCGTTTTTGGGTATTAAACCCGCGACTGGTTCTGTTCTGAACTTATCTTCACTGCCAGCCTCTTTTCTTCATCGCGTTCGCGACGCCTCTCACGCGAACGCGATGCCTTTTCCTCTTCTTCATCGCGAACGCGGCACTCACTCACGCGTCCACGAAGATCAACTCCGCAGCCTCCTGACCTTCCTTCGCGAACGCGAAGGCTTATTTTATGCCCAGTGATCTGCAGATTTCAGCAGACCATTTCATGCTTCCAAATGCCGGATGATGGTCCGGATTCACCCCGAGGCCCCCGGGACCCCAACAAAAACCACCAACATACCCCAAAACACGATACGAGCTTGTTCCAATCATAAAAACACCATCCTAAACATCAAAATCACCAATTACACACGGATTCAAGCCTAAATTTCTTAAAACTTTCCGAATTACACATTCGATGAAAAAGCCGACCAAACGACGTCCGAATGACCTGAAATTTTGCAGGCACATCCAAAATCACCTAACGGAGCTACTGCAACTGTTGGAATTCCATTCCGACTCCCGGATCAAAATCTCACCTACCGTTCGGATTTCGCCAAAATTCAACCTTAGCCAATTCAAGCCTATTTCTACACCGGCCTCCAAATTCAATTCCGATCGCTCCCCTAAGTCACAAATCACCTCCCGGAACTAACCGAATCATCAGAATCCGATTCCGAGCCCTCTAACCAAATAGTCAACTCCAGGTTGACTTTCCTTATTCAAGTCTCCTTCAAAAAGGTTATATGCCTCATTTTCAATCCAATTCACTCCTAATTCACCCGATAGACTTTAACACTGATATAAAAGCATAAAACATACAATTTCAACATAACGGGGTGGTAATTCCCGTGACGACGGGCCGGGTCGTCACATTCTCCCCCTCTTAAGCAAACACTCGTCCTCGAGCGGGTCAAGAAACATACCTGAAGTCTCAAACAAGTGAGGATATTTGCTCCGCATCTCCCGCTCGATCTCCCAAGTGGCCTCCTCCACGGGTCGACCTCTCCACTGAACCTTAACCGATGCAATCTCCTTGGACCTCAATTTTCTCACCTGACGTCCCAAAATGGCAATAGGCTCCACATCATAGGATAGATCACCATCAAGCTGAATGGTACCGAAATCTAATACATGAGACGGATCTCCAATGTACTTCCGGAGCATAGACACATGGAATACTGGATGAACGCTGGATAAGCTGGGCGGCAAGGCCAACTCATATGCCACATCTCCAACTCTCCTAAGTATCTCAAAAGGACCAATGTACCTGGAACTCAACTTTCCTTTCTTCCCAAACCTCATGACACCCTTCATAGGCGAGATCTTCAACAATACTCTGTCACCAACCATGAAAGACAACTCTCGAACTCTACGATCCGCATAACTCTTCTGACGAGACTGTGCTGTACGAAGCCTCTCCTGGATCAACTTTGCTCTATCCAGAGCATCCCGGACTAACTCAGTCCCTATCAGTCTAACCTCACCAGGCTCAAGCCATCCCACGGGGGATCTACACCGCCTGCCATACAATGCCTCATACGGGGCCATCTGAATACTCGACTGATAACTGTTGTTGTAGGCAAACTCGGCAAGTGGTAGGAACTCATCCCACGAACCACCAAAATCAATCACACAAGCTCGCAACATATCCTCCAAGATCTGAATAGTGCGCTCAGACTGTCCGTCTGTCTGGAGGTGAAATGATGTACTCAACTCAACCCGCGTACCCATTTCTCGCTGAAATGCTCTCCAAAACTGAGAAGTGAACTGAGTACCCCTGTCGGATATGATAGACACTGGAACTCCATGCAACCGAACAATCTCTCGAATAAAGATCGCCGCCAACCGCTCCGATGAGTAGGTAGTACTAACTGGAATGAAGTGAGCTGACTTGGTCAGTCTATCCACAATCACCCATACGGAATCAAACTTCCTCGCCGTCCGAGGGAGTCCAGTAACAAAGTCCATAGTGATCCTCTCCCATTTCCACTCAGGGAATAACAATGCGCTGAAATACACCACCGGGCCTCTGGTGCTCGTACTTAACCTGCTGACAGTTGAGGCACCGTGCTACATGTCTGACAATGTCCATTTTCATCTTTCTCCACCAATAGTGCTGTTTCAAATCTTGATACATCTTAGCGGCTCCCGGATGGATAGAATACCGCGAGCTATGGGCCTCTTCCAGAATCAACTCACGAAGGCCATCAACATTGGGCACGCATATCCGGCCCTGCATCCTCAATACGCCGTCACTATCAATGGTGACATCTCTAGCATCATCATGCTCAACTCTGTCCCTCAGGACAGCCAAATGTGGATCATCATACTGGCGCTCACGAATACGATCATATAGAGATGACCGAGATACAACACAAGCCAATACCCTGCTGGGCTCCGAAATATCTAACCTCACTAGCCGATTGGCTAGCACCTGAACATCATAAGCAAATGGCCTCTCCTCGGCTGGAATATATGCCAAGCTCCCCATACTGACCACCTTCCGGCTCAAAGCATCGGCCACCACATTGGCCATCCCCGGATGATATAATATAGTAATGTCATAATCCTTAAGCAACTCAAGCCATCTCCGTTGTCTCAAATTAAGGTCTTTCTGTTTGAACAAGTGCTGGAGACTACGATGGTCGGTATATACCTCACAAGACACACCGTACAAATAGTGTCTCCAAATCTTCAATGCATGAACAATGGTGGCTAGCTCCAAATCATGAACAGGATAGTTCTTCTCATGTGGCTTCAATTGCCGAGAAGCATAAGCAATTACCTTTCCCTCCAGCATCAACACACAACCTATCCGCACTCTCGAGGCATCACAATATATGTTATATGGACCTGAAGATGATGGTAAGGCTAACACTGGAGCTATGGTCAAAGTTGTCTTGAGCTTTCGAAAGCTCTCCTCGCACTCATCCGACCACATGAATGGTGCACCCTTCTCTATCAATCTGGTCAAAGAAGAAGAAATGGATGAAAATCCCTGAACAAACCGGTGATAATATCCCGCTAAATCATGGAAACTCCGGGTCTCCGTAGCTGAGGACGGTCTAGGCCAACTCTACACCGCCTCTATCTTTTTCTGATCAACCTGAATACCATCACGAGACACCACATGTCCCATAAATGCTACGGACTCGAGCCAAAACTCGCACTTGGAGAATTTAGCATATAGCTTCTCCTCTCTCAATCTCTGCAACACAATACTCAAATGTTGAGCGTGCTCCTCCTGACTACGGGAGTAGACTAGAATGTCATCAATGAACACAATCACAAATGAATCCAAATAAGGCCCGAACACACTGTTCATCAGATGCATAAATGTTGCTGGGGCGTTGGTCAGCCCAAAAGACATCACAAGAAACTCATAATGACCATATCGGGTCCTGAATGCAGTCTTCATAATATCCGAGTCCCTGATCTTCAGCTGATGATAGCCTGAACGAAGATCGATCTTAGAAAACACCCTCGCACCCTGTAACCGATCAAACAAATCATCTATGCGCGGTAGAGGGTACTTGTTCTTCACTGGTCACTTTGTTCAATTGCCTATAATCAATACACATTCGCATGGAACCATCTTTCTTTTTAACAAATAATACCGGCGCACCCCACGGAGACACACTAGGACGGATGAAGCCCTTATCCAGAAGTTCTTGAAGCTGCTCTTTTAGTTCTTTCAACTCGGCTGGTGCCATTCGATAAGGAGGAATGGATATGGGCTGAGTGCCCGGCACCAAGTCAATGCCAAAATCAATATCCCTGTCCGGCGGCATGCCCGGCAGGTCTGAGGGGAATACATCTGGGAAATCCCTCACAACAGGTACAGAATCAATGCTAGGAGACTTAGCTCCCACATCTCTCACAAAAGCTAAGTACGATAAACACCCTTTTTCAACCATCTTCTGAGCTTTTAGGAACGAAATAACACGGCTAGGGACGAAATCGGTCGAACCCCGCCACTCAATCCGAGAAATACCAGGAATGGCCAACGTAACTGTCTTAGCATGACAGTCCAATATAGCATGGTACGGAGACAACCAGTCCATACCCAATATAACATCAAAGTCCACCATCCCCAACAATAACAAATCTGCCTGGGTCTCCAGACCCCCAATAGATATAACACAGGATCTATAGACACGATCCACAACAATCAGATCACCCACGGGGGTGGATACGTGAACAGGTAAATCAAGACTACCATGAGTCGCACCCAAATGATGTGCAAAATAAGAGGACACGTGAGAATATACGGACCCTGGATCAAATACAACAGAGGCATCTCTGTGACAGACAGAAATGATACATGTAATCACTGCATAAGAGGCAACTGCATCATCCCTGTCAGGGAGTGCATAGAATCGTGCCTGGCCTCCACCAGATCTCTCCTCGCCTCTGGGGCGACCACGAGAAGACTGACCTCCACCTCTACTAGCCTCAGATGGTGCTGAAGAGGAGGGCTGATCCCTCTGCTGAGTCCTGTCCCTATGGAGTCGAGGGCACTGTCTCCTCATGTGACCAAACTCACCACACTCATAACATGCACCCGGTGCCGGAGAAGGGTACTGAAGGGAACCCCTCGCCGCAGAAGAACCCTGGGCTGAAGAAGTAGGTGCTGCACTCTGGGCTGGGAGGGCACTAAGTGAAGACTCACTCTGCTGAAATCCCTGACGACCACGACCATAAGAACCTCCGCTCTGCTCAGGGCGGCCTGAATGAGAAGGTCTAGATGAGCGACCTCTGCCCTGCTGGACTCCCGCTCCTCTCTCTCTCGGCGACGATCTGCCTCAATGGAGCGTGCCATATCAGCAACCTGCTCAAACGATGATGACACAACTCGCTCGTTGGTCATAAGAATACGGATAGAGTAGTTGAGGCCATTAATGAACCTCCTGATCCTCTCCCTATCAGTGGGGATCATCCATGTGGCATGCCTAGCCAACTGAGTGAATCTAAGCTCATACTGGGTCACAGACATGTCGCCCTGAATCAACCACTCGAACCGGCGACGTAGCTCCTCGCGACGAGACTGAGGTACATATTTCTCTAGAAAGAGAGTAGAGAACTGCTGCCATGTGAGAGGTGTTGCTCTTGCAAGCCTACGCCTCTCAAACTCCTCCCACCAATCAAATGCGGGACCGGTGAACTGAAATGTAGTAAATGAAACTCCGCTGGACTCAAGAATACCAGCCGTACGTAACATCCTCTGACACTTATCCAAGAAACCCTGGGCATCCTCGCCCTCAACGCCACTGAAATGGGGTGGTCGAAGTCTACCAAATCTCTCAAGACGACGCTGCTCATCATCGGGCATAGCCTGAACCATATGCTCTGGAGCTGGTGTAGCTGGAGGAATAACTAGTGCAACCACCTGAGCGGGGACCGCCTCTGGCGTCTGAAGTCCCTGAACAACCTGCTCAGGTGTGCGAGCTGCAGGGGTCTGCTGACCACCCCCTGACTGAGATGTCGCTACAGTAGCGGTAGCCGAAACTACCCGAGCCAAACCGGAACACACTGATAATATCTGAGCAAGAGTCTCCTGAAGACCAGGAATAGCAATAGATATAGTCTGGCCCTGAACTGGGGCTGCTGGAGCATCAACCACTGGGGGCTGCTCCTGAACCGGTACAACAGGCGGGTCAGCTGGCACTGCCTCAGCCCGCCCTACCTCTAACTCTAGCACGACCGCGCCCACGGCCTCTAACATGTGGCAATGGAGGTCGTCCACCTCGTCCTGATGCTCGCGTTCTCGCCATATGCGAGAGATTAGAATATAGAAGTTCAGTTCTCAGAACAACAAGATCGCACGACACAGTTCAAGAAAAGTGAAGTTTTCCTAAAGGTTCGCAGCCTCCCGAGGATAAGTACAGGCGTCCCCGTACCGATCCACAAGACTCTACTAACCGGCTCAAGACTCATGAGGCCTAGTAAACCTAGGCTCTGATACCAACTTGTCACGACCCCAAATCCGGTCGTGATGGCGCCCAGCACATTGCTAAGCCAGCCTGACCAATCAATATCAACAACGGAGCTAGAAGCTCTCTTTAACCCATTTAAGCATTTCAAAATATGAAACAATAGTAATACTTATACCAACAACGGGGAGACCAAGTCCCAAAATATACTAACTCCCATAGACCGAAGGGTCAAGAGTCATGAGCCTCTACTGAACATGAGTGTATAAAGGTTTACAAGATACCTAGTGCGGAAAGAAATGTCAATACATAATCAAAAGACAGTAAGAAGGAATATCGGGTCCTGCGGACTCTGCAGCTACCTCGAATATCCACAAATCTCGCCTCGCACAACTACTGGATCACTACTGAGAGGTACCTGGATCTGCACACAAGGTGCAGGGAGTAAAATGAGTACTGCCAGACTCAGTGGTAATAAACAAGGGTAAGACAGCGAGATAAGAAATCCGCAATAAAGCACTATGTAAAGCTGTAGTCAAATACCCTGTCACAGAATTAATATCAACTGTACCTGTACCATCAAGTTCCAGCAAAACATAACAGCTAGCAGATGTAGCTAAATGCAATGCAATGCATGATATGACCGCTACGGCGCGTAGCCCGACTCCAATTTTGGGTACCCGTGCTCACCGTGGGGGTTCAGACTCCGGAGGGGCTCCTACTGCCCAAGCACATCTCATAGAGATTTACTGCGGCGTACAGTCCGATCCAACATATATCTCGCTGCGGCGCGCAGCCCGATCCACTACTAGTCAGCTAATATGCAGATACAGCCTCGCAAGCTCAAAAGTAGTTTTTGAAAACTCTTTTATCATTTTTCAGTTGGAAAATAGTAATATCAAGTTCCAGAGATTGGAATTAGCATAATAACGAAATAGCTGCGGACTAGTAGTAAACTAGCATGTCTATATGATAAGACAATGATAACGATCCTCGCGGGATCCAATAACTGGCTCACGGCCCACAAGTATACTCAACCGCCCAAGAAGGGGTTCAACGGCTCGAGAATAGCCAATAATACAGTATCAACAGGTCGGACTAATATATAGTCTCCAGTTCATGATCGACCCCGCACTCTCAGGAGTGTGCGTGTCTCGCCGCTATACAGCGTCACAAAGTGGTATACCGGGGTTTCGAACCCGCCGGTCATCACCCACATCTATTACTCACCTCAATACGGCGCGACGACTACTCCGCAATGCCCTTGCCACGAGAATCAAGCTCCGCACGCGTAGAATCCGATCAAATACAGTAGAAATACAACAAATTAGGCCAATGGGACGACACCCAATCAATACAACTCAATTTACATCAAAATTCCCAAAGTTGTCAAAACCCGACTTTCGGTACGCTTGCCGAAAAATTACGAAAGTCATATATTCGGAACCCTCATCTCGATACGAGTCTAGGCATATAAATTTTACCAAAATCGGACTCCATTTGGCCACTCAAATCAGTGGTTTTCTTCAATTTAGGCCTAGGGCTCAAACCCACCTTTAATCTTCTATTTACAGAAATTTAACCAATGATTTCATGTTAAAATGATGTAATTAAGCCACAAAACTTACCTCCAACGAATCCCCGATGAATTACCAGCAATTCCCATGAGTTTCTCTCTCTAGAACTCAAAAATGGCATTTTTTGGGTATTAAACCCGCGACTGGTTCTGTTCTGAACTTATCTTCACTGCCAGCCTCTTTTCTTCATCGCGTTCGCGACGCCTCTCACGCGAACGCGATGCCTTTTTCCTCTTCTTCATCGCGAACACGGCATTGCCCTCGCGAACGCGATGCCTTACTGAACCTGGCCTTAACGAACGCGGAACCTTCCTTCGCGAACGCGAAGGCTTATTTTATGCCCAGTGATCTGCAGATTTCAGCAGACCATTTCATGCTTCCAAATGCCGGATGATGGTCCGGATTCACCCCGAGGCCCCCGGGACCCCAACGAAAACCACCAACATACCCCAAAACACGATACGAACTTGTTCCAATCATAAAAACACCATCCTAAACATCAAAATCACCAATTACACACGGATTCAAGCCTAAATTTCTTAAAACTTTCCGAATTACACATTCGATGAAAAACCCGACCAAACGACGTCCGAATGACCTGAAATTTTGCAGGCACATCCAAAATCACCTAACGGAGCTATTGCAACTGTCAGAATTCCATTCCGACTCCCGGATCAAAATCTCACCTACCATTCGGATTTCGCCAAAATTCAACCTTAGCCAATTCAAGCCTATTTCTACACCGGGCCTCCAAATTCAATTCCGATCGCTCCCTAAGTCACAAATCACCTCCCGGAACTAACCGAATCATCAGAATCCGATTCCGAGCCCTCTAACCAAATAGTCAACTCCGGGTTGACTTTCCTTATTCAAGTCTCCTTCAAAAAGGCTATATGCCTCATTTTCAATCCAATTCACTCCTAATTCACCCGATAGACTTTAACACTGATATAAAAGCATAAAACATACAATTTCAACATAACGGGGTGGTAATTCCCGTGACGACGGGCCGGGTCGTCACACTTTCAATCTCTACAATGGATATTCATTTAAAATGAGAATTTATGGCTTCCAATCACCATACCATGAGTTTCAATACTCTATTCATACTCATAATTCTATGATAACTCTATATATGTAAGTCTAAAGTGTAGGATTTACCTTTTGAAAGAAATCTTGCAAAACCCTCCTTTGAGTTCTTGAAGGAATTCATTGAAAATCTAAGGATTTTCAAGATTAATCCATGTTAATATAAGTGTTTAGGAGTAGTAATCAACTCAAAATACTCCGAAAATCTTTCCTTGGATCATAGAAATGAAGAGTGGGACGGAATCCTCTTGAGAGAGCAAGCCCTTGCCCCAAAAATGACTTGGGAACTCTCTATACCGATCTTGGGGTATTTAGGGACCTGCTACTAGCGCGCCCGCGCTAATTAGCGCGGGTAGAGGCAGAAAATAACCCAATTAGCGCGGGCTACTAGCGCTCCCACGCTAAGGCCACGCTACAGACATATGCCCAGTAAAATGGTCATAACGTTTTGTATACATCTCCAAATGACAAACGGTTTGTTGCGTTGGAAACTAGACTCAAAGGGCTTTAATTTGATATGTTGTGGGTCACACAACACCTTATATAACGGGAGATAGGATCGTTTAAAGGGAGTTCTTGTGCACACTCATTTACAATTTCGTCTATTATGAAATTTTTCCAACTTGGCTTGAAATTTTTCCAACTTGGCTTAGACATAGGACTTTCCTTACACCCCATATATCTTGTATTACACCTCGTACACTTGCTATTATATCCAATTGGTATCCATCACAGTAATATACCTCTTTCACATAATAAATAATATAATTAGAACACGTTAATTTTCTTACTTCGTCGAAAAGCGTTGAATTGTCCTATGGACTTCCAAATCCAATTCGGACACACGTCTAAGTCTGAAATCACCATACGAAGCTATTGACATTATAAATATCCCAATTTGGGGTCGCTTGCTCAAAAGTCAACTCTCCGATCAACTCTTTCCATTTGAGCTTCACAAATAAGATTTTTGATTTTTCTTTGAATTTAATTCCGAATCTTACAAAGACCAAACTTAACCACACATGATAGTCATAATGTGTATTATGAAACTTCTCAAGGTCTTATGCCGTTGAATGGAAATGCAAATTCATAAACGAAAATTTGGGTCGTTACATAATTACTATGACATCCCGGCAAAAGTAGTTTAAGAGTTTATTTACATTAAAAAAAGTAATATCACAGAGACCAAATGTTTATTAGTATGTCCTGGGACGATTTAATAGTAAGAAATTTGTTCGTCACAAAGAAATGAGCAACAACTTTTTAATAATTTAGTGGAGTACTGGAGAGTTTGCTGAGCGGATCAAGAGTGGATATTTAAACCTTAGGCCATGTCACTCCGTATTACAAGTGAACAATTTAAAACTAAGGGGATTTATCCGGAAGTCTTGTTGAATCGTAAAGACTCAACAAGACTAATAGAGTAAAATTATATATGAATTACAAGAGTTATAATGCTCAATGAAATAAAGTCTCGTAGGCGGATGAGCTAGTTCAACAATACTCTATCTGCAGGGGATCAAGCTTAATATTAGACATTCACTAGTTCGCTTCTACGGTCAATTAATTATCGATTGTGATCACATGTCATTTCTGTTGTAGTAATCTAGGTTGTAATAAGTCATAATTTACATGTGTGTAATACTAGTGAGCCTCAGTATTCTCCATTTTAATCAAGGGTTATTAGTGATATCACGATTTCGTAATACGCGATGCTAAAATACTAGTATATTAGAATCTCTATACTAGTATTACATTCAATCCATCTGTCACATTGCCTCGACTAATTTTCCCCTCGACTAAGTGTTTAATGACTAAGTTTGACCCCGATTTTGGTGTTCTTTATATGTACGGACTCGTGGTAAGACTCTTTCCTCAAACTCTTAAACTACTTTTGATTGGTATTTATACGAATGAGTGGTGTACTCATATTAAGGATGTATATTTTTGTCGTAGTTCATCGGATGGACTATAAAACGTATAATTGCTTCTCCCTCAGAGTCTGAGGCACTATCCTCAGGTGCTGCTCGTGCTCTTCCCGACTCCGGACTTGTTATTCATATGATTGGACTACGACAACCACATAAGTTCATTATAAACGACCCGGTCCTATTGAATAATGAATGAAATCGTAACACATTATCAATTGGATTTTTCATCAACTATCTATATTGCTTAATCCGTTATTTATACGATTGTAGTCATAGGTGTTCACAATAATTGAACTACGTATCCTCTAAGGTCCTATTACTACAATCGTATTACTACAATCGTCCTAGTATATGAGTAAAATCATATTCATTCACGGTCAATTACTAACTACAATTGTATTAGTCCAATGGACTTATGTGGTTGTCGTAGGCCGATGTTTCCTAGTATGAACGTATGTATTATTCCCAATCTGTTATGACTACAATCGTATTAGGACCTTAATTTGTGTGGGAGCTTTCAACTTATGTCATACGTTCATACTAGGACGCATCGGCCTACGACAACCACGTGAATGAATAATACACTTTCCCTCTAGTCGAATTCCTACAAGTATATGTCACGACCCAAATCCGGTCGTGATGGCGCCCAACAATCAAGCTAGGCCAGCCAGACCAACAATTTAATTATAACACAATACCAGTCCCCAAAAGGACAACCCAAGAAGAATATATGAGTTTAAGAACTCCAATAATAATAATACTGAACAAAAGTACTGACACTCCCAAAGATCCCGAGTCACAAGTCTAGAGCCTCTAACAAGATCCAACAGGAAATAAAGAGTACGATATAGAAATACTCAAGTCTAAATACAAAATATAAAATAACAACTGGAATGAGAGGAGAAACTAGGTTCTGCGAACGTAGGCAGCTACCTCAGCAACTCGATGTGACACTGCAAACGCTGGAGATGCCCGTCTATTGCTCCTGTGTACCTGAGTCTGCACACAAAAGGTGCAGGGAGTAGGGGTGAGTACTAAGTACTCAGTGAGTAACAAATATATATATGTAGCTGACAGTAAGAAATCCACAAAATACCACAATATGAAGCTACACTACGGTCCGAATCTCCTACGAACTAGCAACAATAATACAATACAGCTACCACAGAGTAATTCAACAAATACGGATGCAATGCAATGCACATAACCGCTACGGCGTGTAGCCCGATCCAATTTAACGTCGACGGCGCTCACTGGGGGTGTGTACAGACTCCGGAGGGGCTCCTACAACCCAAGCGCAATACTACTGCGGCGTGCAGCCCGATCCTCATATCAACCACTACGGCGTGCAGCCCGATCCCATGCTCAGTCCACAATAAGTAAATAAGTCACAAAACAGTTCATTTTCCTTAATTCCAGTTCTCAATTCATAATTTATGAAAAATACTTTAACCTTATTAAATTTATAAAAGCCGGTGACTTAGCATTTCAAAAGTGTGATTACAATTTCCAGGACTGAGATCAGTGATTTAAGCAATTATAGCTATCACATAAATATTGTCCTCCAAGGACGCTACAGATCGGCACAAGGCCCCAAACAAGGCTTACAGCCCACAAATATAGCAAATACAGTGTATTTCCAACACTAACAACATATTATTCATTTCCGGGATGGACCAAGTCTCAATCCGCAATCACAATCAATCCCGCACCTGCCACGGTGTGCGAGCCACGCCCTATTAGCGTCACAATGTGCTAAGCCGGGGTTTCGAACCCTCAGAGCTACAATATACACAAACTACTCACCTCTAGCCGGTCGTAGACTCGTCCGCGATGCCTTTTCCTTTGAATTTCGTTGCCTCGTGTGTAGAATCTAGTCAAATAACAATAATTATATCAAATACGGGTCAAAGAATCATAACCCACTTCAATTTATATGAAATTCGCATAATTACACTAAGTTGGTAAAAACCCGACCACGGGCCCCACTGCTTGGAAAATTCCGAAATTAGTACCAACGCATTCCTTATCTCGCCACGAGTCCATGCATATAAAATTTATCAAAATCGGAGTTTAAATGGCCTTCCAAATCCAAAAATCCCGTTTTCAATACTTAGGCCACATTTCTTCAAGATTTCAACCCAATTTCATGAAGATTGATGTTAATACTACCATAAAATGATGTTTTTGAGTCAAGAATCTTACCTCCGACGAATACCCGATGACTTCTCGGTGATTTCCTCGAGTTTTCTTCTCTCTAGGGCTCAAATGTGTGTTTTGGGGGTGTAAACCCGTAACCCATCTGTTCTGCAATTTAATTCACTGCCAGAACATTTAGTTCTACGCGATCGTGACTCGCCTCACGCGATCGCGATGTTCAAAAACTCGGCCTCACGCGATCGCGACTCCCTTCACGCGATCGCGATGTTAAATCACCCGGCTTCACGCGATCGCGTCCCCCTTCCTGCGATCGCGTAGCACATTTTCCCCTGGACCTATTTCTCTTCTACGCGATCGCGTAGATGATCATGCGATCGCGATGGTCACCCGGTTAATTCTACGCGATCGCGACTGGTGATCCTGCGATCGCGATGGCCTAGCCCCCAGCTCTACGCGATCGCATCCCCCTCCCCGTGATCGCGGAGAACAAAAGCCTGCTGCGTTTATGACAGCAACCAGCCTTCTCTTTTCTTCCAAAAATGGTCCGTTTGGACCCCCGGATTCATCCCGAGACGCCCGGGACCCCAACGAAAACCACCAACATACTCCAAAACATGATACGAACTTGTTCCAATCATAAAAACACCATACTAAACATCAAAATCTCCATTTACTCACGGATTCAAACCTAAGTTTCTTCAAAACTTTCAAAACTAACATTCAATCCAAAACCCGATCAAACGATGTCCGAATGACCTGAAAATTTGCAGACACATCCAAAATCACATAACGAAGCTACAGGAAATTGTCGGAATTCCATTCCGACCCCCGGATTAAAATATCACCTACCATCCGGTTTTCGTCAAAATTCAATATTCGCCAATTCAAGCCTAAAACTACACCGGACCTCCGAATTCAATTCCGATTGTTCTCCTAAGTCATAAATGATCCCCCGGAACTAGTCGAATCATCAGAATCCGGTTCCGAGCACTCTAACTCAATAGTCAACTCTTGGTTGACTTTTCATATTCAAGTTTTCTTCAAACATGCTATTTGTTTCATTTTCAATCCAAATCACTCCTAAATCACCCGATATACTCTAATACTGTTTTAAAAGCATAATATATGGAAATGCAAGGTAACGGGGTGGTAATTCCCGTAACGACGGGCCGGGTCGTTACATTCTCCCCAACTTAAACAAACGCTCGTCCGCGAGCGGGTTAAGAAACATACCTGGAGTATCAAACAAGTGTGGATATCTGCTCCGCATTTCCTGCTCGGTCTCCCAAGTTGCTTCCTCCACGGGACGACCTCTCCACTGCACTTTCACTGAAGCTATATCCTTTGGATCTCAACTTACGAACCTGTCGACCCAAAATGGCTACCGGCTCCACATCATAGGTCAAGTTCTCATCTAGCTGTATCGTGCTGAAGTCCAACACATGAGACGGGTCTCCGACATACTTCCGGAGCATAGATACATGGAACACCGGGTGAACTCCCGACAAACCGGGTGGCAAAGCAAGCATATAAGCCACCTCCCCAACTTTCCTAAGCACCTCAAAAGGTCCAATAAACCTTGGGCTCAACTTCCCTTTCTTTCCAAACCT